>CM072996.1:37882167-38482167 GCA_037038555.1 Rhynchonycteris naso | reverse complement strand
GATTGCTGGATGGACTCGCCTCCCGTATTTCATTTATTCCTTTGTCAATTTAATTTCCATCTTAGCAACGTACATGGCAACCAGCAGACGGGGGTGGGGGGACGGGGGGAGTAAGGGGGCAGGGAGGAAGTACTCAGTTGAATTTTTTTGCTTTTAATTCTCCTCTTGCATTTTTTTTTAGTTGCTCCTCGCGATCGTATTACTCTCCTGGGGATATATCATCTATGCCTCAACAGTAGCCGCTGGACGACAGCTAAGGAAGAAATACCCAGACAAAATCTTATGGAATGAATGAAAATTTTAATTCCTCTTGATTTTATACAAATACTTCTTTATCTCTTGCTTATCTGACGTCTAGATTTAAGTAAAACCCATAATACAAAGTTTCCAAATATATTTTTGCAGCCCTTTATAATAAACCACTAATGTCCTAACTTTTCAAATTCTTTTAAATTCTCCCATAACAAAGTAACCTAAATATGACAGCCTGAGTATTAGATCATAGATGGAATGGAACTTGAGTTTCTAAAAGTTTTTAAAGTACCTCAGAAAGCCTTTAAAAGTGTGAGTTTTTTACTTTTTCTACCTATATGTCTATATCATGTATACTTTGGAGGAGAACTATTGATTTCTTGTTGCACTTATTTATGGGTTCATTGGTTGCTTCTTGTATGAGCTGTGACCGGGAATCAAACCTGCAACCTTGGTGTATGGGACAAGGCTCTAACTAAATCAGGCAGGCCATTTTTATTTTTTATTATTATTGATTTGAGAGAAACCTCAATTTGTTGTTTCACCCATCCATGCATTCACTGGTTGACTCCTGCACTTATCCTGACCAGGGATTGAACCCACAACCTGGTGCATCCTGATGAAGTTCCAACCACCTGAACTACAGCCAGGACTGGAATTTCTATTCTGTTTGTTTATTGCAACATTTCATTCTGTTGCACATATACACACCAGACTAGATCAAGCACTATGTATAAAAAAAAATCTCCTGAGACATTTTTGTGTGTGACAGAGGGAGAGATGAGAAGCATCAATTCATTGCAGCACTTTAGTTGTTCATTGACTGCTTTCTCGTATGTGCCTTGATGGGGCAGGAGGGGTGCAGCCGAGTAAGTAATCCCTTGCTCAAGCCAGCGACTCCGTGCTCAAGCCGGCAACCTCGGAGTTTTGAACCTGGGCCCTTCATCCCAGTCCAACACTACACTGTGCCACCGCCTGGTCAGGTATGACAGTTTTTATTTATTTTTTTGAGAGAGAGAGAGACAGGAAGGAAGGGAAGGTAAGAAGCATCAACTCATACTTGCTTTCACTTTAATTGTACATTGAGTTTTTTTTGGTTTTTGTTTTTTTTACAGGGACAGATAGGGACAGACAGACAGGAATGGAGAGAGGTGAGAAGCATCAATCATTAGTATTTCATTGCCGTTGTGACACCTTAGTTGTTCATTGATTGGTTTCTCACATGTGCCTTAACTGCGGGCCTTCAGCAGACCGATCCACCCCTTGCTGGAACCAGCGACCTTGGGTCCAAGCTGGCGAGCTTTTGCTCAAGCCAGATGGGCGAGCTCGGGGTCTCGAACCTGGGTCTTCCGCATCCCAATCCGACGCTCTATCCACTGCGCCACCGCCTGGTCAGGCTACATTGAGTTTCTTTTATGTGCCTTGACCAGGACATGCCAGTGTACTCTTGCTTAAGCCAGCGACCTTTGGGCTCAAGGTGGTGAGCACTGGGATTGTGTGGATAATTCCCTGCTCAAACCAGCAGCCCATGCTGACAATCTTCCACTCAGAGCCAGCAACCTCAGGATTTCAAACCAGTGACCTCAGTGTTCCAGGTTGATGCTTTGTACCACCACAGGCCAGGCTCATTTGACTATTTTTTTCTACATCTTGTTTTTCAAGACTAGCCAGAAAAAAGAGATTGCTCATATCAACTTTTTTAGCATGTCCAGTTTTTACTTATGTTAAATAACTCAGAGTCTTACGTTGTATAGTCTTAAAAGAAACTTAACACATCCGAGAGTAAACTTTATTAAAGTTACATTTTCAGAAAATAGATTCAGTAAATATGATAATATAGCAACAAAACTTGAGCTCATATGCCTTTGACATTTAAAATTAATCTTCAATGATGTTGATCAGGAAATTCTTTCATTGGTGGAATTACTTCTCCAGTCTCCAAAATTGTATCACCCTAGGAAAACAAACATGTATTAGCAGAAAAATCTTGTCTGCAGTTGTATAATCATTTGGTCAGACCTCACACTGAAAATCTAGTTCAGCTTTGGCATTCACACTATAAAAGGTACTTAGACAATGCAGAGGCTAAAGAGGAGAAACCAGTATTCAAAATCTTAAGGTATAAGTAAAGGAATAGGGGAAGTTTCACTCAAACAAAATGACCAGACGGGGCATAAAATGGTCTTCACAGAGTAATAAAGGAATGATGTTTATTTGCATGGCCCCAGGAAACAGGAGATACAGGAGAAGTCCTAGAAGTTACAAGAAAACACCTTCAACTCAATATAAGGAGGCAATATATTTCCAGCAAATAAACGTGTTAGGCAATCACCAGTTTACCATTTGGTCCAGATAGTACAGTACAGACAGAATACAAACTTTGCCTGGGTAGCTGGGTAAGGTGTCTTGTCTTTTTTTTTTTTTTTTACGAGAGGAGGGGAGATAGACTCCCGCATGATCCCTGACCAGGATCCACCTGGCAACCCCTATCTGGGGTGGATGCTCCAGTAAACCAAGCTATCTTCAGAGCCTGAGGCCAACACTTGGACCAACAGAGCCATCCTCAGCACCCCGGCTGACACAAACCAATGGAGCCACTGCCTGGGAGTGGAGGGTGGGAGAAATAGTAGATGGTCACTTCTCCTGTGCATCCTGACTCTGAATTGAACCCAGGATGTCCAAATGCCAGGCCAACACTATGCACTGAACCACTGGCCAGGGCCCTCAATTAGATTCTAAAAGCACCTAGTGCCACAGGAAGCAATGACATAATCCACTCCTTAGTACCCCTTAAACATTCAGGCCAATGGCTGGCACTCTGGGGGTACCACTCTGATGTCTGCATACTCCTAAAGTCGTTATCATCTGCATCTAATTAGATACACACAACCACCCTTCCCTAACATCTCTGTACTCAGATCTACTCTATCCACTGGGGTAAAAGGCCAGGGCCTAAGGTGTCTTCTCACCTAAATAGTGTGTAGGTGTGTGGTAGAAAAGGCATGAGCTTTGGAGCCCAAATCAAGTGGTGAGAACCCTGGAAACGCCACCAACAAACTAATTTTAGGCAAATTATTTAGCTTTAGTTTCAGCTTTGTGTTCAAGATAGGTTCTGTTGGCCTAACAGTCCATGAATAAATGGGTAGAGTAGAATTATTCCCCATCCCCACACCTGCCATTTCCTGACCAGATACTGCTCAGGACTGTTATTCAATGAAAAAATAAACTTTTTATGTTTAAGCCATTATACACTTTGACGATATTTTGTTACCACAGTTGTTTACCCTAACACAGAAATGAATCCTCTGAAATGGTACCAATGCTACTGTAATAACTGAAATCCATAGCACTGGCTTACCAGTCTGGAGACAAGGACATAGGTAATGGAAGCTAAACGATGGGATAAAAGGCAGTAGTAACTTGGAAGTAGACTAAACTGCGTGGCTGATTTGAAAGGAGAAATAAAAATGGAAAAAGTAAAAATTCAGGACTGGAAAATCAGATTGCTTCTGATATAATGTTTTATTTTAATTCAGAAATTAAGTTTAATGGGGTGACATTCACCAATAATAGCCCACAGATTTCAAGTAAACATTTCTGTAGCATCTGATCTGTTCAATTGCAGTGTGTCCCCATCACCCTAATTAGGGTTAACACTGAAAACATTCTGAGAAACAAGCCCAGTGAAGCTCAGGAAACAGCCCCTCTGGCAAAGATCAGAGACTGAAGTGAAGATAGCCTCTGAACCACAGTCTGTTTCAGATGGCCTCCACATACCTGCCACTGCGTTGAGAGGCGCAGGGGCATGAGGAGAAAGAAAGGATTTGATAACTATAGAAAGCACAGATACATGTGGGACTGACTAGCACAGTGGTTCTTAACCTTTTTTGAGGTACCGATCCCACCAGTTTCATATGCGCATTCACCGAACCCTTCTTTAGTGATAAATAAAATGATTTTTTTCCAAATTTAGTTTTGCCGGTGCAAGACTAGAGTTGCTCAACTTGGCATTGCATATCATGCAGATAGGACGCTGACTCCCATCCCGTTCCGTGATACATGTGAATCCATGTTGTACATATTCGTCCGACCACTTTCTTTTTTCGCTCGACATATTTAATATGGATTAAAATATTAAGAAAGAAACCACACGACGTACAACTATGACAGCCGTTGACTACTGCGCGCACTAAATTCCCCGCAGCACTGGTTGGCCAAGCAATGTAACGTGATCCTCTGCAGCAAGTGATGGCCAAGCGGGGTGTGTCATCACGACTTTACACAAGTGTGTCTTTACCTCCGCGGCAGAGGCTTCTCCAAACCCGAGACCGACTCATCAAACCCTTAGGGTTCGATAGAACCCAGGTTAAGAACCACTGGACTAGATGCAAACAGACTCCTAACCAAATATTTTTCTTTTTATGCCTACCCAATTTGGGAACTAAATGGTCAAAATACTCAAACACACAGACAACAAAAGCCTGTGAATGTCTGAGCTTAGGACAACCTATGCCCCTCAATCTTCTCTGAGCAGAAGGCAGATTTAAAAGGCTGTATGATTCTGAGAAGGGCATGCTTCCCACTAACCATTTTAGATGTGGTCTGGGTTGGTATGGAAAAGAACTGGGTTGGTATGGAAAAGAAAGAACCCCAGGCATAGTCAGGGACTAGGAAGAACAACGAACAAGAGTGTTACTTCCAGAAAACAAAATCAGTGTCCATTCAAGTAGCTTCTTATACACAAGGAGAGTTAGGAGCCTTCATAATATTTGACCATGATTTCAGAATTGCCAAGAACTGTGTCTGCTCTGCTGTCTAAAATTCTACCACTGAACAATGAGTGTGGTAGTGGTAGGAGAACAAGGAATACAGTTAATTTGCCTTCTTAGTTAATTGATCCTCAGATATCCAAGAGAAGTCACATCTAAACCTGACACATATTACTATGCATTATCTGGAAATCCTGGATTTGGGGCTAGTTGCAGTGAAAGAATTGGACTTTGGGATTTTCCTTGGTGAAGGAACTGTGTTATTTGGGATGAAGGAAGCAAACAGCTATTTATTTTTTTTTAATGAGAGACCGACAGACAGGAAGGGGATGAGATGAGAAGCATCAACTGATAACAGCACCTTAGTTGTTCATTGATTGCCTTCTCATATGTGCTTTGACCTGGGGGCTCCAGCCTAGCCAGTGACCCCTTGCTCAAGCC
Organism: Rhynchonycteris naso; assembly: GCA_037038555.1. Lineage (NCBI taxonomy): Eukaryota > Metazoa > Chordata > Mammalia > Chiroptera > Emballonuridae > Rhynchonycteris > Rhynchonycteris naso. Next base: position 38,476,705 of record CM072996.1, on the reverse strand, counting down.
AACAATCTTTGGGGTCAAGCCAGTGACCTTGGGCTTCAAGCCAGCAACCTTTGGGATCAAACCAGCAATCATGGGTCATGTCATCCCACGCTCAAGCTGGCGACCCTCTGCTCAAGTTCGTGAGCCCATGCTCAAGCTTGCAACCTCAAGGTTTCAAATATGGGTCCTCAGCATCCCAGGCTGACACTTACCTGCTGTGCCACCGCCTGGTCAATGCAAGAGCTATTTAGACTAGAAGGATGGACTGTGGCAAAGATCTCAGTTATGAGAGGCTGGGAAATATGAAAAAGCACATAGCTATTTGGGACAATGAGAATGAATTCTGACCGCCTGACCAGGAGGAGGTGGTGCAGTGGATAGAGCTTTGGACTGGGACACGGGGAACCTAGGTTCAAAACCCCGAGGTGGCTGGCTTGCGTGTTGGTTCATGTGGTTTGAGCAAGGTTCACCAGCTTAAGCCCAAGGTCGCTGGATTAAGCAAGGGGTCACTCGATCTGCTGTAGTGTCCCCCACCCCCCAAACCCCAACAAGGCACATGTGAGAATGCATTCAATGAATAACTAAGATGCCACAACAAAGAATTGATGCTTCTCATCTCTCTCCCTTTCTGTTTGTCCCTCTCTCTGTCTCTGCCATAAACACACACACACACACAAAGAGAATGAATTCTGACCAACAGGATTTAAGAGAAGTGATCAGCTACTTCCAAGTTTAGGACTTAAAATCATTCCAAGACATCCAGCCCTGTCTTCCCCTAACTTGAGCTTGGAAGCCTTATTCTAGATGGCATAACTGATAACTGGAAGATTGAGGAAGATCGCCTGCTCCACATTCTCTGTGATATCAATAAGAAATCAACCTTTGTTTTGTTAAGCATGGAGATTTGGGAGTATGTGTTTTACTGTTTCTCCCATTCTGTTTACAAACAAGTGTTCTTCAGGTCTTCAAATGGGAAGTTTCTCAAAGGGGTCAATGGCATAAAAACAGTGGCAAAAAATATAAGAGAAGTAGAAGATATGATATGTAAGTATTATGTGGTTTTTTAGTTTTCTGGGGTTTTTTGACAGCAAGTAACAAAGAGGGACAGAGGGAAGATAGGGACAGACAGGAAGGAGAGAGATGAGAAGCATCAATTCTTCATTGCAGCACCTTAGTTGTTCGTTGATTCCTTGTTCACTGATTGCTTTCTCATGTGCCTTGACCGGGGGGCTCCAGCAGAGCAAGTGACCCTTTGCTCAAGCCAGTGACCATGGGGTCATGTCTATGATCCCATACTCGAGGCAGTGACCCCGTGCTCAAGCTGGTGAGCCCACGCTCAAGCTGGCAACCTTGAGGTTTCGAACCTGGGTCGTCTGCGTCCCAGTCCGACGCTCTATTCACTGCAATACCGCCTGGTAAGGCTTAAAAGAAGGAGAGCCCTCCTTCTTTTCCTTTAAACAGTAATGGCAAAATAAATAAATAATAAACAAATACGTAAATAGAAGAATAAATAAATTACTCAACTGGTGAAATCAGTAAAATAATTGCCTGTTGAGACTACCTAGGCCTTGACACACATCAATAATTCACAATGAAATATAAAAGAAATCTCCTACTATTTCCTAAAGCAGAGTTCCAACTGAAGGTTAGCCAATTTTGGTGATTCTCCCTAAAATTCCCTCCTATTGCAGTGGATAATGGATTATTGTGACTATATCACTTGAAACAGGAATCGACAGTGAGTTATTTTTCAAAATTACAGAACTTTAGAGAATGATGGTAGTTCATGATCTGTGATTAGAAATAGAACAAAAACATACTGTATTCTTCTGTTAAATAACTTCACAAACAAGTAAAAATACGAACTAATCTTTTATTGCTGAAAAGACTCATTTTAAATTAGGATAATAGTTTATATATTCATATTATAAAATTTAAGCACACATTCACAGATGGAGACATTAAGGTCAAACTGCCATAAGAAATGATAGTTTGGAAATAGTAATAGAAATTCAGTTGCTATTACTACGCTCAGGTGCCTGCTCAGGCTAGATCCCAAGTCCATAACCCTACACAAAAACAGGACACCTACCTTCAATTCACCTAAAAGTCATACGAGTTTTATAGACAGGTTGAAAAGAAATGTGCCCACCTCCCATTTTCAACTGTAACTGCTACCTGACTCTGCCCCCCCCCCCTTTATTTAACAATATACAAAACAGGCAATTGAACTGCTAGTGGGAAGGAACATTTTAGTCAAACAATCACTTGGGGAAGGAAAGGAGAAAGAAAAATAACAAAGGAAAAATCAGATGTTTTAAGACTTACTGGGAATATTCTGGGCTTCCTTTCAACAACGGCATATGGTTTTGTCTGTAATAAAAGTAATGCTGTTAATTATGGTTTTCAAGTTTCTTCTAAAAAGATCATATCCCAAATGTTTAACTGAGTCCCAAATTTTCACCAAACTCTGGACTCATACAATCATTTACCCAAGTTCTCTCCTTGGCTGTCAAATGGGCACCTCAAATTTCATCACACCCAACACTTAACTTTCCTTGCCCCCTATCTCGTTACATGACTTTTGTTCTCCCAATTAAGCCAAAACTTTTGACTCTTTAGCAGAACCTGTTGGTTCTACCTTGAGATTATATCCTGAATCTGCTTCTCGCCACCTCTAAGTACTATTACCCTTGTCCAAGCCTGTATAATTTTTCACCTGTGTGCCCTCCTATAGTCTAAGCTCTTAATTATTAGAGAAAAAGCCAAACTCCTTGCTGAGATCTCTAAGATCCTGCACAATCTGGCCCTTGGCTACCTTTCTGAGCTCCTCCTATCTCTCCCTCTCTCCTAGTGATTGGGGAACTTTGAAATTCAAAATTTGTGACTTTAGTCTAATCAGCAGACTTAGCGATTAAGGTTTATAAAGAGTTGTTTTAGGAGCTGCAAACAATCAACCAAACTAGCCCTAACGCTGGGAGGACAGCAATCAATCAGAAGTATTACCTGTAGAACACATGACTGGACTGTGACCAATAAGCAATTAACCTTTCTCCGTGGATGCTGGCTCCAGAAGAAAGGGAGAGCAGTTAACTTTCTCCCTCAAATTCCAATCCCTTCACCCCATCCCTTTTCTCCTCCACATAAAAAAAAAAAAAAAAAAAAAAAAAGGCCAGATGGAGACAAGGTGTTAAGGCAGTTATTGTGAGAAAAAAACCCTGCTGCTTTCTCAGATGGCTGGTCATCTGAATACAGCACCTTTAATGATTCAATCTCGGTCTCTGCTTATTGGATTGCAGGCGGCAGGCGGCACAAGCTGAGTATTCTGGTTTCACTTTATTTACTATAGTCATGGAGCTGCTTTGCTATTAGTTCCATCAGTTGGGCCTGCTTGAGCCTCAGAGCCCTTATACTTAATTTCTCTACCTGAAACGCTCTTCTCCTAGTTCTCTGCTTGGTCCATATCCTCGTGTCATTTATGTTTCTCTTCAAATAGCACTTTCTCAGAGAGGTCTAATTAAACTAGCAGCCCCTGTCATTCTCTAGTCTTTTACCCTTAGTTTTTCTTCTACAGACAAATCACCTCCATCCATTATATACCTCTTTATCTAATTATTGACAGTCTCCAAGACCAGAATAAACATTTTGTAAGGGCAGAGACTCAAATCTGATTTCCCACCGCTATAGCCCTGTTTAGCACAGCGCCTTGCACACAGGAGAAACTATCAAATATCTGTAAAATAAATGTACTTATATAAGCATACACGCCTGCATGAAATACCAAACCAAAAAATTTAGATTACTGGCATTATGTAAAACTTGGAGAAACTGAAGCTAAAAGCAGGAGAGAAACTTAGATTACAATGTGAGGGCATTCAAGTGTCTTTAGAAACACTCAACATAATACAATGTGAAAACATTAAAATGTCTTTAAGAACTCTGGCCAGAGGTAGTAAGACACTGAAATGTCATCAGAGAGAGGGTAAAATTCAAGTAGGCAATAAAGGTGTTAGCTGAAGCAAACTGGCTGCAAGGGTTATTAAAAATGCAGTCCTACCCAAATCTACAGCTAATAAGTAAGAAAGAGGCCCTGGGGCCTCTACTGACATGAAATCTTAAAACAATCATGTGGAAGTATGACTCCCTCAGATAAGCAAACATATTAATGTCTTGAATTGTTGACCCAGTAACTGCAGCTTGTTAAATTTGCTTCCATTCGATGTGTCTTTTCAATCCTAGAAAAATTTCATTAACTACATATATGACAAAGTAAATGAAATCCAGAGTATAAACAGGCAAATGTCAAATTTAATAAGTTCCAAAATCTATGGGATAGTCTATATATTGTTATTTAGAGTATCTGTGATGTGTAAGGTAATATGGCTATTAGAAGTTTTAAAACATTAGTTTTAGGATTCTAGTTAAAATGCATAACTTAGACTTGCAATTTTAAGTTTAAAAAGATTCTGCTTCTTAGGGTCATTAATTTGCTCTATAAATACTTAAAAATAAAATTAATATATAAAATTTATTAATTTTGTTTAAAACATTTAAGAGAATTTGATTGTGTTTGTAAGTGGAATTATTTTAGGAGAGTTCACCTTCAATTAATCCAAAAATATTAAGAACAAAGGAAGGAGACTTATGCTAGCTGCATAAGTAGTTTAATAGAATTTTAAAAAATTTAAAGAATTAGAAAAAAGTTTTTAAATTTGAAACTAACAAACTAAATATTAATTTATATTCCAGAAAACTGTGAACAGTTCTTTCTGCACATAAAAACCACTCTTGGTTGTTAAAGAAAACTGACAGAGGTAATATTTTTTCTTTTTTAGGGTCTTGCATATTAAAATACTGAAAAAAAATACAGACCTATAATGATATGAAGTGGCCAGAATTGCAATGGTCACCTCTCCTGTGTGCCCTGACCAGGAATCGAACCTGGGACATCCACAAGCCTGAAAGATGCTCTGCCACTAAGCCAACCAGCCAGGGCCGAGAGTCATAAATGACTCTGAATTTTGGTTTTATCTCCAACTTAACTTAGTCAATTTCTTTCTTAAAAAGTATCTTCTTGCCTGACCTGTGGTGCAGTGGATAAGGCATCAACCTGGAATGCTGAGGTCACCAGTTCAAAACCCTGGGCTTGCCTGGTCAAGGCACATATGGGACTACTCCTCCTCCCTTTCTCTCTCTTTCTTCTGCCTCTCTAAAAATGAATAAATAAATCTAAAAAAGAAAAAGAAAAAAAATTTAAAAATAAGTATCTTCTTGCTTCATTTTTCTTTTCCATTCCTGCCATCTTTGCTTTAACCAGATTCTCATGAACTAACACCTACTAAACGGCAACAGCCTCCAGATAATTGGCCTAATGTCAGTCCTTTCCGCCCTCCAAATCACCCTACACAGTAAACTGCTAACTGGTTTGTTATTTTAGGCTATTTCCTATAAATAAGGACATATTCTTAAAATAATCACAATATAGCCATCAAAATCAGGAAATCAACTGATACCTTTTTATTACCTTCCACATAATCTACAGAACCCATTCAAATTTTACCGACTGTCTCGTTCTTCATTGTTTAGGCTATTTAAAATTTTGACTGTTAATACCATCTTTATTTATTTGTTTATTTTTTAGAAATTAAACTTAATGGGGTGACATTGATCAATAAAAGTACATACGTTTAAGGTAAACATTTTTATAGCATTCAAACTGTTGATTGTGTTGTGTGCCCATCACCCAAAGTCAAATCATTTTCTGTCACCATGTATTTGTCCTTCTTTACTCCCCTCCCCCATTTTTATTCTTTTGACTAAGCAGATTATGCCTATTAATCAAGAACTGCATTTAGTTGGCATGCCTATTTAGTGTTTTTCAGTCGGGATGAATCTTCAGTTAACCTTTAACTTTCATGATCTTGAAACTTTGGAAGAGAACAACACAATTACTATGCAGAAAAGATTGTCAATTTGAGTTTGTCTTATATATCCTCATGATCAGAATCAGATTATGCATTTTTGGCAGAAATACTGCAAAATTAATGCTGTTTTCTTTTATTGCATCCTATCAAAAAATTTCAGTTTGTCTCACTGCAACCAACTGGCTGCATAGCTTTGTACTGCTTTGGTAATCAATAGTACTAGCCCGGATGGTGGAAGAGATTGTCAGCCCTGTCATTGTAAGAATGATGGTGAGAACTAAAAATTGCTAATATCATGTATTCATAATGTTCCAGGGATCCAGCAGTTTTCAGTTCCTGTCCCAGCTAAGAACAAGAAACAGCCTTGACCACAAAGCCCCGGCAGACACTGACTGCCCCATTACAGGAATTCAGCTGACAAAAACCAGATGGCCAACTCAAGGATGCTGACCACAAAGAACCATGTCAAGGCCTTCGAGAAAATATCCTATACATCCTGCAAGTCCAGTTTTCCCTCCCCCTCTTTCAGCTCTATAAACTTTGTCAACTTGAGCAGAGATGTTAGGATGGACTTTGGGACAGGAGTCCCCCATCCTCTCAGGCTACCTGCTCTTGAATACACCTCTTTCTTTATGCGCCAGCACCTATCTCACGAGTCTGCCTTTCGTTGCAGCAGGCAGATGGACCTACCATTATTAGTAATGGTTCTACCATTATTAGTAGTGTTAATTTAGATTTTTTGATTAAGGTGGTGTCTGCCAGGTTCTCCGTCACATAATTACCCTTTTCCCCTTTGTAACAAATGTTGAAGATAAATATTTTGAGATTAACTTTGGTATCCTTTCATGTTCCTTGGCTGAATAAAAATTACTATGACGATTCTCAAATTATGATTTTTCTAATTCTATTATTCCTTGTCCATTTATTATTTAGCCATCTATTATATAAAAGTTCTTTCAGCTCTGACTGGTTAGTTCAGTTAAAGCACTGTCCTGAAACACCAAGGTTGCACGTTCAATCCCTGGTTAGGGCACATACGGAAAGTAATCAATGAATTAACAACTAAGTGGAACAACAAATGAATGCTTCTCTCTCTTTCTCTCTCTAAAATCAACCAATTAAGACAGTTTTCTATTTTACCCATTTATTATTTACTTATTTATATGAGTATGGACTCCTGGATTTACACTTTATTTATTCAGTTGTCTAACATCTAATACTATCATTTATTTTAATGCTCAAATTGACCCAGTGGGAGTCCTTTCTGACTGATTCTATGTCCTTTTGATATAGCTCCATCATTCTTTGAATAATCTTTACATTCTGTCACAAGAAGCTCATCTTGCATTTTCCCTGCCCCTGCCCTGGAAATGGCCATTTCTCCAAAGAGCTCTGTATCTTTTCTATGAAGAATATTATTTAGAAAACAAGATCAGGCTGCTAGATATTCTAATTACTGTGGAGTAGCTCTGGCACGAGGAACTGTCAGTGGACAGAGCTAAGGAATATCCATACTTACATCTATATTTACTTACATGTCTATTGATACATATTAAAAAATCACAATTCAAACCCATTTTCAATTCCATTCCAGTAGCACAGGGTTCTCTCCCTTTTCATATGTCTAGATCCCTTTCCCAACAATGGGAATCCTGGGTCCCACTATTATCAACATATGTACTAATTTATTTATTAGTAAGAGAGAGGGACAGACAGCATGGGAGAGAGATGAGAAGCATCAACTCATAGTTATGGCACCTTAGTTGTTCATTGATTGCTTTCTCATATGTGCCTTGACAGGGCAAGGTGGGGGGGGGGGGGCTCCAGCTAAACCAGTGACCACTTGCTCAAGCCAGCACCCTTGGGCTTCAAGTCAGCAATCTTTGAGCTCAAGCCAGCAAGCCCGCACTCAGGCTAGCAAACTCAGGGTTTTGAACCTGAGTGTCCTCAGCTTCCCTGGCTGACACTCTATCCCCTGTGCCTCCATCAGGTCGGGCAACATAGATACTTATTTGACTAATGTTCCTGTATATAACCAACCTCCTCCACAACTACCATAACTCCAATATAAATAACATCCTCACCTCAGAAACCTTTGGGTTCTGACATCTTACTCTGTGCTGCCAGTACCATCATCGCCCCAAACTACTCTTCTTCCAATATCCTACACCAGATTGCTGCCACTGCTACTCTCCAGACAGGGTATACTCACCAATACCCCCACTAACGCAGCAACCCATGCAGGATGTAACACTCCTCAATGGGTACAAAAAAGCCCTCCTACTCTTTCTGGGTTTCAACAGTCCATGCTGGGCAGCCAGCACTGCCCTCTCTTCCATGCTACTCCTGAAATTCACTACTTCTTCACCCTGCCTGGGCCCCAACAGCCACACCAAACTATCCTTAGCCTTTAAAATATGGCAACTGTCTCAGTTCAACCACCATATGCAAGACCTTTCAGTGAAAAAGTTTAAACTTTTGAACATCCGGATTCTAAAAAAAAAAAATGTTGTGAAAAATCAGAATGAAGAAAAGGGAAACGAGATGACAAAGATAACCTTTGACTATTTTGAATTTTACCTTGTACTAGATCTGTGCTCAAAAAGAGATCCAGAGCCCTGGCTGGGCAGCTCAGTTGGGTAGAGCATCATCCTGATAAACCAAGGTTGTGGGTTTGATCCCCCGTCAGGGCATAAACAAGAGTCAACCAATGAAAACATAAATAAATGTAACAAACTGATGTTTATCTCTCTGTCCCTCCCTTCATCTCTCTCTCAAACCAATCAATAAATAAAATTTAAAAAAATAGAGACAAGCAGAAATTCTTTTCTCCCTTCCTACTCATGATCTTGATTTTACACCAGTATTATTATATCAACTACATTTTGATCATTTAAACAGTTTCTATGAGTAAGTGCATTTCAAATTGTAAGCAACTAATGTGAAGACTAACTTTCTGAGAAACCATATATTACTTAAATTTCATTAAACCTTTTACCTAAAAAGATTCAAAGTAGTTCAAAATCAGTAACAAATGGCAGATCATTTCCACTAAATAAAGTAGGGTAAGGCATACCAAACATAGGAAATAATTTTGTTACAACATTAAAAATAAATTTTGAAAAACACATATTTAAAACATACTTACATTCACATGATATTTGAAATAATAATGAATAATCCAGGCAGGTATAAGTACATGAGTGAAAACAAGGAAACTGTGTCGGTATGTCTTATAGATCTGGGGGGGGAAAATCATACACAAAATAAACAGATATTCCATGTTTTACATTTGAAAAAAAATCAATGATATTACAATGTCATTATTACTTTTATATCTCAAAGTGCTACATATCTCCTTATAGTCTCTAGCTGACCTCACCATTCAAATATTTTTTCTAAACATGGGGCCTGATAGGGAATACCTGGAGTTCAGGGCAAGTCGTATTTTGCAAAACTACGGTAAGGCATTTATAGATTAAAAAAAAAACAACAACTTCTAAGATATCCTTATTATAAGTTTGTTAAAGATAAAACAATGCATAATGAAAGAATAACAATTGATTTAACCAGAGTAATCAAACCTACAGAATTTTTCAGGTAAAGTCATCTCCCTAATCTATCAATTTCAGATACCTACAACAATACCACTTGCATCATTCTGGGTGAGGCAGACAACCTGAGCACAATGATGCTGAAAAAGAGTGTTTTACATACTGAGATAGGAGTGTTCCAAGCTCACTTTGAGAGAGGCCTTTTTGCTATTTTAAGAGAAAGGCAAAAGAGTTAAAAAAAAAAAATCAAGCTTTTCCATGGCAGCCAATTTGAAACACACCTATTATTTCAGGGAAAAGATTCAAAGTGTTGTAATAGATATGACTGTGGAAGAAAAAATAAACAAAGTCAGGTAAGATGGATTTCAATAAATAAATGATTATCTACTTCTTTACATCACTAGCTGATGGGAGCTGATGTGTTTACTTCTTTCCATCTACTTTCAACCAGTGGCCACCAAAATCAACAATGTCAAGAATACAGAGTGAGAGAAGGTTGAATTAAGAGTTTGATTTTACCACCAAAAATAAGTATCTAATCCACTTTCTCAGAAAAATTTGCACCAGACTTTTTAGCACTGCAAGAAATTAGATACGCATAGATTTCAATGTGAACTCTTTCAATCCCTAGGTCTATGACCATGGGTAAATCACTGAACTTTTGTAGGCCTTAGTTTCCACTAATTTAAAATGAGAATTAGGAATAGTCTTCTACCTTACAGGAGTAAAGAACGAAGTCAAGTAACACATGTAAAACCCTCAAAGTGCCACACACAAAGAAAGCACCCAAGTGTTACTTATTAATATTATTCCATTATCAGTCAATGTCATAGCTAAGTGAAAGCAATTCTGAGATACAATGTTCATGATCCATTATTGATGGGATTTAATTAATGACCTCAAGAAAATGTTCAGAGACCCTGAAAATAAAGACAACTCTGAATGAGTGATTTTCTGCAAAGTAAAGTCCAGGAATGGCATCTGTTACTGAAAATGTGTGTTAAAAGTACACAGTGGTAATTTAGAAAGGTGGCTCTTGAATATAACTCAATATACATACCAATAGGGCTGTACTATCAGCTAGAGGCTCATAGTGCCTTCTGGTAGAGTGGGTTGTAGTATTAGCTGGTCTCTATAACCTATACCTTAAACACCAGACAAATGTCCTCAAATACCGAAACCATATAATTTAAACTAATGACTCCTTGGCTATCAGACTGAGGGAAGATTTGTACAGTCAAAAGATAACCAGCCTGATCAGGCGGTGGGGCAGTGGATAGAGTGTCGGACTGGGATGCGGAAGACCAGGTTCAAGACCCCAAGCTCGCCAGCTTGAGCGCGGGCCCATCTGGCTTGAGCAAAAAGCTCGTCAGCTTGGACCCAAGGTCGCTGGCCCCAGCATGGGGTTGCTCCGTCTGCTGAAAGCCCGCGGTCAAGGCACGTGTGAGAAAGCAATCAATGAACAACTAAGGTGTCGCAATGAAAAACTAATGACTGATGCTTCTCACCTCTCTCCGTTCCTGCCTGTCTGTCCCTAGCTATTTCTCTCTCTCTCTCTCTGTGAAAAAAAAAAAAAAAAACCAAACGCGCAGTCTTGTAAAACCGAAGCAAAGATTCGCCTCCTCATCACATTAGACAGCAAAGGACAGGACTCTCCCAGAGCCATAGATGCTCCTGCACTCCTGACTCCCCGTCCAGGACTCTTGGGACAAGGCGGCATTCCGTTAACCCTAACCTAAGTCTCGGTTGAACCTATGGCTCCCTCCGGTAATTATTGGGAGTTGCGGGCGCAGGGCGATGCCAGTCCTTGGTGTGTCTACAGGAGCAGGCATCCCAGCAGAGAGGCTGGGGGTCGCAGAGGGTTGTGTGTCTGGGGACGAGGGAGGCCCGTCACTCACCAGGTTCTTCCAGGGAGCCTGGTCCTGCAGAAACTTATTCCAGAATCTCTCCATAGGCCACACCCTCTGAGGGGGCAGCACCGGCTCTCGGGGACTTAGCTCCTGGTCCTTCAGCCATCGCCTTCTCAGTTCTCGCAGCTGCTGCAGCCGCAGTTTCTCTTCTGGCGTGTACCCTGGCATGTCGCCGCTAGTACCCAGGCAGAAGGAAACGGCGCGTCCCCAGACCACGGTCTTGTCACTTACGCGCTGGCCTTGGGCAAAGCGACCTTGCGAGGACGCCTGGGAGCGGCGCGCCGTGATGACGCCACTCTGGTCCGACTCCGCACGGCTCCACTCTCCCAGCAGGGGCTGGGCATGCGGAAAGCCCTGCGCCCGCCGCTTTGCGGGTTCTGATAACTAGCGCGAGTGGGAGGAGCGCTTTAGTTATGGAGTAAGGGGAAAGACTTGGATAGGAAGGAAGCGTGAGACGTCAGAGGACTACAGGTTCTGATAAGGAAGAACTAGTGTGCTGGGAGCTGGAAGAATGCGAGTATGTGATTCATTGAATGTGATGTCCAAAGCAAATGTCGTTTCTTTCTTCTTTCACCTTGGAATTCCAGTTCCCGTGACCTAGAGCCTGTGGCGTCCATTACACCCAAGGTTAAATCCCAGCCTTGTCAGTGACTGGCAAAATGACCTTAAGCAGCTGTTTCGATATGTTTCTTCATCTGCACTGCGGAAGTAAAAAGTAGTTTACTGTCTAAGAGGATTAGACGCATTCACACTTCAATTCAGCAACCTCACTTCTAGGAGTCTGTCCCAAATATAGGAGTGGTAAGAGTATAGAAGGAATACGCACGACTATTCACTGCAGCACTGTTTTTTAATAAAATACTGGAAATTGCCAAAGAATTCCTCAATAGAGAACTGGTTGAGTAAACAGTGGTACAACACAATGAAATGCTCTCTCTCTATAACTATGATTGAGCTCCAAAATATATTAAGTGGAAAAAGCTAAGGAGACAGAGCATATACAAGCTTCCTTTTATCCAAAAAGGGGAGGACGTTAGTAATACTAAATATATATACATGTTTGATTAAAGTTTTTAAATAATAGAAAGGAAACATGATTTTTGAAAAAATGTTACCTATCGGGGAGGAAGGGAATAGGATAAAGCAGTGGTTCTCAAACTTTTTGAAGTTGGGACACATTTAAAATCCTACAAATAATTGTAAGCTCACTATATACAAATTTCTGAGAAATATGTTATAATAATTAAGTCAAATATTAAGGAAAAAAATAAAGTCCAAGTGTGCTTTTATGGTAAACAAAACAAATACAACAAAATTAAATATATTCTGACATTAAAAAACATTTTTATATTACATTTTTTGAGTTATGCTTTTTAGAATTCGTAAAAAAGAGGTGTTAAAAAATAAAACGACAAAACATTATCTTTTTATCTTTTTATATATATAGATACATTCTTAGTAAGATTTAGTAAATTTGGCGGGTCCCGGCGCGAATGTGTTAAGTTTTTTCATCCTTGTGTTTATGAGAAACATGAGCCTGATGTGTCCTAGAGATTTCTTCAATGTTTGAGCATATATTTGAAAGGCAAACTCTCATTTCCTCATCAATACATTGAAGAATTCCTCTGTTTTTACTGTTAATTGTGTTGAGGGTAGAAAATCCTAATTCACATAAATAGGATGTTGGAAATTGTAGTAAAATGTTCAAAGCCTTTTTAGATATTGCCACATATTCCTCTTTTATAGAAATTCAAAAGGCTTCAAGAGACAATTCCTTATGTTTAATCATCAATCCACGATCAGTGGATATAGCTGCCAGTTCTTCTTCTTCTGTTAATGTTAAAACCAAAATCACTTAAAGCTGCCATGAATGGGTTTCTTTTTTTTAAGCCTTTCTTTTATTTATTTTCATTTTTACTTTTTATTATTATTAATTTTAATGGGGTGACATTAAAAGTCAGGGTACATATGTTCAAAGAAAACATCTCCAGGTTATCTTGTCATTCAATTATGTTGCATACCCATCACCCGAAGTCAAATTGTCCTCTGTCACCTTCTATCTGGTTTTCTTTGTGCCTCTCCTCTCCCCCCTCTCCCTCGCTCTCCTCTCTCACCCCCTTCACCCCCATAACCACCACACTCATGTCCATGTCTCTTAGTCTCTTTTTAATGTCCCACCTATGTATGGAATCATGCAGTTCTTAGTTTTTTTCTGATTTACTTATTTCACTCCGTATAATGTTAGCAAGATCCATCCATTTTGTTGTAAATGGTCCGATGTCATCATTTCTTATGGCTGAGTAGTATTTCATGGTATATATTTACCACCTCTTCCTTATCCAGTCATCTATTGAAGGGCTTTTTGGTTGTTTCCATGTCTTGGCCACTGTGAACAATGCTGCAGTGAACATGGAGCTGCATGTGTCTTTATGTACCAATGTTTTTGAGTTTTGGGGATATATACCCAGCAGAGGGATCACTGGGTCATATGGTAGCTCTATTTTTAGTTTTTTGAAGAACCACCATACTTTCTTCCATAATGGTTGTACTACTTTACATTCCCACCAACAGTGGATGAGGGTTCCTTTTTCTCTACAGCCTCTCCAACACTTGTTATTACCCGTTTTGTTGATAATAACTAATCTAACAGGCGTGAGGTGGTATCTCATTGTAGTTTTGATTTGCATTTCTCTAATAGCTAATGAAGATGAGCATCTTTTCATATATCTGTTGGCCATTTGTATTTCTTCCTGGGAGAAGTGTCTGTTCATGTCCTCTTCCCATTTTTTATTGGATTGTTTGCTTGTTTGTTGCTGAGTTTTATGAGTTCTTTGTATATTTTGGATATTAGCCCCTTATCTGTGCTGTTGTTTGAAAATATCACCTCCCATTTAGTTGGCTGTCTGTTTATTTTGTCATCAGTTTCTCTTGCTGTGCAAAAACTTCTTAGTCTGATGTAGTCCTGTTCATTTATCTTTGCCTTCTCTTCCCTTGCCTTTGGAGTCAAATTCATAAAGTGCTCTTTGTAACCAAGGTCCATGAGTTTAGTACCTATGTTTTCTTGTATGTACTCTATTATTCATGAATGGGTTTCTAATCCAATTGTATTGTTCAGTGTTAGGTGATGGAAAATGCTATAAATTAAATTCTGCCCATTAGCCTTCAAGTCCTATTTTATTTACACTTAACTTTTGCTCACTTCCAGAATCGGATTCTTCAATATCTCACTTCTTTTTGATAAATCTATTCATTTTATTTGGGTGTATTTATCTAAAAATAATATAATGATGTGTTAATAATAAATATAATAATGATGTGTTAATAAAAAGAGTGGTATTTCCGTAACTTTACACCAAACAAAGGATAGAAGAAACTTGCCTCCAGTCTTTCCGGGGAACATGGGGGGTAGTGTAAACAATCCAGCACCACAGCTTAACAGCCTTTTGCAACCTAATCAGGCAAGTGAGGTGGGGGGTTGAGCAGACTGTCAGCTTACAGCCAGTTCCCCACACCTCTGTCCCCCAAAAACTAAACTCCAAAAATCCTGTTGGTTTTTGGTCCCCAACAGGCACATATTTCTCTGAAATACCATAGGGCACACCTGGAAATCTAGGGCGCACCAGTGCGCCCTGGAGCACACTTTGAGAACCACTGGGATAAAAAGACGGGGATAGAAGCTGAACTTCTCTATATAAGCCTTATTTAATAGAAATGACTCTACAACTATGTAAATACTTCATATTATCATAAAGTTAAATTTACAAAAAGCCTCTGAAAATCAAAAGTAAAAACATATGGATCTAACTGATCTGCTTGGTGGTGTAATCTTGTAAATGCACACCATTTCAAGTAACTTTAAACCATCAAATGGCTGTACATCTAGAGAGAAACATACCTCAAAAGCAAAGAGAACTGCAAAATAGTGATCTTATTGTTGGTGGGGATTGTAATAGAGGTATTTTAATCTGATACTGAAAATAAATGGCTATGCTGGGATTTTTGTAATGGGAGAAAAGAGATACATATGTAAACTGCATTACTTTAAGTAAAATATCTGTAGTCCTGAATTTGAATTGAAAGAATCATGACCAATTCATGATATATTTTATTTTTAAATATATATACACAATTTTATTTCATTGACTAGACTAAAAACAGAGGCCAGCCTAGTAACCATGGACATCTCTAGCTCCTAGATTATTTTCCATTAAAAAGAACTAAGGCTCCTTGGAGCAGCAGTTCTCTAGCGTTTTGCTCCCCAAACATTTTTAAATTCTTAAAAGTTTTGCTGAGAACTCCAAAGAGCTTTTGTATATATGAGTTATATCTATTGACTTAGAATTACATTAGAAATTAAAACAGATTTTGAAATAAGAAAATATTCATACCAATTGTTTAGTGAGAAGAGTGCCATTGTTTTACATTTTTGTCAAGTTCTTTATCTTCTGGCTTAATAAATGACAGCAGAATTCTTACAACTACTTCTGCATTCAATCACAGTATCACACCTGCAGCCTTTGGGAAACTTCATACATATTTGTGAGAAAATGGAAGATTAAAAGGACAAATAGCAACTTAGTATTATTATGAAGATAATTTTGTCCACACAGACCACATGAAAGGATCACAGGGACTCTTTGGGGTCCCCTTGAGAACCATTGCCTTAGAGAAATAGGTTCCAGATCTGAGTTAGGAAATATAAAAGGAACCTGGAACATCTTGTCTAGCAAAAACAAACAAACAAAAGAAACCAGGTAAGCTTTATTTTTAATTAGTTAATTAATTTTTGAGAGAGATAGAAAAAGGGGTTAGATTCAGGTTCAGAGCCCCTTACCAAAAAACCTCTACTAAACCAGGTTAGACTTTAAGTGAACTGGTGCCAGGGCAGTTTCTGTAACTGCCCATCGGAGCAAAGCTGACTGATATCTTACATCCCCTCACCCACCCTCGCACTAGGACAACTTCCTCAGTAAGCAATCCTCTTACCCAAACTACTGTTGAGCATATTCCTCATCCCACCCCAAAATTTCATGCCAAAACTAACCTCCTGGCTAAGCGTTGCTCACTAACCCTATAAAAGCTTAAATTCCCAGCTCCTCAGGGCTGATGCAATGAGGGCTTCAGCCCACCTATTTGCAGATGCATAAATAAATTTCTTTTAAAACTCATTCTTGTACGTCCCTCCTTCGGCGACCTAACAAAAGGGAGAAAAAGAAGTATCAACTCATTGTGACTAGGGCTTGAACGAGTGACCTCAGGAGTTCAGCAGGCACCAAGTGGTCAATCCCTGACCAGGAGTAGCACCAGCGACCCTGGGCCTCCAGGATGCTGTTCTTCTATTCACTGCACCACTTACCAGGGCTAAAGTAGGGAAAGTTTTTAAAAGACTGGTAGAATCAGGTCAAAAGGATTCAGGAGCTAACCTGAATAGATTTCCACTTGTCAATGATGGAACAATTTAAGCATCAATAAGTACAATGATGTCAGTGAATTGGAAAATATCAAAATACATTTACATATGTAAGTTCATAGTGATTTTAAAAATACATTGGTTACTTTTAAGTGATAGTAGGGAATTAATTCTTTATTTGGAAAACTGGTAAGTAAAAGAAAAATTAAGCATTTTTCTGGCCTCTTTATATAAATTGCATCTTAGAGTAACAAAATAGTTGATGAGGGTAAATTTCTTCAAGGAAGCATAAAAACCCAATAAAAGAAGAAGGGAAGGCAGTTAGAATACCACTACTTTGCAAACATTAGTTGATCAATAAATCAGTGCGGTGATCAATGATAGCTGCTGACTTCTCAAAAAGGAGAGCATCTGCGCCTCCTTGTGGAGGGCTGCCTCACTGCCAAACAAAATATTGAACCTAAATCTGATCCAGTTTCTAGATATAACTACTTATTTAATGTAAATAAAGGGAATCAAGGAACTCCTATATAACACTGTGTCAGCATAAGAAACGTCCAAACTTCTAAGAATCTGTATGAGTTTATTTGAGCCAAACGATTGACAATTGCCAGGAAGCAAAATCTCGACGGATTGAGAAAGTGCTCCAGAAAATGGCAGTTACACCACTGATTTTATACATCAGGATCAAAGGGGAAGACATAAGGAGGTCACATGAAATCCATTGATGACTCATTAGGGAGGTGGGAGAACGCAAAGTAAGGAAATCTCTGGGATTGGATAAAAGTAAAATGTATAGACACATACTTTTTTTTTTTTGCACAGGCAGGTATAACATAGTTAATAATTTGCATGATAATAATAACAATGAGAGGACTTGTGGTTTCTGCTCTGGGAGGATGGTTGTGTCTTGAGGGGGCCGGGAAAGAAGATTACACATAGCAACTGCAGAGAAACGACTTCGTTTCTTAAACAAAAAATATATCAAGGGGAAAAAAGAAAACCTATAAATTAAAAGAGACAATAACAATTTAATAATAATAAAAATCTGATTTAAGAATGGGCCAAAGGTCTTAACAGATACCTCACCAAAGAAGATACATGATGGCAAGTATGCACATGAAAAGATGCTCCACATAATATATCATCAGAAAAATGCAAATTAAAAAATGAGGTATCAAAATAAAAGAGAGAGAGAGAGAAATATCACTACACGCACATTAAAATGGCCAAAATCTGAAACACTGACAACACCAAAGACAGATGAGGAGGATGTGG
Organism: Rhynchonycteris naso; assembly: GCA_037038555.1. Classification (NCBI taxonomy): domain Eukaryota; kingdom Metazoa; phylum Chordata; class Mammalia; order Chiroptera; family Emballonuridae; genus Rhynchonycteris; species Rhynchonycteris naso. The sequence goes on along the minus strand of CM072996.1, from coordinate 38,458,650 downwards.
GGCACCAGGAACCCTCATATACTGCTGGTGGGAATACAAAATGGTGCAGACACTTTAGAAGACTCTTTGGCAGTGTCTTATAAAACTAAACATTTTCTTCCATATAATCCAGCAATTTCATTCTTTAGTATTTACCCATAGGCACTGGAAACATATATTTACACAAAAACCTACACACAAATGTTTATAGCACTTTATCCATAATTTCCAAAACTTGGAAGCAACCAATATTTCCTTCCCTAGGTGAGTGAATAAATGAACTATGGTACATCCAGATTATGAAATATTATTTAGTGCTAAAAAGAAATGAGCTATCAAGCCATGAAAATGCATGGAAAAATTTTAAATGTGTATGACTAAGTGAAAGAAACTTATCTGAGAAAGCTATATATATTAGATTTTATTTATGGATTTTTAGAGAGGGAGAGAGAGAAAGGGGAGAGAAGCGAGAAGCATCAACTCACAGTAGTTGTTTCCTGTATGTGCTTTGACCAGGCAAGCCCAGGGTTTTGAACTGGTGGCCTCAGCATTCCAGGTTGATGCTTTATCCTCTGCACCACCACAGGTCAGTCTGAAGCTAAATATGATATGAGTCCAACTATATAATGTTCTGGAAAAGACAATAAAAAGATCAGTGGTTGCCAGGGTTGGTGGTGGAGGAAGATAAATAGGCAGGGCACAGAGGATATTTAGAGCAGTGAAAATACTCTATATGATACTGTAATGATGAGTATATGTTATTATCAGTGGTCAGATTCAGCCAATTTGTACCGGTTCAGCAGAACTGATACATAATTTTTTGTTGAGTTCATTGAACTGGTTGTTAAAATGACACTTGTAATCAGGGTTCTCTCTAAGGTGGGTTCCAATGTGGAAATCACAAATTTACATTCCTTACTCTTTTTTAACATTCATCTGTGCAGCAGCGTATTCTAAGCACCCATAGCAATGTTTATTCCATCTATAGGTGAAAAAATTGCATGTGAGGACACCAATCAAGAAGCAATACGGAAATATCTTAAATAACAGTTTTATTGTTTTTTTTCAGGTATTATTTAGTATTTTTTCATTAATATTTTAAAACTTTTTCTTATAACATAATCTAGATTTTGTACCTCTTTTATTCTTATTTAAGTATTAAATGCATGAAATAATAAACTACCTTTCATATGTAATTTTTTTATACTTAAAACAGATATTAGGGCAGAGAACCAGTTGTTAAATTATTTGAATCTCACCACTGGTTATTATACATCTGTGTAAACTCACTGAATGTGCAGCACAAGAGTGAACCCTCAGGTAATCTAAGAACTTTGGGTGATTATAATGTGAGTTCATCTATATTATTTTTTAAAGTACTATTCTGAAAGGGATGTTGGTCATAGGATAGATAGGCTATGCATGTGTGAGAATAGGGGGTATACAGGAAATCCTGTGCCTTCAACTCAGTATTATTGTAAACCTAAAACTGCTCTAAAAATTAAAGTCTTAAAAAAGAGAGAGAGTGAGGGAAATTTGAACACTATCTCAATCTTTTTTGATATTAAGGAATCATTGTTAATTTTTGTATGTGATAATGTTGTAGTTATATTTTTAAAGGGAGGTCTTTTCTTTTGGAAATATCCTCTTAAAGTATTTATGGATGAAAGAATAAAATGTCTGGAATTTACCTCTTCGTCTGAAGAGGGAGAAAGCATTATGGCGGAAATAGATTAGTACTGAGTTGGTAATTGTTGAAGCTGTCTGATAGGTAAATGGAAATTAATTATACTCCTCTCATATAATTTTATATATGGTTTAAATTCTTCCAAAGAAAAACTTTTTAAAGATCTGTGCCTTGAAGTAGTAAGTATATTGTGCATTTAAGCTAGTCTTAATCTTCATTCTGTTTTATTACAACTACATTTTGGATGAAAATTCTCCAGCCTTCTTAGGCAAGAGCTCTCAACTCTGTTATGATGAGATCAGTGGTGGGATTCAGATAATTTAACAACTGGTTCTCTGTCCTAATGACTGTTTCAAATGTAAAAAAATGATATACCGAAAGGTAGTTTACTATTTCATGAATTTAATACTTAAATAAGAAGAATAAAAGAGGTACACAAATCTAGATTATGTTATAAGAGAGAGTTTTAAAATATTAATGAAAAAATATTAAATAACACCTGACAGAAAAACAATAAAAACTGTTATTTAAGATAATTCCATATTGCTTCTTGATTGGCATCCTCACTTGCCATTTTTTTCACGTATGGATGAAATGAACATTACTGTGGGCACTTAGAAAACACGGCTGCACAGATGAATGTTAAAAAGGAGAAAAAATGTAAATTTATGATTTCCACATTGGGTGACTGGCCAGGTGCCCATCTTAGAGAGAACACTGATTACAAGTGTCATTTTAACAACCGGTTCACCGAACTCAACAAAAAATTAGGTATCGATTCTGCCAAAACCATGTGAAAAGGCTGAATCCCATCACTGGATGAAACCCAGATAATTGGTACTCAAATGAGAGTAAGTCCCTGAGCGCTTAATCATCTCAGGCAGGACTGTTTCCTGAATGAGACATTTGATAACCAAAATAAATATTTCCTTTGTGATAGACTTAAAGACATCTAGTAATTTTTTAAATTTAGGACCTTCTTTCTGACTTATTCTGGAAAATTACTACCTTTTTCCCACCTTCCATGACCACCACATTTAAAAAAGAAAGAAAATCAATATTGTGTGGAAAATATATTCCTATACCACTGGCTACTGTCTATCGTATTTCCACCCCTTCCAATTTGTTTATGGCTGTAAAACCAATGAAGATGAGCTGAATAAAAATAAAGCAGAATAGAAGAGTGTGTTTAACTTAGCACCCCTGGGAAATGTGTACCCACAAAATCTGATGGTCTTGCTGTACCTGGATAACTAATGGATAGCCCCACAAGAGGGCAATCTAACTCACTGAAAAATTAATGCACTTATATTGTTTTTTTTTTCTTTTTTTTTTTTATGTGAAACAGAGTTTATTCTTTTTTTTCTATATATTTTATTATTATTAATTCTAATGGGGTGACATCAATAAATCAGGGTACATATGTACAATGAAAACATCTCCAGGTTATCTTATCATTCAATTGTGTTGCATACCCATCACCAAAAGTCAAATTGTCCTCTGTCACCTTCAATCTGGTTTTCCCTGCGTCCCTCCCCTCCTCCCTATCCCACTCTTCCCTCCCTCCCCCCATCCCACAACCACCACTCTCTTGTCCATGTCTCATACCCTCACTTTCATGTCCCACCTATGTATGTAATCGTGCTGTTCTCAGTTTTTCTTTTTTTCTGATTTACTTATTTCACTCCGTATAATGTTATCAAGGTACATCCATTTTGTTATAAATGATCCGATGTCATCGTTTCTTATGGCTGAGTAGTATTCCATAGTATATATGTACCATAGCTTTTTAATCCACTCGTCTTCTGACGGACACTTGGGCTGGTTCCAGATCTTCGCTATTGTGAACAATGCTGCCACGAACATGGGGGCGCATTTCTTCTTTTCGAACAGTGCTATGGTGTTCTTAGGGTATATTCCTAAAAGTGGGATAGCTGGGTCAAAAGGCAGTTCGATTTTTAATTTTCTGAGGAATCTCCAAACTGTTTTCCACAGTGGCTGCACCAGTCTGCATTCCCACCAGCAGTGCAGAAGGGTTCCCTTTTCTCCACATCCTCGCCAGCACTTATTCTGTGTTGTTTTGCTGATGAGTGCCATTCTGACTGGTGTGAGGTGATATCTCATTGTGGTTTTAATTTGCATTTCTCTAATGATTAGTGATGTTGAGCATTTTTTCATATGCCTATTGGCCATCTGTATGTCCTCTTTGGAGAAATTTCTATTCATTTCTTTTGCCCATTTTTTGATTGGGTTTTTTGTCTTCCTGGTGTTGCGTTTTATAAGTTCTTTATAAATTTTAGTTATTAACCCCTTATCAGATGTGCTGTCGAATATGTTCTCCCATTGTGTGGTTTGTCTTTTTATTCTGTTCCTATTGTCTTTAGCTGTGCAAAAACTTTTTAGTTTGATATAGTCCCATTTGTTTATCTTGCCTTTTATTTCAGTTGCCCATGAAGATAAATCGGCAAATATACCGCTGCTACAGATATCGGAGAGCTTGCTGCCTATGTTTTCTTCTAAGATGCTTATGGTTTCACGGCTTACATTTAAGTCTTTTATCCATTTTGAGTTTGTTTTTGTGAATGGTGTAAGTTGATGGTCTAGTTTCATTTTTTTGCAGGTAGATGTCCAATTTTCCCAACACCATTTGTTAAAGAGGCTGTCTTTACTCCATTGTATGTTCTTTCCTCCTTTGTCAAATATCAGTTGTCCATAAAGCTGTGGGTTTATTTCTGGGTTCTCTGTTCTGTTCCATTGATCTATGTGCCTGTTCTTATGCCAGTACCAGGCTGTCTTGAGTATAATGGCCTTGTAGTAAACCTTGATATCTGGAAGAGTGATACCTCCTGCTTTATTTTTTCTTTTTAAGATTGCTGAGGCTATTCGTGTTCTTTTTTGGTTCCATATAAATTTTTGGAATATGTGTTCTATATCTTTGAAGTATGTCATTGGTATTTTAATTGGTATTGCATTGAATTTATAAATTGCTTTGGGTAATATAGACATTTTAATGATGTTTATTCTTCCTAGCCATGAGCACGGTATGTGCTTCCACTTGTTTGTATCTTCCTTGATTTCTTTTATCAATGTTCTATAATTTTCCGAGTACAAGTCCTTAACCTCCTTGGTTAAATTTACTCCTAGGTATTTTATTTTTTTGGCTGCAATAGTGAAGGGGGTTGTTTCCTTAATTTCTTTTGCTGATATTTCATTGTTGGTGTATAGAAATGCCTCTGATTTGTGAGTATTAATTTTATATCCTGCCACCTTGCTGAATTCATTTATAAGGTCCAGTAGTTTTTTGACTGAGACTTTAGGGTTTTCAATATACAATATCATATCATCTGCAAATAGTGACAGTTTTACTTCTTCTTTTCCAATTTGGATGCCTTTTATTTCTTCTTCTTGTCTGATTGCTGTAGCTAGGACTTCCAGAACTATGTTGAATAAGAGTGGTGAAAGGGGGCAACCCTGCCTGGTTCCTGATCTTAAGGGGATTGCTTTTAATCTTTGTCCATTTAGTATGATGTTTGCTGTCGGTTTATCGTAGATGGCCTTTATCATGTTAAGGAATGATCCCTGTATCCCCACTTTACTGAGAGTTTTGAGCATGAATGGGTGCTGGATTTTATCAAATGCCTTTTCTGCATCTATTGAAATTATCATGTGATTTTTGTCCTTCCTTTTGTTTATGTGGTGAATCACATTGATTGATTTGCGAATATTGAACCAGCCTTGCCTCTCCAGAATAAATCCCACTTGATCGTGGTGTATGATTTTTTTCATATATTGCTGGATCCGGTTGGCTAATATTTTGTTGAGAATTTTAGCATCTAAATTCATCAGGGATATAGGCCTATAATTTTCTTTCTTTGTGTTGTCTTTGCCCGGTTTTGGGATCAGAATTATGCTCGCCTCATAAAAGGAGTTTGGAAGTCTTCCTTCCTCTTGAATTTTTTGAAATAGCTTGAGGAGAATAGGAGTTAGTTCTTCTTTGAGTTTTTGGTAGAATTCACTTGTGAAGCCATCAGGCCCTGGACTTTTCTTTTTTGGGAGTTTTTTGATAACTGTTTCGATCTCATTTGCTGTAATTGGTCTGTTTAGGTGTTCTGATTCTTCAAGATTGATTTTTGGAAGTTTATATGATTCAAGAAATTTGTCCATTTCACCAAGATTGTCTAATTTTTTGGCATATAGTTCTTCATAGTATTTTCTTACAATGCTTTGTATTTCTGTTGTGTCAGTTGTTATTTCTCCACTGTCCTTTCTAATTTTATTTATTTGAGTCCTCTCTCTTTTTTTCTTGGTGAGTCTAGTTAAAGGTTCATCAATCTTGTTTACCTTTTCAAAGAACCAGCTTCTTGTTTCATTGATCCTCTGTATTGTTTCCTTAGCCTCTATGTCATTTATTTCTGCTCTGACCTTTATTATTTCCTTCCTTCTACTTGTCTTGGGTTTTATTTGTTGTTGTTTTTCTAGTTCTTTTAGATGCAGGGTCAGGTTGCTTATTTGAGCTTTTTCTAGCTTCTTATGATATGCCTGTAGTGCAATAAACTTCCCTCTCAGAACTGCTTTTGCTGTGTCCCATAAATTTTGAGTTGATGTATGCTCATTATCATTTGTTTCTAGAAACTTTTTTATTTCTTCTTTGATCTCATTGTTAATCCATTCATTATTTAATAACATGCTATTTAGTTTCCAAGTGTTTGAGTATTTTTCAGTTTTTCTTTTGTGGTTAATTTCTAGTTTCATGGCATTGTGATCAGAGAAAATGCTTGATATGATTTCAATCTTCTTAAATTTATTGAGACCATTTTTGTGTCCTAACATGTGGTCTATCCTAGAAAACGTACCATGAGCGCTTGAGAAGAATGTATATTCTACTGCTTTAGGGTGAAAAGTTCTGAAGATATCTATTAAATCAAGTTGATCTAGTATATCCTTTAAGTCTGCTGTTTCTTTATTAATTTTCTTTCTTGAAGATCTATCCAGTGTTGTTAGAGGGGTATTGAAATCCCCTACTATGATAGTATTGCTGTTAATCTCGCCCTTTATATCCATCAAAGTCTGCTTTATGTATGTCGGGGCTCCTATATTTGGTGCATAGATATTTACAATAGTTATATCTTCCTGTTGAGTTGTTCCCTTTATCATTATGTAGTGTCCTCCTTTATCTCTTACTACAGCCTTTGTTTTAAAGTCCATTTTGTCTGATATAAGTATTGCTACCCCTGCTTTTTTTTCATTTCCATTTGCATGAAATTTTTTTTTCCATCCTTTTACCTTCAGTCTATGAGCATCTTTTGTTTTAAGGTGTGTCTCTTGTAGACAGCATATGTATGGGTCCTGTTTCTTTATCCATGCAGCTACCCTATGTCTTTTGATTGGATCATTTAATCCATTTACATTTAAGGTTATTATTGATATGTAGTTGTTTATTGCCATTTTATTCTTTAAAGCTGTATTCTTCTTTTGCTCTATTCATTCCTCCCTTTAAACTGTTCACAAGAGGCCCCTTAGTATCTCTTGCAGAATTGGTTTGGTTTTTATGAATTCCTTCAGGCTTTCTTTTTCTGGGAAGCTCTTTATTTCTCCTTCAATTTTAAACGTTAGCCTTGCTGGATAAAGTAGTCTTGGTTGTAGGTTCTTGTTCTGCATTACTTTGATTATTTCTTGCCATTCCCTTCTGGCCTCAAGTGTTTCTGTTGAGAAGTCCGATGTCATCCTTATGGGGGCTCCTTTGTAGGTGATAGTCTTTTTTTCTCTAGCAGCTTTTAAAATTTTTTCTTTATCCATTAGCTTTGGTATTTTAACTATGATGTGTCTTGGTGTAGATCTTTTTGGGTTTCTCCTTAATGGAGTTCTGTGTGCTTCTTGAATGTGTGGAGTGTTTCCCAGCCTTAATTTAGGAAAGTTTTCTGCTATGATTTGATTGAACAAAGTTTCCATTTCCTGTCCTCTCTCCTCTTCTTCAGGCACCCCTATGATGCGAATGTTGTTTCTCTTCATGTTGTCACAAAGCTCCCTTAGAGTTTCCTCACATTTTTTAAGTCTCTTTTCCTTTTTCTTCTCTGCTTCTGTGCCTTTGTTTATTGTGTCCTCTAACTCGCTTATTCGATCCTCAGCGTCATCCATCCTGCTTTTAATTCCTTCCATTGTGGTCTTCAGTTCTGATACTGTATTTGTCATTTCTGTCTGATTCTTTTTTATTATTTCAATTTCATTTTTTATACTTGTTATCTCTTTATTTAGGTGTTCATAATGACTATCCATTGTTGCTCTAATTTCTTTGAACATCCTAACTATCATTATTCTAAATTCTGCTTCTGGTAATTTGGTTATATCTGGTTCATTCAGGTCCTTCTCTGGGGATTTCTCTTGATTCATTTGGTTTGCATTCCTCTGCCTGCCCATTTTTTCTGTGTATAAGCAAGTTGTGGCCACTGGAGTCCAGTAGGTGTTGCCTTTGTGTTCTCTAGGTGTGGTCTATCTGCAGGCCCCCCACCCCCTCTGCCGGTGCCTAGGGTGGTTGGGTATGAGCGTTGCCAGCGCCGGCCCACTGTGGCTTTTGCTGTGATTTCTGCCTCTCCTCCGTGGGAGGGGCTGTCACTGAAGCCACAAGATTAGCACCAAGGGTAGAGGTGAGCACCTTTGCTCAGCTGCGGACCCAGCCTATTTCCGGACTTCCGCCCAGAACCAGCAGTCGGAGCCTGCTCGCTACAGTTCCGCGTGTTAGGCGGGGCTTTTGACGTGCTCTCAGCTGTAAGCTTTTGCCCGTCCGGAGCTTTAGCCCCGCCCTCGAGGCCATGGCCCTTTGCGCAGGGTCGGAAACCAAGGTTTATTGGGGCGGGCGTGTTTGCTCGCTTCCGCTCAGCTGCGTACTTCCGCTCGTCCCGGACTCTACCCCGCCCCCTCGTTCGGAGCCCGCTCGTGCACGTATGAATGCTATCCGCGGTTTCTCCGGCTGGGCAGGGATAGTAGCGTGGGCTCAGCTGCGAGCCTCCACTTGTCTCAGGGTCTACCCCGTTCCCGCGCTCGGAGCCCGCTCGCGCACGTATACTGGCCAACCGCGGTTTCTCCGGCCGGGGGGGGGGAGGTGGGGGACTGGTAGCGTCAGCTCAGCCACGAGCCCCTGCCCGTCCCTGGTCCTAGCCCGGTCCCCGCGGTCAGGGCCAGCTTGCGCAGGGCCTGCCCATTCCTGGCCTCCCGCTTTGTCCCCGTAAGTGGGATTAAAGGCGGGCCCACAGCTTCTGGACCGCTCTCGCGCGTCCCCTCCGACCTTCTGGGCTAGACCGATCTCCCACCAGCTTGGCCTCTGCCCACGCCGACAGAACTGCCTTTCAGCGTCCTGCCGCCCACCATGCCCTTAAGCAGCCCTCAGCAGAGTAGGAAGGGACCTAATACTCCACACTGTAGGCCTGGGAGCTCCCTCACTTGTTTCACAGCTCAATACTGTCCAAACGCCTCTTCTAGGCTCTAGGACTGGAGGCTGGGGCTTGGTTCCTGGGACCCAGGTCCCTCCCTCTGCGCCAAACTTTCCTCCCGCCCCGCGGGTCTCTCAGGGCTGCCGTTTGCTCCGGGGAGCTGGGCAGCCCTCTTCGCGTTTTCGCTATTCCTACCAGTCTCAATGTGGCTTCTTCTGTGTTCCTTGGTTGAAGAGTCCACTTAGTTTTGTTCAAAGTTGGTTTATCCAGGTGATGGTTCTTAAAATTGAGTTGTAATCCACTTTGGTTCTGGGAGTTGGAAGTTGGTACGTCCGCCTACTCCGTCGCCATCTTGCTCCCCTATATTGGGTTTTATAGAAGGTTCATTGATCAACTCACAAAACTTGGGAAGGGCACAGTTGGCATGACTACAGCTGTCTTAATATTCTTCTGAGATTAATATAGCAGAATAAGTTGGCTTCTTAAGCTTTTAGGAGTCCAAGGCAATGTCCATTGGTTCAAGTTTTTACTTTTGGTTGGATCCCTGCATTTTCCATGGCACGTGATGCCAATCATACACCCCGGGAAGAGTGGGTGATTAAAATCACTAACTTTGTAACACAGAAGGCAATCTTGCCTCGAGTTCTCTACAAGAATTTCTAAATTTTGTATTTTCATTTCAACGATAATTAAAAAAATTTAGTGTGAGCGTATTCTAGATCATTTGGATACCCACCTTATTACAAACAAGTACCCAAATTTGCACATACATTTACAATTGCATGGGAGCCAAGTGGAGGCCTTGTGATGATACGGCCCACTATATGAATAAAGAGGTAGGTAAGTGGTGAACGGTACCACCTCACAGCACATAGTGTTGTAAAGTACCCGTACCTCAATTCTGCAGGTTTATGTAGAGACACCAAGTCCAGATGAATTTTAAGGAGTTTTATTAAAGGAGGAGATTTATTATATATGCCGGCCGCATATGGCTGACATGGGGCAGCTGCAAACCCAAATCATGTCCCTCAAATACATTTCAGGGGCTGGTTATATACCCCTTGATCACACACACGGGCTGGGGAGAGCATGACATCATGACACAAGCTTACAACCTCTGTTTTCACCCATACAGGTTGGGGAAAAGGATGAGGGGGATGGGACACAATTCACTAGTAAGCTTACAACATTTGTCTATAGAATTCATAAAAAACGTTTCTACACATTAAAACTTATAAGGTGATATAGCAGCAAAAATGTTATTCTATATATTAAAAGATATTCCTAAATTTTCTAGTGTTCATTTGCCATTCCTTTGTTTAGAGATATACACAATAATTCAGGCTTTTCAGGAAGGGAGGGGTAGTTTCCATGGCGCTAGGGGATAAATGCCTGCAAATGGCTCATCAAATAAGAAAAGGTTTTTTTCAATCTCTCCCTTTCTGCACCTGACTAGTTATTTACCTGCTTCTTTACAGGTGTAGGGGGGAAGGACAGGAATCTAAATCTCCTTCCCCTCTTCATTTACAATACAATGCTATTGGCCATCCTGAGTTGGTGCTAATCAAACAAGTATAGAAATCGCATCTACAAAATCTCTCTGCACCACACCTAGTCCAAATTAATAAAATGTTCTTTAAGCTTCCTAAAATATTAATATTAATTCTGTAGCTTTTTGGCACCTTACTACAGTAGCACCTCATGGCAAAGATTCCATATTTGTTTATGTGGACTAGCAACAGTTCATTCAGTGAGGTAATAAATAGGCCGAAAGAAAAAGTTTTCATTATGCCTTTTTATTGTTAGAATATTTTGTTACTATCACAGTTTGGAGGGTGCTGCTAAGCAGATCAGCCCAACAAAACAATGAACTGGTTAAAATTAATAGCATTGTTTAAAAGGTACAATAAAAATGATGCTTAATGACTCAAATAATGTTCTAGCATGTTCAAAATTAGGACAATAACCAAAGAAGCAGAAAAATCCCAAAGTGCACCTTTCCATTATTCAACCCAACATCATTGCTTTTGTTTTATTAAAATATATTCATTCTGTGAATTTTACTAGTATTAGATTTTTGTTTGTATTTAATATGAAACATTTAGTTTTGTAGTTGTTGGGCAAATGAGTTTGTATAATTTGTATTTTTTGAGTTTTGCTCACTTTTATTGTTAAAAAATGGTGCTGGGGAGTCATGTGTGTGCTTGCCCTCAGAGCAGGGCAGTTGATTGCAAATTGTAAATTGTATTCCTGCGTGGGGAGGCATTGTTTTGCTAATGTTTTCTGAAGAAGGTTTTTTTTTTTTTTTTGCTCCAGCCAGTTTTGCAGAAGAGGAGAAGGTATACAAATGGGGAACCAGAACTGAGGGGCTTTGCGAGATCCACTGAGACTCTTGGGGTTTTTGATTCTAGGATAAGGTGACCAGAATCCTGCTTTTGGCGGGACAGTCCTGATTTTTAACAATTTGTTCCATGTCCCGTGGCCTTTTAAAAAGTCCTGATTTTTGGAAAGAATGCATGAAAAACTAGGGAATGCCAGGAGAACGGGAAGGGGATATACGGTTTTCTGCAGGGAGACCCCACCTCCACCTGGAAGTGCCCGCACTGCCGCAGAGCTGGCTGCCCCGTGGGGGATCCCAAACAAAGAACTTTGGGCCGGAAGCACCTGCTAAGGTGGCGGCTGTCAAGTTCCCTAACTACCCATAGGCCTGCGTCCAGGACTCCAGCGTGCGGCTCCGGGCTCCGCGAGGCGCAAGTGGCTCGGTCTCCAGCAGGTAGCGGGGCTGGACACGGGGAACGCTCAGCAGCTCCGGCATCGGTTTTGGGACCGTGTAACCTGATCCCTCTGACTCACTCAAAATTTCCCATATAGTAATATTTCCAAAAATGATCTTTTGAATGAGGTATCATTATTAAAAAATAGATTGATAAAGAAAAGGTTAAATCTTGGGCATCAAAAAAAATCACAATAGACAACAAATGGTTAGAACTATTTCAGCATTTTGAAACAAACCATGTTCTATACAATAATGCACTAAAAATTGTGGAAGATGTGCTGTCTTTACCAGGAACTAATGCTGTGACTGAACGCATTTTTTTCTACCATAAATAAAGTGTGGACATCAGAAAAATCACAATTAAGTGTTGAGACTTTGAAAGCCATCTTATGTGTGAAATATAATTTAACAAATTTTTGTTAAAATTTTCATGACCTTTTAAACAATGACAGCAATCTACTAAAAAAAATTCACTCAAATGAGAAATATGCCAAAGAATAAAATAATACTATACATAATTTTTTAATGTATTATATTTTTTATTGTACTTATGTTGAAATTTTAAAAAATACATTACAATACTATTTCTGCATTCTATGACAATTTTTTTTGCTCCATATAGACCAAATTTTTAATCAAGAACCCCTCCCCACTGCACCCCCCTGTCAATGGTGTTCCGCTTTACCAATTTTAAAATCTGGCCACCTGATTCTAGGAGGAACTGGAGAAGCTTTTCCTGGTTGTGGAACCAGAGAATGCATCAGGGCTTTGGGACCCCTGAATAAAAGGGAAGTGTTTTCCCTGCCTGTTTGCTCATCGACCAGTGTAAGACTCTAATAAAAGAATGACCCACCATTTTTCAGCTCCACTGTTTCTTTACCATCTGACCAAATTCAGTGAGAATCTGCATGACTACGATGATGGTAGCGACAGGCCTTATAGTAATAAAAAAGAATATAGACAGATTGTATATGCTTGTGAATATTTAAGTAAACATAATAAAAATTATTTTATTCTAGGACTATGCAGATACTTGCTTACCTTCCTTTAAAAGGGATTATTTCATTATTTAAATTTGAAAAACACTTGCAAACATCATACAGGTTTATTTCTTTTCTATAAAGTTATTAATGACCAACAAAGAATAAACAAAGAGAAAAACAGAGCGAGTGTGTAGTCAATCCTAAGAGCAAGCTGTACTGTATTTTGGGGTAGAGTGACAATTGACTTTTCATATGATCTAGTGTTCTTAAATGTAAGAGATCATTCTTAAATTTCAACCTATTAATCACATTTCATAAATGATATAGCTCACAAAACATTGGGGCAAACTGTTTAAGCTCCAAATTTTCTAAAGTTTGCCAAAAAGACAATTTTTCTTTTTTCCTTTCTTTTTTCCACTCTATGAAAAACTAATTTTATATTTTTTTCTTCTTCAATTTTAATTAATATTCTTGGGTGAAAATGATGGCTTTTGGAGTGTATAGCCAGGGGCCACTGCCATCGTAGCCATGCACATGCAGGTTCTCATTGAATTGGGACAGATGGTAAAGAAACAGTGGAGCCAATAAATGGTGGGCCATTCTTTTATTAAAGTCTCGCACTAGCTGACAAGCAACACACAGGGAAAACATTTCTCTTTCACTCATTCAGAGCCACCACAGCCTTTACACATTCTCTGGTTCCACAACCAGGAGAATCTTCTCCAGTTTCTCTTACAATCAAAGGTCTCACCAATCTCAGTAGGGCTCCCAAAGCCCCTCAGCTCTGGTTTCCCATCTGCACACCTTCTCTTTCTCTGCCAACATGGCTTTCTTTTTAGCACTCTGCATTCTCTCTGCAAACATGGTTTCTCTCTCCTTCTCCTCTCTCTTTTCAAAACTTTCTGGCACAAAAACCTCTCCTTCAGCAAACATTAGCAAAACAATGACCCTTCCCAAACAGGAAGGTAATTTGCAATTTCACAGACCACATATACCTGGCGTTGCCCAGCCCCTAATGCAAACTATAAGCGAGCAAACATAAAGATCATATTTTACAAACTTATTTGACCAATATGGAGGGAGGAAGATGGAATCAGAATCACCCCAAGGGGGCAACATGGCGATAGAGTAAGAGGACGTACCAACTTCCAACTTCCAGAACCAAAGTGGATTATAACTTGATTTTAAGAACCATCATTTGGATAAACCACTGTTGAACTGGACTTAGGACTCTTCAACCGGGGAAAACTGAAGAAGCAACATTGAGACTGGTAGGAAAAGCGAAAACGCGGAAAGGGCTGCCCAGCTCCCCGGAGCAAAAGGCAGCCCAGAGAGACTCGTGTGGAGGGAAGAGAGGCCAGCAGAAGGGTAGGGACCTGGGTCCCAGGAGCAAAGCCCCAGCCTGCAACCCCAGAGCCTAGAAGAGGCGTATGGACAGTATTTAGCTGGGAAACAGGTTAGGATACTGTTTGTAAGAAAGAGACAGTTGTCTCAGACCCAGGATTCTTCTTAAAGGGACGGTGCAGAAAACCTCTTTCACAACTGTAAAGCCAGTAGTCGCGGCCACAATCACAGCAGCCCGACCCGTGCAGGTTCCCATTTGATTCGAACAGTCGGTAATGAAACACAGGAGCCAAAAACTGGTGAGCCATCAGCTTTAATTCTAGCTTGCACCCGGCAGGCAAGCAAAAACACACACTGGGCTCCAAATCCCACACATTCAGTGCTCACAAAGCTACTGACTTATCCGAGTTTCCTAGCATCAAAGCTTTCTAGCTCACCAGACTTATTCACCTCTGTTTCCCATCTCCTCCTGCACAAACTCTTAACAAACTGGCTTCTTCCTCAGCACTCTGCCATCTCGGCTGCTTCTCCTGGCCTTCATGTGGCCTTACTCTGCTCTCCTCTCTAATACTAATCTCAGGAACCCAGGAACCAAGAGAGAGAGATCTAGCTACCAGTCCGCCCAATTTATAGCATAGATAATCCAAACCTTTAATCCAATCATACATACAAGAAAGTCTCTGATACAAAGCCACCCATCTGAGGCATAATGGGATTCCTCCCTACATAACCACCCTACATCATCTAATCAGTCAAGGGTGTGGAGAAGAGCTTAGTCTTAAACTAAGCCTTAGGCTATAACGACCCAACCTGCACACAGCCTATTCCAGAACACACATTCCAAGCATAAGGCCAAATAATATCACCTGGGTGATGGGCTTCCATGTGGGCAGCTCCATCTTTAACAAAGTGAGCATATTATATTTTATCTGCTGAACAACAACCACTCACCCAGGACTCCAGGAGACAGGGAGAGAGGAGAGGACCAGAACAGCGGGAAGAGAGTGTGGTCTGGAAGGCACAGGACGAAAATCTTTGAGGGACAGCTACCTAAACCCTGGGCTGAGTCACTCCACAAATCTGAAACAGTATTTCCCCTGGAACCAGCAAGGGGAAGTAGAACACCAGTCAAACAGGCTCTCCTGCGGCAATTAGAGCAGAGTCACTTAGAAGGAAGGAGCTTTCAGGACAGCTTTTATGGAGTGTTAGGGTCTGAGCTGCAGTGTCCCCACCCACACTGCTGAGGATTTGCTGGAGGGCAGGCAGCGCGGTGGGACACGTGAAAGCGCGGTTTCATTGGCGGGGCAGAGGTCGAGCGGGTAGGCGTGAGCTTGGTCTAGTCCAGCAGGGGCGAAGGGTACATGGAAAGTGGTCCTGCGTCTACGGGCCGCCTGCAACCCCAAATGTGGGGGAAAAGCGGGTGCCCAGAATGGGCAGAGATCCGCCGCTGGGCAGGGGCATGCAGGCGTGCAGCCGCACCCGGTCTCTGAGGCTTGAAGCCCTGCACAAATTGACTTTGCCCGCAGAGGTGGGGTGGAAGCCTGGCGCGTGGCTGAGCGCGTAGCAGCAGCCCATCTCAGCTGAGGAGCCGAGGTTGGGGGGGGGGGCAAAGCCCGGGCTAGCAGCTGAGCACGCACCAGAATCCCCTCCCAGCTGGAGGAACAGGCTGACAGGGACCCGCAGCAGAGCAAAAGTGCTCACCCTTACCCTTGGTGCCCAGGCTTGTGGCCTGAGTGTGGTGCACGGTCCCACCCGTGGGAGAGGCGTGAAGGCTGAGACCAGCTGAGGCTTATAGAGCCTGGCATGAGAACACAGTCGCTCCTGCAGAGGCGAGGCAGAGACTACAGCTGCAGGCTCTGGCAACACCCACACCCAACCTCCCTAGGCAGCGGCAGAGGGGGTGGAGGGCCTGCAGACAGACCACACGTAGGGAACACAGAGGCAACACCCATTGGACTCCAGTAGCCAAACCCTTCTTACACACAGACAAAATGGGCAGGCAGAGGAATGCAACCCAAATGAATCAAGAGAAATCCCAGAGAAGAACCTGAATGAATCAGATATAACCAAACTACCTGATGCAGAGTTTAAAATAATGATAGTTAGGATGTTCAAAGAGCTTAGAGCAACAATGGATAGTCACTACGAACACCTAAATAAAGAGATAGCAAGTATAAAAAAGGAAATTGAAATAATAAAAAAGAATCAGACAGAAATGACAAATACAGTATCAGAACTGAAGACCACAATAGAACGAATTAAAAGCAGGATGGATGAAGCTGAGGATAGAATCAGTGAGATAGAGGACAAAATAAACAAAGGCACAGAAGCAGAGCAGAAAAAAGAAAAGAGACAAAAAATCTGAGGAAACTCTAAGGGAGCTCTGTGACAACATGAAGAGAAATAACATCCGCATCATAGGGGTTCCTGAAGAAGAGGAGAAAGAACAAGGGATAGAAACTTTGTTCAATCAAATCATAGCTGAAAACTTCCCTAAATTAAGACTGGAAAACGTTTTACACGTGCAAGAAGCACATAGAACTCCATTAAAGAGAAACCCAAAGAAATCTACACCAAGACACATCATAGTTAAAATACAAAAGCTAAGGGATAAAGAGAAAATTTTAAAAGGTGCTAGAGAAAAAAAGGCTATCACCTACAAAGGAGTCCCCATAAGAATGACATCCGACTTCTCAACAGAAACACTTGAGGTCAGAAGAAAATGGCAAGATATATTCAAAGTAATGCAGAACAAGAACCTACAACCAAGACTACTCTATCCAGCAAGGCTAACATTTAAAATTGAAAGAGAAATAAAGAGTTTCCCAGACAAAAAAAAAACTCGTCAAAGAATTCATTAAAATGAAACCAATTCTGCAAAAGATGCTAAGGGGCCTGTTGTGAACAGTTCAAAGGGGGAAAAGAATATAGCAAAAGAAGAATACAGCTTTAAAAAATAAAATGGCAATAAACAATTACATATCAATAATAACCTTAAATGTAAATGGATTAAATGATCAAATCAAAGTACATAGGGTAGCTGCATGGATAAAGAAACAGGACACATACATATGCTGTCTACAAGAGACACACCTTAAAAACAAAAGATGCATATAGACCAGTGGTTCTTAACCTGGGTTTTATCGAATTACTGGTTCATATGCTGATTCTACTTCATTTACATCTTAGCAAATATGTTAATTTTGGTAATATTGAGTCACTGTTTTTGAAGTAGTAAATTCCTTATTTGATGATTTACATTCATTGTCATTGATGTTTCGGATGAATGCCGTTCTTTGTAGCTAAAGCAGAGGATTTTTAACCTGGGTTCTATCGAACCCTAGGGGTTCGATGAGTTGGTCTCAGGGGTTCGGAGAAGCCTCTGCCACGGAGGCCAGAATAAAGTAATACCGTAATTTCTTGTGAGTTCATGCACTTTGTTGGTTTTGTTCTTTGAGCAAGGTGATGTACATGCGCGGCTCATTTTGTGCACCAGTAAAAAGACATATACCTATTTCTTGAATTTGGGGAAAAAAAATCATATTTTATTTATCACTAAAGAAGGGTTCGGTGAATGGGCATATGAAACTGGTGGGTTCAGTACCTCAAAAAAGGTTAAGAATCACTGAAGACAAAAGAATGGAAAAAATATTTCATGCAAATGGAAATGAAAAAAAAGCTGAGTTAGCAATACTTATATCTGACAAAATGGACTTTAAAACAAAGGCTGTAGTAAGAGATAAAGAAGGACACTACATAATGATAAAGGGAACAATTCAACAGGAAGATGTAACCATTATAAATATCTACACACCAAACATAGGAGCCCCAACATACATAAAGCAGACTTTGATGGATATAAAGGGCGAGATTAATAGCAATACTATAATAGTAGGGGATTTCAATACCCCACTAACATCACTGGATAGATCCTCAAGAAAGAAAATTAACAAAGAAATAGCAGACTTAAAGGATACACTAGATCAACTCAATTTAATAGATATCTTCAGAACTTTTCACCCTAAAGCAGTAGAATATACATTCTTTTCAAGCACTCTTGGTACATTCTCTAGGATAGACCACATGTTAGGACACAAAAGTGGTCTCAACAAATTTAAGAATATTGAAATCATATCAAGCATTTTATCTGATCACAATGCCATGAAACTAGAAATTAACCACAAAAGAAAAACTGAAAAATACTCAAACACTTGGAAACTAAATAGCATGTTATTAAATAACAAATGGATTAACACTGAGATCAAAGAAGAAATAAAAAAGTTTCTAGAAACAAATGATAATGAGCATACATCAACTCAAAATTTATGGAACAGAGCAAAAGCAGTACTAAGAGGGAAGTTCATAGCACTACAGGCATACCATGAGAAGCTAGAAAAAGCTCAAATAAGCAACTTGACCCTACATCTAAAAGAACTAGAAAAACAACAGCAAATAAAGCCCAGGACTAGTAGAAGGAAGGAAATAATAAAGATCAGAGTGGAAATAAGTGACATAGAGGTTAAGAAAATAATACATAGGATCAATGAAACCAGGAGCTGGTTCTTTGAAAAGGTAAACAAGATCAATGAACCTTTAACTAGACTCACCAAGAAAAATGAGAGAGGATTCAAATAAATAAAATTAGAAATGAGAGTGGAGAAATAACAACTGACACAATAGAAATAGAAAGTATTGTAAGAAAATACTATGAAGAACTATATGCCAAAAAATTAGACAACCTAGGTGAAATGGACAAATTTCTTGAATCATATAATCTTCCAAAAATCAATCTGGAAGAATCAGAACACCTAAACAGACCAATTACAACAAATGAGATAGAAACAGTTATCAAAAACCTCTCAACAAAGAAAAGTCCTGGGCCTGAAAGCTTCACAAGTGAATTCTACCAAAAATTCAAAGAAGAACTAACTCCTATCCCCCTCAAGCTATTTCAAAAAAAATCAAGAGGAAGAAAGACTTCCAAACTCCTTTTATGAGGTCAGCATAATTCTGATCCCAAAACCGGGCAAAGACAACACAAAGAAAGAAAATTATAGGCCAATATCCCTGATGAATTTAGATGCTAAAATTCTCAGCAAAATATTAGCCAACCTGATCCAGCAATATATGAAAAAAATCATACACCATGATCAAGTGGGATTTATTCTGGAGAGGCAAGGCTGGTTCAATATTCACAAATCAATCAATGTAATTCATCACATAAACAAAAGGAAGGGCAAAAATCACATGATAATTTCAATAGATGCAGAAAAAGCATTTGATGAAATCCAGCACCCATTCATGCTCAAAACTCTCAGTAAAGTGGGAATACAGGGAACATTCCTTAGCATGATAAAGGCCATCTATTATAAACTCACAGCAAACATTATACTCAATGGACAAAAATTAAAAGCAATCCCCTTAAGATCAGGAACCAGGCAGGGGTGCCCCCTTTCACCACTCTTATTCAACATAGTTCTGGAAGTCCTAGCTACAGTAATCAGACAAGAAGAAGAAATAAAAAGCATCCAAATTGGAAAAGAAGAAGTAAAACTGTCATTATTTGCAGATGATATGATATTATATATAGAAAACCCTAAAGTCTCAGTCATAAAACTACTGGACCTGATAAATGAATTCAGCAAGGTGGCAGGATATAAAATTAATACTCACAAATCAGAGGCATTTTTATATACCAACAATGAACTGTCAGCAAAAGAAATTAAGGAAACAATCCCCTTCATTATTGCAACCAAAAAAATTAAAATACCTAAGAGTAAATTTAACCAAGGAGGTTAAGGACTTGTACTCGGAAAATTATAAAACATCGATAAAAGAAATCAAGGAAGATACAAAAAAGTGGAAGCATATACCGTGCTCATGGATAGGAAGAATAAACATCATTAAAATGTCTATATTACCCAAAGCAATTTATAAATTCAATGCAATACCAATTAAAATACCAATGACATACTTCAAAGATATAGAACACATATTCCAAAAGTTTATATGGAACCAAAAAAGAACGCGAATAGCCTCAGCAATCTTAAAAGAAAAAATAAAGCAGGAGGTATCACTCTTCCAGATATCAAGGTTTACTACAAGGTCATTGTACTCAAGACAGTCAGAGAACCCAGAAATAAACCCACACCTTTATGGACAACTGATACTTGACAAAGGAGGAAAAAGCATACAATGGAGTAAAGGCAGCCTCTTTAATAAATGGTGTTAGGAAAAATGGACATCTATCTCCAAAAAAATGAAACTAGACCATCAGCTTACACCATTCACATAAACAAACTCAAAATGGATAAAAGACTTAAACGTAAGCTGTGAAACCATAAGCATCTTAGAAGAAAACATAGGCAGTAAGCTCTCTGACATCTGTTGCAGCAATATATTTGCCGATTTATCTCCATGGGCAAATGAAATAAAAGGCAGGATAAACAAATGGGACTATATCAAACTAAAAAGTTTTTGCACAGCTAAAGACAATAAGAACAGAATAAAAAGACAAACCACACAATGGGAGAACATATTCGACAGCACGTCTGATAAGGGGTTAATAACCAAAATTTATAAAGAACTTATAAAACTCAACACCAGGAAGACAAACAACTCAATCAAAAAATGGGCAAAAGAAATGAATAGAAATTTCTCCAAAGAGGACATACAGATTGCCAATAGGCATATGAAAAAATGCTCAATGTCACTAATCATTAGAGAAATGCAAATTAAAAACCACAATGAGATATCACCTCACACCAGTTAGAACGGTGCTCATCAGCAAAACAACACAGAATAAGTGCTGGCGAGGATGTGGAGAAAAGGGAACCCTCCTGCACTGCTGGTGGGAATGCAGACTGCTGCAGCCACTGTGGAAAACAGTTTGGAGATTCCTCAAAAAATTAAAAATCGAACTGCCTTTTGACCCAGCTATCCCGCTTATAGGAATATACCTTAAGAACACCATAGCACTGTTCGAAAAGAAGAAATGCACCCCCATGTTCGTGGCAGCATTGTTCACAATAGTGAAGATCTGAAAACAGCCCAAGTGTCCGTCAGAGGACGAGTGGATTAAAAAGCTTTGGTACATATATACTATGGAAAATACTCAGCCATAAGAAATGATGACATCGGATCATTTATAACAAAATGGATGGACCTTGATAACATTATACGAGTGAAATAAGTAAAACAGAAAAAAACTGAGAACAGCATGATTTCATACATAGGTGGGACATAAAAGTGAGACTATGAGACATGGACAAGAGTGTGGTGGTTACGGGGTTGGGGGAGGGAGGAGAGGGAGGGAGAGGGTTGAGGGGAGGGGCACAAAGAAAACCAGATAGAAGGTGACAGAGGACAATTTAACTTTGGGTGATGGGTATGCAACATAATTGAATGATAAGATAACCTGGAGATGTTTTCTTTGAACATATGTACCCTGATTTATTGGTGTCACCTCATTAAAATTAATAAAAAAATAATAAATACATTAAAAAAATAAATAAATAAAAATAAAAATTAGAATCACCCAATTGATTTTAATAAAATTTTATATAATCATTGATAAACTCTGCCTTCCCTTTCTACTTATTAGATGTAAGAGTGTCCCCTGACCTGTGGAGGCATAGTGGATGATAAAGCGTCACCCTGGCATGTTGAGATTGCTTGTTCGAAACCCTGGGCTTGCCTGGTCAAGGTATATACGAGAAGCAACTACTGCAAGTTAATGCTTCCCGTTCCTGCCCTTCTCCTCTTTTCCTCTCTCCTCTCTATAAAATCAATTTTAAAAAATGATTTAAGAATCTTAATAAAAAAAAAAAAGTGACCTGTGGTGGCGCAGTGGATAAAGTGTCGAGCTGGGAACACTGAGGTCACCAGTTCAAAAACCTGCACTGGTCTGGTCAAGGCACATATGGGAGTTGATGCTTCCAGCTCCTCCCCCCTTTCTCTCTTTCTCTCTTTCTCTCTCTCTCTCTCTCTCACTCTGTGTCTCCTCTCTAAAATGAATAATAAAAAGAAAAAGAATCTGCAAGTACTTATTATTAGCAAAAAGAATAAAGTATTGTGTAGGAAATCACTCATTTATCCTTTTATGACTTGGATTGGGGAACTTTAGCTAAAAGTCCTGAGAGAATGTCTCTTGGATGCAAACACCAAGAAGCTATGTGAGTGAGTGACCTTTGTGCCAACACAAAGGAATACAGGTGAATGGGCTTTAGGAAATTAGCCTAGAGCAGTGGTTCTCAAAGTGTGCGCCCTAGAAAATTTCCAGGTGACCCCTATGGTTTTTCAGAGAAATATGTGCCTGTTGGATACCAAAAAACCAACAGGGTTTTTGGAGTTTAGATTTTGGGGGACAGAAGTGTGGCGAATTGGCTGTAAACTGACAGTCTGCACAATCCACCACCTCACTTGCCTGATTAGGTTGCAAAAGGCTGTTAAGCTATGGTGCTGGATTGTTTACACTACCCCCCCCCCATGTTCCCCGGAAAGACTGGAGGCAAGTTTCTTCTATCCTTTGTTTGGTGTAAAGTTAGGATGGTATGTATGGTGGGGGTTTTCTGCACTCAACACAATTAGGAGTAAAAAGAGAGGAATTCTTCAATGTATTGATGAGAAAATGAGAGTTTACCTTTCAAATATATGCCCAAACATTGAAGAAATCACTAGGACACATCAGGCTCATGTTTCTCATAAACACAAAATTTAAAACCTTAACACATTAGTGCCAGGACCCACCGAATTTATTAAATCTTACAAAGAATGTATCTATATATATAAAAAGATAACTTTTTTCGTATTTTTAACTCTTTTTTACAAATTTTAAAAAGTATAACTCAAAAAATGTAACATAAAAATGTTTTTTAATATCAGAATAAATTTAATTTTGTCATACTTATTTTGTTTAATTACCATAAAAACACACTTTGACTTTATATTTTTTATTTAATATTTGACTTAATTGCTATAATATATTTCTCAGAAATTTGTATATAGTACACCTACAATTATTTGTAGGATTTTAAATGCACCCCAACTTCAAAATTTTAGAGGTTCTAGATTGTTCCTTCCTTTGTTCTTGTTAATTAGCAAAAGAATATTCTGACCAAATTAGCTCTTTCTCCATGTCAGCAAAATGGCCATTAGTCATTCTTTCCCTTTATCACCTCGCCTCCCTCCCTTATAATCCTGTTACCTCTATTCTACTTCTGATAATAAAAGCTAAGGAAGAAGGAGATTCAGGAGATCTTCTTTGCCTCCCTTGGCAAGCCTCCCTCCCCCTCTTCCTCTTGACACAAGTTTGTCTTGAGTAGATTTCTTCCACGCTACACTGGTAGTTACCAGTGAGCTGGAGTACTACAGCATTGTTTAAAAATTTTTAAATAACGTATTTATTGATTGTTGAGAGAGAGAGAGAGAAATATCAATTTGTTGTTCCACTTATCCATGCTTTCATTGGTTGATTCTTCTAAGTACCCTGCTCAGAGATTGAACCTGCTACCTTGGAGTATGTTTTAACCAATTGAGCTATCTAGTCAGAGCCTAAAAAATTAACATTAATAGCTTTTAGTTTTTATCAGCCCTGGCTGTTTGGCTCAGTGGTAGAGCATTGGCCCAGTATGTGGAGGTCCCGGGTTCAATTCCTGGTCAGGGCACATAGGAGAAGTGCCTATCTGCTTTTCTATTCTTCCCCTCTCCTTCCTCTCTATCTCGCTCTTCCCCTCCCGCAGCCAAGGCTCCATTGGAGCAAAGTTGGCCCGGACACTGAGGACAGCTCCATGGCCTCTGCCTCAGGCTCTAGAATGGCTGCAACCACAAGGGAGCATGGAGCAATGTCCCAGATGGGCAGAGCATCGCCCCCTGGTTGGCATGCTGGGTGGATCTCATTCAGGCTCATGCGGGAGTCTGTCTGACTGTCTCCCTCTCTAACTTCGGAAAAATACACACACAAAAAAAGCCTTTATCATTATGAAAATGCAGCTGTCTTCTCTTTGTGTTTTTGAAATAACATTTTGTTTCTTTGCTGCTCATAAGTTGCCTTTGATCTCCACACACCTGCTTTAGTGTATTTATGGGTGTCTAATGATAAGTTATGGGAACATTTGAATGGCTTCTTTGTTCTCTTCTCTGTATTTATGAATTTCATTAGCATGGTAATGCAGTGGTCATAATCCAGAAGCAATCTTGTTATTCTCCTGAGTATGAAGAAAAAAGTGCAAATAATATTTAATGAATTGAGCAATGCTAACACGTATTGGTCTTATTCTGGCTAAAATAAATACTAAGAAAGGGTTTCTCCCATCTACTTTTCATTCACCTATCTATCTGTGCATTTATCATGTACTGATCTTGAGTACCTACCAGAGGGTAGTCCTTGCAGTCAGTGTCAGAGATAGAGTTAAATGAGAAATGGAATCCACAGTTTAGTGTGGGACCCAGGTACATAATAAATATCTACAATAAAGAGAAGATAGTGAAGGCATAGATAGTACCATGGCTGCACAAGGAAGAAGTGATCAGTTACCTGGCTGAGAGTCCAAGGGAGGCATCAGAGTAGAGAAGATAACAGAACTGGATCTAGAAGGATGAGACACTGTCATTGGGCAGATCAAAGAAGCACAGATTAGTACGTTTTGTTATCTCTGCATGTTTAGATTCAGGAGCAGGGTGTTCAGTCACACCCTCCCCCAGCTCGATGTGCCCATGTGTGTGCCATTAGGGAAAAGAGAACAATGGCAGGTACCAGAACAAATGATTGGGCACATCCAGCTTGTCTGTTAATCATAGTCAATTGGCCTGGGAGCTCTGGCCTATATCTTCAAATCCAAATCCCAGTGATAGTTTTTAGGCTCTTAGTAACTGGCCTTCACTTTGTCTATGGTGCTTAATTTCACCCTCTTCTACCTCAGTCCTACCTTACAAGACCAGTCACCTTATCTCTCAACAATATCTCCTTATTTACTCCCCTCTCTTTGCCTTCTGCCACCAGTTAGACCTCTTTTCTCTCTGCCAGGTGACAGTTTAGCTCAAGTCCCATCTCTTCTGCAAAACATTGATCTCTGTGGCTCACTGATTCCTATTTCTTTTGAGCATTTAAAAAACTCCTTCTTGTTAAACCTGTGCCAAATATTACTTCTACAGATGCCTCAGATGAACAATTTTGCTAGCATCCCACTCTGCCTAGCTTGATTATGTCTGAACTGTTTATTAAAGGGAAACAGGCACGTGCTTTATCTTGCAGGACATCTGGAATAGAGTTAGTTGAGAGGTTTAATTGGCATGAAACAATTAGTAAATGTCTGCTGGCTAAAGCAGACAAGCCCTATGTTTATCAGGTGTCCTACCTTGTAAACGCTTCCCATTGTGTTCACCACAACTGGGCTATGGGAAGCATCGCCATCCAAGCTTCATCATCTCCATCCACAGCCTGCCTCCCTGACCCCATCAGCTCAAGCCCGGTCAGAAAGCACTCTGTGGTTCCACTTCCAGCTGTTTTGCTAGATGTTTGCAGAATTTATCAACCATGTGCTTATTCTGAAACTTGGACCAAAGACATGCTCACAAATGTCTCTGAAGGAAATCTAGACCTGAATCCCTTCCTCTCACATCATTCATTCTATTGGTTGTTTCTTTTCTCCTGCGTGGATCAGGGCAATTCACAACCGGTAGTGGGATTCAGCCTATTTGCACCAGGTTGGCAGAACCGATACCTAATTTTTTGTTGAGTTTGGCAAACTGATTTTTAAAATGGCACTTGTAATCAGGGTTCTCTCTAAAGTGGGCGCCTGGGCAGCTGACCAATGTGGAAATCACAAACTTACATTCCTTACTCTTTCTTAACGTTCATTCGTGCAGCAGCATATTCTAAGTGCCCATAGTAATGTTCATTTTATCCATAGGTGAAAAAAATTGCATGTGAGGACGACAATCAAGAAGCAATATGGAAATATCTTAAATAACAGTTTTATTGTTTTTTTGGCAGGTATTATTTAATATTTTTTCATTAATATGTTAACACTTTCTTATAACATAATCTAGTTTTATGTACCTCTTTTATTGTTCTTATTTAAGTATTAAATGCATGAAATAATAAACTACCTTTTGGTGCATCGTTTTTTTTTTTAAGAATCTTTTTATTTTTTCTTTTTATTTATTTATTTTAGAGAGGAGACACAGAGAGAGAGAGAGAGAAAGAGAGAAAGGGGGAGGAGCTAGAAGCATCAACTCCCATATGTGCCTTGACCAGACCAGTGCAGGGTTTTGAACTGGCGACCTCAGTGTTCCCAGGTGGACGCTTTATCCACTGTGCCACCACAGGTCAGGCAGTGCATCATTTTTCTATACTTCAAACAGTCATTAGGGCCTGACCTGTGGTGGCACAGTGGATAAAGCGTCCACCTGGAATGCTGAGATCGCTAGTTGAAACCATGGGTTTGCCTGGACAAGGCACATATGGAAGTTGATGCTTCCTGCTCCTGCCCCCTTCTCTCTCTCCTCTCTAAAATAAATGAATAAAATCTTTTAAAAACCCCAAAAAACAAAACGGCCATTAGGGCAGAGAACCGGTTGTTAAATTATCTGAATCCCACCACTGCTTCCATCCATATTCCATTTGTCAGAACTCAATCACAGGGCCCCACCTAACTTCAGGGGATGCTGTGACACATAATTTAGCTATGTTTTCAGGAAGAGAACAAGATGAGCTTGGTGAACAAATCCTCCAACCCATTTGGTTAGGGAGAAATTTATATATACCTTTCCATAAAGCCTGTTTTCTCCAACAGTCCAAGGAAACACTGCCTTTGACATCTCACACAATTCCAGCAGTGTGTTTGATGGGCCATGTACAGTCCATTACGTTTGTAGCAAACATCTGATTTTATATCATACCCTGTCATATCTAATTTTCAGATTGCCTCACATGTATATTTCTTTTTCTTTTTTTGACAGACATCGAGAGAGAGTCAGAGAGTGGGGCAGATAGGGACAGAGAGATAGGAAGTGAGAGAGATGAGAAGCATCAATTCTTAGTTGCAGCACCTTAGTTGTTCATTGATTGTGTTCTCATATGTGCTTTGATGAGGGGGTGGGAGTGGGGCTACAGCAGAGCGAGTGACCCCTTGCTCAAGCCGGTGACCTTGGGTTCAAGCCAGCAACTTTGGGCTTTGAGCCAGTGACTTTGGGCTTCAAGTCAGTGAGCATGGAGTCATGTCAATGATCTCATGATCAAGCTGATGACCTCGGGGTTTCGAACCTGGGTCTTCCATGTCTCAGTCCAACATTCTATGCACTGCACCACTGCCTGGTCAGGTTCACATATACATTTCTTAATTCTTCATTGAGATTTCATGATGTGAGAGCAAGCAGGCTAAAGGGATGATTTTCACAGGAAGGAGAAAAAAGTAAAGAACTTTAAACTTTTGGAAACTTAATTGAATGTGTATCCACAGATTAGGGTATTGTTAAATTAATCAGTGCAGGAATTTGAGTGGAAAGGTATTTATTTCTGAGTAGACTCTTTATACCAGGGACAGTTAATTTGGCATCAAAAAGGGTATTTTAAAAATGACCATAAGGTCTGAGAGGATTTGCTCGTGGTTCTGTAGTTAGGGGATTTCACTAGATGGTGCTGTTGGAAAATATTACAAAGCTGAAGATGAACAGCTTTCTGATAAATTGCAACTCTCATACCTTTTCAAGTATTTAGGGCGCTTCATTATCAATTAGAGGTATTTTTTTTAATACTATTGATGTGGCAAATTTCATCTTTTAACATGACATGAATACTGTTTTGGTAAAAGAATTTAGCCCAAAGTTTTCTTAACAGAGAGTATTTTGTTCTGAACAGATCATTTAAAATGAACAACCTGGCAACATTGAAATGACAACCTGTCTCCCAAAGGGCAGAATCAGCAGTGATGTCCAGGGAGTGCAGAAAGCAGCTCAGGCTGTAAATTTCCCTTTTTCCAGGTGGATCTTAAAACAAACACAGATTCTACTCCGCCTCCCCCCACCCCCGAGTTTTATTTTGAGCCACACATTTCAAAACCTGAAGGTTATTCTGCTATGTTATATGTATTTTGACAACTCCAAATAAGTAAAAAACACCCAATTAAAATTTGCTTTGAAATGAAAATGGGATGATCACAATAAAAAGCTGTGAACCCAGTATTAAGCAACCAGAGCCCGGTAGATGGTATAAGGCCCTCACCAGATTGCTGATGAGAGAACCAAGGACACCAGTGTCTCTTTCCTATCTATGCATACATTAATACTGGCATTTCTGGTATCAAGTGCCAGCTCTCAATGCAAGCAGGGAGTTCATCTCATTAAAAATAAAGAAAATCAAGGAAATGGTCAGAGGGGTCATGGATCTATCCTTCCTTCCCTTCCCCGACCTTCAGTTCTGTTCAAATGAGACAATGGTGGGATCTCCTACTCCTTCTGCTCTCATCATCTCCCTAGCAAATCTAATAATAACCACATTGGCTTATTCCCAGTAACAAAGGAAGTCAACACCAGAACCTTCTTCTTCCACTGCTACCATTCTTCCAGATTCTTCCTGTATTTAAATGGAGCCCTCAGACTGCACTCAATGGTACTAACCCATTGTTATACACACCCAAGGTAGACAAGAAATAAAAGTCCTACATTCTGGCTAAAATAATCTCCCACCAGTACTGTGGTCATCTGTGTTATCTTAGATATTACAATGAAAATATTTTCCATCCTGTCTCTTCCAAACTTACGGTAGACATATTTTCTTATCCATTAAATTTCAGACCAAAATATTATACATTTGTGTGTCCAGGGAGTTAAGGGATTAGTTTGGCCAAACTAATAAGTATGTAATTCCACCTCTGGCTATGGTAAAGTATCAGGGACCTTGTGCCTTAAATAATTAGAAAATCAGACACACTTGGAGCTCCTACTATGAGTCAGGTTGGGTGTTAGTCCCTTTGTAAAATAGAAAGAAGGATGAGACAAAACATGTGTCCTTAAAGGAAAAACCAGATTTTAACACACTACAGTCAGGGCAAAGTGCTACTGAACTATAGAGAGTTCATCTAAAAAGCATCTATTGAGTACTAATTATGTTCCAGGCACTGTGTTAGGGTTGTTGAATACAATGGTGAACAGAATAGTCACAGAACTTACTTCTGTTCCTAAAGATTAGATAAACATTAATTCTCTCTCCTCATTGTTCAGAAAGGCAATATTAATCCATTCTAATGCAAAATAAAAATACTTCTTTAAAAACTAAAAGCAAATCTATGCCCTCAAACTTCCCAGAATCAAATTGAAAAGAGAGATGGATGGACCGAATGACCTCCAAAATTCTATCCAGCCCTATGATTCTATTATATTGTGTGAGCTTTTAAAATTATCTGGAATGTTGATTTATTTCTATTTAAATCAAATGGTTCCATTTCTTTATTTTTTTAAAATTTCAGTTATTTTGAGTTAAAAGAAAACAGCCTTTTCCAAGAGCAGCAAAGTGAAGATCAAAAGAAGCAGATGGAAGAAGGAACTCTTACTCTGAGACCTGGGCTTGAGGAAAGAGGGCCTCCTGGGACGTCAGGGGCAACTGACTAGCAGAGGGAGGACTTTGGTTGGATGGGTGGAGTGCAGCCCTCCTTGGTGACTGGGTTGGTCTGCATGGGCTCTAAGGTGATTTCCATCTGCCAGCTGGTTTACATGATTAACACTACAGTGTATTATTGTTGGGGGCATTAAATTAAGGAATGATGCATGGAGTCAAGGGAGTAGCTTATTCAGTTGGATCCTGAATCACAATCAAGAAGTAATCTTACCTGACCTGTGGTGGCGCAGTGGATCAAGCATCAACCTGGAATGCTGAGGTTGCTGGTTCAAAACCCTGGGCTTGCCCGGTCAAGGCACATATGAGAATTGATGCTTCCTGCTCCTCCCCCTTCTCTCTTTCTCTCTCTCTGTCTTTCTTCTCTAAAATGAAGAAATAAAAATAATTTTTTAAAAAAGAGTAATCTTTATCTGGTGTAACTGTAATTTCATTTTTCTTGGAGCAAATTCAAAGGAAGGTAAGGTCATTTTGGGGGTCAATTTCATGCATGGTGCTCTAAGCCTTCAAGATGAAGTTGCACATGAGTTTGACATACTGTGTGGTGGTGGGATTGTCCACAGTGCTCTTAATGGAAATGCCTTCTGTGTTCACCACGATGATTCCCTGCACTCTCTACTGGTTCTAAAGTCGCTTTAATGTCTCCTCTACTTTTGCCATCTTGAACTGACCAGGTAGCTCCTTGTTGCCAAAACAGCTCTGGTTCCATTTTTAAGAGTAATGTTTTTGTTTGTTTGTTTTTTAAGATTTTACTTATTGATTTTAGAGAGAGAGAAAGGCAAGGGGAGTACAGGGAAGCAGCAACTCGTAGTAGTTGTTCCTTGTATGTGCTTTGACCCGGCCAGCCCAGGGTTTCACACCAGCGACCTCAGCATTCCAGGTTGAAGCTTTATCCACTGCGCCACCACAGGGCAGGCAACAGTAATGCTTTCATTGATGATGATTATGTTAGCAAGCTATCTCAGTTACCCTGATGTAAATATTTAAGGGGCAGTAATGATAAATGTTGAATAAAAGCATGAGGTTTGAGGGCAATGACCTGGGTTCAGATACCATCAAACACTAATCAGTTTTGAAAACTTACACAATGTATTTCCCTGACTGAGCTTCAGTCTTCCAATTTTCTTTTTCTTTTTTTTGAAAGAGAGAGAGAGACAGACAGACAGACAGGAAAGGAGAGAGATGAGAAGAACTTGTAGTTGTGGCATTTCAGTTGTTCATTGATTGCTTTTCATACGTGCCTTGATGTGGGAGGCCTCTAGCTGAGCCAGTGACCCCTTGGTCACACTAGAGACCTTGGGCTCAAGCCATTGACCATAGGATCATGTCTACGACCCCACAGTCAAGCTGGTGAGCCCGTGCTTAAGCTGGATGAGCCTGCACTCAAGCCAGACTAGTCCACATAGCAGCCAGCAACCTTGGGATTTCAAATCTGAGTCCTCTGTGTCCCTGGTTGATGCTCTACTACTGCGCCACCGCCTGGTCAGGCCAGTCTTCTAGTTTTCAAAATGAGAATAATAACAGTGCTTACATTATAATTTTTATGAATATTAAAAGAGCTCTCAAATATTAAAAAAAGGCAATGTCAAATAGGTGGTTGGATATATAAGTCTGGAGGAAAAATCTGTGTGAGAGATATAACTGTGTGGATCAGATGCATGTCAACAATTGAAGCCATGTTAGGGATGACAGCATCTAGAAAAAGAGTTTATAAAAAAAAAGATGAGAAAGAGATGAGGAACTCCTAATTAGACTTCCTGGGCATATCTTGTCCACAGCAGCAAACTTCTTGATGAAATATGAAACTTTGAGTAACTGTCTTGGTGGAGAAGGGGTAAAGGATATTTTGACAGTGTGAACAATAGAAGAGAGGCACAATGCCAGGTGGACCATTCTGGGAAAGATGAGATGGAGGGAGCTCGAGAGTGATGGCGCTGAGGCTGAAGTGGTAGATGATGAATGATTGTGTAGACCAAGCAGTCTAGACTTTCTTGTAAGCAGTCCATGAAGTTTTATAATCAGAGTAATAGGGTTTGTTTGTACAAAAACAATTTGTCCAACAATGAAGAGGTCAGCCAAGAGAAGGAAGAGCTCGGAGGCAAAAAGAACCAGCCAGGAGGCTGGTACAGCCATCTGGCCACAAGGTAAGGGCAGTGGGGAGATTCAGCCAGTTCGCACTGGTTGGAGAGAACCAATATGTAATTTTTGGTTTAGTTCAGTGAACCAGTTGTTCAAATGGCACCTGTAATCAGGGTTTTCTCTAAGGTGGGCGCCTGGGTAGCTGCCCAATGTGGAAATCACAAATTTACATTCCTTGCTCGTTTTTAATGTTCATCTGCGCAGCAGTGTATTCTGGGCGCCCGTAGAAATGTTCATTCCATCCATAGGTGAAAAAAATTTGAAGAAACTATGCTTGCAATATTTATTTATTACAGAGATTTTATAAAGCTCATTATACCGTTGATAAAATACTACATTTTAATTCCCTCGTGTTTGCCTGACCAGGCGGTGGCGCAGTGGATAGAACATCAGACCAGGATGCAGAAGACCCAGGTTTGAGACCCCGAGCTCGCCAGCTTGAGCGCGGGCCCATCTGGCTTGAGCAAAAGCTTGTCAGCTTGGACCCAAGGTCGCTGGCCCCAGCAAGGGGTTGCTCAGTGTGTTGAAGGCCCGTGGTCAAGGCACATGTGAGAAAGCAATCAATGAACAACTATGGTGTTGCAATGATAACGAAAAACTAATGATTGATGCTTCTCACTTCTCTTTGTTCCTGTCTGTCTGTCCCTATCTATCCCTCTCTCTCTCTCTCTCTGTCCCTGTAAAAAAAAAATCCATGTCTCTCTCTAATCAATAAAATAATTCCCTCGTGTTTGTCACTTCAGTAAACAAATATATAACATCAAGAGAAAAAGTGCCAAACAACCAGGGGGTGACAAGCTGTCATTGGAAATATCTTAAATAACTTTTATTGTTTTTTGTCAGGTATTATTTAATACTTTTTCATTAATATTTTAAAACTCTTTCTTATAACATAATCTAGTTTTGTTAACCTCTTTTATTGTTCTTAAGTGTTAAATGCATGGAATAATAAACTTACCTTTCAGTATATCACTTTTTATATTTAAAACAGTCATTAGGCAGAGGACTGGTTGTTAAATTATTTGAACCCCACCACTAGACAAGGGCCCCACAAATGCAGTGGCAAGGAACATACTTGTGACATACAGGGGTGGGCACAAGTAGGTCTATAGTTTGAGTATGTGAAACAGAGTTTATCCATGTATTATTAATTATTTATTATTTTTCATAAGGACAAATGTAAATCTACTTTTGCCCACCCCTGTATGTGTGATATTTCATAAGTAGTATAAATAAAACTTGCTAATAGACAAAGTATGAAAGGAGAGAGAGGCATTACAAGGGGAATCCAGGCCCAAAGAGATGCACATATTCAACAGTATGTGTTATTTATTAACAGGCTGCCAGGAGAATCATAGCAGAATCATCAACTCTAATTAGATGAGGTCATTCCCTGCAGTTAGTCTATAGGCAGGTCACAGGCCGTGGTGCTGTGAGGTCCACTTTGCCTCTGAAGTTCTTGGATGCTGAATCACAGGTGGTGAAGGTAACCATGTTGGATGGTAGCTTGTATGACAACTTTCAAATAACACCCTGTCACTTTGCAAATGATGCAAATACCTTGCAATGACAAAATATTCCTAATTCTTGTCACTCATCTCTTGTACCATCACTGACACTCATTTCACTTACACATAAACTATAATCATCAAATACATTTTGCTATTACCTTTTAATATAACTTGCCTCTTTTGTGTTTGTACCTTTTTGCCCATTCCACTCCCCTGTACCCAGCCATTTCAATCCTCCTTGATACTTTCAAGTAGGTGATGTTTCCTTTGAAATTTGAAAATCTAATTCTTCATATCTCCTTCCTTCCCTTTCTTCTTTTTTCTCACACCCTCTCCCCATTTTGTTATGCGTTTAAAAATGCCTGCCTTTGCCTTGCCATTTGAATGACAACTTGGCCTAGTATAACATCATTAGGTCCCACTGTCTTTTTCACAGAAACTTGTAGATACTGTTCACCTGTCTTGTGTGGTGGAAAAGTGGGAGGCCAGATTGACATTTCCCCTAGCAGGTGACTAGCTTTTCTTTCGTCTTTCTTCCTTTCTTTCTTTCTCTCTTCCTCTCTTCCTCTCTTTCTCTCCTTCCTTCCTTCCCTTCCTTCCTTCCTTCCTTCCTTCCTTCCTTCCTTCCTTCCTTCCTTCCTTCCTTCCTTCCCTCCCTCCCTTCCTCCCTTCTTTCTCTCTTTCTTTCTTTCTTCTTCTTCTTCTTCTTATTTTTTTGTTGCTTGGATACCTCAGGAAATCTTTCTTTACCCCTGAAAAAACTAAATTAAATATCTTAATTAATGTCCAATTTTTTATATAAAATAGTTTCAGGGTATATTGTGGACCTTTCCATAGCAAATTTTATTTTTTCACTTCAGGAAAATGTTTCTTCATTACACTTTGGAATAATTTTTATCCTCTATTGTTGAGTATGCCATTTTAAGGACAATGCTTTTTTATTTTTTTAGCGAGAGAGACAGACAGACAGGGACAAACAGACAGGAAGGGAGAGAGATGAGAAGCATCAACTTATAGTTGCAGTATCTTAGTTGTTCATTGATTGCTTTCTCATATGTGCCTTGACCTGGGAGCTCCAGCTGAACCAGTAACCCCTTGCTCAAGCTAGTGACCTTGAGCTCAAGCCAGTGACCTAGGGCTCCATGCCAGCGACCATGGGGTCATGCCTATGATTCCACGCTCAAGCCAGCGACCCCGTGCTCAAGCAGGCCACCTCGGGATTTTGAACCTGGGTCCTCAGTGTCCCAGTTCAACGCTCTATCCACTGCACCACCACCAGGTCAGGCTAAAGACACTACTTTTTTTTTATTTTGTCTCTCTTAGATCTGAACTCCTTAGTTGGTCTCTAGTTGTATTAATTTCTTTGCAATTTTCTGGTTTGTTCATAATGATTATTTTAAGTCTTTCTTCAATGCCAATGACACTTCAGATGTGTCTAGACTGTTCTTTGATTTCTAATTTACTTGTTAGACCTATAATTGTATTATTTTCCTTAGCCTTGCAATATTTTTTCCATCTCTTTCTGTTGTTTCAGCATTTTGTCTTTGAGCTCTTATTTTATTGATAGCATATTTTTATTATTTTAGCTCAGCACAAGGCAGTCTGGAGTAGTTTTCTTCAGGTTTTTGTTTTTTTGGTGTAAACTCTCTTTCTCTTTCTGGCACATTTACAAGGTTGACATGCCATTTATTTTCATTTTATTCATACTACAGTTGGGCAGTCTGTATAGCACTTCAGTTTTTCTGATCCAATGCAGTTCTTCTTGACCTTCTTCTTACCTTCCCTGGGAACTATTTATCACCCCTGGGGGCAACAACTTGGGCTGAATGTCATTTTCTATTTACTTTTCTGTAGACCGAGACAGGAGAGTAGGAAGGAGAGGAGCTCCTGCAGAACTGCCTGCAGCCCTGGCAGGGATCCTGGACCACATTCCATCTTCTGAGTCCCCGCCAAGTGTCCTTTACCAGAGTGGGGCTTCCCAGCGGGGCCAGGCATCTCCTCCTCCATGGGCTCTGGCCGTTCCTCTCCTCAGTGACAGCCTTGCAGTACCCGCCTGCCAACCATCTTTCCTCAGTTGGAGCCTCAGTGCCGCAGAGGGGCACCAGCCCTGGGAGTTTCCCCATCTATTCACCCTTCTGGCCACTTCTCTCCCCATCAAGGTGTATTCAGAATATCGGAACCGTGTTGATTGCCTTACCTCTGTGCTCTTTCTGGGGAGTTGGTGTGGTAAGCAAGATTGAGAACCATCTTTCAAACTTTACTACATGAAATACTACCTTTTCCAACTTTTTATTTCTGTTGACAAATTTCTGGCCTTTTGAAAAATAATATTTTTATTCACTTCATCGGATACTGGGGGAGAAATTTTCCCTGATCTTTCTCTACTCCAAACTTTCAGAACAACACTGAAGCAAGCACTCCTGGTGATTCCAAGCAGGTGGTTCATGGAATACTCTTAGCAAGAAACCAAACCATGAAATTCAGAGTCAAGGTAAAAATAACATGGGGGTGAAAAACAGAGAACCTTATTTCATATTGGATTTAAATATTGAAATGGGTCCTGTCCTGACAGCTCAGTTGGTTGGAGCATGTCCTGATACACAAAGGTGTCAGGTTTAATCCTCAGTCAGGATAAAACATACAGGAACAGATGAATTTCTCTCTCTCTCTCTCTAAAAGCAATCAATAAACTAAAATTAAATAATTAAAAAATAAAATCAATATATAAAATAATTTTAATATTGAAATGGTTCCAAGTTATATATTTACTTAAATATAAATATTTATTTATATATCACTTATGCTTCTAAGAGCTAAAAATAAATAAAAAAAATTTTAAATGGCCAAGACACTTAAAAGTTTTTACCTTTCTCAGTGATAAAAAGCACTGAAGGTGAATAGTTGCAGGTTAAAAAATCTCATCTATTTAATTTATTTTAAAAGGGAAACCAAAGCATCATAATCACCTAAGGTATCAGAGTGGCATTAAAATGTATTCCCTGGCCCTGGCCGGTTGGCTCAGTGGTAGAGCATCAGCCTGGTGTGTGGATGTCCTGGGTTTGATTCCCGGTCAGAACACACAGGAGAAGCGACCATATGCTTCTCTTTCTCTTCCCCTCCCCCTTCTCTCTTTCTCTCTCTCTTTCTCTCCCTCTCTCTCTCACTCTCTACTCCTCTCACAGCCAGTGACTTGGTTGGTCCGAGTGTCCGCCCCAGATGGGGGTTGCCGGGTGGATCCCAGTCAGGGCACATGTGGGAGTCAATCTCCCCTTTTCTCACTCAAAAAAAATGTGTCCCCAATATATAATATCCTTTTCCCAATGTGTCTACTTTTAAAAGCAGCTGAGCTGAACATCTCTGACTTTACCATATTTTGCATTTATTTATCTTACAGAGTGAAACTAATTCTTTCATTACTTTTAGAGATTAATTCTGTGTGCTGACTTCAACAAGACTTGATGTTTTCCATTTGTGCTTAGACACATTTTAAGCAACACCCTGGGAGATAGAGTCTGTGCTGTGTACTGGGATTTCACTGTACAATTCACATCGAGATCAGCAAAAGGGTGGATAAATCCCTAGGTGCACTTTTAATTTCGTTGCCAGAAAAAAAAAAAACCAGTGTTCAGAGTCCATCAGGCTTAGCTTCTCTGATGTGGCTCTGTGAAGTGCAATAGGCAGGAAACAGCACATCTTGGAGCCTGACTGCCCTTCAATCGCAGCTGCCAGCCCAGCCCAGGAGGCTTGGTCCTTGACGTCCAGCAATCATGCTGCCCAGCGTTGCAGGTCACGGGTTCTTGAGGGCTGCTTATCTTCTGTTCAGCATTTGGCAGGCATGCTTCTCCATTAGTTTAATTCTCCCTGTGTTCCTGAGATGATTCAGAATGATTGCTTCACATGTCATCTTAACCTAGTGAGCAAATTTGCAAGAATAGTTTATTCATTTTAAAGTGTAATAATGCTCCCTAGTCACAATGGCTGAAGAAGCCATGTGGGCCAAGGACCATTACCATCGATTTCCTGGAATGCTTCCCAATGATGAGCTAGGTACAGCTGTTATGGGGGCAGGGTAGCAGCCATTACACACCTGTGCCCTGGACTTAGAAACCTAAATCTTGCTGAACCATTAACTGCCCAGGCCTTGCAAAACTTACCCTTGTTGAATCTCAAGTTCCTTTTCTGTAATAATAGCATCCATTGTGAGGGATTCTTAGCCCTGTGCAAATGATAACAGCTGCTCCTGATGGTTATCACCTCATTATTTTACTAGAGAAAGTTGGTATCAAAGGTTCAAGTTTATATATTTTAAATTTTTACTGAGTTTTTTGACCACTGAAAATAAGCATAGTGAGATACTTTTGAAATCAGATGCTTCTTATTTTCAAAGTTTTAAAATTTTATTTTTAACTGTATAAAACCACCTTGTTTTATGGATAAGGATACAGAGAAATATAGACCTGAAGTGATCACAAAGCCGACTAGAGGTAAAGTCAATACTAAACCTCCAGTTTCCTTAATCCGAGGCCAGTATTCTTTTTATTACATTGCCCTGCCTTTCCTGTGTCATCATGTTCTTCAGGGGAGACCCACACATTGTAGTCATGTTTCTACAGAGGTTTCATGGATATTAGTATCTTCACATTTTTGCTGTTTTAACAGAGAACCTCAAATAACTTCAGGTTAAACAAGATATTTATCTCTCATGTTAAAGTCTAGGTGAGCAATCCAGGGCTGGTGTGATAGCCCTGCTATCACCAAAGTCCCAAGCTGCCTCTATTTCAATGTCCTACCCACTTCAGCACATGGTGTCCTCTTTAGTCCAAATGAGCTACTCCAGCCTTTACCGCTATTTCCACTTTCTAGTAAAGATATGGGGAAGGGTAAGAAGATGAGCTCACTTCTTCTGTTTAAAAGTGCATGACATTTTTGCTTATATTCTATTTAGCCAAAATTTGTGATATATTTCCATCTAGCTGCAAGGGAGGCTGGGAAATGTACTTCTTTATTGTGCTGACCCAATAATTCTATTTCTATGTAAGAAAGATTGGATATTGGGGTATAATTAACAGTCTCTCTCCCTGTTTTCTCTCTCTTTCAGACACAATAAGCTTTAAGGAGTGCAATATTTTTATAAAAGTACTAAAGTACTTTTATAAAGTTTCTAGATTTTAATACAGCAACTTCTGCAAAGGAGAACCCATTTCTTGAAATTTGCTTCAAGGCAGTAGTAGCTTCCATCTAAGAATCTAGGAAGGTGGTATGGCATTCCACATAGTCTTTACAATATTTACAAAGCCAGTAGATAAAAGGACAGACAATAAGAAATGTTGGTGAGGATGCAGAGAAACTATAACGCTTGTACCCCTCTGCTGGTAGGAATGTAAAATGGTGTAGCCACTTTGTAAAACATCTGGCAGTTTCTTAAAATGTTAAACATATAGTTACCCTATGATTCAACAATTTCACTCCAAGTTATCTACCTTAGAGAAATAAAAATTTATGTCCACAAAAAAGACCTATGTAAATGTTCATAAGAACATTGGCCATAAAATCCCAAAAGTGGAACCAACTCAAATGTCCATCAACTGGTGGATAAAGAAAATCTGGTGTATTGATATACTGGAATACTGTTCCAGCAATAAGGAGCAATCCAGTACTGATAGATGCTTCAATATAGATGAATCTCAAGAACATTGTGTTAAATGAAAGAAGTTATATACAAAATACCACATGTTATATGACTCTATTTATACAAAATACCCAGAATAAGTAAATCTATAGAATTAGATTAGCAGTTGCCTGGGACTCGAGGTGGGAATGAGACAAAGGGTAAGGGTGTTGACTGTAAAAAGGCATAAGGCATGTGTGTGTGGTGACAGAAATGTTCCAAAAACTTGATTGTGATAATGGTGGTAGAATTTTGTAACTTTGCTAAGAATTATTGAATTGTACACTTTTAAAAGGTTGGTAGAAGCAACATATACCTCAACTGACTGGCACAATATGCTAATTCAGCAGGGCCAGGTTAGAGCCAGGAACAATGTAGGTAGGTACAGGAGATACCAGAGATGAAAATACTTGTACTCTGTTTGCAAAGGGTTCACATCTTAATAATTGTAAAGGAAAATGTCACTGAAAGGATATTTTGATTACACTCAGTGGACTGGGTGAATTAAATAGATATTTAAGATTCCACCATTTTAAATGATCAATATATTGTATATCCCACTGATATTTATTCTCCCATTTGACAGGTTCATGATTTTTTATATCTCATGTATCCCTTCTCATAGCACGACTGCCTTCTAATCTGATAACTTTATCTTAAATGATGTCTTTTGGTTTCTGATAACTATTAAGGCCCCTTGAAAATACTTTTATTTTATTTTATTTTATTCATTTTAGAGAAGAGACAGAGAGTAAGAGAGAGAGAGAGAGAGAGAAAGAGAGAAAGAAGGGAGGAGCTGAAAGCATCAACTCCCATATGTGCCTTGACTAGACCAGTGCAGGGTTTTGAACTGGCGACCTCAGTGTTCCCAGGTCGACGCTTTATCCACTGCGCCACCACAGGTCAGGCCCCTTGAAAATACTTTTAAATGAATCTTGCTTCTGCCATCAGCTTAGCAGTTTTGTTGATCTATGAAAGGAATGAGATCAGTGCCACCAGATGTCCTATAATACCTTCTAGATGTAGCCTTTGGGAATCTAAGTGTGCCCTTCATTTGCTCTGTAGCCTGAGAAAATCTAGAATTTGAGGTCACATCTGATCAGTTGTTGGGGAAACTAAGTGGATAAGAAAGCCATGGCCTAAGCACTACTCAGGGATGGGAAAAGGTAAACCAGGAGAGTGGCAGCAAGCTCTAGGAAGAAAATAACCAAGACCAATCATGCTGGACTTCTGCATGGAGAAAAAACATATGATGACTTAAGGGGCTATGTTGAGCCAAGCATGCAACAACAGCAGCATTCAGAATACATTCCTAAGGTCTCTGAAGGCCAGCTCAGTCTCCTACAGTTTCCATGAGGTCAAATCACATTATGAAAACTAATCATTCATTCATTCATTCTTCACATACTCATCAAGGAATATATATGTCTTATCCTGCCTATTGCCAGGAGTAAGTATGCTCCTAAGAGCCTTAACTTGGTTTTCTTGTTCTGCCTGCCTCTCAAGCTCAAGTCTCATCTATGTCTTATAAATTTGTCCTTTAATATTTTTTTAATATCTAGGAGTCTGTATCTTCTTGAATTTTATGCAAAGAAGTAAAGATAAGTTCTAAAATTGGCTTCTTATGCCTAAGATAAACCTTTCAGGAAGGTACTACTTTCCTATGTCTCTTAACTATTTTGTTTCCTTCCTTTCTATTACAAAGTAGTTTCCATGTTCACTAGTCTACATCTGTAAACTTAAATGTGAAAAAAAACAAAAAACCCAGCCCTGGCCGGTTAGCTCAGTGGTAGAACGTCAGCCTGGCATGTGGAAGCCCTGAGTTTGATTATCGGTCAGGGCACACAGGAGAAGTGATCATCTGCTTCTTCACCCTCCTCTCTCTTCTTCTCCCTCAGTCATGACTTAAATGGTTCAAGCAAGTTGGCCCCGAGTGCTAAGGATGGCTGCATGGCCTCACTTCAGGCACTAAAACAGCTTGATTGCCAAACAATGGAGCAGCGGCCCCAGGTGTGCCCCAGTATTGCCGGGTAGGGGGCTTGCCAGGTAGATCCTGCTTGGGGTGCATGTAGGAGTCTGTCTCTGCCTCTTTGCCTCTCACTTAATTTTAAAAAATGGGAAAAAAGTTAAATTACCACAACTAATTCAATTATTCAATCTGAATACCCATAACAAATATTTTTAAGTGATCAGAGAATTCCCTCCACAAAAACGCTCTTAACCCAAATAGTTCTGTAGGTAAGGCTTTCAAATGTCCAAAAAACATGTTTCTCATCCTTCATAAACTGCTTTAAAGATTAAAAATATGGAAACCTACCTAACTAATTCTAAAATGAAATAAAATCACTTTGGTACTAAAAAAATCAACAGCAACAACTATAAACCAATATTATATATTTTATCCAAGGCTTTTGCATACAAATAAAAATAAAAAACATATTTAAGAACTTTTTATCATGTCTAAATAGGATTTCTTCAAGAAACAAAAACATTTAAAAATATTTAGAAATATAGTAATATTGACATTCGTGACAGACTAAATAAAGATGGCCACAAATTCTTTGACTCTCTATTGAGAAGTGACGTCTATTGGGTTTCCCCTTGAATTAGGGATGAGCAGTGACTGCTTTAATCAATTTGGAATGGTAGAAGTGACCCATGCCAGTTCTAAGCATAGCTTTTGAGAAGATTGGGAACTTTCATTTTGTTTTTTTAGAGCCCTGAGCCACCTGTAAGAGGTTAAACTACCTTGTCCACAGAGAGAGGCTATGAGGGGAAGGACCAGGGCCCAGCTGAGTACACCCTTCTAGCTTTCTCATAAAGACTCCAAGAAGGTGAGTAGAGACATCTTGGGCCTTCCAGACTATCACAGATGCCAACTCCATACCATCAAGTGACCCCGCTCAATATCAGGTAGAGAGAGTCACCTGCCTAAGTTTTGCTCAAATTCCTAACCCACAAAATCATGACATATAATAAAATGGCTGTTGTTTTATTTGAGATAGTTTGTTAAACAACAACAGGTAATTAGAACAATGGCCCAACACATGGGAATTGACAATTCACATTTAAAAATATCTAACGTATATTGTATACACAAATCTTCAATCCTGCAAGCACAGCCTACGGAGACCGACATTCCTGTGGTAGTGTTGGGTGCAGAGTTGGTGCAATCTTTTTGAAAGGTAATTTGGCAATATGCATTTAAATATAAAATTTGCAGATTCATGATATAGAAATTTCACTTCTGTGTATAAAAATTGTTTCTGTAATGTGATATATAACACAGAAAAAATGGTAATAGTCTAAATGCTCATCAGCATAGAAATGGTTAAATAAAATATACACATCCCTCCAATGATGTATGCAGCTATTGAAAGGGATGCCTGGAAGATATAAACCAAATTGGTTATAATGTTTCTCTCAGAGGCTTAGAATTATGGGAAATTTTCAATCTCTGCTTTATATTATGCCCCCCCACTGTATATTATTTTTATAAAAGACTAATGAGAGTTTTAAAATCAAAGGAATAAAGATACAGTATTTAAAAGGAGACCTCTGTATGATTTAACTTACCTGGACTTCTGCTCTAGGACTTGGGACCCACCCTTAGAGTTATAAAAACTCCCCATTTGTCTGGCTTGTCCTCTGTGTATGTATAATATTTCCTCTTGGATCTTGTAAACCAAAGGTGCTTCTATCATGCCTAAATGATTACTAATGACTTCCTACAGAATGAGACTCAAGCTCAATTTATCTTGATTTGGAAAAATAATTAACTGAATACAAAACATCCTCCCAAATGATTCCAAGTCATCACTTAGCATCAATAAGCATGAACATGCTTTTATTTCCCATATAAAAATACCCAAACATCAGTAGATGTTTTATCTCTGTTTAGCCCCACCAATAATTTATAAAAATCAATGCCAATACCCTAAACTAAACATGTACTTGGAGATGACAGGTCACTATAGGAAACACAAAGCAAGGTCCTGCTCTCATGTTATAAGTCTGTTTCTCCCTCTTGCTCCAGGGAATGTAAAACACCAGCCAAATTAGTGAGGCAGCTGAACCCACAGCAAATGCCCTTCCTGTGCAAACATCCTTGGCTGTCTGGTTTTATCACAGGGTCCATGAACCCAACTACAGGCGACAGCAGGAACAACTGAAGGAACACAAAGTCAGATGGGGAACTGGAATGCCAAATGGAACGGAAGGGGAGACACTTGAAGTGATAGGGCAGCGT
Source organism: Rhynchonycteris naso (assembly GCA_037038555.1). Classification (NCBI taxonomy): domain Eukaryota; kingdom Metazoa; phylum Chordata; class Mammalia; order Chiroptera; family Emballonuridae; genus Rhynchonycteris; species Rhynchonycteris naso. Next base: position 38,415,280 of record CM072996.1, on the reverse strand, counting down.
GCCCTTCTCTGAGTTAAAGGGTTATCTCTCTCTCACACACACACACCCGCCCTCAGGAGCTCCAATACGCTCCCTGAGCCATTCACAGAGAGTGACTGAAATGTCAGACCAGACTGAAAGGGTCAATGGTCTTTTGAAAAGTGGATCTCCTAACAAATATGACTGAGTAGTATTTCACAGTATATTCAGATCAGTTTTAAAAAGTTCATTTACCAATTTTAAATATTTCTAATTTTTGACAATTACAAATAAAGCCAGTGTAAGCATTTGGAGAACAGATTTTGTGTAGATACCTATCTTTATTTCTCCTGAATAAATATCTAGAAGTGGGATTGTTGGGTCATATGGTAAGTGTATGTTTAACTTTTTAATAACAGCCAAACTGTTTTTCCAAAGTGGCTGTACCATTTTACATTAGTACCAGTGATACCTGTGAGTTCCAATTGCTCTTCAGCCTCACCAGTGCGTGGTGTTTTCAGTTGCTTTGTGGGTAGTGGAACACTGCCATGAATCTCCCTGATGACTAATGATCTTGAGCATCTTTTCTTATGGCTAAGTGGTGGCTTGGAACTACCTTATTTGCCATTTGTCTTAAATCTTCATTTGCTTTATAATCTTTGATAGTTTGCTAGACAACTTAAAATTATATTTAGTGAAAGTTTGAGGTCCTAGATGATGCTGGGTCTGGGCTGATTGCACCTCTTATGGTCCCATGAACATAGTCACAATAATTACCAGTCAACTCTGGGATGAAGAAGTTGCCTGACTCAGCAAGACTGGCATCTCCTCCTACACAGTTCTTTCCAGCTCATTGGCAATATTATCCAGGAGTGGCTGGAGAATTCTGATAACAGCTTGCTGGTTGGATTCCAGAAGAATAGCTCAGATTTTGCTGAAGACTCATGGGAAAGTGGAGAAATACTGACAAAAAAAGTTAATGATGACCACTTTGGAAACTTTGACTACCTCTAAGGATGTCTTCACAACTATTTAAAGCATCCCCTTGGAGCTAAATGACATACCAGAAAATAAAACAAACTCCATGAATGGAAATTAACAATCAGGCTGTGACCCACTTAAGTAGGTGTTATGGCTCCTGCCAAAGGCCTGACAGAGAGTGCACCCTGGGTTAATGACTTGGTGCCTTTATTTTCACCACTTTTAGATGGAAATTGCACAATTGTCTCTATTCCTTTGCAGAACCGTGCCCTCTTCTTTCCTCACCTTCATTCTTGGTAACTTTTTCTCTAACTATTTAACCACTTCATAAAACACAACAAACAATGGGAAAAGGTGACTGGTTCAAACAACTGTGAATACGGACATGTCAAGTTGTACTTACCATGCAATATTAAAGCCATGACTCTTGAGTGAACACATTATGCATTTCTGTAAGTTGTGGGCAGTATTTGGCAGAGAGTGATTCGTAATGTTCTTCAAGGAGTTCCAAATTTGAGACCAAATCAGCTTTTCTAGTTACACCTCCTTTATTATTTAATCTATCTGTGCAGTTATGTAGTGTCAACCAACAGAAATTAATGTGAGTGGACTTATGTCATTTTTGTGTGTGTGTGGCAGAGACAGACAGAGTCAGAGAGAGGGACAGATAGGGACAGACAGACAGGAAGAGAGAGAGATGAGAAACATCAATTCTTTGTTGCAGTTCCTTAGTTGTTCATTGATTGATTTTTCATATGTGCCTTGACCGGGGGGCTACAGCAGACCAAGTGACTCCTTGCTCAAGCCAGTGACCTTGGGCTCAAGCTGGTGAGCCTTGCTCAAACCAGATGAGCCCGCACTCAAGCTGGCCACCTTGGGGTCTCGAACCTGGGTCCTCCACGTCCCAGTTTGATGCTCTATCTACTGCGCCACTGCCCAGTCAGGCTGTACTTATGTCATTTTAAAGTTTCTTGGAGTCATCTTAAAAATTAAAATAGGTGGAATTAATTTTAATAATATACTTTAACCCAATGTATACAAAATATTGTTTCAACATGTAACCAGTATAAAATAATTATTAATGAGATTTGTTCCTTTTATTTTGTTGGTACCCAGTCTTCTGATTCTAGTGTGTACTTTACAGGTATAGCACCTCTCAGTTTGAACTAGCCATGTTTCCAGTACTCAGTAGCCTAATGCAGCCCATGGCAACCTCATTGAAAAGAACAGCTCTAGTAAAAGATATTGGAAGAAAAAGCTAACAAGGAAGCAGAGCAAGTTCTCCAGAGGAAAGTAAACAGAGAAGTTTAAGGCATTCTTGCTGTTGCATTAACTTAGCTCCCTGAGAGGCTATGTTGAGACCCAATAGTAACTAATCTACACCATTTTGATTTAATCTTGAGGGAAGTAGAAACTGAATCAGAAAATGCTCAAGTTGTACGATGGTTTTTTTTCCAAAGATTTTATTTATTTATGTTAAAGAGAGGGGAGAGAGAGAGAGAGAAAGAGAGAGAAAAGAGAGTGGGAGGAGCAGAAAGCATTAACTCATAGTTGCTTCCCATATGTGCCTTGACCGGGCAAGCCCAGGGTTTCGAACCTGAGATCTTAGCATTCCACATCAATGATTTATCCACTGTGCCACCACAGGTTAAGCTCAGGCTGTAGAATGTATTAAAGTCACAGAACTTTATACACTAAGTGTTCTTCCAAGAAAATGATTGTTTAAATGAGTGTGTGGGAATGGTAAGAGACATGAGGATTGGAGATGCGGGTTGGGGGTGGGGTGGATCTGTTATGTCTGAGATCTTTTCTAGTTTGGAGGTATTATGATTCCATATTTTCTATCAATTTTGTAAATGAGTACTTTTTGAGTCTTTGACAAATGTTAATTCTTTTAAAATAATTTAACTCTTCAATCTTAAATTTTGTCTATGCTACAAATTCAGGAAATGAACATTTTAAGTGCAAATCTCACCCTATTACCAATGAACACAGCTCAAGTTTCTAGGGTACAAATGAAGAGAAGCTCTAACTTACTTGTAGGTACCGTATTTCTCCATGTATAAGATGCACCTTAATTTTGAGGACCGAAATTTGAAAAAAATTGTATTGCATAAAGTTATTGAACTCAAGTTTTTTTTTGTTTGTTTTTTTACAGGGACAGAGAGAAAGAGTCAGAGAGAGGGATAGATAGGGACAGACAGGAACGGAGAGAGATGAGAAGCATCTATCATCAGTTTTTCGTTGCCGTTGCGACACCATAGTTGTTCATTGATTGCTTTCTCACACGTGCCTTGACCGGGGGCCTTCAGCAGACCAAGCCACCCCTTGCTGGAGCCAGAGACCTTGGGTCCAAGCTGGAAAGCTTTTGCTCAAGCCAGATGGGCCCGCGCTCAAGCCAGATGGGCCCGCGCTCAAGCTGGCAACCTCGGGGTCTCGAACCTGGGTCCTCCGCATCCCAGTCCAACACTCTATCCACTGTGCCACCGCCTGGTCAGGCTGAACTCAAGTTTTATTCATCATAAAAGTCATACAACTCCTCATTTGCGTGAAAAAGTGGGAAATACAAGCAATAAAAAAACTACAACCACTATACAATGCACCCAGTTTTTAGACTCCAAATTTTTTGGAAAAGAGTGAGTCTTATCCATGGGGAAATACAGCAGTTTACCAGTGGTTGAATATTTGGCTTTGGATCCTGAGAGACCAAGTGTTGGGCAGATAAAATATATTATGCTCACTTTGTTAAAGATGGCATTGCCCACGTGGAAGCCCGTCATCCAGGTGATGATATTGGTTGTCCTTCTTGCTTGGGATGGGCATGATTATATTAATGTGTGTGTGGGGGGACAGGCTGTAAGCAGGCAGAGTCATTATAGCTCAAGGCTTAGTTTTAAGACTAAGCCTTTCCCACTCATTTTGATGTAGGGTGGTACACTCTCATGAGGAATCCCATTATGCCTCAGATAAGTGACTTTGTATCAGAAACTTCCTTATTTGTATATTGAATTAAAGGTTTTGAATCTACACTATAAAGTGGGCAGACCGGGAGCTTGCTCTCTCTTGGTTCCTGAAATTAGTATTAGAGAGGAGAGCAGAGCAGAGAAAGGCCACGTGGAGGAGGCCAGGAGAAGCAGCCAAGATGGTGGAGTGCTGAGGGAGAAGCCAGTTTGTGCAGAGTTTGTGCACCAGAGAAGGAGATGGGGAACAGAGGTGAATAAGTCTGGTGAGCTAGAAACCTTTGATTCTAGGAAACTCAGATAAGTCAGTAGCTTTGTGAGCACTGAATGAGTGGGTTTTGGAGCCCAGTGTGTGTATTACTTGCCCGCCAGGTGCAAGCTAGGATTAAAGATGATGGCCCACAAATTCTTAGCTCTGTTGTTTTATTACTGTCTGTCTGAATCTAATGCGAACCTGCATGGGCCAGGCAGATGTGATGGTGGCCAAGGCTACTGGCTATCCACCAAGTTTCTAGTTCAGCTCCCTTGGTTACAGGAATTATGTCTTTGAAGTGATGGATAAAATGGCTACTTAGCCACCATCCTGCTTAAGAACAATGCAGGCATGAAGGAGGAAGAAGGACTTTCCTACTCAAGTAATCTGGCTCAGACCTCCCGTGTAGCTGGATGCTTATAAGGGAAGATTGGATCAGGGTGCAGACAATTTTGAGGAATTGTGGTGCTTCTCCCAACCACAAAAAGAAGTTATCTTGCAGCTGCCTTTGCCCAAGGCCTTTTGATGAATCCATATAACCCTCACCCCACCCCTCCCTCGAGGCTGACACCCTTTGCTGGTTTTCCTTTTGGAACACCAGCCTTGTGTTCTTGGTTTGGCCCACAGATTCTGGCCTTTCATGAAGGAGTCTGCAAATATGATGTATATTGTTGGGCAGATAAAATATATTATGCTCACTTTGTTAAACATGGCACTGCCCACATTCAAGTCTGTTGATATTAATGTGTTTTGGGGGACAGGCTGTGGGCAGGCCGTGTCAGTATAGCCTAAGGCAGGGGTGCCCACACTTTTTCAGCTTGCGAGATACTTATAAGATGACCAAGTCAAAATGATCTACCTACAATAAAAATGCAAAACATAAATTTATTTCTTCTATATTATCATTATTTAAGTTACTATTATTACTATTTAATATTGTGTATTCTTCTTTCACCTTTCTCCTTCTCAGCTCTCTTTTCAGAGGAATGTCAATGTCATAGTTTTTATGAACAGTCCGAAAAAGCCACTCCACATTTCCCTTCTTTGGAATAGCAATGGCACACAGACAGATGAGGCAAGCGCACTTAGAATATGACATAGTGAAAAAAATCCCCTCCCATTCTGTATGAAAGTGGTAGGTTTTAGGCTTCTTACTTGGACCAGCTATGGCACTCATTTTTATACCCTTTGTTGTATTTAGTTTAAATAAATTGAAGGCTAACTACACAGCAATGTAACTAAACAAGTTAGCGCGGTTTAACGCACATGCATAGGGTGTCAAAAGTTCAGACGTCAGATTGGCTACCCTGCATGCCAATCAAAAGACAAATGTCTTTTTAATGTCATGCGATCTACCCACACTTCCTTCACGATCGACCAGTAGATCACGATCGACGTATTGAGCAGCCCTGGCCTAAGGCTTAGTTTCAAGAGTAAGATTTTCCCCACACCCTTGACTGATCGGATGATGTGGGGTGGTGCACTCTCATGAGGAATCCTCCCATTATGCCTCAAATAAGTGACTTTGTATCAGAGACTTCCTTGTTTGTAGATTGGATTAAAGGTTTGTATTTCTACACTATAAAGTGGGGCAGACCAGGAGCTTGCTCTCTCTCAGTTTCTGAGGTTAGCATTAGAGAAGAGAGCAGATTAAGGCCACGTGGAGGAGAGGAGAAGCAGCCAAGATGGCGGAGTGCTGAGGAAGAAGCCAGTTTGTGCAGAGAGAAGGAGATGGGAAACAGAGGTGAATAAGTCTGGTGAGCTAGAAAGCTTCGATGCTAGGAAACTCGGATAAGTCAGTAGCTTTGTGAGCACTGAATGAGTGGGTTTTGGAGCCCAGTGTGTGTTTTTACTTGCCCGCCGGGTGCAAGCTAGAATTAAAGCTGATGGCTCACCAGTTCTTGGCTCCATTGTTTCATTACCAACTGTCCAAATCTAATGCAAACCTGCACTGGCCAGGCAGCTGTGATTGTGGCTGCGACTACTGGCTTGACAGCCATCTTTAACAAAGTGAGCATAACATATTTTATCTGCCCAACAATTACTGTCTGTCCGAATCCAATGCGAACCTGCATGGGCCAGTCAGCTGTGATGGTGGCTGTAGCTACTGGCTTTACAATGACATTATAGCATCCTTCTAGTGCAGGCATTCTGTAAAGCCAGTAGCCGCAGCTACCATCACAGCCACCTGGCCCATGGAAGTTCGCATTGGATTTGGACAGACTGTAATAAAACAATGGAGCGAAGAACTGGTGGGCCGTCATCTTTAATCCTAGCTTGCACCCAGTGAACAAGAAATATACACAATGGGAAAACACTTCTTTTTCTATTCAGGACTCCCAAAGCCACTAACTTATCCAAGTTTCCTAGAATTAAAAGTTTCTAGCTCTCCAGCCTTATTCACCTCTGTTTTCCATCTCCTTCCTCTGCACAAACTCTGCACAAACTGGCTTCTCCCTCAGCACTCCACCGTCTTGGCTGCTTCTCCTCTCCTCCACGTGGCCTTTCTTTGCTCTTCTCTTTAATGCTAATCTCAGGAATGAGAGAGAGCAATGTCCTGGTCTGCCCCACTTTATAGTGTAGAAATCAAAGCCTTTAATCCAATATACAAACAAGAAAGTCTCTGATACAAAGTCACTTATCAGAGGCATAATGGGAGGATTCCTCATGAGAGTGCACCACCCCACATCAAAAAGGGTGGGAAAGGCTTAGTCATAAAACCAAAGCCAGGCTACAAGAATCCAGCCTGCCCACAGCCCACCCCCAACACACATTAATATAATCACGCCCATCCCAAGCAAGAAGGGCAATTAATATTATCACCTGGGTGACGGGCTTCCACGTGGGCAGCACCATCTTTAACAAAGTGAGCATAATATATTTCATCTGTCCAACACCTTCCCATCCAGTGAAATCTTTGGAATGGCTTCTTCATGTCAGTGGAAATTTTGCTTATAGCAACAGCTCAATAAATAGCTATATAAAATTGATTTCTTCCAACTCCAAAAGGCTACCTCCCAAAGCAGCCACTTAGGAACAAGAGCCACTGAAAAGTGATTGATGTCCTCCCTTTTCAGCCTGTAGCAGGAACTGGCTGGTGTAGCAGCATTCATGTGAACTAAGAACCAGGGGCCAGCTACATCCTTTGCCAGGGGGCTCCCAGGGGAGTTCTTGCAGACTATTCTATAGTGTGCTATGGCTCTAATTCAGTTCTAAGTCTTAGTTGTATGACTAAAAGCTGAAAGGGGGGGGGGAAAAAAAGAACAGCAGATTCAGTCCTTACTGCTTTAAAAAACCTCTGGCAACAGAAATGTATGAAGCTATACCTCCAGGAGGACCAAAGGGGCCAAGAAAGCCATTTCCATTTTGTAGCTCTTCACTAACCAAAAACACAGGAGAGGTTTTCAAGTAAATGTATGTGCATGAAGAATAAAAAATCACAGCAGAAAGAAAATTAAAAAAGAAGCACAAGGTTTGTTGGCCATCTCTGATTAGCAACACATATATAGGGCTCTTGTGAGAAAAGGTACATGCTCATAGGACCCACCTTCCTTTAGGTCACAGCTTTATGTCATCAACTTATTCTGGAAACAATAGTTCTAAGATATCACACAAATCAGAGTACTTTGATAAGCTCCATTGCTCTGAGTGTTGGATTCTTAACTGATAAGACCCTACCCAAGGAACTGGTGCACAAAATAGATAACACAGAGGTCAATAGCCTGGCTTTGAGCCAGACAGAATGACCATTAGAATTCTGGCCCTTCTCCTTATTAACTTGTAACCTTGACAAATCACTTTACTCTCTAAGCCTCAGTTTATTTTCTTTATAAATAAAGCATAGATAAAAAGACATCTACATCACAGGATTGTTGTTAGGATCAGATAAGAATGCCTATAAAATGCTCAGCCTGGCACATGATAAGATTTCAATAAATGTTTACTCTTTTCCCATGCAAGACTGGTAAAAATGTCACAGTTCCCAGGGACTTTGTCCTTCCAGAAAATTGTTAAGTGATATCAATCTATCCAAGCCGAACAATTTATACAACTAGAGTAGGGGTCGGGAACCTTTTTGGCTGAGAGAGCCATGAATGCCACATATTTTAAAATGTAATTCTGTGAGAGCCATACTATATGTTTAACAATAAATACAAGTAAATGTGTGCATTTTATGTAAGACCAACACTTTTAAAGTACAATAAGTCTCTGAATTCTTTTTAATAACGTTGTTATGCTGTTGCTAACCAATGATAAATAAAGTACTTCTTACCATTAATGCGACTTCTAGTGCTGCATGGTTTTGCTCATGGCTTTGTAACCTGGTTGATACGTGGTGAGGTTAAGCTTCATGCAGATGTTGAGACTTCCATCGGTTAAAAGTGATCATAGGTTGGTCTTAACGTTCTTTAGATGGGAGAAAGACTGCTCACATGCATACGTAGAGCCAAACATTGTCCGTAAAGCAATACTCACACACTGCAGTGTGTGGTATGTGACAGGAAACACATTCCAAGTTTTGACAATCAGCAGGTCCGCGGGTTGAAGATTTTTCATTTCTCCCCACTTGTGTTTGCTCGCCAACTCTGCTTGCTGTCATGCAAGTCTTTCCAAATCCTCATTCAGTGACTTAAACTTATTCACCCACATGTCTGAGGCCTTCAGGTCAGCAGCTTATAGCTCAAAATCTCTGATGGAGACACCGAGGATGTAACTCAGGTCGGTGCTGTCCACTGCACACTCATGTGGATAGGTGATGAACTTAAAAAGATGAGTGCGCCCACGAAATTCTCCAAAGCACGCTTTGAATGACTGCAGGAGATTAGATATGAAGCTCGCTAGCTGCTGGAGATCAAGATGTTGAGCAGGGTCACTTGCTGTGCATGCATCTTTAAACTCTCCCAGTTTTTCAAAGTGTGGTAAACGACCTGTTTCAATGTCGGCAATGAAGAGTTCCAGCTTGTTTTCAAATGCAAACACTGCTTGTTGAAGGGATAGGACTGTATTTCCAATGCCTTGCATTTTTACATTGAGCTGGTTCAGATGTTCAGTCATGTCCGCGAGATAGTAGGACTTCAGGAGCCACTCAGTGTTAGCTAACTCAGGATACTCGATGTTTTTCATTTCAAGAAAAGTCTGAATTTCGCTCAGACAAGCTGCGAAACAGCTGAGCACCTTCCCTCTTGACAACCAATACACATTGCTCTGCAGAAGCAGACCAGGATAATTATTCGCAACTTCATCCAGCAGTGTTTTAAACTGTCGATTGTTTAAAGCTCGGGCAACAATAAAATTGACCACCCAAATGACCAGCAACATCACCTCACCAAGCTGCTCACCGCACATCTGAGCAGAAAGCACCTCCTGATGTAGGATGCAGTGAAAACTTAGGATGGGTCTCTTTTCATGTTCACAAAGAAATGCTATCTATGAATCCTGTTTTTCCTCACCATGCATGCAGCACCATCAGTACACACCGAAATAAGTTTATCCATCAGTAGATTTTTTCTTTAGCGAACTCAGTGAAAGACTGGAATAAATCCTCCCCTCATGTTGTCTCTTTCATAGGCAAAACAGCAAGACTTTCCTCACGTAGTGTGTCACAGACAGCATACCTTGCAATCATGCTGAACTGGGATAAATGGCTTATGTCTGTTGACTCATCCAAAGCGAGAGAAAAGAATGGTGCTGCATTTATATCCTTCACTTGTGTTGCCTCAATTTGATTTGCCATTATGATGGTGTGATCGTGAACAGTTCTTGCCTACAGAGGCATGTCTTTTATACTTTTGATTATCTTGTCTTTATCCGAAAAGTCATCAAAAAGTTCATTGGCAACATCAAGCATGAATGTTTTGGCATACTTCCCATCTGTGAATGGTTTTCCGTGTCTCACAATTGCTAAAGCACCAGCAAAGCTAGTCGAATTCCAGTAACCTTGTTGGGTCGAAACACGGAGTTGCTGCACTCTGCACAGTAGCTCTTGACATGCTTTCTTCCTGCTGTCCCCCGTTGGATATTTCGATGCAAATGTAGTATGGTGTATGTCGAAGTGCCGCTTTGTATTTGACTGTTATCGATGCAATTTTATCATTGCATATTGGACACACTGCAGAACCTGCTCTCTCCACAAAGGTGAATTCTTCTGTCTATTCCTGCTGAAAAGTACTATATTCCTCATCATTTTTAGCCATCTTTTCGTCAAAAGGGTTTCTGCAATTAGCCAGCTAATTACTTGATTAAAAGGAGGGAAGTTTACTTCCTAATCTCACAGTAACCCGTGTACATTATGCATTATCCAATAAAAATTTGGTGTTGTCCCGGAGGACAGCTGTGATTGGCCCCAGCCACCCACAACTATGAACATGAGCGGTAGGAAATGAATGGATTGTAATACATGAGAATATTTTATATTTTTAACATTATTATTTATTTTATTAAACATTTGTCTGCAAGCCAGATGCAGCCATCAAAAGAGCCACATCTGGCTCGCGAGCCATAGGTTCCTGACCCCTGAACTACAACAAGACTGCAGCAAGACCATTTACCTGGCTCCAAATGAAGCCCCTGAAAAAGAAAAACATCTGTGATGAAAGAAGCCCAGACTGTTAAAGCTGGGAGGGCCCTTGGAGACCAGTTAGTCCAAACTTTCATTTTCCAAATAAAGAAATGAAACCTCTGAGAAGTAAAGTAACTTGTCTGATGTCAAGAGCTAGTTAGAGGCAGGGCTGGGGTTCAAATTCACATTTCTTGACTCTTAATTCTGTGATCTAATGAGTTCAAGTGTGTCTATGGTTAAAACAACTCCTGAAATGGCAGAACGGGAATCATTAGTGGAAAAATCTCCTATATTTCTAATTTATTCCATTAATTACTCATTTGAGAGTCCATGATTATATCTCACGATGCTGTCCCAATAGCAAACAAGGAACAAGGGATTACAAGATGAACCTTAGAAGAAAGTTTCTGGATGACGGACCCTGCCAGCCATCACCATCATGGCTGTTTGCCTACACTTATTTGAGAATGAGGCTGTTGGTCAAATAAGTTTGTAAATATGATATATATGTTTGCTTGTTTATAGTTTGCATTGGGTGTGGGGGACAGGCTGTAAGCAGGCAGGGTCCTTATAGCTTAAGGCTTAGTTTTAAGACTAAGCTTTTCTCCACACCCTTGACTGTTGCATGATAGGGGGTGGTGCACTCTCATGAGGAATCCCATTATACCTCAGATAAGTGACTTTGTATCAGAAACTTTCTTGTTTGTATATTGGATTAAAGGTTTTTATTTCTACACTGTAAAATGGGGCCGACTGGGAGCTTGCTCTCTCTTGGTTCCTGAGATTAGCATTAGAGAGGAGAGTAGAGAAAGGCCACGTGGAGGAGAGAAGCAGTCAATATGGCAGAATGCTGAAGGAGAAGCCAGTTTGTGCAGAGTTTGTGCAGAAAGGAGATGGGGAACAGAGGTGACTAAGTCTGGTGAGGTACAAACCTTTGATTCTAGGAAACTTGGATAAGTCAGTGGCTTTGGGAGCCCTGAGTGGAAAGGGAAGTGTTTTCCCACTGTGTGTATTTCTTGTCTGCTGGGTGCAAGTTAGGAATAAATGTAATGGCCCACCAGTTCTTGACTTCATTGTTTTATTCCCGTCTGTCCGAATCAAATGCGAACCTGCACGCACGGGCCAGGTGGCTGTGATGGTGGCTGTGGCTACTGGCTTTACAGAGGTACAATGTGTGAAATACTTCATTAAATGCCTGTGACCATTTATGCCAAAAAATTGGAGGAAATCATAGAAATCTATACTGTGACTTAAAATATGAGAGGCCTTTATGGAGGTGAAGAAGGTTTTGCTTGACAGCATCTCTAAGATGGCAACCTATAATGCCCCCTGGTATTCACACCCTGGGTAATCTCCTCTACAGTGCCATATAGAATATGCCAGAAGGGATAGAATGTCAATTCTAATATTAGGTTATAAAAAGGCTGTGGCTTACATCTTGGGAACTCTCTTTTGCTCTCGCTTGAATTGCTCATTTGGGAAAACCATTTGCCATGTTGTAAGACAGCCTCATGAAGAAAGCCACATGAGTAAGCTTGGAAGCAGATCACCTGAGGCCTGCCAGTCACCATATGAGTTGTTGGTCAAATAAGTTTGTAAATAATATATATATGTTTGCTTGCTTATAGTTTGCATTGGGTGTGAGGGACAGGCTATAAGCAGGCAGGGTCATTATAGCCTAAGGTTTAGGTTTAAGACTAGGCCTTCTCACCCTAAGTGACTTTGTATCAGAGACTTCCTTGTTTGTATATTGGATTAAAAGTTTTGATTTTTAAACTATAAAATGGGGCAGAGGAGCCCATCCTGGAGGAGAGCAGAGAAAGGCCATGTGGAGGAGAGGAGAAGCAGCCAACATGGCAGAGTGCTGAAGGAGAAGCTAGTTTGTGCAGAGTTTGTGCAGAAAGGAGATGGAGAACAGAGGTGACTAAGTCTGGTGAGGTACAAACCTTTGATTCTAGGAAACTCGAATAAGTCAGTGGCTTTGGGAGCCCTGAATGGAAAGGGAAGTGTTTTCCCACTGTGTGTATTTCTTGCCTGCCGGGTGCAAGCTAGAATTAAATGTAATGGCCCACCAGTTCTTGGCTCCATTGCTCCATTACTGTCTGTCTGAATCAGATGTGAACCTGCAGGGGCCAAGTAGCTGTGATGGTGGCCGTGGCTACTGGCCTTACATGAGTGAGTTGGGAAGCAGGTTCTTCAGACCTGGTCACGTCTTAAGATGACTGCAGCCTGGTGGACAGCTTGACTGCAACCTTATAAGAGACCTTGGACTAAGGCACCCAGCTAAGCTGCTCTCAAATTTCTGACCCACAGAAATTGTGAAGTAATAAGTATTTGCTCTTTTAGCCTGCTACATTTTGGAGTAATTTGTTAGAAACCACTAAATAACCAATATAAAATGCAGACAGGGTTGGGCTATGCAAAGGTCCCTGAAAAAGCAAATATCTTATTTTTATTACAAACAGAAAAATACCTATTGATTTTCTGTGAGACTTCTTTAAGTCTCTTTGAAAATCAGATGATTATACTTATGGATGATTCAGAGCTATTATCTGGGCTGTGAAAATGGGAAAGTGTTAGTTTATAGTTATCCTCAGTGCCAGTGCCTGGCCCATTCTGCCTGAATAAAAGATCCATCCTAATGGCATAAATGTGTACCTTCATCACTGTCACGGGAGGTAATATTTTTTTTAAAGTAGCTTTCATTATTTCCTCAGTAATTTCCAAGTAACCCAGGTGTTATTTTATTTCTTTCTCATGCATCACATCTGCCTTAAATATAAGCCCAGAGTAGTATCATCCTGGGGAAGGAGGAGGATGGTATTACTGCAAACAAATATCTTTTTTTCTTTTAATTTCCTAGTAAGACACATTTGAAAGCCCGACATTGCAGAGAGAGAGAAAAAACTTATAAATTCTAAAATCTTCTTTCCATACATAAGAAACAATGTTTATAGTTTTACTCTAGAAAAATATATAGTTGGTTTTTTTTTTTTTGAGAGAGAGAGAGAGAGAGAGAGAAAACATCAACCCGTTGTTCTACTTAGTAGAAAATATTTAGTTTTCCTCTAGGCCATGGGTAGAGTGGACTTAGTGGTGACCCATAGAAGGTTCCCATCAGGCAGGAATAGAGAGCACAAAGCCTTTTGCCAAAAGAAGAAGAGTAGCAAGATGCCAGTGTCCTGGCTTCCCGTTTCCACCTTTGCTTTTGGGTGGCTGTGCAAAAGAAAACTCCAGAAAGTCTGGGGAAAGGAAATAGAGGCATCTGTGCTGCAGTCTGCATTTGGGCTTTCAAGGGAGATTGTCTCACAGAGTACACAGGCTATGACAGCAGCACAGAGGAAGAGTAACGAGAAGTTACACAAAACAAAGAAGCTATACTTGTTGCACAGCTTAGTATTTACTTTGTTAAATTTTAACCCCAGTTCACAAGCCTGGAAGTTTAGGGTTGATGGGTTGGGTTTTGGGAGTGCCCCTGACACTCGGATTTAGAGTCTTTCTATAGCCCATGGCAAGAAAGGCAGGAGGGATTGTTGTAGATAGAGGTGACTGGTTCTCACTTTCTTTCATCCTTGACTGACAAGATGGAAGGAAGGAAGGAAGGAAGGAAGGAAGGAAGGAAGGAAGGAAGGAAGGAAGGAAGGAAGGAAGGGAAGAGGGAAAAAAGGGAGGAAGGGAGGAAGGAAGGAAGGAAGGAAGGAAGGAAGGAAGGAAGGAAGGAAGAAGGGAGGGAGGGAGGGAGGGAGGAAGGAAGGAAAGAAAGAAGGAAGGAGGGAGGGAGGGAGGGAGGGAAGGAAGGAAGAAAGGAAGGAGGGAAAAAGGGGAAGAGGGAAGAAAGGGAGGGAGGGAGGAAGGAAGGAAGGAAGGAAGGAAGGAAGGAAGGAAGGAAGGAAGAAAGGAAGGGAAGAGGGAAGAAAGGGAGGGAGGGAGGAAGGAAGGAAGGAAGGAAGGAAGGAAGGAAGGAAGGAAGGAAGAAAGGAAAGGAAGAGGGAAGAAAGGGAGGGAGGGAGGAAGGAAGGAAGGAAGGAAGGAAGGAAGGAAGGAAGGAAGGAAGGAGGGAGGGAAGGAAGAAAGGAAGGAGGGAAGAAAGGGAAGAGGGAAGAAAGGGAGGGAGGGAGGAAGGAAGGAAGGAAGGAAGGAAGGAAGGAAGGAAGGAAGGGAAGAGGGAAGAAAGGGAGGGAGGGAGGGAGGAAGGAAGGAAGGAAGGGAGGGAGGAGGGAAGGAAGGAGGGAGGGAAGGAAGGAAGAAAGGAAGGAGGGAAAAAAGGGAAGAGGGAAGAAAGGGAGGGAGGGAGGAAGGAAGGAAGGAAGCAAGGAAGGAAAGAAGGAAGGAGGGAGGGAGGGAAGGAAGGAAGAAAGGGAGGAGGGAAGAAAGGGAGGGAGGGAAGGAGGAAGGAAGGAAGGAAGGAAGGAAGGAAGGAAGGGAGGAAGAGGGAGGGAGGGAGGGAGGGAGGAAGAAAAATAAAATAAAAATAAATGTAGAAGGCTCTTCCCAGAATCGCCTGCCCGGCACCAGCATTGGTTGGCAAGTTCTGCCTTTGTTGTTGGTGCTCTCTCTTGGTAACCATATTCGTTTCTTTGTGGCAACATGGCGTAGCCCTAGGCAGAGCAACCTGGGCTCTCCTTCACCTTGGCCCTGACAGTTGTTAGTTGCCTGAACTTGAGTAACTTCCCCTGAGACCCAATTAATTTTATTAATTAACAATAACAAAATCTTAATAAACAAGTGGAATACCTCAGAGCTTACTACCTGAAAAACACTTTACAAAGCATAAAATATGCATTATCTCATTTAATTGTCACAATCACTGGGAATGAGGTGGGTACTATTTTTATCCTCATTTTACAGAGAGAAAACCTGTCCAAAGTCGCACAGCTCATCAGGAGCAGAGGTAGAAATTTCATTGGGGTTGGCTGACGGTGAGTCCCCCCAGAGCTTGATGGCTCTACAGGAGAACCCCATAATGGGGTGGATGTGCAGAGCACCTTGAAGCAGAAGGACTCCTGATGTGTCATTTCCCTGCTAGTCTGTGTCAGTAGCTGGTCCTGAATATCTGGACTGATCCCTGTGCAGTCCAGTTAACTCCTCTCTCTGTGTGTGTACAACTTTTAAACAAGTCCCACACTTATTCTGACAAAAACATTTGGATCTGTGACTATGACTTATCACTTTCCATTAGGCCCCATATGAGGGCTGAGAGTCATGTCACTGCAAGCTCCCCCTAGATCCGGAGACAGATGCCTGCTGGTGACCGCCTGCAGCAGCGTACCTTAAAGCCAATGACAGCCTGGGCAGGCTCCCAGCTGCTGAAATTAGCCTGCAGGATCCTTGTAGGCAAAGATATATTTTAGGACAGTGGTACCGATCAGCATCACAGAACGACAAGGGATCAGAACACAGCCCCTTCCACATTTCCTCTAATGTCCAAGTTGCTCCTGCTCATGTTTGACCCTGTTGCAAAGACTGCCTGTGTGGGATGCAAGAATCTATTTATTGGTTAAATCAACAAATATTCATGCACATATAATTCAGGAACTGATTAATAATGACTTTTAAAATAAATATTAATTATAATAAAACAAATTCTCTTCATAGTAGGACTGAACCACATTTTAGCCAGCAAATTCATTTAATGTGATTGATTTCATTAACTGCTAAATACTTCCATGGAAATAATTTAGAGTTACTGGTAACAATAATGACTGCTAATAATGCTTCTTAATGAATTACTATGTGCAAGATTATGACTCAATAGCTCAGTAGGGAAAAAATTTTCTGATCTAGATAGGGTATATTCAAGACAGAAAACTTAGAATGTATTTCATATCAGCATCCATCCTGTGAGCATAATTTATAAATCAGAACGTAGACTCAGAGAGTCAATATCATTTTCAAGGTCACTCATGGGTGACAGCTACAGCCAAGGGTCTTGACTTCCAGGGCAAGGAAGTCACGTCACTTCACGACACTTCCCTGTTCATGTGCCGCTGTACAACTGTGACAGTAACTTTGAACAGGTAACCCATTACTTCACATTTTGGGGATAGAACTTAGAGGCTATTACACAGATTATAGTCACAAGAAGAATAAAAAATATTTGTTGACTAGAAAGTAGAGATTTCTAGGAATCCAAACTAAGGAGGATCTATTGGACCTTCAACATGCCAGACATCCAGCACCTCATCTCACCTGTACAACAATCCCTGGGATTGATATAATTGCCCCATTTCACAGCTGAGGAAATGGGGCTTAGTGAGGGCATGAAGTGACCCAGTTCACACAGTTAGTAACAGAACTAGGATTCGATACTGAACTTTGTGACTCCAGTGTAGGCCCTTCTACTTCGTCATTGTAACAATTTATTAAAGTTTCCATGCAAAAATTTGTACACAAAAGCTCATAGCAGCATTATTCTTAGTAGCCAAAGGTGGAAACAACCTAAATGACTGACTAGATCATCTGATGCTGAATGGATAAATAAAGTGTGGTATATCCACACAATGGATTATTATTCAGCCATAAAAGGAATGAGGTACTGATAACATGCTATGACATAAAGATTGAAAATTTTGTGTTAAATGAAAGAAGACAGACACAAAATAACACATCCTGTGTGATCCTATTTATCTGAAATGCCCAGAATAGGCAAATCCATAAGGATAGAAAGTAGGTTAGTGATTGTCAAGGGATGGTAGGGGCATAGAATTAGGAGGCAAAGGATTTAATTTCAGGAAGATGGAAGCATTCTGGAATTAGGTAGTGGTGATGATTGTGCAACATCATGAATATACTAAAATAACCCACTGAATTGTACACTTTAAAATAGTAAATTGTACTATAAATTTAATCTCAATTTATTTTTATTTATTTATTTATTTTGCGAGAGAAAGAATGAGAGAGAGAGGAAGAGAGAAGGAGAGAGAGAGGGACAGACAGTCAGGAAAGGAGAGAAATGAGAAGCATCAATTCTTTGTTGCAGCACTTCAGTTGTTCATTGATTGCTTTCTCATACGTGCCTTCACCAGCAGCTCCAGCCGGACCAGTGACCCTTTACTCAAGAAAGCAACCTTGGGCTTCAAGCCAGTGATCTTTGGGCTTAAATCAGCACTCTATCCACTATGGCACCACCTGGTTAGGCAATAAAATATTTTTAATAAAATAATCATTTATTATTTTTCATAGTTTCTGTGGATCAAGAATTTGGGAATAAATTGTTTGAGAGATTCTGATTTGGAGTTTCTTATAAGCAGTCAAAATGTCAGTTGGAGCAAAAGTCATCTGAAGAAATCTAGACTTAACTTCACTAGAGCAAAGAATTTGCTTCAAAAATAGTTCACTACGCCTGACCGGTGGTAGCACTGTGGATAAAGCATCAACCTGGGATTCTGAGGTCCTAGTTTTCAAAACCCTGAGGTCACTGGTTTGAGCACAGGCTCACCTGCTTGAGCAAGAGGTTGCTGACTTGAGCATGGGATCATTGACATGATCATGTGGTCTCTGACTTGAACCCAAAGGTCCCTGGCTTTGAGCCCAAGGTTGCTGGCTTGAACAATGGGTCACTGGCTTGGCTGGAACCTTCAGTCAAGACATGTATGAGAAGCAATCAATGAACAACTAAAGTGATGCAACTATGAGTTGATGCTTCTCATCTCTCTCCCTTCCTGTCTGTCTGTTTCTCTCTATATATCTCTCCACATACACACACACACACACACACACACACACACACACACACACACACACACACAGAGTAATTCATGTTTATGTCTATCAAATTGTGTCTGGTTTTAGGTTCAAGGCAGTGGTAGTCAACCTGGTCCCTACCACCCACTAGTGGACATTCCAGCTTTCATGGTGGGTGGTAGTGGAGCAACCAAAGTATAAATAAAAAGATAGATTTAACTATAGTAAGTTGTTTTATAAAGATTTATTCTGCCAAACTTAGCGAAAATCCGACATAAAGTCCTTGGTAAGTAATTATTATTATATGCTTTAACTTGCTGTAACTCTGCTTTATAAATTTTATAAAGTAAAGTTACTTCCCTACTTTATAAATCACCATTACTATGGAACTGGTGGGTGGTTAGAAAATTTTACTACTAACAGATACAAAAGTGAGTAATAGGTATAAAAATGTTGAATACCCCTGGGTTCAAGGCCTTGGTTTTTCTCAGTGTGGGTTTCCTCACAGGGCTGCATGAATGTATATGGTAGTTGACTTTTCCCAGAACAAGGGATGAAAAAGATAGCAAGGTAGAAGATGCCATGTTTTTCCTTTCCTAGTCTCAGAAGCCAAGTACCTGTACTTCTGCAGAAAGAGGTTTTGTTTACTTTCTTGTCATTTTTCTTTCCCTGTTAAGAAAATAAAGATCAGAGGCGAGGGTGATAGAGGGGCCAGTTAAAAAAGGTGAAGGGATTAAAAAGTACAAATTGGTAGTTACAGAAGAGTCACAAAGATGTAAATTATAGCATAGGGAATATAGTATATAATATCTTAACAACTATGTATGGGGCCAGATGGGTACTTGAAATATTGGGGAGACCACTCTGTAAAGTACATGATTGTCTAACCACTGCGCTATACATCTGAAACTAAGATAGAATAATATTAAATATAAACTGTAATTGAATAAATTTTTTAAATTATAAACTAAAAAAAAAAAAATGAAACAAACAAACAAAAAGAAAAGTCAAGATCTTTACCAACTGGAATACTGAGAAGACATACATCTATTGTAGGTTACTGGAATATTACTATCTCTTATTTATTTTACGTTTTCTACATTATCAGCAGTGGTGGGATTCAAATAATTTAACAGTTGATTCTCTGCCCTAATGACCATTTATTTATTTATTTATTTGTTTGTTTGTTTGTTTGTTTTAGAGAGGGTAGAGAGAGAGAAAGAGAGAGAGAGAAGGGTGGAAGGAGCAGGAAGCATCAACTCCTATATGTGTGTGCCTTGACCAGGCAAGTCCAGGGTTTTGAACCAGTGGTCAACACTTTATCCACTGCGCCACCACAGGTCAGGCCCTAATGACCATTTTAAGTATAAAAATATCATATGCTAAAAGGTAGTTTATTATTTCATGCATTTAATACTTAAATAAGAACAATATAAGAGGTACACAAAACTAGATCATGTTATAAGAAAGAGTTTTAAAATAGCAATGAAAAAATATTAAATACTTGACAAAAGACAATACAACTGTTATTTAAGATACTTCCACATTGCTTCTTGATTGGTGTCCTCACTTGCAATTTTCTTCACTTTTATCCTAGCATCATCAGCTGTGTGATTTATCCTTAACCATCTTTTCACTGTAGGAGTAGAATCCCATTCCTTCATTGATGGATGGAATGAACATTATTATGGGCACTTAGAATACGCTGTTGTGCAGATGAACATCAAAAAAGAGTAAGGAATGTAAATTTGTGATTTCCACATTGGGTGGCTGCCCAGGCGCCCACCTTAGAGAGAACCCTGATTATAAGTGCCATTTTAATAACCGGTTCAGCGAACTCAACAAAAAGTTAGGTACTGGTTCTGCCAAACTGGTGTGAACCGGTTGAATCCCACTGCTGAATATCAGCAACTATAACTCCCAGACACCATGTAAGCACAAAGTGGGGAATGAAGGGTATGGGTAGCAAATTAGGTAATGCCATCCGGTACAGGACAGTAGTAAGAGCTGGAGAAAGCTGTCTTGGCAAAAGATTTACAGGAAACTCTAGATTTTCATGGTATCGTTTATTTAGTTGCTAGAGAGTTGGACAGTAGGGATAGGAGGTGATAGTATCTCAGTACAGCAAAGCCAGCCACACTAAACAAAAGAGTGCTGAATTCTGCCATTTGAAAATAGAATGCAACCATGTTCAAGGAGACAGAGAATGAGACCAAAGGCCAGCCATTGACCGTATCTGTCAGTAATCATTATCATGGAAATATCTCTTATTCAAGTATAAGTTAGTAGGGAATGAAGCATAAAGCTTATTTTAAAACTACTGTAGAACAAGGGCAAGAGAAATGTATAATCTGTGTGTAATTGATGGTATATAAACAAAATGCTCCTTTAAAACCAAAATGGAAGAAACTTCTGAACACAATCTAACTTAAGATCCAGAAAAAGAAAATTCTAGAAATCCATTTGGCATTTTTGGCAGGGTATAAGAAAATAAGATTCTTCTCATAGGAAAAAAAAAACTATAAGAGAGCAGTCTAAAATGGAAAGTAACAAGATGGGATCAAAATGGAGATAAGTGAGACAAGAAAGTAATACGTGAACCCAAATATATAATCATATTTAAATCTACATTTGGAGATTAAACTTACAGTGTAAAAATGATTTAAAAAATTAATATAATATATTTTTAAATGATAGTTGTGGAAGAGAAAGAAATAGAATTGGACAGAAGAATTATTGATTCCAAACAAGCAAGAAAACTTGAGACAGAAGCAGTAATTAAAGACATATTTTAGGAAATTTTTTCTGAGTTTAAAAACACTACAGTATGAAGATTAGGAAAGAAAGGATTGACTCCCAACCTAGGTGAATAAATGACCTCATTGTAAACATAATAGTATTTTTTCCTGAGGAGTCTATCTACAGACTGTTTTCTTCAGGACATGCCTGATCTGTCTAGGTTACTCATTGTGAAAAGATGTGGAATGTAGATTTAAGGAGTGTGGCTGGCTGGAGAATAAAGGTTTGTCATGAAAGCTTTTTCCTGTCTGTGTGTAATTGATGGAATATAAATGAAATGCTCCTTCAAAACCAAAATGGATCCTTTGGTGAATATAATCCACACACATTGTTCAAAATTCATTGGTTAATCCAAAACCATAACCAAAACCCAAGATGTAAAAAAAAGGGCCATTTTTGAAAACTTTTACAAGCTTCTGATGATTTCAGGCACCTCCAGGAAAAGAATGCTTTGTTTCTACCTGGAATTTGCCTCTATCTTTTTAATTATTAGGAAAGTTTGATGAGGAAGAAGAGCTATGATTCATGTGTTAGTTTTGATTTTTGTGTTGGTAGGAAGATTGAAGAGATGAACCATGTTCATGTTCCTTAAACAATAATAATAACAATATCACTTACTGTGAGCCAGGTACTTTGCTATGCATTTTATACCCATGATTTCATAGAATTCTAACAACAAACCTAAGCAGTAAATAAAGCGTTATCATTATTCCGCTTTCTGCTGAGAAAACTGAGGTTTAGAGAGGATAATCTGATAAAGGTCTCAACTCAAGAAGCAGAGTTGAGATTCAATTCCTGCTATTTGATTTCCGAGTTTGAGTCCTTAGCCACTGTGCTTCCTGACTCCCTTTGAAAAAAGATACATAAAGAGACATATTCTGAAAAATCGGTTAGAATGATATGAATGAAGAAAAAACTGTATAGGTATTTAAAAAAGCAAACATGTTGCACAGAAAGGGACCAAAACCAGACTGGCCCCAGGCTTTATTTTTACAACACAAAGTGCCAGAACACAATGGAATAGCATCTTCAGAGTTTTCAAGAGAGAAATGCCAATCCAGATTTTAAAAATTCATTAAAATGGATGTGAAAACAATCAAAAGACAAACTCAGGACTATGATGGACTCAAAGTTTCTAATTGCCTATTCTCTTAAAAGGTAGGCAAGCAAACAAGAAATAACCTTTAAGATTAAGAGCCAAATTAAAATTAAAGGGAAAAATAGGGAGATATAAAAGAATTGGCAACAAGCAGTGAAAAGATTTTTAGATAAATCTAAGGAATTGTAAACTTTGTTACAAAATGGAATGTAATTGTTAAACTGCAATTCTGAAAGAAAAAACAAAATATATAATATAAAAACAATTTAATTAAATTCCAGGTTACATTAAGAAAGACTAAAAATGGAGACAAGAAGTAAAAATGTGTTAATTCCTCTTCCCTATATAGAAGAAAATCCAAAGATACCATTTCATTTCTTATTTTGATAATTAGAAAAAAAATAAGTTAATAAGATTTTTGAAAAAGTTAAAAGAGAACTACTAGTGATCTTTAAAACAGAAGGTCACAAAGGGAAATTATTTTAAAAATATAAGGAGGCTACAAATACATCCATCTTAATTAACTTCTCTCTGACTCAGTTTCCTTATCTATAAATGGGACTAATAAAACCTACCTAAGAAGCTGTTGTAAAAAATCAAGATGATTAATGTACATCAAGTGTTTAGAATAATACCTGGTATATAATATTAGTTGTATTATACTGTATTTCAAATTTTCTAAAGTAATACTTAGAAGTATCACTTTAAAAATCCTTTATAGTAAGTAGATGCTACTTTTCAAATTGAATGGAAAAATAAATGTTACTTAAAAAATTATAAAACAACTTTAGGGCAAATTTTCCTTTCCTTCTTTCCTTTTACTATACAAAAATAATCAACTTTAAAAATTATCATTTTATGTATCTATGTTAATATAGTAGCATAAAATTTGGATTTGGATTTTAAGAGGAGTTGTTCCTATTGTAATTGCAAGACCTCCATTTACTTCTCCAAAATTTCTACTTTGCCCCTGGTTAGATTCCATTTTTCTTCTCCAAATTGCACCCAAGGGATTACAGGGACCAAATGTGACCTCAAAAACTCCTAGAAGTATAAAATATGCATTAGCAATTCCAACACTTTGACATTCTGTTAGGGTCCCCACCTATAAAATATTGCCTATGTCCTAACATGGCAGAGTAATAATTATAAATGTTTGTAAAATCCATCTGATAGCAATAATCATGACAGCAGATATTATGGTGTTTCCATTACTGTTTTTTTATTCAGGTTAGACCCACAGAAATAAAGTAGGAGAGCATTCAGACAATATGAATGCAAATGAGTACACACCTGCACTCTGCCTGACCCCATACAGGACCCTTGGATGGAGACAAAGAATATTTGCAATGTGAGCCCAATCATATTCTTCTCCTCCTGTCTGTGCTACATACTTGGAGTTTTAGTTTCCGAAGAATATATAAGGAGAAACAGTGAGGCAGGTATGGGACAGTTTACACAACTCCGCCTATCACAGAAAGCTCCCTCCCAGAGAGGGGTGGCCACCTGCTTTGCTAGTAAAGACACCTCAGGTTTTGGCAGGCAGAGAATAAGGGGTAATCAATGTCTTTTGTCAACTTCACCAGGGGCACATTCATCAGTGGTTCTGGGCACAGAAATCCTCTCTAGCTGAGATGCCCACTAGACCACTGTGTAGGGTCTTCTCTTTATTTCCTGGTGTTGTCCTTTTTGTGCCCTTTCTTAGGCATTTTATTGAGAAGCTTTGAAAGGGCGTGTCAGGTACTAACATGAAATCATGGACACTCATGACTTCATTTTAAACACGTTTTTCATCCTGCTAGAGCTTTAAACACACAAACTGAACTTTGAAACTGCTGTTTGGAATTATACCCACTTTTGGTTCTCAGCACACCTCTTTGGTTTAGGTCTGATACCCGGGATAAGAGGACTATGTAATAAGGGATAGCATCCGTGTACTCTCTCTGCCTTCCGTGATTTCATTGATTTTTCCCCACATCTTCTCTCAGTCATAATCTTTGCACTTCAAATCGCAAACTGTTCAACCTTGTTCTCCTTCACCAACACCCTATTATTCTTGATCTCCAAAAAGCACTTCTTCTCAAGACCTTACTATGTGGGTTTACTCAGGGGGGCTAATAATTTGGTGTTCAGTCAAGGGAATATTTTAAAATACTGGTTCAATATATATTGAATGGCTGCAGGGAAAAAAAAAACTTATTTCTAATTTAAAAATAAAACAGTGTACCACTCACTTTATATTAAAAATGTAACTATCACCTGACCTGTGGTGGCACAGTGGATAAAGCATCAACCTGGATCACTGAGGTCGCTGGTTCGAAACCCTGGGCTTGTCTGGTCAAGGTGCATATGGAAGTTGATGCTTCCTGCTCCTCCCCCCTTCTTTCTCTCTCTTTCCTCTTTAAAATGAATAAATAAAATCTTTTTTTTAAATATGTAACTATCAAAAATATTGAAGCTGACAAAATACTAATGTGTGAGTATTCACAGCCTTGTACATCCTCTTCTCAGGAGGTTGGATTCAGGTTGCTGCTTGGTTGTTCTGCATCCCCTGAGAAACAGGCACAGTGGGGAACAAGTAACTGAAAGGAACCAGAAAGATGCCCTCATTCTCCATTATAAAGGGCTTAAGTAGAAAGGAAAGGGGCAAGGAAGACCAGTCACGGGGCTGGGCGTTAGAAGAGTTTGGATGAGAAATAAAAAGGGGCTCTCATTTCAGAAGCCACTGGGAGATGTGTGTGTGTGCCTCTATCCACGTGAATAGACAAAGAGATAGGAGAAAGTTCTCTCTTGAAAATTTTACAATTTATTAAGGATATTCTCTCACTTTGATCTTTTGTCAAAAGCTACTGCAAAGATATGAAGTGCTTCCAATTATATTTTTCTGTCCTAATCCTGGGATGTATTTTTTCATTCATGTAACACCATAGGATGATCAGTCCCAGTGGGGATCAAGATATACGTGGCATTTATAAAATACACTGACCATAAAGAACAATTTGATGTATTTGAAACTGCCCTCATTTCACTGCTTTTTCATCTTTCATGATTAGACAGCTGTTTGCCACATGATCGTCACAAATAATACCCATAAATGATATTTTGTGTAAATATAAATGCAGTTGTTCAAAATAGGTTTTAAAACTTTTTTTTTCAGATTTTCTGGTGGTTGAACATTTTCTAATTCTTTGAAAATTCTTGTTTTCTCTATAGATTTTCTTTGTGAAAATTTTTTGAACCAGATAACTTCTTGAGAGGAATATTTAAAATTTACATACTTACAAAGCAAGTTTAGAATTTAGATAATGAAGAAAATTATCCACTCCAGATTAATAGCACCATGCTGTGAATCATAGATGGAATTGTGTTTCCCCCAAAAGATATGTTAAAGTCCTAACCTCAAGTACCTTATTTGTAAACAATCTTTTCAGAGGTAATCAAGTTAAAATAGTTCAGTAAAGTGGGTCCCAATTCAATACAGCTAGGGTCTTACAAGAAAGGGAACTTTGGACACAGAGTCACATATGCACAGAGGGAAGACCATGTGGAGGGACACAGGAAGAAGGCCACATGAAGACAGAAGATGGAAATTTTGTAGCTTTAAACCAAGGAGCATCTGGAGCTACCAGAAACTGGAAGAGGCCAAAGAGAATCCTTACCCTCCAGGTTTTAGAAAGAGTGTGGCCCTACCTGCACCTTAATTTCAGACTTTTAGACTCTGGAACTGTGAGACAATAAATTTCTGTTGTTGTAAACCATCCAGTTTGTGGTACTTTATGACGCAGTCCTATGAATCTGAACACATCATATCTCAGCATTTTGGCTGACTATAGTTACAGTCATGAGGGGTCTATGGGCTGGGTGTTCTTAGGGTTGCTGTAGTCTCTCTCTGCACCAGGTGATTTGTAGTCACCCACTGCAAAAGTAGTTGCCAGATCAGTATCTTTTCTAGATGTAACATATTTCTCTCCGCTCCCCTCCTCTTTCTTCCCCTTCTTCTTCCCTCCCTCTCTTTTTCCTTTTCCTCCTAAGTTTAACTTGATTATGCTATTTTGCTCAGGGAGAATGGATCAATTTGCCCTTTTTGCCCTTTTCTAGTTGCTTATGGAAATCTGAGTTAATAGAAATCATATATATATATATATATATATATATATATATATATATATATATATATATATATATATATATATATATGACCATAGCCTACTGGCTTATGGTCAAGCACTTAACATGGCTTGGCTCACCTCTACCCCTTGTCTCAACTCTGGCAGGGCACAGGAATACAGTGAAAATGTCAAATCTCATATTACTAATTATTTCTTAAACTGAAAATTTAATGTTGTAGTTTATGCCCCAGCAAAATGTTCCTGGTTTCCACATGGCTGTATCACAATGGCTAAGTCAGAATAGCTTGATCAAATTGTTGAATACCTGCCCAAACAAACTGTGTGTGGCAGAATAGTATACAGTATTGGTGTCCTGATACACTGGGAGTAATATCAGGTCCCACCCCAATGACATCCACTGCCTGAAGGTCATGGAGGAAAACAACATTTTGTGAGATGCCCTTAGGGGTCTTCCTCTACCTGAACACACTTGCCCCCCTCCCCAAACACACTCCAGTCCCAGGATCTGAAGGGAGAGTCTCAGGATCTGAAGGGAGAGCTTAGATGGGGGTAGACTTTTAGAAATTCAAGTACCGTATTACCTCATGTATAAGACACACATTTTTCTTAAAAATTTGGGGTCTAAAAACTGGGTGTGTTCCAGTGGTTGTGGATTTTTTTACTTGCATTTCCCACTTTTTCGCGCTTTTTTTGGCTCATTGTTGAAGACAGTGATTCGTCATCAGACACAGATGAGGACAAACTAGAGGATGGGAGTTATGACAGTGATGAGGAGTTGTATAAATTTTATGATGAATAAAACTTGAGTTCAATAACTTTATGTAATACATTTTTTTAAATTTCGGGCCCCCAAATTAAGATGCATCTTATACATGGGAGTGTCTTATAGATGGGAAAATATGGTAATAAAGGTAAAGACATAGAAAATGTGTTACTCCAGTTGTATCCCAGGCTTGCGCTACTGGGTGGTCGCAGCGGAATTGTTGCAAAGCAATAAATGATTAAGTGTAAAATAGATTAGGTGTATCTGAATGCAAGCATTTGGGTAATAACTTCACAGTTTTTATTCATGCCCCTTGCTTATAGGGCCTCAAGATGCCTTGCACAGGCCTCCATGAAATTTTAAAATAAAAAATTTAAAGTTCCCAGGTGATTCTAATGTGCAGCCAGGGTAGAGAATAGGACTTCTCAGATTTGAATGTCATCTGAATCACCTGAGGATCTTTATAGTGAGAACTCTGATACAGGAGGTCTGGAGCAGGCCTGGGAACCTGCATTTCTAACAAGCTCTCAGGTGATGCTGAGACTGCTGACTCATGGAGCACATCAGTCAGTGGCTAGAACAGTAATTTCCAAAGTATGATGCCTGGACCATAGCATTACTTGGGAACATGGAAGAAATATATATAGATTTTCAGACTTCACCTCAGAGAACGGAATTAGAAAGTTTGAGGATGGGGAATTCAGTAATCTTGTGTTTTTCAAGCCCTCCAGGTAATTCTTTAAGTCACCACAGTGTTGGGAAACCACCAAGGTAGAACATTAAAAAGTTGGGCAATGGTGTTGGGCAATGGTGTTGAAAAGTACTAGAAATGTACAGACAGCATGATCATAAGGAATCTGGTATATAAACAGAACTCTATCCTATAGGCAACAGGGAGCCCTCGAACAGTCTTAAGAAGGGGAGTGATCTAATCCCAAGTTACTATTTTGGGAAAGATCTCTCAGGTAAAAATGCCCTTTGAGGTATTTCCTAACAATGACACAAAGTCCTCCAGTTGTCTTAATGCCATTGTTGGTCCTTTCTAGTCACTTACCCAAGGCCTCAGGCTCCTACAGAAAGTCCAGGGTGGGTCCTGCCTGCTGCTCACAAATTTCTGGCCAGCATGGCTTCCTGACTTCTGACCAGCTGCTTGTCCATGAGTTCCCACTCTCTCCTGAGGCCCCTTTGATGATTGCTGCATCAGGGTTGTCTGCTGTCTTTCAATTGACTTCTCTCTGCGCCATGGCCTCTTGGGTCTTCCTCTTTGACTTTAAGCAGCACCCCCATTCCCACGCCACATTCTTCCCCCACTGCAAGCAGAGCACCGTGCTGGGCCTTGGCTCATCTGGGAGGAGGCACTAGACAGACAGGCAGACTGGCTGGCAGTGACCTGCTGGGTGACAAAGGCCAAGTCATTCACCTCTCCAGGCTTCAGTTCTTATTTCTTTAATTCAATCTCAGGAATTGGATTAAATAATCATCAAAGAGATCCAAGATAAAGCTCTGTGATTCCAGTGAAAGCATCTGCTGGGCAGGATTACTTTTTTGAAAACACACTGTGCAATCATAAGCCTTTTTCCTGAATAGGGAAGAAGTCTATATTTTAAAACACAGCACCTGTCTTTACAAGCTCACTATCAAGGTGTAGAAGGATAATCATTTTGAAATATTTACTAATGTTTTGCCCCCAGATTTCTCCCCTTGGCCCTCCTCTCCTGTTCCAGTTTGTAAGCAGTCCTGTTCTCACTGTGTCGGGGAGAGTTGTGACACATCTGAAAGCAGAAAAAGTAAGTGTTTTCCCTGATTTGGTTTCCATAAGTCTCAGCCTTTAGGTTGCAAAATGATGGCCCTTGGGGAAAAGCTGGGCCACAGGTTTGTTTGTTTGATCTGCTGTGATTTCTTCCTCCCACAATGGATTAATTTCCAGAATTTAAAATCAGAAAAGTTTGCATAAAGTAAAAATTTTCAGCTTCTCCATAAAAAACAAATTGGAAGAGTTGGTAACTTTGGACCTCAAAGAGAGGCCCAGAGTACCCTCTTTCCCAGATCAGAGCTTCCTGGGAAGAAGCAGCACCACTGACAGCTGGCGCAGGCAGACAGAGCCACCTGCAGCCCAAGGCTTCATCATGAAGATAGCAGGGAGGCCTGCCAGGGTCGGGACCAGATGGCAGACACAGCAGTGACACATGTGGTCCTATGGCCAAGGACTCAATGGGATGGAGGATGGATCTCAGCAGATGACTTTGTGGACAAATAACGTAGAGGACCAAAGCCTCCTTTACAGCCATTGTTTTTAATTTGGTCTTAGGTGGGTACCCTGGTCCTAAGTAAGTGCCCCAGGATTGAGACACAGACAGAGAAATAGAAAATCCCAAACATAGAGATTAAGTCTATGCCACATGAATGGAATAAGGGTGCAAAACAGAAATTAATTTAAATTTTAGGAAAGTAAAAGAAATGTATATTTTCTGCATGCTTCAGTTTGGGACTTAGATATGTACCCATTATAAGAGCAGGATTTTATTTACACACTTGTTTTCTATGTGCATACACCCTTTTAAAAATCACATCAGGTAAGGGTGAAAAGGGTGGTGAGAGAAAACAAGAATTGTGGCTGAATCTTCTATTCCAGAATGAGACAAAATATTGGTTCATCCTGAGAAGTTTAGAAACAGATTGATCATTATCCTAGGAGTTCTTGACATGTTTGGGTCATGGATTCAACAGAGGAGCTGATTTAAAAGTAGAGACATCTTGTTCCAAAAAACATATACAAACACAAAACTTGTGTGTATAATTCCAGGGGCTTCAGAACTCATCCCCCTTTGGAAGCCCATCCATGGACTCAGGGCACAAAAGCTTCCCTGCAGGGACTGCCTCTGCCTGCCACTCTTCCTGTCCTCATTTTCTTCCAGGAGATTTCAGTGGCAAAAAGAAAACCCTCAGCCTATTTGGAATACAAATAAAACTGCCACCCAGTCTGTCATCCTGGCACCCTGGCCATCTGCAGCCTGTCAAACTCTCGTCCTTTCCCATCCCCCATGGAGCCATTCTGTGCAGGCCTCTTCCCGTAGGTCTGGTGAGCTCTGAGCCCTGCCCCAAGCACCCTTTTTGGGACTGCTTGTCCCTGATGCATTTTTTATATAGAAGGAGATGACCCCTGAGTGCTCACAACACTTCTGGTAGGAGACACTTAGACTTGCTACGTTTCAGGAAATTCACTCCAGACACAACAGTATCCTGGGCAGGAGGTGCTCAGCCAGAAAGGGTGCAGAAGCGAGTGCTGGCGGTGAGGCAGAAAGCACGCCCTGACAACTGGAAGCTGCAGCACACTGTCCGGTAGATTCCACTAAAGTAGGAGTCCATCCAGCCACCAACCACATTGACAGAGCTTCCTTTGTGTGGGGAACCACCTTGGCTTGATGGCACCGTGGAGAAAAACAATGGAGGCTGGCGACATGAGTCTGGTCATGGCGGACCCACTCATTTATCACACGTGCACTGACTAGCGGCTAGAATTTTGTGCTCTCACATGTGCATTGGGCACAACTGTGCATCAGGCTCTGCGCCAGGCACTGTGGAGTCCCCGGTGCTCCCAACACCTCCCGGCCCAGAAGCACGTGTCTTTCTGCAAGAGGGTGGGACCAGGCACTGCCCCCCTGGTGCTCAGTGTGCCGAAGAGTGCTTCTGGCTCTGTGACCTGCTGTGAGGCTGCCAGCAAGTCGCTTTCCCCATCTGGAACCTCATTGGTAAACTGAGGGTGTTGGACATGAAGGTCCAGGAGTTTCTCTTCCAGGTCCTAAACGTTCTCTGATCCCTTGGACCCACATACAAAGCTTTTGCAGAAAAATTTATTGTTATCTTTGAGCCACTAGATGGCAATTGTACTTAGTTTAGGAAGAATGCTGACTTAGAAGGATTGCTGGTTAAAATAAAATGGTTGCTAAGGTGGTGAGGAATTATGTAGAGTTCAATGGACAAAATCAAAATACAAAGCAGCTAATTGTGTCTGCTTCCTGTATGATAGAATGTGCTTGAACAGTTATCAAACCAACATATCTAGCGTGTCTGTACTGATTCCGCAGGCACTTGTCTGGTGGCTGTGGTGGGAGCCGGCAGCAGGGTGCTGTGCACTGATGTCAGGGACCGACTTCTAGTCCCAGCTCTTCCTCTAAGAGGCTGCTGGACTTTGGAGAATCACCCATCCTCCCCCTCTCAGTTTCTGCATCTTTAACATGAGGAGAGGCTCTAATATCTGTAAATTCACCCTAGCACTAGCACTCTATGATTCTCTGGAAAAGATTGTCAAGTGCTAGTTAATAAAGACTTCCAGCACTAAATATGGGTGAGAAATTCCAATATTATTGGTGTCGAGGACAAGAAGCACTATTGCCACATACACATTGACAACCCATCGTGCCACCACCATTATTTGTGGGAGTCTGCCCTTTGCTGAATCAAAGTAAACATCCTTTTAAACCTGGAATCTATCTGCCTCTGTGCAAGAGAGTGTGGCAACAGGTCCAACTTGTCAGGCAGCGCAACTCTCTCACCCACGGCCAGAACGAGGCCCTTAGGCAGACAGCCTGAGCTCCTGTGGAAAGTCCCTGGGGCGATTTCAGGGCCACCACCAGTTCTGTCTGCCCTTTATTACTCCACTCTGACTCTATTTCCCCCACTTCCCCTCCTCCGGGTCAAACTTCACTCTGGGGGAAACAGAAAAGGTCCCTTGCTAGAGCCCATAGCCACACAGGAGCTCGCACCCTAATCTACAGCTGTTTTTTCAAAGTGTGGTCTGTTATCCACATGTGTTGGATTCGGTTATGCTAAGAATGTAGATGCTGGGTCCTGCCTGGACCTATTGAGGGGGGATCTGTATGGGGAAGCCTGGAATATGCATTTTCTCAAGCACTCTGTGTGAGACCCACTGCCTCACAACGAAGCCCTCCCCTCCTCCCCATCAAGGTCAAGGTTACTTGAGTTACAGGCAACTTAGTGGAATTCTAGGCACTGCCACTGGACTAAAGGGTAACTATTTATGATTTGAGAAGGCATACATGGCACATGTGGAAACAGAAAGAAATGCCACAGAAGGTTTACAGCAGCTCACGTGAGGCTTCTCTGAGCCACAGTGCTGTGAGACTCCAGACCTGCTCGGTTCCTTCTGAGGTGGAAACATTTACATTTTCCTTCCCAAATTCCTCAGAATCAGGAGTAGCAACTTGCCCTAATTAGCCATCTCACAAAAGACTGGTAAATAAACTAGAATGTTATTTCATCAATTACAAGGTAAGACAAAACTGCTAAGCAAACTGGAATATTCATGTCAGCATGCCAGGGAGGGTACATTGCCCTTAGTGGGTGGTTTGAGGAGCATGGAAGAGGAGCGTGGGAAATAGACGATGTTAATTTTATGAGCTGCGACAGCCAGTGACAAAGTCTCCACCAAGGCACCTATTGTGGACCAGGTACTGTCCTTATTTTTCATTCTGTAAGAATATACTTAGCAAGGGACAAGAAACTTCTGCTAGCTGGTGTGAGCACCCTATGTGTGGGGACCCAGTGACAATTTGCCCTTTTTTCCTTTTGCTATTTTTTCCATAGACCCTGGTGGCCATTACAAATGGTCAACTCTCCCTTTATTCTGCCCAGTTATAGGACAATTCTATAGGATTCTGCAGAAGCACCCTAGTCCTATTGACTAATAAAATCTCTTAGGGTTTTTTGTTCTTCTTTTGCAAATGGGATTCCAATCCATTACCCATAATTCTGTTTGCATTTTCTTTTTCTTTCTTTCTTTTTTTTTTTTTTACAGGGACAGAGAGAAAGTCAGAGAGAGGGATAGATAAGGACAGACAGACAGGAACAGAGAGAGATGAGAAGCATCAATCATTAGTTTTTTGTTGCGGTTGCGACACCATAGTTGTTCATTGATTGCTTTCTCACATGTGCCTTGACCGCGGGCCTTCTGCAGACTGAGCCACCCCTTGCTGGAGCAGTGACCTTGGGTCCAAGCTGACGAGCTTTTGCTCAAGCCAGATGGCCCCACGCTCAAGCTGGTGACTTTGGGGTCTCGAACCTGGGTCTTCCGCATCCCAGTCCGATGCTCTATCCACTGCACCACTGCCTGGTCAGGCTCTGTTTGCATTTTCAACTAATCTGCATACTTGCTAAACACATATTTTAGTAAAATGAGGCATACCAAGTGAAATATTTGTGTGCCTACTGAATTCTTTTCAAATTATACACACATTTAACTCTTCACTTTTCTTCCAAAAGCTCAGCTGAAGCAGCGGTAGAGGGATTTGAGGTGACCAGTACCTTATTTATGTGTAATGCACATCTAACTTGCACGTATCTAACTGGGTTTCAAGCTCAGCTTTCAATATAGGTCACAGTGGTGTACAGCCTCCCTGACATTCCCCATCATCCCATGGGTCCACTTTGTTACCATTAGTCACTTGTCATGTGGGCTCTATTGATGTGATCTGTCCTCTTGAGATTTACAGGTTCAATTTTTCCTATAACCAACTTAAATTTAGGAAAAAGGACAAAGCCAGAGAAAGCGGATGTATTGAAGGCTGGCTTGAGCTCTAAAGCTGCTGGAACTGTTGAAATAGAAAACACTGGCTCCCTTCCCAAAAGCTTATATTTAAAATAAAAATATAATGATAATAATATCATCATCATACATGTAGAATGGTCAAAAGCACTAGAGAAATAATACTCTCAAGACCTGGTCCACATTTTCCTGATGTCAATGGAAACAGAATGGAATTATCATATGGAAGAGAGCCAAAGGCTCAGTTAATACAGAATAACAAATGTTACCAGACATTTATATTCTCATCTGTAATACACTTTTAGATTTTACAGTACAATGTGGAAACAGAGGTAAAGTGTTTTGGAAGACACATTATCATATAGGCATTCTCTCACCACACTGTCCTGTCTTTGCAGACTTTCTTGTCCTCCTCAGAACCTGCCCGTTCTTTGATCTGCACAAGATCTCCAGCAACTTGAGTATTCCATTTTGTCTGTCTTTCACTTTGCATCAGCCTTTTCCTGCTTCCTTTTCTCCCCTCTCCTGTCCAGATCCCATGCTTCATTGCTTCAACTATTCTGCCTGGAAAACCCAGCATCCTCATCCCTTTGTCCTGCTCTCACTCCTGCCTTATAAATCCCCATCTCTGGATTAACCCAAACACATCTATCTTCTCCAGCTCTACGCGCTGGTAGCTGGTGGCCAAGCATTAGAGAAATTCATGCAGCTGGTGTGTTAGTGCTACTGCACAGCTAGGATTTCCAGTCTCCTCTGGGCCCTTCCTGCTTCTTCACCAACCCGTCTGTTTCCCTGTCAGTTTCCTCTCGCCCTCTTCTCCATGGCAGGGCCACACTTTGTCACTGTCCTCTTGCTCCCTAGCCCATCTCCAGCTTCCCTGGCTTTCTTTAGCTGATAAAATTAAGATGACCATATATGAGCTCCCTCGGCACCCCACTCCTCATTGACAAGGTTATCTGCACCCCTATCCTTCCTTTCTTGGTGTCTAGAAAAGGGCTTCAAGGCCAGTCTCACCATAGTGCTCCTGAATTTACTCTTCCTCGTTTCCAGCCAGGAATTTATTCTATTAATGACTCATTTGTTCTCTGGTTTCTTCAGTGTCTCCCTCCTACTGGGTTCTTCTCATTATCCGTGAATTGTGTTCAAGTCTCTTCAAACCTAAAAAAATAATAAACAGAACTTCCACCATACTGCCTGCCTTCTCCAGATATCATGCTATATTTTTTTATCCTCTCTCTCTTTTTCAAAAATTTTGTGTGTTAATTTTAGAGAGAGGGGAGAGAAAGAGAGAAAGGCAGGGGGTAGGGAGATATGGGAAGCATCAGCTCGTAGTTGCTTCTCGTATGTGCCTTGACCGGGCAAGCCCAGAGTTTTGAACCGGTGACCTCAGCATTCCAGGTAGATGCTTCATCCACTGTGCCACCACAGGTCAGGCTTTTTCTATTTTTATCCAAGGCTCTGGAATCATCCTCATTCAGCCTCGCCACTTCTTTGCAGTTCATTCAATCCTCCATCAAATATGATTTGGCTTCTGCTTCTACAAATCCACAGAAACTGCTTATTCTAAACTCATCAATGACTTCCTCGATGCTAAAGCCAGAGGACAGTTGGTTATTTCTTACTCGACTTCCCTGAGATATTGTCTGCTCTGCTCTTTGAAATCCTCTTCTCTGACTTTCTGGAGATGGTAGGCTATAGATATTCCGAAGACTTTCGAATCGTTCCGCTTGCCCAACCCTCTGCTTGGAGCTCCAGACCCTCATAGAGCACTGCAAGACAAAGTCTTCACCTGGATCCAAACGCAACATATCCAGAATGGGTCTCATTTATTTCTCCCAAAAGCGCCTTTCTTTTCTTTTCTTTTCTTTTTTTTTCACAGGGACAGAGAGAGAGTCAGAGAGAGGGATAGATAGGGACAGACAGACAGGAATGGAGAGAGGTGAGAAGCATCAATCATTAGTTTTTCATTGCCATTGCGAAACCTTAGTTGTTCATTGATTGCTTTCTCACATGTGCTTTGACCGTAGGCCTTCAGCAAACTGAGCAAACCCTTGCTGGAGCCAGCAACCTTGGGTCCAAGCTGGCGAGCCTTCGCTCAAGCCAGATGGGCCCGTGCTCAAGCTGGCGACCTCGGGTCTCAAACCTGGGTCCTCCGCATCCCAGTCCAATGCTCTATCCACTGCGCCACCGCCTGGTCAGGCTCCCAAAACCTCTTTCTTCTGCACTTTCCGTATGCCAAGTCAGAAGAAGCGTGGGAGTCAAACTTAACTTCTTCCTGATCTTGCCTTTACAGCTAATGGTTGACAAGTTTTTTCTACACTTCTTCTTAGTAAGAAAGCCTCATTTCGGACCTACCTATGAAAACAACCCACTGACTATTCTCCTGCCTTCCAGCTCACCCCTGAGAAATCTGATGTGGAAAAGAGAATTCTGCGCTTTTCTCAACCTGCTCTTTATAATTTCCATTTACTGAATGAAAACACAAACTTGGGGAGAGTGAACCCAGCTGCCATGAAGAGTGCCAAGTGTCAAGCTGATGTCTTTTTTTCAATATTTATGTTGAATAAATGAGATTTTTTAAAAAACTATAACTATCTTGAGTTATGTATTTTTGGACTGCTTGAAACAGAAAAGTAAAAGCAATAAATGTGTAAATATTCGGAGAAAGATTGGGGCATAAAAATTATCACAGCGACATTATTTAGGGGAACTCTGATAGGTTCTTCTAATAAGGATTAATCTCATCAGTTCTCTCTGAAATTGAGGCACTTGAGAGGACAGGATCCTGCCTGCCACTCCTCACCTTCTGACACATCTGGAAGGACAACCATCTCATCACTCAGAGCCCTATACTGGGTCATCATGATGCGCTTTCCATTGTTTTTTTGTTTTGTTTTGTTTTTACCTTTGGTGACAGTGGGATTGGGGAGACTCCTTTGAGAATCCAGTGGAAAAGATGGATTCTCTTTTCAGGTACATGTTTTTTTTTGTTGTTGTTGTTTTAGGTGAGAGGAGGGGAAATAGTGAGGCAGACTCCTTGCATGTGCCCTGACTGGGATCCAGCTAGCAAACCCATCTGGGGCCAATGCTCAGAACCGAGCTATTTTTAGTACCTGAGGCTAATGCACTGCAATGGAGCTATCCTTGCACCCAGAGCCATGCTCAAACCAATTGAGCCACTGGCTGCAGGAGAGGAAGGGGGGGAGGAGGGATGTGTAGAAGCAGATAGTTGCTTCTCCTGTGTGTCCTGACCAGGAATTGAATCCAGGACATCCATACTCTGGACCAAAGCTTTATCCACTTAGCTACCAGCTGGGGCCCAAATACTTACACACACAGCTTTACATATAATTTCAGAGATGTCACGCATCCCAGTTTAAAACCTCCAGTCTGTATCTGGGCAGTGACTAGGCATGAGTTTGAATATGACTGAAAGATTTTTTTGGTGATCAGGTAAACATAAGATTCCCATCCAGTATCCTCCAATATCACCCAACCTCTCCAAGCTGTTCCTCTTCCATTTCCCTAGGATGCTTGCTGTGTATTTCCACGAGGTGCCCTGCTCACAGCCCGGCATGAGGGAGTACGGTTCCTTGGCTAAGCCTGTGTGTCTTGGACAAAAGCCTTTGGAAAACTGGATCCTTCTCTGATCTTTATTCCCAGGCCAGATTCTAGCTCTCACAGTGGGCTTTCCCCTCCAGTGGGTCCCTGAGAGTATTTTCAAAGTGACCCAGATTTATAAGCTGGTTCAGAAGTGGAATAGAGTTGGGTAGGATGGCTCTGGCTGCTCCCTTCCTGGAGAGACAAGAAAAAAATTGGTTTGGCTTAGCCAGAGGTTTGAGTGAGAAATGGGTGCCAGAGAAGGGGGAAATTGGGCCATTAAGACAAAGAAGCTTTTAAGGGCTTTGGCAGTGCTGGTAGTTGGGCTTAGTGGGACATAGAGAACTGGAGCTTGTACACGGGAGTTAATGCTTCAGTCAAACGTTTCTCACACTTAACTGTTCTCAGTGCTCAGATCATTCCAGGTCTCTGAAACTGTGGGAGAATGTTTGGGGAAGCGGTCTTCTCTCCACCGTTGCCATGTGGGCTCTAATCTCTCTGCTGCTAATAGCCACTCTGGTTTCCCCACATCTTTCCCTTTCTGGGAACTGCCCTCTACATGATTTTCTAGTGGCTGTTTATTTACTGCTTGCATTTCCCTATAATTTGAGGGCTCTTTCAAGAATTCCAAAGAGTCAGAATTTCTTCTGACTCCTTTATAATTCCAAACCATGAGAAAATATTTTGCAGGTCATAACAACTAGATAAACACAAGTTACGATTTCTCCAGCTGATGAGAAAGTCCAATTTTGTTTCATGTTATTTCTGCAGAATTATAAAAAACAAACTGTTGGCAGAATTCCATGGGGGAAATAAGAATTTTAGCAATTTCACCTAATTCCATTGCAACATCATTTCCCAGACTCACCAGTTGTCATACCATATTGCAAAATGTCACCAGCAGCTTCCCTATTTTATATCTTATGGAGAAAAGAGAATTTTGTTGGGTGCCTGGGGAGAAATCGAAAGAGGAACTTGCACAAGACAAGTGTCACACACAGTCACTGTATGCATTTGCCGCCTACAAATTCTGATAGGTGCAGAGAAAAGATTTTGACAGTGTTTTCGTTCATAATGTTTTTTATTTTTAAAAGAACAAAACTGCCAACTTTAGTTTGCATCATAAGCTACAGCAATGGGTTTAGTACATTATGTAGAATATAATGTAGAATGAAATAGACACATCCTGTGGATCTCAAGAGTAAGGCCTAGCCCTGGCCAGGTAGTTCAGTTGGTTAGAGCATTGTCCTGACATGCCGAGGTTACAAGTTCAATTCTCAGTCAGGGCACATACAAGAATCAACCAGCGAATGCATGAGTAAGTGGAACAACAAATCAATCTCTCTCTCTCTCTCTTTCTCTCTCCTCCTCTTGACATTTTTTTTTCTAAAAAAATCAATTAATAACAAAATTTTAAAAAGAGTAGGGCCTTTGTGTTTGCAACTCCACTCCACCCACACACTCTCCTTTCATTGGCTCATTCCAAGGCATTCCTTTTTTTTTTTTCTTTTACCGATTGGACAAGTGATTGTAAGCCCCATGTGGGTGGAAAAGAGCCCCCACAACTGATAACATGGTGTCAACCTGCTTGTGAAAAAGGAAGATGGTGGGGAATTAACAAGCTTAGGTTCTCAATGGAAACTGTCATTCTCTTCCAGCACCAATACCCCGGGCACTGGAAGCACCCCATGGTAGTGAGGTCATACAGTGGTTCAGAGCACAGAATGCCTGGATTTTCTCCTAACTCCAACTGTTACTATCTGTTGGACGTCACAGATTTCAGACAGGTTGTTTCGTCTATTTTTGCCTCAGTTTCCCCATTGGCAAAGGAAGATTCATAATAATAATAACATCTGAGTGAAAAATATGGACACATGAGAAACAAATGAGTTGTTCTTGCCTTGCACCTAGAAGGCACGATAAAGTACTTGCTATTATTGGCCCATATGGTTCAACTATTTTAGTGAAACAGGATAATTTTTTGAATTATAGTCACTGTCTTTCAGCAACTCTACAACTACACTTCCTTCTAATCCGTGACTCCTTCCCTTTTCACTCCCTGGGCAACCATTTCCAGGAGGAGACATTACACTGGGCATAATCTCTTGGGAAGAACACTGGAGAACCAGCTTCTCCCCCCCTCCCCCCCCTGATGCCTGAGAAAAGATTAAAGAGTTTCGCTGACCTGAACTTGGAGGGACGAGTTAGAAGGGAAGCAAAGAGAAGAGGCTGGGAATGGTATTTGAGGAGGATCCTGGGCTCTGACATGACCCTACCACCCAAGAGTTGGTATGTATGAAGAAACAGTGGGACCCCCAAACGAAATAGGGGAGGTGAGAGGAGAATAGCTCCCTGCCTTATGTTCAGGCTGGACTGGGTTAGTGTCAGCCTCACAGAATGAACGTCCTGCCCCACCACAGCATGGCAATAGTTGGGCACCGATGGCTGCAGATGGCATTGAAGCAGAGAAGACCTAATCCCAAAGGGTTGACCACTGATCCAAAAGGGAAGAGAGCAATACACCATCCCTGTTTCCCAGAAGAGTATGGGAACATTTCACTGGGGAAAAGAGAATGCCAACCTACAGGATTATTCCAGTCCCCGTGCAGGATGCCACAGAAGCGGAGAGGAGTACATGGCTAGAGGCCAATCAGGAACATTGTGCTTCACTAGGTGTCAGTGTGGCAGGATAGCAGGGTCTGGGCACACTGAGAAGGTTTGTATGTCTCCATGGATACCAGTATGGAAAGGCGCCAGCAACCAGGGGCCTGATCTCCTCACCATAGACGCTGTGATGCCACATGAGGCCTCTGAATCTTAGGTGCCAGCTCTGGGTTTGTCGATATCCAATCAGGGTCCAAGGAGGACAAACGCCTGGATTAACTCAAGTATATGTCAGAAATGAATGCTTTTACCTGAAAGTAACCAAAATTAAATTTTCTGCCAGGAAGCAAAAT
This sequence comes from Rhynchonycteris naso, assembly GCA_037038555.1. NCBI lineage: Eukaryota > Metazoa > Chordata > Mammalia > Chiroptera > Emballonuridae > Rhynchonycteris > Rhynchonycteris naso. The sequence continues at coordinate 38,374,976 of CM072996.1, read as the reverse complement.
GGGATTTGAGATAGAGAATAATTCGACTTGCAGAAAGACAAAGAGCATAGGGACTGAGAAGCCATACTTGCTAACTTATCAGAGAGTGGGAATGGCTGGGGTTCATGTTCCAGAGTATCCTGGAAACTCTGCAGCCAACGGCACAGCCCAAGATGACACCTTGGGAATCCTGCTCAGGCAGTTCTGGGTATTGCCACTGTCTTTCTGAAGGGAGAAGTCCATTGTGTTGATAGCCTCCTAGAAATGGCAGAAAAATAACAGAAAGTAAGACATGATACAGCAACCAAGGAAGTAAGTGTATGCTGTTTATATGACATTAAGGAATAACTATGTGGAACCCACTGCTACTAAGGGACAAGGCTGGCAGCCTGGTAGAAAGAGCCCAGAATTTGGGACATAGGTCTTAGCTTTCAAATTCCAACTCCACCTCTTACTTTGCTGTGTAAACGTGGGCAAGCAATTAGAACCTCAGTCATCTCTTCTAAAAGTTGTCTCTCCAGACTAGCATTGAATGAGTGCAGATCTCTTTCAGCCCCGTGGTAGATGCTCAGTGAGCATCTGCTGAAGAAAGAAGCTCTTTCTCTGTTCCTTTACTCCTGAACCTGGACTGGCTTCTTCCTCCAAGTTAATCATCCTGCTCACCACATGTACTTCCACCTCTAGCCTTGCCCTGAATGGACAGATGACCCAGAACTGTGATGTCACCCCACACTAATTCAAGTGCCACTTCCTCTTCAGATTCTGGCAGTCCTGCTGGCTGACTGCCCTGACCTCGGGCCCCCTACAACACCAACACTACCAACATCCCCCCCCCCAACACACACACACACTCCTTCTGTACCAAGCTCTACACTCCTGGGACAAAATCTATCTTACATGGCTGGAGTAGCTACAGATGTCTCACCCCAGCAATGCCTGAAAAACAGCTCATTAAAATAAACAGACAGCCTGACCAGGCGGTGGCACAGCGGAGAGAGCACATCAGACTGGAACGTTGAGAACCCAGGTTCGAAACCCCAAGGTCAACAGCTTGAGCGCAGGCTCATTTGGCTTGAGCATGGGTTCACCAGCTTGAGCATGGGATCACTGACTTGAATGTGGGATCATAGATGTGACCCCACGGTTGCTGGCATGACCCCATGGTTGCTGTCTTGACCCCAAAGGTCACTGGCTTGAGCCCAAGGTTACTGGCTTGAGCCCAAGGTTGCTGGCCTGAGCAAGGGGTCACTCGCTCTGCTGTAGCCCCAGGTGAAGGTACATATGAGAAAACAATCAATCAACAACTATGAAGAATTGATGCTTTTCATCTCTCTTGCTTTCTGTCTGTCTGTCCCTCTCTGTCACTGTCTCTTCGTCTTTGTCCAAAAAAATAATAATAAAAATAAAAAATAAAATAAACAGACAGGTCTGGCTTTATAATTAAACCAGAACAAAAATGTGCAGCAATATCCCATTGTACAAATCAAGTGGTGTTCAAGCCCAGGTGTAAAGCGGGCTATTTGTGGATGAAGCAGAGAAGGTGAACTTCATGCTCTGTAATTAAAGGAGCAGAATCTTAAAAAGGAGTAGTGCTTTAAGAAGGGTGACTCTTTAAAAACTTCCTGGGGTTGGTGGAAAGGGAAAAGGGGGTGCACCAGGAAAGAGACAGGAGGGACCCTAGGGCTTTACCAGTTGGAAGGCTGTATGCCTCTCTGACAGCTTGATGTATTTCAGTGCCAGAAACTGCTGACTGTACGCTTTCTGTTTAAGGTAGCACATTTTGTTGGCTTCCTTGTTGTAGGCGTTAGGTTATTCTTTCCTAGCTTCCTGTCTGTACTCACTTTTTTCTCTTTAACACATTCATGTCTGGGTCCACATTCCTAATAATGAAGTCAAAATGTCCTGTTGTCAATGCTTTCAGAAAAACAAACAAACAGACAGACAGACAGTTGAGTAGAAAGACACAGCAAAGACAGCTGGAATGGCCCCCGAAGGGAAGGAGAAGTAAATGCAACCTGCACTCCATGGAACCTGGAAAACTCCACCAGCTTTTCCAGAATCTCTCTAGCCTCCACCTCCCCAAGGACCTCACTGTTTCTAAAGAAAGCTGTTAGTGTGCACAGGCTAATGAGACCCTCCAGTCACTGGCACCAGAGAGACCCAACGAGGCGTCCATTTCTGCACACTGGGCAATAGGCTGCTGGAAACACCTGCTTCCTTTGTCTGCCCCTAGGGCTCCAGCCAGGGCGACGCTGGCTCCCTCAACCTTGGCTGCCCCTGGACTTCTGCCAAAGAGACACCCCTGAGAAGTTGGAAAACTCCTTTGGTGGGTTCTAGCCACCAGCTGGGGACTCCTGCTCCCATCCAGGGGACACTGTGTAACAGCCTTGACAATGGCTTTTGGGAAAGTCTTAGAAGTGAAAAGATTTTCATGAAAGCCAAAGTAGAGAACTAATAGGGACCCACTGTTTACTTCTGAAATAAAGAATTAGTCCCAGAATGTGGTGGGGAGTGGCACGTGGCTGTCAGAGCAACCTCCACGAAAGCAGGGAATCACACCTGTAGATAAATGCACTCAGTTGCTCTCCACGTTTCCTCTGGTGGAAAGCACTTGGTGCCTGGGGCACCCCAGTCCTTCACACAGAGAAGTGGAGCACCCTCCTTCCTGCGGCCCTGCACCCCCAGGGAGTACCAAGGGCCCTGCCTTGGTGGTTTCCTCCCGTGCCGACTCCACACCACCTCTACCTCCACCGAACGTGCACTAGAGTTCTAGTCGACACCTTGTATGTCTCAGGAGTCAGCACATTCACCCAGTGGCTGTGACTCCAGAGTGACCATCGCACAACTCTGGGCAAAAGAACACAACTTCAATTCCTACGGGCAGCAATTTTCTCTAGTATGGTGTTTACTATGGCTCAATCAGTGGGCGTGTGCAGGGCTGCTTTACGGCTTCTGTGAGCTGGAGAGCAAAAGCCTCTCCCTGAGGAGCATCATCCTTGGCCAGAGACCAGCCCCCTGCCCTGGGGGGATGCTCCCGGTACTCAGACCTCTCAGCAGGCAGGTGTGGGCAACGGGCCAGCCCTGCAGAGGCCCAGCTCCTCTGCTCCCCTCTCCCCCCAGACGACAGCATTGGCTTAAACACAACCACAAAAAGACGTTTAGACTCCACAGCACACATGGACATGCACATGCTGTAGACGGCATACAAACACCAGGGTCCCACTGGGCTGCTTCAGCTGCACCCACTGCCCCTGAGGAGGGAGACCCTCTTAAGGACTCAAGTACCCAGTTCTCCAGCCTGCCAGGCGCTCTGCCAACTGCTCCAGCGTGCTGTTTCTTAAGAACAATGCTTGGCTTCTCATCCTCTGGGTTGCTTTGTCCACGTGTTTCCCCGAGGTCAGCAGGCATAGTGCTCACCCCCCACTCACAGGAGGCACACCAGCTTAGTGTGCCCCCTAGAATGCCCGCGCCTTTCTCTCTTCTCCTCCCACACAGTGCCTTTGCCCTGGGGCCAAGGGAAAAGGCTCCCTCTGCTGTTGTCTGATGTGACACCAGCTTCCCACGCCCGATCCTGCCATTCCGAGAAGGGGTAGAGTTCTCCCTGGCAAAGACAAAAGGAGTCTGAATGTAGCCATCGGGCTTGAAGGACCCTTCACTCGTTCTGCATTCATTCACTCACCAAATGCTGTGGGGCTCTTAGAAACAGAGTGGTCTTGGTAGAAATAGGACGACAGATTCAGAAGCTTTTGAAACTGGGCTTTTCACTTAATTGTGTGCTAGAAGAGATGAAGGAAGCATGCACAGGCCTGAAGCCGGGTGACAGCTTCACCCCAGCTCAGTTCTGAACGCACTAGTGTCCTGGGTTCTCTTCTTATATAGAGTGTTACCCAAAATCCACCTCCCTTCTCCTTTCCAGAAATGGTTTGGGGATCCACAGGGGAGAGAGGCCCTTGAATTCACAGGGAAGCAAAGTTATATGTCGCAGTTGAGAAGTGACTCTAAGGAACATTATGAAAATCAGAGAGATAGTAGGAAAAAAAGATAAAGACACACGTTTGAAGAGATTCAGATACACATTTGGAAAGAAGTCACAGCATTCCTTCAGAAGAAGGAGGGGGGTATGACACGGAGGCAGGAAAACATTACAGGTGTTTGGGTTTTAACGCTGAGAACACATGGCATTGAATTCTTCTGAATTCTGGGGTGTTGGGTTTTCCTCACATGGTGTGGAAAGCACCCTGGGCGGGGACGCAGCCCTGCACTTGGGGCAGGCTCCAGGTGGCGACAACAGTGATGCTGAGCGGAGAGAAGCCGCTGCCAATAGGGGGCTCAGAGCCCAAAAGGGGAAGCATGCTAGAACAGAAGTACAGATGTCTGCTGAAGAGTCCACCCAGCTGTGCGTCAGAATCTCTGCAGACACTGTAGAAAAACAGCCAAGCCTGAGCCCACCTAGCTCAAACCTGTCTCGAGCTCAGACATCACCTCTATGGTCAAGCTTTCCTGAAGCCTCCGGACAACCCGACTCCTTCACCCAGTGCCCGCACATACTTCCATCAGGGTTTCTATGCATCCCTCCTTCCTTGTGTGTCCACCTGCCCTCCAGGTCTCCCTAGATTCTGATCCTGGAGAGTCAGAGAAATACCCGTATACAGCGAGATGGCTCCCCCGCCCCCCCCCCCAGAAAGTGGCTGGATTTTCTAAATTAAAGTTCATAATTCAGTTTTTACATTAATGATTGAAATCATATATGAAATGTCCTCTTTATTACGATCCGGCATCCCATATAGCATTCCAGAACTTAGAAGCAAATTTCCAAAGATGCTGTCCTTCCTATCCCCTGAGATAGACTCGTTAGTCTAGGCTGTGACCATGGCCCACATCTCTTTCAACAGCAGGACTGAAGGTGAGCCTGGGAAAGGGACAGCCACCGGCTCTGACTTTCTCTCTGTGCCAGTGATTCACCTGCAGCTGCTGTGTGACAGGAGGGCCCAGGCAGTAGCTGGGGCACTGGGAGTGTCACCCAATTGCCAACTTCTATATTTCAAAAAGACCTAGAAAAGAGAAAACAGACAATGATAAGCCCTAAAATTATATCACACCTTCTCTCTCCATACAGTTTATTTTTAATTGCTAATGTCATCAGCCATGTCAACTGACAGTGACATATATGCTGTTCCTCCTCAAAACCCCTCTCGTAGCAAATGTCCCATGAGGTCCCCTTCTCAGTTAGCTGAGTCAGAATCACAAACTCTGCAACTGCAAAACTGACAGAGATCTTCCTGATAACAGGAGAACTGTTAACATTTCTTGAATGTCTACAATGAACCAGCCACTTCATATATTTTATTTTGTTTAATTCTCACACTACCCCGGCCATGTAGCTTTCATAGTTCTCATAGTTTAGATCAGGGGTCCCCAAACTTTTTATACAGGGTGCCAGTTCACTGTCCCTCAGAACGTTGGAGGGCCGGACTATAAAAAAACTATGAACAAATCCCTATGCACACCGCACATATCTTATTTTAAAGTAAAAAAACAAAACGGGAACAAATACAATATTTAAAATAAAGAACAAGTAAATTTAAATCAACAAACTGACCAGTATTTCAATGGGAACTATGGGTGCGGATGCATCCTGTGCTCCTCTCACTGACCACCAATGAAAGAGGTGCCCCTTCCGGAAGTGTGGTGGGGGCCGGATAAATGGCCTCAGGGAGCTGCATGTGGCCTGCAGGCCATAGTTTGGGGACCGCTGGTTTAGATGACAGAGCTGAGGCTTGGGAAGATGATTTGCTCAAGTTGACATATCCTGTAAACCAGATCTGTACAACACTTTGTGTACAAGGTGGCATGCCCAGAGTCACAAAAAGCCACATGGTTAAATGCAGCACATCCTCTGAGGTGACGACTTCGTTCAATGGTAAATAAGCTGAAACACTGTTTCTTGTAAAGCAAACTTGCATTTATTATGGAGGGAGAATCCAAATTTGCACAAAATATAAAAATAAAACATGAACTTAAGAAATCAATTCTTGTGGCAAGCTACTTCTGGCTTTACCTCCCAGACTCCTAGGGCTCTTCCACATTCCTCTGCCTTGAGTATTCTGGCAGAAAGTGTGAAACTAGAGCCCTGAATTCAAATAAAACTCAGGAATGGCACCCCCAAGTGGAAGGGAGACTAGCTTGTCATCAAAGAGCAATAAGTAGTCAATTGCATTTTGCTGTGAGGCTCAATTTCAATATCCATCTCCGGAACAATATAAAATGTATGTGTTCATGGGTCTTCCCACCTGACTAATGCTCTCAGGAGGTTTCTGAAGCTGTGCAGAGTGGAGGTAAGAATCTATCACTGAATGAATGAGCCATTGACAGCCTATTATCCACACACACCCCCACACACATATACAACACTTTTTGTCTCCTCTCTCCAGCCCCCCAGAACTTCCTCCACTTTAGGTCTCAGTATCTTTATGGATTCTAAGCCTACACTGTGCAGACGTACGTGTAAATCCCTCTAGAGAAATTAATCAATGAATTCTGAAAGAAATGAAAGGAAAGACTCCAGCCAGATCCTCAGCCCAAATGAGGCAGGTACAACATGGCCTGGTATTCTGGCAACAATTGCAGTTTATAGGTATAGCCAAGAAAACCACCAAATGCAGCAAAGAAGGGTATGGCCTGGTTGGGTTGTGGGAAGGACACCCTGACCCAGAGGGAGCAGAAGTGGCACCATATCTACAAACATCCTGAAGCTGGTCTACTCATGCCAACGTCCCCAAACAACCTGCTTCCCCCCACCCCCCATTACTCCACTGCCATTCCCTTTTTTAAAACTTTAAATTTTCTTTTTCTTTTTCTTCTTTTCTAAGTGAGAGGAGGGGAAATAGAGAGACAGACTCCCATGACCCCTGTCTTGGGCAAATGCTCTGCCCATCTGGGGCCATGTTCACAACTGAGCTATTTTTAGCATTTAGCACCTGAGGCAGAGGCTCCATGGAGCCATCCTCAGTGCCTAGGGCCAGTGTGCTCAAACCAATCGAGCCATGGCTGCAGGAGGAGAAGAGAGAGATAAGGGGGAGGGGTAGAGAAGCAAATGGTCACTTCTCCTGTGTGCCCTGACTGGGAATTGACCTTGGGACATCCACATACCGGGCCGACGCTCTACCACTGAGCCAACTGGCCAGGGTATTAAATTTATTTTTTATTGAAAAATCTTTTTTATTTATTTATTTTAGAAAGAGGAGACAGAGAGAGAGAGAGAGAGAGAGAGAGAGAGAGAGAGAGAGAGAGAAGGGGGAGGAGCAGAAAGCATCAACTCTCATATGTACCTTGACCAGGCAAGCCTAGGGTTTCGAACTGGCAATCTCAGCAGTCCAGGTCAATGCTTTACCCACTGCTCCACTGCAGGTGAGGCGAAAAAAATTTTTAATTACAGTTTACATTCTATATTATTTTGTATTGGTTTCAGGTATATAGTATAGTGGTTAGACAATCACATACTTTGTAAAGTTTTCCCCTGATATGCAAGAACAATGCATATAGTTCCTGGCACTATCTGTAGTTATTACAATACCATTGACTAAATTCCCTATGCTGTACTTCACATCTCCATGACTATTCTGTAACAACTAATCTGTACTTTTCAATCTTTTCACCCAGTTTACCTACCCAACTCTGCTTTGGCAACCATCAGCCTATTCTCTGTATTTATGAGTCTATTTCTGTTTAGTATGTTCATTTATGTTCTTAGATTCGAAATATAAGTGAAATCATATGGTATTTCTCTTTTTCTGACGGACTTATTTCATTTAATATAACACCCTCTAGGTCCATCCATGCTGTTGCAAATGGCAAGATTTCATTCTTTTTTATGGCCCCAGTAATATTCCATTGAATATACATACCACAGTTTTTTTACCCACTTGTCTATTGATGAGCACTTGGGGTGCTTCAAAGAGTGCCTGCCTGTCAAAGAGAATGGCATTATTCATTGCAGCATTATATACAAATGTCATTCCCTCTCTTTATTGCTCATTGTCTGGCTAATCTCACTCACCCTTTAGGTCTTAGCTTTGATGTCACTTCTTCCAGAAAGATTTCCATGATTGAGACTAGCAACTTCCTGTTTACTTCCATGACACCCCACATTTCCCTCATCCTGCAACTTGCCAGACTGCATTATGATTGCTTATGCACTTGTCAGTGAGGGCCATGAGAACATGAATCCCCAGGAAAAATGCCCAGCACAGCACATAGTTGGTGCTCTATGAATGTCTTATGAATGAATGAAAATTAAAGACACTCTACAAGTTCCCAAGAATGTCCACTGGGCCACAGGGATACACTTTCTTGGCAACTCAAGTAAAGAGCCCACAGAAATAAAGGGCTGCTTTTGAGAGGGTTGAGAAGGGAGAGGAGCCCATCCAGACAACTGGGCACTTCCCACGTGCACTGAGGGTACAGAGATGAAGCAGAGAAGGTCTTTGCACAGGAGAAACTCAGTCTAATAAGGGAGACTATTAAGGACACAGTAGCAAGGACAGATTGCTTCAGCACAAAGCTGAAACAGAGACAAATGTGAAAAACAAACTGGGGGAACAGTTCCATTGTTTATATGCTAATCTTATTGCTCTAGAAATTCTCAGTAGACAAAGGTTTTAAGAGGAAATAGTCATGAGAACTTTGATATATATAATATGCTGTTCATTTGTAAGATAACTGAGAGTCAACAAAACTCTTTTATATGTACCATTTTATTTCATTTTACTCATGCATCAAATACCCTGGGAGTGCTTCTTTATACTACACTAAACTAACACCTAGTATTTGGTTAGTTGGGAGGGTTAAAAGATGAGTGTTTTCAGGGAACTTGGAGTCTCATAGAGGAGATATAGTAACAATAATTAAAGATAGATAGATAGATGTAAGTGCTGGGTAAGTCAGGATTGTTTCTGTAGTAAGTGACTCAAGCTGGCTTAACTAGCAAAGGAAATGTATCTCTCTCATACCTAACATGCCCAGGGGTACTGTTAAAACCCAGGGTGCTTGGACAATGCACACTAGTCACTTCCTTCAATCCCTGGGCTTTGCTTCACATTTAGCTGACATCACTTTCAGGTTCCCTCACGATAACCACACTTAGTGTCAGGTTCATTATCTGCCAAGGCCTGATTTGAATTGAGAATAGAGCTTCTCATCTTCCACAAGTTCTAATGAAAATCAGAGCTTGACTATCCTTGGCCGGAGTGATGTTCATGTACCCTTCCAAGACCCAATCACTTAACCATAGGAGCAGAATTAGCTGAGTGGTAACCCTAGATTACATGCCCCTACCCCCGGCTGGTATGGGCTCAGGCCTGCCCAAACCATGTGTGCTAAAAAGAGAATGAAATCTGAGTAATCCACTGTCAGAGAAAACAATCTGATTGAAAGGTCTGAGACTTAGTCCTCACGACCACTTTGTGTTTTCACCCATTTTACAAATGAGAAAAGTGAGGCTAAGAGTAAGAACAAGACTAGAATTTGATCTTCTGACTTAATCCTGTGCTCCTTCCATTGGTGTTTGTCAGGGCACTGTTGGACTTGGGGACAAGACAATTCTTTACCTGAGACTGTCCCAAGTATTCCCAAACGTATTACATCCACAGCTCTATACCAGTATTTTCAAAGGTCCACCTGGGGGGAAGCACCTCTCTAATTTAAAAAAAACCTGAATGTTATTCAAATGCACCTTATTATCAGGAGTTTAATACTTTTCAGAGTTTCTAAATGTAAGCTTTAATATTTGGCTTTAGAGATAGACTGAACTTTTGATTGAACACACCTTAGAGATCATCTAATCCAACCATTTGGGCCAGCAGTTCTAGCCTGGAGGAGGAAAGGTAAGTGAGGGTGGATTGTAAAAGACAGGCGGGAATGTTCTCCTGGAAGGTGCTTGTGAATGGTGGGAGGTAGGAAGTCTCAGTTTCTCATTAATGCCCCTCTTCTTCTGATAGTGAAACCATAGAATTAACACGTTGTCCCAGTAGAGCCCGAGCTCTACGTTGATCAGGCATTCCCAATTTGACTTCCCTGCACAGTAGGACACTCCTGCTTATCAGCCAGGCTGGCAGCCTCTTCGAGACTACTCTTTTTTATTCTTTTAACTTATTGTGTTTACATAGATTCAAGTATCCCACCAATTATATCTCCCCAACCTCCGTGTTCCCCTTAATATCTCCCCTGCTCCCCCCATGCCTTTCCCACTTCCCTTCAGGATTTGCTGTTCTGCTCTCTATAACGCTGTGTTACGTATATATATAATTTCACCAATCTCTTTCCCTTTTCTGATCCCATCCTCTCATCCCCTTTCCCTCTGTCCACTTTCCCTCTGGTCCCTTTGATCCCGCCTCTGCCTCTATTCCATTCCTCAGTTCACATTGTTCAGACTGGTGCAGCCACTGTGGAAAACAGTATAAAGATTCCTCAAAAAATTAAAAATGAAACTGCCTTTTGACCCAGCCATCCCACTTTTAAGAATATATCCTAAGAATACCAAATCACTGATTCAAAAGAAGAAATGTACCCCCATGTTTGTGGCAGCATTGTTTACAATAGCCAAGAACTGGAAACAGCCCAAGTGTCTGTCAGTGGAGGAATGAATTAAAAAGCTGTGGTACATATACACAGTGGAATACAATGCGGCCATGAAAAAGAAGGAAATCTTACCTCTTGTGACAACATGGATGGACCTGGAAACTATTATGCTAAGTGAAATAAGCCAGTCAGAGAAAGAAAAATATCATATGACCTCACTCACTTAAGGAATTCAATGAACAATGAGACTACTCTTGAGGCGGCTATGAGGATTCTACATATCAATGCTGACACCAACTGCCACTGGAGGAAAGACATGACCGACACACAAGTTAGTTGTAAGAATCACGCAGGCAGTTTATTACTCACAGATCCTTTTGGCGTGCCTGGGTACAGCTGAAGGGGGGCCCCATCGGCTTGCTCCTCTCGGCTGTCTTTGGTCAGAGTGGCGTGGAGACAATCAACATCAATGTTGGAGTCTGGGCAACTACTGCAGCAGGAGGGACCCTAAGCTTTAGCATCTTTTCTGGCCAATGTCTTCAAACAGCTGTCAATTTACAGGATTATCACCTCAACCTATCTTCTAAAAGGTGTCAATCTATAGGATTATCACCTCAAACCTAAAATGGAGGCAGAATTTATTACCCCTTAGGCAGAGGAGAACTATACTCCTTAAAAAAGTCATTCTTTCCTAAGCTGAAAGTGAACGGGGCAGAAAGAATGGAGACAGGGAGGTTTTCCCAAACTTCTCACTGGTTCAGAAGCGGATTGTAAAATCTCTTTTGAGTTGATTACATTTCTGGCTTAGAATCACTGAGGCACAGGGGCAGTTCTCAGAGGGACATGGAATGGGCATTAGGCTCGAGGGGTCACAGTGTCAGGGGGCAAATTTGAATGGACATGCTCAAGACTTGGTGAAATTTTTCCTTACCATTTTTGTTGGAGTGAAACAGTACAGAAGTAGCTCATAACAGTCTGTGTGTTGACACAGACAGAAAGTGGCCATAGTTCGAGGCCAAGATGACAGGTGACAACCAGGGTGAATTGTGAAATGTGTCTGTTCCTGATAGATTCTGGGACACCTGGAGAGGCTTGCCTGGCAGAACATTAGCGCTCAGATGATGTGTATATGACTATCACAAGTACTCCAGAACCCCGAAGGAATAGGGCCATCAGGGTTGTATAAGTGTCACCCCCCAAAAAATAAAATTACCTTTAAACCCAGTTCTTCCTACAATTAGTACTATTAACTTTTACTTTCCTATTAACCAACTCAGAAAGCATCACATCGAAGTTAGAAGTGGGAAATTGGGTCTATTCTGAGGTACGCACCAAAAGCCACAGAGACTGGCTTTGTCTAGTTAAGCAATGCAAGGCTTTCATGCCTCTTTATTTTTATTTTTTTGGAAATCATTACCATTTCCTTTCTAAAAAAATTACCACAGAGGTATTGTCCATTTTATTTTTCAATGCTATTGAAATTGCACATGGCAGGGGAGTTTTTAATTAGTTCATTCTGAGCAGGAACTGTATGTGCTTGCTGTAGTAGTAGCCTAATAAATCACTTCATCATCTCAACTGGAGGCTTTGTGTAGGAAAATTCTCATTAATCTGCAGCGGGAGCCAGCAGCTCCCCACGCACAAATGGTCTTAGAAACTGGCTGCAGTAGGTGAAGACCAAGTCACTCTCAGCAGAGCTTCTGAGGCAGTGGAAACAAACAGGCCTGGATGGTGAGGAAAGCCACGTGGGTCTGCGCTTCGGTGTTTGGGAACAAAAGAACTCCTGGAAATTCTACACCAGCCCCTTCTGTCCAGTCTACTTTCTTGATCATAAAGCTCTTCTCTCCCGTACCCCCCACCTCTCTAAAAGGGTTTCACCCCAAATCATCCCAACATCATGTTTTAAGTGTGGAGAAATCAAATGATTGAAAATACTTGTCCCAGACTAGTAAGAAAATGTTTATACCGTTCTATTTAGATTGACAGATAGATCCTTCCATACAAACAAGTTACTAGTTCAGCTGGTGAAGTAGTTCTCAGAGGAAACACAAGATATGATATGCAGGTAAGTCACTTAAAGTGAAGGGTGAGACCCCAAGAGGTATGCTCTTATTATAAAAGATGTTTCCTCAATTGCTTTCTGAGGAGACAGGGTCTTGCTGATTTGGGGGTTCTAATATTGTTGCCCCCTGATGGTTTGGTAAATAAGTTTGGGTGATTGCTGAGGTAGATTTGTTCTGCAAAATAAACAGGTGAGAATTTGAAAGGGGGGATGGAGGATTCTGGGAGAGATGGATGAACCAGCTAAGCAGGCTTTGTATGCAGGAAAGAAAAGAAGGAAAAACATCCTTTTTAACAGAGCAAGAGAGTTGCGATGTCCAGGGGCGGTTCTGAAGTTACTTGCTGTATGGATGTACAAGGTAAACTCCTCCCTCCATCTGGCCTAGAGAACTGTTCCCCAGAAGCCGGCCCTGAGACTAGGGTTTCTGCATAAGGAGGTGCCTTCATGAGAGACCAGTAAGGGGCAAGGGGTGGCGGTAATGAGACAGGGATGAGGGAATGTTGAGCTAAAGTGCTATCCAGGCAAAGTCCTTCAGTCGGACACCACAGGGAAGCTCTGACAAAATAAGTGCAGCTCAGTCGCTCCCACCAGAGGCCAGGGAGCTGGGTTTCCACACTCCTGCACCCGTCACTCATTGCTCACGGGTGGGTGGAGGAAGGGGACAGGCTCCCAAGTACTTCCAGCTCTGTTATGTAGGTAAAGTGGCCCCAGTATCCCGAGGGCAGTTTATGAGAGAACTCACAGAGTTCTCTGAAGAGGAGTTGCACAAGGTGCGAGTGTTAGAAGCCAAAGGGGTGGAGGATGGGGCAGAACACAACACGGTAAAGGGGCTCTGAGGAGACCCTACTATTTTCCAAGACCTTCTTCCAAAGCTACATTCTCTGCAAAGCCTTTTAAGTTAGGCAGAGCCCTTGAAGAAAAGAGATACATTTTCAATATATAAGAAAGGAAAATTATTGGTTTGAGTGGTTGGGAAGAGTAGTGGGTGGCCTACCTGCTCTAAGGGATTGCCACAGGAGCTAAGGCTATAAAAGAGGCTACCTTGCATCTTACACCCTCCTCCCAGCCCGATTACTATAGCGGTATGAGACACTTCTTCCTCTCTCTCATTGTCCATTTATCAACCCAAGGAGGGCCCTGGCTGGCCCTATTTGGGTCAGGGGCTTACCCCTGCCTTAATGTCAGAATCCAAAGGAGTGAATAGAGTATTTAATCAACCAGACCAAGGAGACTGGATTGCTTCATGAGGAAGGGATTGGGAGAAAAACGCTCTGGGCTGTTCACAGCAATGGCTGCTGCAGTTCATTACCCAGACAGAATTACTCTTTTCCAGTTTCTCTGGCATCAAACAACCATTTATCATGCTCACAGATCCTGTGGGTCAGGAATATGGTTGTGACACAGCGGGAATGGCATGTCTCTGCTCCACAGTGTCTGGGGCTTGAGATGAAAGCCTCCAGGGTAGGGCCTGGATTCATCTGAAGTCTCAGTCACTCACATTTCTGGAAGTTGACGTTGGTTATCAGCAAAGGGACTCAGTTTCTTTCCACATGGCCTCTCCATGGGGTCTTTGTGTGGGAGATGGTTTAGGCTTTCTCGCAGCAAGATGGCTGCATTCCAAATCTGATTATCCCGAGACAGAGAGACAGACAGGTGGGAACTGTATTGCCTTTCTAACCTAGCTTCAAAAGTTCTGCTGCATTTAATTTGTTGGAGACTCACATGCCTGCCCAGGTTCAGGGAGATGGGAAATAGACTCCACCTCTTGATGATGAGAGGCAAAATTCTGGAAGATAATATGGGACTAGAAATATTGCTGTTGGAAAATACAAACTGACTCACATTTTTTTCCTATTAATTCTCTCTTTATGGGTGTTTGCTCCCCATTTTATTACCTAAATATTCCCTAAATTATTGTGAGCTCTCTGAGATAATTCATCTTTGTATCTCTATGCAGTGCATTGAACAAGATCAGATACACAATAGGTTGATTGGCTAAATGTCTCTGACCAATACCTTATGAACTGTGCGACTGTGAGAAAAATTACATAACATTTCTGAGACTCAGTTTACAAACTAAAGGAATTTAACTAAAGTTGTGGTCTCTAAACATTCTGGTTTAGCAGCAAATTACAAATTATTGTCTTTAACTTACATCTAAAAGACAACACCAGCATGTAAAAGAAAAGAAAAAAAAATAGGTATGGAGAAAAAGAAACCCTTGGGCACTGTTGGTGAGAAGGTAAGTTGGTACAGCCACTATAAAAAACAGTATGGAGGTTCCTCTAAAAGTTAAAAATAGAACCACCGAATGATCCAGCAATCCCACTTCTGGGTTTTACATCCAAAGGAAATGAAATAGGATCTCAAAGAGATATTTGCACTCCCAAGTTCATTGCAGCATTAGTTACAATAGCCAAGGTATGAAAACAATCTACATCTCCATCAACAGATGAATGGTAGATGTAGTAAAGATACAATGTATGTAGTATAGCTAGAGCTAGAAGATGCAGTAGATATAGAATGAAAAATTATTCAGCCATGAGAAAGATGAAAATCCTGCTACAGTATTTACAACATGGTTGAATCTTGAAAGCATTATACTGAGTAAATTAAGTCGAACAGAAAAAGATAAATACTGTATGATATCATTTATATGTGGAATCTAAAAAAGCTGAATTCATAGAAACAGACTAAAATGATAGTAGGGGTTTGGAGATTGGGGAGATGTTAGTCAAAGAGGGCAAACTTTCAGTTATAAGATAGATAAGTTCTGGAGAATCTAAGTTACAGCATGGTGATTATAGTTAATAATACTGTGTTATATACTTAAATTTGCCAAGAGATCTTAAAGATTCTTACCACACACACACAAAAAATGGTAATTACAGGATATGATGGAGGTGTTAGCTAACACTACCATGGTAATCATTTTGCAAATAATTTTAAGCTTACACAATGTTATATGACAATTATATCTCAGTAAAGCTGGGGGGGGGGGCAGAAATGAAGCAGGTGTAAGATCTACCCACTTCCCTCCTTTTGCAGCCAATGAGGATCTCTCTCTCTCCCCCTCCCAGTCCATTTGGCTCACATTTGGTTCATACAAGGCTGACCCCAGCCCAGCCCCTGCTGTAGAGATGGGAATGTGATGCAGACCTGGCCAAGCAGAGTCACTACGATTGTTTTGGAAATGAGCATATGACCCATTCAGGGTCAATGTGACTCGATTCTAAGACTTTTTATTGAATATGTTTGGAAGGAGGAAGCTCTTTGTTCTGGGGTTGCTCAGTTGTTAAAATAAAAGGCTGGAGTTGCTCTTGGTCATCTTTTCTGCTTTATGGAAGACAGTCTGACTGAGAATCAGCTCTAAACAGAGGGAAGATGAACCAAGAGACACGGGTGAGACAGGCAGGGAGCAGATGACTTAGTAACTTTATGTGGGCATCGGATCAAGGCATGCCTGACACTAATATTAACCCTGAAATTTTCCAGTTTGAATTGTGTTTTATGCCACTTTCAAATACAAGAGTTGCAGCAAGTCCACAGAACTGCAAGGTTCAAAGGTACAAGTTGAAAACAACTGCAATAGACGATCTCTAAGGATCCTTACACATCTGGAACCTCTGGAGCTGAAGATCTTCCAGCTTCTAACCTTTTGTTGCTATAGCACTGAATTTCAGAGTACCTGGTGGCCAAGGGGAAAATGCCTAGGGATGCATGCAAGGGTCACTTATGATCCCACTTTACATTTGCTCTAAGGCAACCTGGACTCTCTGTTTCTAGGATTGAGCATAGTCAATATAGACCTTTTAATCATATGTAAAGTTGATATTTAAAAAGCCATATGTCTAACTATAGGAAGAATCACATCACAGGACTTTCAAAATTTTGTTATTGTGGAGTGGGGCAGCAGGGCATGTAGTTGAATGCCCATTTGGGCAGAAGAAAAAAGGGACTGACCAACCAACTCTGATTTGGCTAGGTGTGGTGGCTTCTAAGTGGCCTTAGCAAAGCCTGGTTCACTTGTCCAGGGGGGATGGTCTCTCACATGAACTCCTAGATGTGCTTTGGAAAGCAAACCCTGATGCTTTTTTGTTTTGTTTTTTATTTTGTTTTAGCACTTCTGTTAAGACTCCTAAAATCTATCTTTGAGTTTTCTGTACCCTACGGAGGGCCATTTTATCTAGAGCAGGGGTCAGGAACCAATGGTTCGTGAGCCAGATGTGGCTCTTTTGATGGCTGCATCTGGCTCGCAGACAAATTTTAATAAAAATAATAGTAACATTAAAAATATAAAACATTCTGATGTATTACAATCCATTCATTTCCTACTGCTCATGTTAATGGTTGCAGGTGGCTGGAGCCAATCACAGCTGTCCTCCAGGACAACACCAAATTTTTATTGGATAATGCATAATGTACATGGGTTACTGTGAGGTCAAGAAGTAAAATTCCCTCCTTTTAATCAAGTAGTCAGCTAGCTAATTGCAGAAATCCTTTTGACAAAAAAGATGGCTAAAAGAAAAAAAAGATGAGGAGTATCATACTTTTCAGCAGGAATGGACAGAGGAATTCGCCTTTGTGGAGAGAGCAGGTTCTGCAGTGTGTCTAATATGCAATGATAAAATTGCATCGATGAAACGGTCAAATATAAAGTGGCACTTTGACACATGCCATACTACATTTGCATCGAAATATCCAGCAGGGGACAGCAGGAAGAAAGCATGTCAAGAGCTACTGTGCAGAGTGCAAACTAGTCAGCAGCAATTCCGTGTTTCGACCCAACAAGGTTACTGGAATTTGGCTAGCTTTGCTGGTACTTTAGCAATTGTGAAAAATGGAAAGCCATTCACAGATGGGGAGTATGCCAAAACATTCATGCTTGATGTTGCCAATGAGCTTTTTGACGACTTTTTGGATAAAGACAAGATAATCAAATGAATAAAAGACATGCCTCTGTAGGCAAGAACTGTTCATGATCATACCATCATGATGGCAAATCAAATTGAGGCAACACAAGTGAAGAACATAAATGCAGCACCATTCTTTTCTCTCACTTTGGATGAGTCAACAGACATAAGCCATTTATCCCAGTTCAGCGTGATTGCAAGGTATGCTGTCGGTGACACACTACATGAGGAAAGTCTTGCTGTTTTGCCTATGAAAGAGACAACATGAGGGGAGGATTTATTCCAGTCTTTCACTGAGTTTGCTAAAGAAAAAAATCTACTGATGGATAAACTTATTTCGGTGTGTACTGATGGTGCTCCATGCATGGTGGGGAAAAACAGGATTCATAGATAGCGTTTCTTTGTGAACATGAAAAGAGACCCATCCTAAGTTTTCACTGCATCCTACATCAGGAGGTGCTTTGTGCTCAGATGTGTGGTGAGCAGCTTGGTGAGGTGATGTGCTGGTCATTTGTTGTCTGAGCTTTAAACGATCGACAGTTTAAAACACTGCTGGATGAAGTTGGGAATTATTATCCTGGTCTGCTTCTGCAGAGCAATGTGCGTTGGTTGTCAAGAGGGAAGGTACTCAGCTGTTTCACAGCTTGTCTGAGCAAAATCCAGACTTTTCTTGAAATGAAAAACGTCGAGCATCTTGAGTTAACTAACACTGAGCTCCTGAAGTTCTACTATCTCATGGACATGACTAAACATCTGAACCAGCTCAATGTAAAAATGCAAGGCATTGGAAATACAGTCCTATCCCTTCAACAAGCAGTGTTTGCATTTGAAAACAAGCTGGAACTCTTCATTGCCGACATTGAAACAGGTCGTTTACTACACTTTGAAAAACTGGGAGAGTTTAAAGATGCATGCACAGCAAGTGACCCTGCTCAACATCTTGATCTCCAGCAGCTAGCGGGCTTCACATCTAATCTCCTGCAGTCATTCAAAACGCGCTTTGGAGAATTTTGTGGGCGCACTCATCTTTTTAAGTTCATCACCCATCCACACGAGTGTGCAGTGGAGAGCACTGACCTGAGTTACATCCCCTATGTCTCTGTCACAGATTTTGAGCTATGAGCTGCTGACCTGAAGGCCTCAGACATGTGGGTGAATAAGTTCAAGTCACTGAATGAAGAGTTGGAAAGACTTGCATGACAGCAAGCAGAGTTGGCGAGCAAACACAAGTGGGGAGAAATGAAAAAACTTCAACCCGCGGACCCGCTGATTGTCAAAACTTGGAATGCGCTTTCTGTCACATACCACACACTGCAGCATGGGAGTATTGCTGTACTGACAATGTTTGGCTCTGCGTATGCATGTGAGCAGTCTTTCTCACATCTAAAGAATGCTAAGACCAACCTACGATCACCTTTAACCGATGGAAGTCTCAACGCCTGCATGAAGCTTAACCTCACCACACATCAACCAGACTGTAAAGCCATCAGCAAAACCATGCAGCACTAGAAGTCGCATTAATGGTAAGAAGTACTTTATTCATCACTGGTTAGCAACAGCATAACAACGTTATTAAAAAGAATTCAGAGACTTATTGTACTTTAAAAGTGTTGGTCTTACATAAAATGCACACATTTACTTGTATTTAGTGTTAAACATATTGTATGGCTCTCATGGAATTACATTTTAAAATATGTGGCGTTCATGGCTCTCTCAGCCAAAATGGTTCCCTACCCCTGATCTAGAACATAGACCCACATCAAAACGAGGGATGAACCTTGATCCCAGTCATTGTTGACCACTGTAGATCTGACATCTCTGACAAAATATGTTATTCCAGCATCTCAGGGCCCAGAGGAATCTCAGAGCTGAGTCCCCCGGCTAGTCAAGCTGAATCTTTGCCTCTGCACGATGTTTTCTCTACTCGTTTTCCTGTACTTATTTCAAAGAGACTTCATATAGATGAAGATCACTGTGGAAAAGATGATTTTTTAAATTTAAGGCATTCAAATAGGAACCCCTGCTCTTCTCCTGTGCTTTTTATAAGTTCCCTTTGTGCCTTTTTTATTTGCAAATGATATCTCTGAAACATCTGTGTTTTTAACTGAGTCCCTACCACTTGCAGAAATTCCTTTCTCCTTTTTTCCTGCTGCCTCGTACTGCCTGGAGTCAGACTCTGTCATGTCACAGTCATTTTCAGGAACACAGATGCTGCTGCCAGAGGCCCAGGATTATGACTGTCCCATACAGAACAAGATTGTTTGCAGAGCAATTGTTCATAGAAATATATACCCCAAAGTGAACATGAGGAGCTGATAATGAGTCAAGAGAGGGTTTAAAGGCTCGCCTTCAAGGGCCTGGTGTA
Organism: Rhynchonycteris naso; assembly: GCA_037038555.1. Classification (NCBI taxonomy): domain Eukaryota; kingdom Metazoa; phylum Chordata; class Mammalia; order Chiroptera; family Emballonuridae; genus Rhynchonycteris; species Rhynchonycteris naso. Next base: position 38,355,082 of record CM072996.1, on the reverse strand, counting down.
GAGGCCCCTCTCACTCATAAAAGGGGATGAGGCAGGTCCCAGGACACAGTAGGTACTAAGTGCCAAATGAATGGGTGCATTGGGCCAATGGGTGGCATAAAACGTGCAACTTCATTCCTTTTTAGTGAGTTCATGTAAGAGTTCAATAGTAGAAGGAGAAACAGTATTTGATCAACCTGAGGATTCAAAAATAATTTACTTAAGATTATTTTCCTAGCTCCTTACCTACCTGATGTATAGAATCAAAGCATTAGGAAGAAACTTACATGCAGAAGTTTTCTTCAAACTGAGTTTTTCTGAGTGTATTGTGGAATATTAAGAGATGTAATAAAGGATTCCATGTTGAAAAAGTTTGGAAAGCATTATGATAAAGAGAAGAAAAAGGCATCTCTTTACTACAAGACTTCTCTTAGCCGTTATTGGCTATTGTTCATTGTAAAACTACTAAGAGCAATATAGTGAACAATGTTTATCAAATATTTTTAGCACAGAAGCCCCCCTTTTTATTTTTTTATTTTTATTTTTATTATTATTATTATTATTATTATTTTACAGGGACAAAGAGAGAGTCAGAGAGAGGAATAGACAGGGACAGACAGGCAGGAATGGAAAGAGGTGAGAAGCATCAATCATTAGTTTTTTGTTGCCGTCACAACACCTTAGTTGTTCATTGATTGCTTTCTCACATGTGCCTTGACCGCGGGCCTTCAGCAGACCGAGCAACCCCTTGCTGGAGCCAGCGACCTTGGATCCAAGCTGGTGAGCTTTTGCTCAAGCCAGATGGGCCCGCAGTCAAGCTGGCGAGCTCAGGGTCTCGAACCTGGGTCTTCCGGATCCCAGTCCGACGCTCTATCCACTGCACCACCGCCTGGTCATGCAGAATCCCCCCCTTTTTTAGGTTCTCCTATTACCAGTCCAAAGACCTTTGATGCACACTTATAGAAAAACTGTCCTAGAGCAAAGTCCTGATTGTATTTATTTTTATTTCTCCTATAGATATATTTAGCACAAGGAAGAATCTACTCTCTTTCCCTCTTTTATCAAGCCCTTTCCATATTAGTAATATAGTCCCAAGACTATTAAATTATGTTGGTTCTTAACAAAGCAAACAAACTCATGGACACAGACAACAAAGTGGAAAATGTTGGGGGAAGGCTAACAGGTATAGGGGGCCAAATATATTGCAACAGAAGCAGACTCAACTTTAGTTGATAAGCACACAATGCAATATAATATGATGTATTATATAATTGTATACAGTTGTCGCTCGGGATATTGCAGTTCACTTTTTGCGGTCTCACTGTATCACGGATTTTTAAATTGTATATATCTAATTTTATATCGTGGATTTTTTGCTATATCATGGGATTTTGCAATATATAGGTATTTTTATATATTTATTATTTTAATTATTTTGGAGTAAAATAAGCACTTTCTAGCCTAAAAAATGAAAACAATATAAAAAATATTAATTAAAACAAATTAAAAGAATATTAAATCAAAATAAAATACATAGTGTAAAGCAGATGAGTAGACAAAGACTTGCATGTATGGAAAATGCATAGGAAGTGTTTATAAGAGTGTGAGAAAAGTTAATAACAGTGTGGGAAAGGTTGACAAGAAGGTGGGGAGGGTTTATAAAGCCTTAAAATATATATAAATAATAAAATAAATATAAGGTCCCTACTTCGCGGATTTTCGCCTGTTGCAGGGGGTTCTGGAACCTAACCCCTGTGATAGACAAGGGAGCACTGTATTATAACTTATATAAATTGTTAACCAATGTCACCCCAGTCAATTTAATTTAGTAAAAAAATGTTGGTTCTTTCTAAGTTATTCAATAAAATGCGAATAAAAATACCAATAGAATTTTTTTAACTAGTCAAGATGATTCTAATGTTTAGATGGAAGAGCAAACAAAAATGATGAGTTAAAGAAACGGTGGGAGTTGTCACCATCAGATGTCAAAACATATAAAAATATAACAGTTAAAACTGCATAATACTGGCACTTGACCATATCAAGAGATCAATGGAACAGAATAGAAAGTCTAAAAATGTACCCAATGTGTACAAGCACCTGAAATTAGTCATGCAATATATAGTGTTGAGACATCAGCTAGCCATTGAGACAAAAATAAAATTGTACCCATACTTAACATATGCCAGAATAAATTTCAAATGTTCTTAATGGACAAAAGATTTAGTGTAACAACTGAAATCATAAATGCATGGTAAGAAATTATGGGGGGAATTGTTTAATAATCTTAAAGTGGGAAAGATTTATAATTTAAAAAGAATGAAATATTTAAAAATAAAACATTAGGCTACAAAAAAAAAATTTTAAAGGTTCTACATGGAAAACCCAATGAACAAAGCCAACACACTGGGAGGTAAAATGCTTGCAATTCATATCACAAAGGAAGGCTCAGTTCTCTGGTACCCAGGAGTTAGTGCTGGTCAATAAAAAAAGCTAAAAAATACAATAGAAAAAAATGAACGAAGGAAAGGATCACTCCACAGAAAAGAAAATTCATATCACTTAAAACAGCAGAAAACGTAATAAACCTCATTCATGATAGAGCTACAATTAAAACTATACTGAGCCTCAGCCTGGTAATTTGGTTGGAGCGCCATCCCAATATGTCAGGGTGTGGGTTTGATCCCCAGTCAGGGCATATACAGGAAACAACCAATAAATGCATAAATAATTGGACAAAATTGATGTTTCTCTCTCTCTCTCTCTCCCCCCACCCCCTCTTTACCTCTCTTTTAAAAATATTCAAAAAATAAAAATAAGAAAAAAACTATACTATTAGTTACCATAGTATATGTAAACTACCCTATGTAAAGAAAAAACATAGTAAGTGCTGATATGTGCATAAAATACACCTGTAGCTTTGCCCAAGGAAAGTCTAATACTGCTGTCTGTGGGAGAGAAGGGTGGTGAGAGACTGGAAGGAAGGGAGACTTCACTGTCTTTTCTTTGTACCTTTAGAATTTTGAATCACATTAAAAAAAAAACCCAAAGAAATAAAATGGGATCTAAAAAGTACATTTTTATTCTCTTTTCACTATTCCACTTGGCTCAGCTATGGCTGGTCACTGCCCTGCCCTCCCTCTGGCTTCCCTGACTCCCTCAAGAACTGCAGGGCTGCTCAAGGTCTTCATGCTGCCTTGAGCTGGTTTCGTAGTTCACAGAATGCAAGTTGTCCTCAGAACATTACCAAATGGCTTCTGAACACATTTTAATGTTATGTTTCTGACAGAGCAGCTCTGGTTTCACTTAGCAGAATATTTGAGTTAGTCTCCAGCCATCTCTATATCTGATAACATAGGGACAGGAAGGCAAACTGACTGACAGGCTATTCCTGACTGAGCAGGGATTCAAGTGTCCAGGACTGAATAAAAGGATGTGGTCTTTTCCTTTAATTGGACAACAAGGATACACCTAAAATAACACATCATATTCTTCTTAGCTTATTGAAGATACTTTTATCACATCAACAGAGATTCTGAATTTGCTCTGCTGGCTAGTGGCTTGCAGACCGAGGTAAGGAAGAATCTTTGTTGTCTGGATTTCCATAACCAGCCTGGCAAGGCAGGGAAGTTCTTCTTTAGGTGGTGTCTGTCTTGAAGTATGAAGAAGCAGGTAAGGCTGCCAGAGGTCATGGTAGAGACTGTTGAGAAGGTTGAGCAGTAAGCAAGTCTACAGGTTAAAACAGACACTCATGTGCCAAGATATAGGGCACCATGACTATATTAAAGAAGCCTGGAAAATTGGGGGAAGCTAATTTAACCAGATCTTCCCGCTGGTACTGATAACAGACACAGGGCAAGTAATTGGAATTGGATGAAAATCAGACTATTGCCTCAGCTTTAATACCAGTCAAGCTGGATTTAAGACCCTAGCCTGAACCCTGGGATCAAAGAAGGCACCACCTACTACATACTTCTGAGTCTGGTCCTGGGGAGCAGCTGGGTCTGAAGAGTAGGCACTTCCCCAGCCTCAGTGTGGAGGGCCACAGAGCGTTCAACACCCACAGAGTGCAGGAAAGAATCAAAGAGAGAGAAAGACAGCCTATGGGCTGCCTCTAGAACAGTGACCCAGGCCCCTAGCGCATGCTTTTAAGTTCCTAGGTAACTCCAGCGTGCAGGCAAGACTGAGAACCAACACTTTGGCCTCGGCCCTAACCCAGGGGTACTCACAGAGAAGGAAAGCTGACGCAGAAGGAGAGAATGCGCGTGGCCCCGGGTCGGGGAACAGGCCTCAGGAATGGGGCCAAGATTAGAAGTATTTTCTCAGTGAGTCTCCCCGATCAGTGAGTGGTTCTTGCCAGAAAAGTGAGGGGGAAAGAAACAGACAGGAACTTCCTCTAGAATTTCTGTTGGCAAACACCTCTTTTGTGGGCCAAAGCCAAAATGTGGAGAGACTAAGAGGGTACCAGCCTCCCTAACAACAGTCATAAGAACTACATTTACTGAATTCTTACTGTGTGCTTGGAACTGTTCCATCTACTTCCATACGTTTAAATCTTGGAACAATCTTGTGAGGTGGATCTAATTACCCCCATTTTGCAGAAGAGAAAATGGAGGCTCAGAGAGGTTAAGTCACTTGCCAAGATGAGGGAGCGAGTGACCAGTGTGCTGGTGTGTCTGGAGGCAGAGTCTATGCTTGTCCTGTCACACCCAGCTACTTGGTCTTCTCCAGAATACAGAGAGAAACACAATCCCAGAGCTGGAACTCTGTGTGTGTAGCAGGGTGAGGATCTGGGCTTCATTTGGGGACTACAAACACTGAAATTCTCCTTTTACATACCTACACATATATTCATAAATACTGTCTTCCCACTAAATGAGGCCCATACAGTTCGGCATTGTAGTCTCTGTGGATGTTGAGTGATGTCATCTGTACACACCTGTCTGGCTGTCAGATGATGGGCTAAGTCTTCCCAGGGCCAGGCGTTCATCCAACCAGAAGCCATTAAGTCTGGTGGTTTTCCTCTTGCCTGTAGGGGCTGCAAAAGAAATGCTGTTTGATAGACATTTTCCCTGAAGGTTCCAAGAGTCTTGGCATTCTGGTAGAGATTTCCTCATCTGGGCCCCCTGCCAACTGCAGTGCAATAATCCAAACTTCCAGGCTGTGAGAGCTCTTTGACAGGAACCTGTGGACACTGTTTTGCTGAGGGGTATGCTATTTGCGAGTGAGCAACAGGAAGGTTTCTGTATTTCTCAAATTTCTTGGTAGATATAAACCCTTTGTAAAGAATATTGAGCCACCCACTTGGCTTTCTTACAGAAGAATCAATATATATAATCTATGTGCTCCTAACCAAGACATCTTAAAGTAACTAGATAAGAAAACAAAGAAAGAGCAAGAAGCGGTGCTGGATGCCACGGTGGCAGAGTGCAGGGGAAAGAGTTTAGGGTCAGGGTGTTTACAGTTTTTGAGCACTCACCATAATCTGAATCCATAATGGTGCTAAGTCAGGGGACACCGGCTTGGGGAGCAGGTACTAGATGTGATTCTAGCATGAGTTAAAGACCACTGAGGCTTCAGTCAAACCTATTTTCCTTTTGTCAGGAGTCCTCGACAATGCCCCAGCTACATGGTGTCATTTTAATGGAATTTCATTTCAGACAGTTCAGAACAATCAGATTGGTGACATTAGGCTTCAGTTACAAGGCCAGCCACGACAGAGACAGGGTCACTGGGGATTCTAGAGGTGATCGGCAATCAGCAGGAGGCACATTAAGATCTTTCAGCCTCTGGGTTCACAATCTTTTTTTTTTTTTAATTTATTGTGCTGACATGGCTTTAAGTGTCCTACCCAATATAGCACACTCTACACACCACATTGTGTCCCCCCATGCCACAGGCAAAGTCTCTGCATCCCCTTTTACTCCCCCCTTTCACCCTCCTTTTCCCTCTGGCTATGACTACCCTGTTGTCCATATATATGTGTTATGTATATATGATTTTGGCTAATCCCTTCATCTTCTTTGATCCCATCCCCCCTACCCTCTGACAGCTGTCCATCTGCTGCCTGTTTCTATTTTGCTCCTCAGTTTATTGTGTTCATTAGATTCCACATGTAAGTGAAATCATATGGTATTTGTCTTTGTCTGCCTGGCTTTTTTCACTTAGCCTAATAATCTCCAGGTCCATGTATGCTGTTGCAAAAGGTAAAATTTTCTTCTTTTTCATGATCGTATAGTATGTTTTTATAGTGTATACATGCTACAGCTTTTTTATCCACTTGTCCACTGATGGACCCTTGGGCTGTTTCTAGATCTTGGCTATTGAAAACAATGCTGCAATGAACATAGGGGTGCATATCTTTTCAATTAGGGTTCTGTGGTTCTTAGGATATATTTCTAGAAGTGGGATAGCTGGGTCAAAAGGCAGTTTCATTTTTAAATTTTTGAGGAATCTCCATACTGTTTTCCACAGTGGCTGCACCAGTCTGCATTCCCACCAGCAGTGCAGAAGGGTTCCCTTTTCTCCACATCCTCGCCAGCACTTGTTGTGTGTTGATTTGTTAATGAGCGCCATTCTGACTAGTGCGAGGTGATATCTCATTGTGGTTTTAATTTGCATTTCTCTGATAATTATTGATGTTGAGCATTTTTTCATCTGCCTATTGGCCATCTGTATGTCCTCTTTGGAGAAGTGTTTATTGAGATCCTCTGCCCTTTTTTTAAAATTTATGATTTTAATTTATTGTGTTTACATAGATTCAAGTATCCCACTGAATATATCTTCACCCACCCCCGTATTCCCCTCAGCCCCCCCCACCCCTGCCCCCAATGCCTTCCCCGCTTCCCTCCAGAATTTGCTGTCCTGTTCTCTATAATGCTGTTATATATATATAATTTCATTAGTCTCTTTTCCTTCTCTGATCCCATCTTCTCTTCCACTTTCCCTCTGACCGCTTTCCCTCTGGTCCCTTTGATCCTGCCTCTGCCTCTGTTCCATTCCTCAGTTCACATTGTTCATTTGATTCCTCAAATGAGCGAGGTCATATGATATTTTTCTTTCTCTGCCTGACTTATTTCACTTAGCATGATAGTTTCCAGGTCCATCCATGTTGTCGCAAAAGGTAAGATTTCCTTCTTCCTCATGGCCGCATAGTATTCCATTGTGTATATGTACCACTGCTTTTAAATCTACTCGTCCACTGAAAGACACTTGGGCTGTTTCCAGATCTTGGCTATTGTAAACAATGCTGCAATAAACATGGAGGTACATTTCTTCTTTTGAATCAGTGATTTGGTATTCGTAAGATATATTCCTAAAAGTGGGATAGCTGGGTCAAAAGGCAGATCCATTTTTAATTTTTTGAGGAAACCCCACACAGTTCTCCACAGTGGCTGCACCAGTCTGCATTCCCACCAGCAGTGCAGGAGGGTTCCCTCTTCTCCACATCCTCGCCAGCACTTATTATGTGTAGTTTTGTTAATGAGCGCCATTCTGACTGGTGTGAGGTGGTATCTCATTGTGGTTTTAATTTGAATTTCTTTAATGATTAGTGATGTTGAACATTTTTTCATATGCCTATTGGCCATCTATATGTCCTCTTTGGAGAAGTATCTATTCATTTCTTTTGCCCATTTTCTGATTGGATTGTTTACTTTCCTGGTATTGAGTTTTAAAAGTTTTTTTATAAATTTTGGTTATTAACCCCTTATCTGACATATTGGTGAATATGTTCTCCCATTGTGTGGGTTGTCTTTTAATTTTGTTAATGGTGTCTTTTGTTGTGCTAAAGCTTTTTAGTTTAATTGAGTCTCATTTGTTTAGTCTGTCCTTTATTTTACTTACCTGAGGAGATGTATTGGCAAAAATGCCATATTTTCCCATGTATAAGACACACTATTTCCCAAAAATTTGGGGTCTAAAAACTGGGTGTGTCTTATACAGTGGTTGTAGTTTTTTTTACTTGCATTTCCTGCTTTTTTGAGCTTGTTTTTGTGCTCATTGTTGAAGACAGTGATTTGTCATCAGACACAGATGAGGACAAGCTAATGGATGGGAGTTTTGACAGTGATGAAGAGTTGTATGAATTTTATGATAAATAAAAGTTGAATTCAATAACTTTATGTAATATTTTTTTTTCAAATTTCGGGCCCCCCAATTAAGGTGCATCTTATACATGGGGAAATACAGTATTGCTACGAGAGATGTCTAAAAATGTACTTACTGCCTATGTGTTCTTCTAGGATTTTTATGGTCTCGCAACTTACATTTAAGTCTTTTATTCATTTTGAATTTATTTTTGTGAATGGTTTAAGTTGGTAGCCTAGTTTCATTTTTTTGCATGTACCTGTCCAATTTTTCCAACACCATTTATTAAAAGAGCTGTCTTTACTCCATTGTATACTCCTGCCTCCTTTGTCAAATATTAATTGACCATAAAGGTCTGGGTTTATTTCTGGGTTCTCTGTTCTGTTCCATTAATCTGTATGCCTGTTTTTATGCCAGTACCTGGCTGTTTGATTATGATGGCCTTGTGTTATAGTTTGATATCAGGAAGTGTGATACCTTCTGGGTTCACAGTCTTGAGCATAAAGTGATTAAGCAGCAGGCCCTTTAGTTAGTCCTGGGTATTCCCAGTACCTTTTTATTTAATTTCAGTTGTTGTCTGTAAAAATAAACAACAATTGTAGCAGCTCTGGGTAAGGCTTAACTTCTAGCAGATGGTCTGGAGCAGATCACTTTAACTCAGGACTGGGTTGCAGTTTAGAAGACCTAATCTATCTATGGCTTGCCTCTGCTCCAGAGACATAGTACTTGAAGACCCCAACTTGTATCCTGGGCTGTCTATCAGAGTCTCTTCTCCTTGGCAGACCCTGAATGAAGTCCAATTGCCATCTCCCCAGCACTGGGAGAAAGCCTGTTTTACAACTTCACTACTTTCTGGCCAGTGAGTAATTCAAACTGCCTCACTTCTCTGTAGGATTTTGGCCTCTTGAATTTTGCTGTCTCTGTAGCTCTGCATTCTCAGTTTTGTCTCCTTACCCATCAGAAACTGATGAAAGCTCTGCTCAAATTCTCTGCCCTGCCTCTTAAAAGTCACTTTCTACTTGGTTTCTCAAGTTTTCTTTCCTTGTTGCTTAATAATCAAAAAGAAATTCTCCTTGACCGGAGAAGTGGTTTAGAATATCAGGTTTATCTGCATGAATTTCCGTCCTACCTGGAATTTTCTCCAGTCCTGGCTATATTCATATTGAAACTGATCTCTAACACTGAAACCAGACCCTAATAGTTCTTTTCTCCTCTAGTTTTAAGTGTCTTTCAGGAGAGAGCAGGCCCCTGCCCAGCGCTCCAGGGACCACCACCACACCGGATCAGACCTGAGTGGGCACAATTAGCAGCTAAATGACCCTAAGCTGACTGTAACTGCACGATGAAACCAAGATTCATGGAACTGAGCAGAGACGCTACCTTAGTGTGCAAAGCCCGCTGAGAACTGAGGGGTCCATCAGTAAGGAACGTCTGGTGCAGAAATCAGATTTGGACACACCTAGGCTGACTATCAAACTCTACCAGGTTGAATTTTTTTTCTGTTCTCTCTTGCCCCTTCCACATTCCTTACTTTAGATGACTAGTTCTAAGACTCTAATCTGAGACCTTAAATTAAAATTAATATACCGTATTTTCTGCTCCATAAGACACACTGTTTTCCCTCCAAAAGTGGAGGGAAAAATGCCCGTGCGTCTTATGTAGCGAAAATACAGTATTTCATTAAATATTTTAACACACCACTTGGTTCAGAATACTTTTTTTTCTTATTTTCCTCCTTAAAACCCTAGGTGTGTCTTATGGTCAGGTGCATCTTATGGATTGAAAAATACGGTATATGTATAGCTCCTTCCTAACTTCATGCTTTAAACTTACCCTTTGTCTGGGGAGACTGATGAAAACCTTGCCTCTGGTTTTCTCATCTGGCTGTCTAACAAATCTTTTTTTCTCTGCTAAGACCTGCTGCCTCAGACTTTGGCTTCTCTGTGCTTGACAGGCAGCAAACTCATGAAATTTGTTTGGAAACAGTATCCTCGCCTGACCAGGCGGTGGCACAGTGGATAGAGCATCGGACTGGGATGCGGAAGACCCAGGTTCGAGACCCTGAGCTCACCAGCTTGAGCGCGGGCCCATCTGGCTTGAGCAAAAGCTTACCAGCTTGGACCCAAGGTCGCTGGCTCCAGCAAGGGGTTGCTGGGTCTGCTGAAGCCCCGCGGTCAAGGCACATGTGAGAAAGCAATCAATGAATAACTAAGGTGCTGCAACGGCAACAAAAAACTAATGATTGATGCTTCTCACCTCTCTCCATTCCTGTCTGTCTGTCCCTATCTATTCCTCTCTCTGACTCTCTCTCTGTCCCTGTAAAAAAACCCCACAAAAACAGTATCCTCCAAAACCTGCAAATACATTTTTTTAATTCAGCTTCTCCAGGATTTTTCCCACAGTGGGAGATTTGATAGGCAACACACTGGTCGATAATTACCAGATGCATAAACTAAACCTTGTAAATTACTTTTCATAAGTGTGTTACACTGTTGGATTCTGTATAATAAAGGTTGACTTAGAGTAGTGTTTTCCAACCTTTTTACACTTGGGGACTGGTGACCTAGCCAGCAGGAAACAGAAACACATGACAAATGAAGTTTTATCTTACCATGCATAACAATGCAACACGATACAAGCTGGTGCCTGATATCTGAGCTCCACATGTACAATGCATTGAATGCTACATAAGTTTGTCCGAATGCTTTTTGTCTATTGCGCATGATTTGTAAATGCCCTGCATGGAGCAAAAGGTTGTTCAGATGAGCCTGTACATTACAAAGATATTTAAAACAACCTCAATAGTATTTTCATTGATGACACAGGCTGATAAGTGGCAATCACCCTCAGCATAAGCAAATTCAACTAAGATCATTGGGTCTGTAATCTTCATACAACATCAGGGTGGTTAACTCTTTCACAGACCAGCATGAAATTCCTGGTGGACTGGCAGTTGAAAAATACTGACCTAGAGGACTGCAGATGGAGTTCAACAAACCCATGAAATTCTGAAACTATATGTGAAATTGCGTGATTGTGTGTAAATATCTTCAAAGGGGCCCACAACCCCAAGAGTTAAGAACACTGCTAGAATGCCTGACCTGTGGTGGCGCAGTGGATAAAGCGTCGACCTGGGAACACTGAGGTCGCCAGTTCAAAACCCTGCACTGGTCTGGTCAAGGCACATATGGGAGTTGATGCTTCTAGCTCCTCCCCACTTTCTCTCTTTCTCTCTCTCTCTCTCTCTCTCTCTCTCTCTCTCTCACTCTGTGTCTCCTCTCTAAAATAAATAAATAAAGTACTATATATATAAATAACTTCTAATAAAAATTTAAAAGACTGTCTTCATTTAAAAAGAACACTGCTAGAGTATCTACAGATATTTAATTTGTATTAAATACAAACTCATTTGTATTTAACAAATTTATTATCTAAATTAAATATCTAATTTATTAAATATCTAATTTAACAATACCACCAAAGTTTTGTCCTAGAAAACAAGACTCTATACCTAGTGTTTAAATACTTGATTTCAAACTAATAAATAATTTTCTTTTTTTTGAAGAGATTTTTTTAAAGATTTTATTTATTTATTTTAGAGAGAAGAGAGAGTGAAGAGAGGGAGGAGCAGGAAGCATCAATTCTCATATGTGCCTTAACTAGGCAAGCTCAGGGTTTTGAACCAATGACCTCAGTATTCCAGGTGGATGCTTTATCCACTGCACCACCACAGGTCAGGCAATAGTTTTCTATTATAATGTTTATTTTTTCTACCATTAAATATCACTGTTATAGTAATGCCATAAATCTCTTTAACACTTGAATGGAGTTTATTTCTAAAACTGTAGTCTAAATGTAGGGAAACCTACCCATAAGACTGATACTTTCTTCTGGGATGTCATATACAATGATAGCCAACACAGAACTATCACGATGGTGAATCCATTGTGGCCCTGTGTTTATTTTATGAATCATGTAAGGGATGTTTTTTCTTTATTAAAAAACTTGTTTTATTTTCACAGCTTATTATTGACAGATAAAATGGCTACTCAGCTGTCATCTCAAGAACAATGCAGGCCCAAAGGAGAAAGAAGGACTGGCTTACTTAGTAACCTGGCCCAAGCCTCTCTTGCAGCCAGTTGCTGATAAAGGATGGTTGGGTCAGAGTGCAAACAATTTTGAGAAACTGTGGCACCACTCCAATCTACAAATAAAGGAAAACTGTCTTGCCCCAGTGGATGTAGCAACACCAGCTGCTTTTGCCCAAGGCCCTTGATTAATCTATGAATATAACCCCTGCTGTATCCCTCATTGGGCACTGACACCTTTGCTGGTCTCAGCTTGCTTGCACCCAGGCATTTTAAAATAAACTTCCCTTTATGAACACACCAGCTTTGTGTTTTTGGTTCAGCCTGCAGTTTCTGCCTTTCAATGATAAAGTATCTTTTCCATTATTACTGTGGATCCACTTTAAACCTGTCTGACCTCCCCTTTCAGATAGGCTCTTTAGAGATTTGCTGTAGAAAATATATTGCACAGTAGTCTCTCACTATCTACTTTACGTATTCGGAAGTCACTGAGTAGGACTAAGTTGTGGGATTGTGAGCAGATTCACAAAAAGGACAACCTAAACAAGAAAGAGATTTTCACAGACTGTCCTAAAGAAAGATGTAATCTAGAGAACAAGGTGAAGAGAACACATTTTGTGCTCAGGTCCTTTTAAGTTCCAAAATGTTCTAACGTCTCTTATCTCCTCCCCTTGCTCTAATCAGTCTGTCTTCCCAGGTCCTCTGGGATCAGCTGGTGGCTGGGGTCCTGCTGCCTTTGGACAAATCCACCTTTTCCCCACCCACCCTGACTTCCCCCACTACAGAATGACTTTCAGTTCACCCTGGACCCCTTGCCACACTCAGACCACCTAACTGGAACTTCAAGGAACCTTATCCCTGAACCAGCGTTATAAAAGGGAAACAGAGAACAATGGTGGCAGCACTGGGACAGCACCTAACATGGAACAGGTGCTCAAAGAACATTTGGATATAGGAAGGAGACGAATGTGTGAAGAGGCCAAGGAGAAAGTGAAATTCAGGAGCTGGCTACTAGACTTATGGTTCCTACTTCCCTCTCTTCCAAACTTGTCTCTGCTAAACACCCTTCAAAGGTCTCTGTGAGTTCTCTTCCTACGGTTTGGTTTCCTTACAAATGTCAAGGCCTCACTTAGACCACCTGAGTCTGGGGGAACTTAATGATCCTACTTTCTCTTGACTATTCTTTTGGCTTGGCTTTGATCCTGTCCGGGATTTATCCCACCTACTCAATAGCAACTTCAGACCTAGAATTAGAAAGGCATTTCTTAAACACAGAATGTTATGCTTGGAATAAAAGAGACTAAGTTTATAGTTTTTAACATATTTCTCTGGGTCTTCTCAGAAAAAAATAATGTGGTGGCACTAGATACTGGAGAGATTAAGATGAGTAGAAATGTGAAGCTTATTTTCAAGACATTTACCATTTTTATATCACAACAGAATTAGAAGTCTTTTAGTTGCAAATGACAAGTGGATTTTTTTTTTTAAACTCATATGACTGAATTGTGGAAATTCTTGACCTCTGGAAATTCAACTAAACCCATGAAGAGAATACTAGCAGCTCTGCTGCTTGGGCTCTTGTCTCAGCCTCCCTCTGTATGTCAGCCTTTTTCTCTCAGTCTTCTCCAAGCCCCTGGACACATGCCTGTTAGCTCATCCAGGCTCATGTCACCCAATTCTGTCACTAGACACGACCCAAGGAAAAACAACCCCAGGAAAGGATTTGATTGCCTCGGCTTGGGTCAAGTGCCCATTCATAGGAAAATCAGCTGAAAAAAAGTAACACTTGGCCGATAAAACAATAAACGCCCACTACTACCTTCAGAGGACCAGGTTCTTTTCACATTTAGAACATGTTATGATGCAGGCACTTCCTGGGAGAGCTGTTTATTCTTCAGTGGACTGTAACATTTTTCAAATGTATGTAGATGCTTCTGTTGGCAGAGAAAAATCCAGATCTTTTTATTGTGAAAACTCTTCTTTCTTCTAAACTTGCTTAGTATTAGGCTAGGAGCCTTCCTGTCTGGGGTACTAATCACTCACTGGGTCAAATCTCTGTTTTCTGGTTTGGGGAATGAAAATAGAAAAGCGAGTGTATTCATCTCTGGTAGGCAAAGTTCCCATGGTGGAGGTCTTGGTCCTCGGCTAGGAGCAGACACCCTGTCATTCGGGGACTGGCTGCCGTAGAATGGGCGAGGAGTGGGAAGGCGAGCAGAGAAAGGAAATGTTTTACCATCTGTTCAATCTGGAGGACACTGAGAGATCAAGTTTTTGGCACATAATGTTACCACGGGAATATGACAATCAAAAAATTTTTAATAGTAAAAAAGTTGCAGATGAGGAGAAAAGGGACCCAAGTTTTATTGTTGACTTGGCCACTAACTAGCTATGTGGCTCTTAAGATGGTAACTTCACCTCCATCCCCTCATCTGTAAAATACAGTGATTGGATTCAGTAAGTTGTATGTTCCCCTCCCAGCTCTGACATTTGGTGATGTGGATACCCGTGCACAGGAGGGAGCAAGGGAGCGGGGAGGAGGATATAGAGACTCTGTCTCGATCTGTGGTTTGTGAACTTGGCCATTGTCTCCAGAAAAGAAGGCAAAAAATTTTTTTCAAGGTGTTCCTAAATCCACACATGAGCCAAACATCATCTGCAGACTAAACAGTATTTCATACCTATATGTTTTAAAATTGGCATAAACACTAATTAAATTCTAATTCATTTTAAAGTTATGTGTTCCTCATGAAATTTTTTCAATCAGCAAATACCAAAAGGACAACTACAATTGTTCTTGGGAATCCTGCTTATTTGCTTGTTTACAAGCATACTTTTTATAAAACAAACCATTGATGATGAGGAAAACTGACAGCAGGAAGAGCTTGTGCCTGAGAGTGTATCAACTTAACCATTGCTTTTAGATTGTGGGAAATAAAGATTAAGTTAATGTTAGATAGAATTCCTTTTTTTTATTATTTTTGACAGAGACAGAGAGAGAGTTAGAGAGAGGGACAGACAGGGACAGACAGACAGAAAGGGAGAGAGGTGAGAAGCATCAATTCTTCCTTGCAGCACCTTAGTTGTTCATTGATTGCTTTCTTATATGTGCCTTGACTGGGGGCTCCAGCAGAGCAAGTGACCTCTTGCTCAAGCCAGTGATCTTGAGCTCAAGCCAGTGAGCCCATGCTCAAGCTGGCAACATTGGAATTTCGAACCTGGGTCCACTCAAATAAGAATAATTTGACAAAAACTTAATAAAGGACTACTAATTGAGGGGTGAGCTGTCTTTAGGAAGAATACAAGGGCTAGTGCAATATCTGGGTGCTAAGAGCAAGGCTGTCACCATCAGAGGCCTGGCAGGTAAAGGGACAAGTAGTTGTTGGAACCAGCAGGAAAGTCATAAGGAGAGGGCCACCTCAAGGGGAACTGTGACTGTGGTTGGAGGGATGCAGCCAGCCCCAGGCCACACTGCAAGGAGGAAGCCGAGAGGGTAGATGCCCTTCTCACTCCCCTCCCCAGCCACATCACTTCCTGCTGCCGCCCATGGACCAATGCAACCAGAGGCTGCAATACAGCTCCTTTCCCAGAGTATCACATGAGGAAGTCTATTGATGTGGTTCGCACAGGTCAAACCCCCAGAGCAGAGAGTGGGGCAAGGAAGGCTAAGAGTGGGCCTGGAGGAGAACGCCGAAGAGATCTCCCCACAGTCCCTGTCTTTTCTCAACTCCCACAGCACTCTGTACTTACCATATTCAGTCGTAATTAGCTGTTGACATTGTATCTCCCCGTTACACTGTGGGTTCCCTAAGGGCAGGCTCCATGTCCTATTCACTTCTACAGCCACACAACCAAGCACCATATAGATTCTTTAAAAAATATTTGTGGCAATTTGAGGCAATAGTTTTGAAAAACAAGTGCCATCTGGCTGCCATAGGTGGCATCTGCTGATGTCACTGGGTGTTCCTGGGACCTGTGAATCCTGCAATACAGCTCCTTTCCCAGAGTATCACATGAGATGGATAGAGAAAATCACACCACTCACATGTTTGCACATGATAAGGCCAGTGAAGGAAAATGTCACACAAACCTCTTAACTGAAGTTTAGGATTGTACCATGTGATTAAATCCCTAAATTCATGGAATATATCTTAATCTTCTGAAAGTTTCTGAAGAGCAAGTTTCTTTTTCTTATTTCAAAGCATCTTCTATGGGCCTGACCTGTGTTGGCACAGTGGATAAAGCATTGACTTGGAATGCTGAGGTCACCAGTTTGAAGCCCTGGGCTTGCCTGGTCAAGGCAGGTATGGGAGTTGATGCTTCCTGCTCCTCCCTAACTTCTTTCTCTTTCTCTCTTCTCTAAAATAAATAAATTTTAAAAAATGTACCACTTATTAATTTACCCTCTCTTGTTCTCAGAGTCACAGAACATTGAAGGGACTGGGGACAGTGCATGTGAGAAAGTCTCTGTACAGGGGTATCTCAGATTCTGGAATAAGAGGTCCTACTGTGAGAACTATGACCACAAAACCTAAGGCTCCAAAGAGCTCCTGAGATGTTATGAACAACGGGGTTCTGTGGACAGAGCTCTGTCCATGGCAGGTCTATTCACGTTGACTTATGGACCTTCTTTTCCTAAATCCCTGTCCTTGGCATCGGGTTGAGAGAGTTTGCAAATGTATATAGATTTCCACTACACTGACATTTCCCTGGTTTCTGGCTGGGAATTTAAGCTGAGAGAAATGTGATAGTGCCATCGAGTAACCCAGACCCCAGCCATAAGCTGAAAACACAAAGTACCACACGCGCATTTGCGAGAGTAATATTACAAAATTCCCAAGACTAATTTTTGATCAAATGACAGGAATTGTAATATGATGGTGAAAATGTCTCCATAATCATCCTGTGATTCCTTGAGAAGGTAGAGGAAATGTGCTTGGCATGGGTAGTTCACAAGATCCCTATGAATGAGTGTTGCTCAGAAATGAAGTCCCACAGTTGGACTAAGAGAGTGGCACACAGAACTGCTCAACCTTTCTTTCTGTAAGTCACACCTCCTATCTCCACCCAAGGGCTTCTTCTCTAGTCTACTATGTGGAGGAGTAATGTTGCAGTGATCTAACCAGCAGTACTTTGACCAAAGTACACTGACCAATGGCTAAAATGCAAAGGAGAAGCTGAAAGTGAGACCTGTGTGCATTTATAAAATGGAGAGATAGAAGGAGAACAGGAAACAGATAGGTAACGGCAGAAATTAATGAGATAGAAAATAAGTGCACTGGAGCAGATTAGCCAAGAAAAATGCTGGTTCTTTGAAAAGAATCACAGCTGGTTACCTTTCAGGAAGAAAGGGAGACACAATTAGGGAAGAGCATAAAGAGAAGTCTAAAATAGGCTGTGTTCTGTTTCCAAACTGATAGTTAACATAGATTTTACTTTATTCTTCTTTAAAATGTCAATTCCACATGGGACAGTATTATCCAGGCATTAAAATGAATATTTGTATGATTAAAGAGAATTTATAATGTAATGTCTACACTATATTGTTAAATGAAAAAACAGGGAAATATACATGTATAGTTGAAAAATGCCAACCATGTGTCAGAACTGTTAGAAAGATCTGGAAGTAAATAAAGCTCTATGCCACAGTGGTTGTCTCAGCATAACAGCAGAACTATTATTAATGTAAATTTTCTTATTATATTTGCCTATGCTTTCAAATTTTTCTATCTTAAACACATTACTTTTAGAATCGTTAAAATCTTATGGAGGTAAAAATAAGAATGACACCTCTCACAAAATGTGGGGTTTCAGTAACCCTTGTACTTTCCTTGACTGGCTTCACTTTGTCATTCCAATTCTTTTCACCGTGGCTACCAGAAGTTAATTTCTGAAGCACAAGGTATCACAGGTCTTTCAGAATACACTCTGATAAAAATTAAATCAGAACCACTTGACTTAGTTCTCAGACATGAATAGTACGGCCAAGGCCTTGATTTGGGTGCTCAAATGGGAACTGTCAGTTAGAGAGGGAGAGGGGCAGAAGGGACAGAGAGTGATGAATTGAGGTGTCTTGCAGCCTCTCCAGTTCGAATCACAAGATAGCAAGAATTTGGCAGGGTAGATTTCTCCTGCAGGTCATCTCAAATGTTCCTTCTCCTCTGACTTAAAGTTATAATTGGAGGAAGTTAACTCCAAGGCCTATGGGAAGTTACAGAGGAGGAGGGGAAGGCAAAGCTATAATCTAATAAACGAAGCGCTTGGACTCTCACATCCAAATTAGTCACTGTATGACCTTGTTCATGTTCATGAATCTCTCCATGCCTCAGTTTCCTTGTTTCTAAAATGGAGACATAGTGGTGCTACTTCACAGGGTTCTTATGAAGATTAAATGAGACAATATCTGTAAGGTGCTTAGCACAGAGCCCAGATCACTGAAAGTACTCAGTAAGAACAGCTACTACCATTGCTGCTCTGCAAGAGACACTCACCGAGTCAAAGCAGACGCTTACATAAGGGCATGCTACTGGCAAGCACTCTTCTAAGAGCTTCACCTATATTGATTATTTCACATGGCATCTAATCCTCGTGATACCTGGGAATTAAATATCATTATCCCCATTTTATAGATTGAAAAAAAGAAGAAGATCTGAGGTCTGTAACTTGCCCAAGCCCGAAGAGCTCCTGAATAGCAGAACAGTTCCTCCTCAAGTCTGTCTGTGACTTTACACTCACTCCTGCCCTTCTCGTGGATGTGCTCCTGGGATGGTTTGAGCCAGTGAAGGTTAAACTGCTTCACCCTAAGGGGCCTGACCTATCTCCACATCTGCCTTCTAATGCCCTCTGGGAAGAGAAAATGGAGAAGGGCATTTACCCCAAGGCTCACAGGAAGTCTAACTCCCCCTTCCCAAAAGCCCCCCAGTCAGAATATGAATCCTTAAAAAATACTTCATTTTACACCTGTCAGGAATGTCATTTCCCCCAATTCCCTCACTCAGCCTCAGGCACATCCTCAGATCCCTGGAGTATGTATGCAAAGGACTCAGGGAACTCAGGTAGTTTCTCTTGGACCACGTTTTTCTCCAAGGACCAGATGTCGCACATTAGACTGATAAGTTTCAAGTTACACAAGCAGCAAGACTAGAATCTGCTAATAATGATGTGATTTCAGTTCCCACTGGGTTATTATTCATAGCAAGACAGTGACTTCACTCTTAGACTCTTAAAAGTACTTGACTGATCTGAATTAATTAAGCCACCTAAACCACCTGAGAGTAAGAGCGAAGACTTAGGAAGAAAAAGAGGAGAGAGAAGAATGGGAAAATGTCTGATACTAAGATGAACCTCGTCAGTGATCCAACGATATTGCAAATGAACTTCACTATCCCAATCAACTAAAACCCTGGGAAAATTTATAAGCCATTCATTCGTTACAACAGAAATTTTTATTGACATATTAGAATCATAAAATACTTGTAGCTCAAAGGGTCCTTAGAGATTATCTGGTACAACTCCTCATTTTAAGACAAAAAGCTGGCCACTGAGATGATTGGGAGGAGCAGCAGACTTGCTGACCCTCAGGACTGTCTCTGACTGCTGCTGATGAGCTGGAGTGACCTTTGACTGATGTTCCCTGCAGCCCAAACCAACTTCCCCCGGAACCTGGGGGCCCAAAGACTCTAGGTGCTTCAGAGCTCCCTAAAGAGCTGCATCTAAGCACAGACTACTCAGTACCTGACTTGCAAAATATTTGTCATTCAGAGACAAGGTCACACCCTTTGTTCCATTGAAAAAGCAGAGCACAGTCTACCCTGCCCCAGAGCCCTTCTCCATAGGATGCCAGGAGACTCAGGGACCTGGGAGTCCTCTGACTCTTCTCCCTGAGGGTCCCAGCCCTCCCC
The DNA here is from genome assembly GCA_037038555.1 of Rhynchonycteris naso. NCBI lineage: Eukaryota > Metazoa > Chordata > Mammalia > Chiroptera > Emballonuridae > Rhynchonycteris > Rhynchonycteris naso. Next base: position 38,335,029 of record CM072996.1, on the reverse strand, counting down.
AGCAATGCATGCTGGAGTTTACCTACACCCTCTGCATGAGACTCATGCACACATTAGTCCTTCCAGACCTTTCTTGTGGTTATCCTTCACTGAATACATTATTAATATCTTCCCATGTAAAAGTACACAGATAAACCTGGTCTTTTTCTTATGACTGCTTGATATTTTACTGCATAGATACACCAGAGCGTAATTGGCCAATCTCCTGCTCCTCCCCCACCTCCTTTTTTTTTTTTTTTTTTTTTTTTTTTTTTACCAATTTAGGTCCTTCCAATTTTTCTCTAAAAATAATACAGCAGTGATGAACTGTTTGCACGGTTTGAACTGGTTTTTTGCACACTTGTCTGATTATTTCTTTAGGATAGATTTTTAGAAGTGGAATTGCCAAGTCAACTACGGACTTTTAAAAGGTTTTTTGTTTGTGTTTTTTTTTTTAATTTCTTTTTATTTTATTCATTTTTAGAGAGGAGACACAGAATGAGAGAGAGAAGGAGAGAGAGAGAAAGGGGGGAGGAGCTGGAAGCATCAACTCCCATATGTGCCTTGACCGAACCAGTGCAGGGTTTTGAACTGGCAACCTCAGTGTTCCCAGGTCGACGCTTTATCCACTGCGCCACCACAGGTCAGGCCTAAAAGGTTTTTTATATAATCTGACAAAACTTTTCCCCAGAAAAGTGGTGTCAGAGTAGGTTCCCACAAGATCTCTGTGGTGAATCATTAATGACTTCAAATATGTAGTATCCTTGCATTTTAATCAGCTTCATTCTAATGGAAGCTAATAGCCTGTCAAAATGCCACGTGGAATATTTACCAGACATCTGAAGGGGCTGGACAACTTTTTGTAAGTTGTGGTAGTTTTGAAGAAATGAAGACAGGCCCTCACTGGAAGCAGTGAGATAAGGGGACATTTGCCTTACTATGTATCTTAACTTTGACAGAGTTGTCATTTTCTTTTTGTAAATTCCTAATTTTTGGATAGTGATTATATCTGTATGGTGAAATGACGAGGTATTATTATTCTTATTTTGCTTATCCCTATTCTCTAATATTTTTACAATGTCTTTATGACACTAGAGCAGGGTTCCTCAACTTCAATACTATTTATATTTGTCCAGATAATTTTTGTTGTGGGGGTCATCGTACGTGGCATAGGACAGTTAGCAGTATGCCTGGCCTCTACCCTCCCAGATGTCAGTAGCACCCTCAGTTGTAATTAAAAATATCTTTAGATCTTTCCAGATATCTCCTGGGGTTCAAAATTGGCCCCAGTTGAGAACCACTAGTTTAATAGATAATACTAAAAATTATATTAATAAACAATAAGCAGTCTGTGCCCGACATCCCTACTGCTTCAAGAGTATCATCTCATTGATTCTTTTCAACAACCCTTTGAAGTGGGCACTATTCTAATATCCATTTACCTATAAGGAAGTAAGATCAAAGAGACTGAGCAACACGCCCAACGTCACACAGAAAGTACAGGAGCCCAGACTGCAACCCACGCAACTCAAGAGCCTGGGCGCGGAATAATTTTTCTGCAGCTGCCTCCATTGAAACATTTTTAAAGACTCTATTTAGTCATTAAATTTTTTCCAGCAAATCTTATAAAATATTTTCAAACACATAATAATATTAAACTCATCACCTAAATTTTATAATTATCAACGGTTTGCAATAGTTAGTTCATCTCTCTCTCTCCTTCTTCCCTCTCTTCCTTCTTTCTTCTTTTGTATTATATCATTTCATTCCCTACATAGCTCCAAAAAATACGGATATTTTCTTACATAGCCGTAATGTCTATCACACCTAACAAAATTAACCATTCTTTGATATCAGTCCATATTCAAATTCCCCTGATTATCTCAAAAACATTGTTTTAAGTCTTCAAACTGTCCAGTTTTGGACACTGAATAAGAAGGATGAAGTAGTGCTTCCCTGCAGACTGCAAATCCTAAAGAGAAGGAGGTAGTCATATAAGTACATTTCATGCAGTTCTCTACACTGAGCTGAAAGATCTTATTGGGGATATGAGACCTGACATGAAAAGGAGAATGGTTGATGGCTAAAGTTAATTTTAATAACAGCAGGGAACTGGGGCTAGCCCTCGGAGTTCTTCTACTTAGCTTTCCCCATGCATACTTATGACTTCATTACCGCTTGTTGAATTACTTTCATTAGCCCATAAAAAACCCTGACTCTCTCTTCTATTGTCCTTACAACACAGTGGAAATTCCTCATGAGGCCGTGGTTAAGGACTGGCCTCCAAGAGGCTGAAGATAGCACAGATTGGTCTCACTTTATTTGAGGGCAGCAGGTTGAAAATGAGCAGGATTCCTTGGAGGCCACTGGGAGTTATGCCCCCCCAACCACCACCCCCACCCACACACTGCCACCTACAGGACTGGGTTAGAGGCAATCAGTGAGACTTTTGTATTACTTTCCTATGGCTGCTGTGACAAATTACTACATACTTGGTGGCTTAAAACAGCACATATTTATTCTCTTACAGTTATGGAGGTCAAAAGTCCAAAATCAATTTCACTGGGCCAAGGCCTTAGCAGGACAGTACTCTTAGGGAGGACCCATTTCCCTGCCTTTCTAGCTTCTAACGCTGCACTCCTTGCATTGCTTGGCTCATGGCGCTTGCCTCCATCTTCAAAACCAGCAATGTGGCATTTTGCCTCAGTGGGCACACTGCCTTCTTATTCTGTGTCACATCTCACTCTATCCCCTCTTACAATGATTCTTGTGACTACATTTAGAGTCTACCAGAATAACCCAAGATACAGGAGGTCTTCAGGTTACGACAGTCTTGACATACAACATTTCGAGTTTACGACACTCACTCCCATAAAAACTTTAAAAAAAATGAGACGTGACTGTTTTGGCTAATGCCATTAGTGTCCTACAGGTACAATCATCTCCAGCATCTTCTGCATGGTCCTTAGGCAATCCTGACTCACCTGACCCAGTATCTCCAGCACCTTCCGCAGGTTCTCCTGCCTCACCAGAAAGTTTCCTCCTTCCTATAGGTCACTCTCTCCCACTTTGCACTGCTCCTTGCAGTGTGCAAGCCAACCACAGGAATAAAGGTAAGGAATTCTTTTCTACACTTATTTTTCTGTCATTTTTTCTGTTACTACAGTACAATGTACAATATAGTATATTTATGTTCTTTTCCTTTTTCTGTGGCTTAGTTGTGTTTTTTATGCTCTAGATTATGATTTTTTAAAATTTATTGTGTTTACATAGATTCTAGTAGATTATGATTTTAAAACTGTGTTAAGATAGGTAAGTGACTTAGACTCAGGTGTGTTTTGACTTACACAAAAAGTCAGGTTATGTCACTGTCATAGGAACAGAACTATGTCATAACCCGAGGACCCCCTGTAATCTTTCTATATCACAATCCTTAACTGAATCACAGCCGAAAGTCCCTCTTGCCATGTAAGGGAACATTCACAGGTCCAGGGATGAGGACCTGGATAGCTACCAGGGCCATTATTCAACCTACCACATTCCTCTTGAGAAAAACTCATTCCAAGAGTAAACCATTTATATTTTGAGACCTCAAAGTTTTTTATGTGTGTTTTTCATTTTATTATCACAGCAGTTCTTCAAGGCCCCCCAGAGTGAACCCTGAGGCAGAGGATTAAGTACCTACAGTTTATTTGGCAGGTGATCTTAGGAAGCACAGAAAGAGAGTAAGGAACTGAGCCAGGGAGGGGAGTTTTTCTTCCTGTCTCACTTTCCCACTCTCTTTCAATACAGGCTGTGGAATGAAGCCAGTTACCACTATCTACCAGGAGACTCAGAGAGATCATATGGAGACATCAGTTATTCCAACCAGAGGCTGAAGAAACAGAAGTTTAGGTACCAACTCCTCATACATCCTTCACAATGTTGGGGGCATCAACTCTCTGGCTCTTCCGGCCTCCATCGCTCTTGAAGCCAGTGTTCTCCCAAGGCCAGAGGCCTCAGATAGAACCTCAGGTGTCTTCAGCAAGCAGCCTAAGTGGGAAAGTAAATGCCAGGGTACTGGCAGTGTCTGCTAGGGTCCCCATTTAGCAATGAGACTCATTTATTCTTTCACCAAACATGTACTGAGAGCTTGCTCAGTGTGGGCCAGTTGTGCGCCAGGTGCTGGAGCTCACACATGAATGAATCTCCCTGCACTTGATAAGCGCACAGTGTGTACAGACATGTAAAGAGGCAAATCATCAGACACTATGCTAGATGCTTTGCCAGATGTTAAGTTTGTGTCTGGCATATAGAGTTTGCAATAAAAATAGGTTTTTAAAAAGGAAAGTATTATAAAGTACAAAAGATCTGTCTAGAGGTCAAATGTCACCCTCCATCATTAGAGCCAAACACCCAAAAAAGTATTAAAATAGGTGATTGAAATAGGGTAAAAACCAAGTGACTGGGCCAAAGTCACGTGGCCTGTGTACAGCAGAGTGAGGCATTGAACAGCAGGACAAGAATACACATATTCTAAAACCCAGCAAATAACAAGTATTGGCCAGGATGTAAAGAAATTGGAATGCTTATGCATTGCTGGTGAGAATGTAAAATGGTGTGATAATTGTAGATATCATTGTGGAAAACAATATGGTGATTCCTCAAAAAATTAAACATAAAATTACCATATGATTCAGCAACTCCACATAGGGGTATATTCCCAACAGAATTGAAAGCAAAGATTCAAAGATATATTTATATATCCATGTTCACGGCACCATTACTCCTAGTTGTCAAAACAGGAGGCAATCTAAGTGTCCGTCAACAGAAAAATGGTTAAAATGGTAAATTTTATATTATGTATATTTTGCCACAATAGAAAAAATAACTTCTCTTTAAACGAAATAGAATAAGAGGAGGAGGAGGAGGAAGTGGAGGAGGAGGAGGAAGAAAAAGCCTGACTAGGCGGTGGCACAGTGGATAGAGCATCGAACTGCGATGCAGAAGACCCAGGTTTGAGACCCTGAGGTCGCCAGCTTGAGCGCAGGCCCATCTGGCTTGAGCAAAAAATAAAAGCTCGCCAGCTTGGACCCAAGTCAAGTCGCTGGCTCAAGCAAAGGGTGGCTTGGTCTGCTAAAGGCCCGTGGTCAAGGCACATGTGAGAAAGCAATCAATGAACAACTAAGGTGTTGCAACGGCAATGAAAAACTAATGATTGATGCTTCTCACCTCTCTCCGCTCCTGTCTGTCTGTCTGTCCCTATCTATCCCTCTCTCTGTCCCTGTAAAAAAAAAAAAAAAAAAGAAAAGAAAAGAAAAAGAAGAGGGAGGAGGAGGAGGATAAAGAATCCACATTTTCTGACTCCTACACCAGGATTTTTCTCACCCCACAGACTCAGGGAGATAAGACCTAGCCCCTATCCAGCAATGTCCAGTAGGTGCCAAATGTCCTCGTGAAATGAGAACAAAGCATTTGGTTGCCCAAGAAAAAATAAAATATAATCCATTTCAGGAATGATAAGCTTTATGCTTAAGAGGAAAATGTCTAAAATTTTGGTGAAAACTTTGCTGCTAGGAAATCAAAAGGTCTGGGTTTGTTTGTGTTTTTTCGGGTCCTGTCATTTTCTTCTCCAGTGCTTGGTGGTGTCCTTCATGAAAACAACAGAGGAAGAGGTTGTCTGACCTTGTATTCTGAATCAGTGATCTCTATAAGGATCCATATACCTCTAGGCTAGCTCCAGTTAATAGCTGATGTGCAAGAAGAAAATTCTAGAAATGTGCTCACACTTATTTTTCAAAATTAGAGCGCAAGCTTTGCTACTGGTAAAAAATGTATTGACTGACCCCGGCTTCCTCAGAAAGCCATGTGTCAGGTGTAAGTATGAGGTACTCTAAAGGGAGAATAGGCCTGACTTGTGGTGGCTCAGTGGATAAAGTGTCGACCTGGAATGCTGAGGTCACTGGTTTGAAACCCCGGGCTTGCCTGGTCAAGGCACACGCGGGAAGCAACTACTACTGCTTCCTGCTTCTATCCCGTCTTTCTCTCTTATCTCTTTCCTCTCTCTAAAAATCAATAAATAAACTTAAAATGTTTCAAAAAGGGAGAATGGAAAGTTTCATTCTTTTTTTTCTCACTTTTTCTTTATTCTAACACATAGCAGTTTATGCATGCCTATTTAAAGGGAGAGATGTGTTCCAGTATATAATTTTAATCAAACTAACTTCCCAAAATGGACAAGAGGCTAAAAAGTATTCTTTTTTGGGGGGAACCCTCATGTTGAGGACAATACTAATGATGCAAGCCCACGTGAATGAGAGAATGACAGCTGATGTGTCTGCTCCTGGCACAGCTCTTTGTTGGCCCCGTGAAGAGGTAAAAACAAAGCTGTATTCATCAGATCTGTCACAAGGTGTTGATCATTCTGAAATGATCAACACTATCTGAAATATGGATTTACAGCCACTATCATAAATGCTGAAATGTATATTATGTCTTTGTATTATAATAGTAGGAAACCATTACAGCAAGACATTTTACAACATTGCCTATTTTATCTGCATCGTACCCTTTTATTTTTTATTTCATGCATCTTTAAATGCATGATATATTAATATGGGGAGGGCAATGAAAATATTTGAAAACCACTTTTCTTAATTACCAAGGTGTTACCTACAACCTATTAGCCCAGTGCTTTATCTACAATAGTAGCACCTCAGGGCATATTAGGAGATTAATAAATAAGCACTAAATTAATGACTATCCTTTCAGATGACAACCACAGTATATTGGGGCAGGGTTAGGAACATAGAAATCAAACAAGTAAGTTAGTCAGAGGAGTGAGGTTAATTATAACAAGAGGCTGAGCAGTCAGGCTCAGCAGATGCCTGTAGAGAAGAAAACAACTGACATCCTTCAGTAATATCAAGGATCCCAACTAGGCTTCCTCCATACTTTACACAAAGATTAACTGGTCATTGAAAAGGATAAAACTTAAAAGACTGATAATACCAAGTGTTAGCAATGATATAGAATAACTGAAATGCCCATATAAAACAAGTGAGGATATAATTTGGATAACTGCTTTGGGAAAGTGACAATATCTACTAAAGCTGAAGAGATGCATAACTATAACCCAACAATTCCTCTCATAGACCAATACATAACAGAAATGTAAAGAACAACACTATTCACAATAGTTCAAAATTGGAAATAACCCATTAAATCATCAACAGTAGAATGAATAAGTACACCGTTATAATTAATACAATGAGAATGAAGAAACCATTGTTACATGCCACAACCTGTATGAATCTCGCAGGCTTAACACTGAGCCCAACATGCCGGACCAAAGAGTACTTATGGTAAGCAGTGCTGTGCCAAGCCACAGAAACTCATAAGACAAAAGGAAAAATTCATAAAAACTGATTGAGATAGTTAATTTTACAAGTCAACTTGATTAGGCCACAGTATCCAAATAGTTAGTCAAACATTATTCCAGATGTTTCTATGAAGTTATTTTTTTAAGTTATTTTTTTTAGGTGAGATTAACATTTAAATCATCAGACTTTCAGTTAAAGACTCCAGCATATAGTACTGGTTCCATGAATGACAACCATTGTGAGAATTAAACAGACCACATCTAAAAGGTGATTCGTGAATGAAATACATTCTGTAGCTAAGATAATATATATACCAATATGATGCTTTCCCCTTTACCTGAAATTCACAAACCCAGCAGTTGTGAATCACACAGTTAATACATCCCCACCACCACCATGGTATATCTTGTGTTGATGGAAATAAGTCATTTTTTTGTGCACCATTCAAGGCAAAACAAAACAAAATGAAACTCTGAGGTGACAGCAGGATTTGGGTCTCGAATATTCTCAGAAAGTCCACCCTTCAGTCAAAGTCAGAACAAAAATGAGTTTGTGCAATGCAAACAAAGTGCCCACATGTCTTTTTAAGAGGAATTTATATGGCATAAATGATTGACTTCTCAATGGTAAACCAAAACAGATATAGATAGAGAAAAGAAAAGGAAAAGGAAGAGGAAGAGATTGAGGGGAAGAAAGAGAAGAAGAAGAGAAGGAAAAGAAAGGAAACAGTATCATGCACATGTATTTTTGAGAAAATCGTCAAGGACTTTAGCTTCCTTAAGGTGTTATTTGGCTTTACCTCACCTGCTTCCTGAACCTGAAAGGGTTTCTTAATTTTATGTGTCAGCCTGACAAGGCCACAGTTTCCAGATATTTGATCAAACATGTCTAAATATTGCTATGAAAGTATTTTTTAGATGAGATTAACATTTAACTCTGTAGATGTTGAGTGAAGCAGATTACGCTCCACGATGTGGTGGGCTTTGACAAATCAGTTGAAGGACTTAATAGAAAAAGACTGGCCTCCCCAAAAGAAGAAGAAATCTGCTGTCAGACCACCTTTCTACTTGAACTACAGTTCTTCCTTGGTTCTCCACCCTGTCAGCCTACCATGCAGAGTTTGGACTTGCCACACCCTCACAACCACATGGGTCAATTCCCTATAATAATTCCCATTCATTCATTCATTCTCTCTCTTTCTCTACCTCTATCTCACACACACACTCACACACACACACACACACACATGCACACACAACCTGTTGGTTCTGATTCTCTGGAAAATCTGATCCTATCTTTCCATACATTTTAAATATTTTGTTCATTATTAATTTTTAAATTAATTTTGAGTTTTTAATATATTATTTATCTTAATTATTGAGGGTATTTTTGGCATCCCCTTGAATTTTACATCTGAGTTTAGGGCCTCTATTCTTTCCCCTTGTTCTGGCTCTGCATTTATATAAAGTCAAATAACAGGCAGAAGTAGTCCATGCTTCTAGAAGTCAAGACAATGGTTCCTTCTGGGGGATGGGAGGAGGAGTGACATAATGGGCACAAGGAAGGGTTGCTAAAATGTTCTTCCTGATGTGGGTGCTGATTAAGTGGGCATATTCTCTTTGTGAGAAATCATTCAAATGTACACTCATAACTTGTGCTCATTTCTCTATTATATGATATTTCAATTAAAAAATTAATGTAAAAATTAGACGAGTGTTCTCTCTGCCCACTTCCATCATCTCTTCTAAACTGGCAATAAAAACTTAAAACAATTGAGCAAATTTGGAGCCATCGTTTTTAGAGAAATGCCCATCTGACCCAAGACTCTTTGGATTTCAAAGAGGAAAAACCACTCATGCCAACATCATACAAGGGGGTGTTGCTGAAAAGATACTGGGAAATCTCACCAGTCTGAAGGGCAGGAAGTATAGCTGTTCTTAATGAGAATCTGGACATTGGCAATATTTATGATTTGGTTTGTGCCTTGCATTGAGTATGACATATTATGCAAATAACCATTTCAACCATTTTATGAACAAGACTATGTAACAAGCATTGTGTTAGGAACTTTACATTTATTTAGTTCTCATACTTTCCCTTCACATACATATATAATAGTAATACTCTCACTTTAAAGATGAGTCAACTGATTCTCAGAGAAATTAAGTCATTTTCCCACAGAGACTTAAAGCAGAGAAGGCCCAGATGTCAAAGTTCTTTCCACCAAGGTCATGTCAAGTGCCTTGACGTGAAAGAATGTACCCCATACCTTGTCTGTCCCTCACTTTCCCAACCTACCCTCAATGGACCAAAGCCAGCCTTGCTCCTGGGTCCAGATAATCCATTAGCCCTAGCAGTGGGAAGGAAACTGATTCTCTCACACTTCAGTGAGCAGGATAGAATTACCCAAAGCTGGCACTGGTCAGTCGGACAGTGAGCCTCTCCCGCCCAGTCGAGACTCCTCCTCTCCTCCTTCTTCTCTTGAGCTGGGGCTTAGGTGCGAAGTGTGAGGACGGGGATCCCAGGGCAGAGAGCTCTTCTCCCTTGACCCAGTAGGCTGGTTGGCATCATGACCATGTTGGAGTGGGATCCGGGCTCCAAGGACACACCCTCCAGGGTTCGAAGCTGGAAGACCTGGCTACCCCTCCTTCAGAGTTCGAAGCTGGAAGCCTCTGGTGACTCTACCCAAGGCTGAAAAAAACATGGCATCCACCTTTCACCACTAACTCGGCCTCGAGTGCGCTCCGGGAGAGCCGCCCGCTCCATTGTTAGAGCGCTTTTGCTCGTCGCTCCTTGCAGCCAGCGCCAGGACCCGGAGTTGTACAGCCCTCCCAGCCCCGAGAGCTTCGAGGTGGAGAGAGCAGGACTCCGGAAAACTCCTAGGAGCCGCTATCTGTCGGATCGGATCACCCAATTTGTAACTAAAGAAGGGTCCAGGTCCAAGAGGGACATCTCCAGCTTAGTACCTCTGGCCCTCGGATCCCGGACTCGGAGCCCAGGCTACCGGTGGGCAAATCGACCCCAGTTTCGACCCCCGGCCAACCCTAAGTTTGCACCCCGGGGCACAGGAGCGGACCCAGCCTCCCTGCTCAACCCTGCTGGGCGGCTGTGGGACAACCCCCGGCTGCACCGAGCACCCCGACTGGACCCTGGGCGGGCAGCCTCTTCCGCCCGGGTGGCCTCTCCCGGGGTCTGTCCCCTTCGCGCCCCCACGCGTCCTTCTGTGTTTCTGAGCTTGCTCTGAAAGTGATGTAACCAGGACAGGCTCGCGCGCCGCTTTCCCTCTTTTCCTGACTTAAGTCCTTCCTCCCTCCAGCATCCGCGATCCGCGCGCAGAGCCGGCGCTGGGCTGCGCCGCCGCTTAGCTTCCAGAGCCGGGGGACCGCGACGGGCACTATTGGGAAAGACTCGCTCCTACGTCCCACCTCCTGGATAAAGAGTCAAAAAGAAAAGCCAGCCTTCCCTTCCAGAAACAAGAGAGAGAGTCAAGGGTCCAGCTGCCGTGGAGATTTCTAAGGAGACTCAGACTGGCTTCTTTCCCTGCTCCCAGGGGACGGGAGGAAACCTCAGGTACCTCAGTGACCCCCGCCGGCGTACGTTTAGATGAGAGATTGAGGTTCAAATAGTAAAGAGAGACAGGCAGACAGACGACAAAGACCAATAGAAACAGGGGGAGAGATAAAGAGAGACAGAGACCAAGATTGTCAGAAAGTAGAGAGAAACAAAGAATAAGAGACATAGTGTTGGTGGGTGGGAAATTGATGTGGATTTTTCTTAACCCACTGTGGTTTCTCTCCGAGGAAGACAGTAAACCTGCTGCTCTCTAGCCAGTGAGAAGCCCCCAACCTGCATGGAATGAAAAATGCGGCCTGATGACATTAACCCGAGGACTGGGCTGGTGGTGGCCCTGGTCAGTGTTTTCCTGGTCTTTGGCTTCATGTTCACTGTCTCTGGGATGAAAGGAGAGACTCTGGGAAACATCCCCCTCCTGGCCATCGGCCCAGCCATCTGCCTACCAGGCATCGCAGCCATTGCCCTGGCCAGGAAAACTGAGGGGTGCACCAAGTGGCCCGAGAATGAGCTACTGTGGGTCCGAAAGTTGCCCTGCTTCCGGAAACCCAAGGACAAGGAGGTGGTGGAACTGCTGAGGACTCCTTCGGACCTGGAGTCAGGCAAGGGAAGCTCAGATGAGCTGGCTAAGAAGGCGGGCCTCAGGGGGAAGCCTCCCCCCCAGGGGCAGGCTGAGGTGCCTGTGGCCAGCTCCATCACCACTCCCACCCCTACGGAAGAAGAAGAAGAATGCCAGAGCCTGGTCCAGAGTGGGCATCATGAGGAAACATCCAGACACCTGGACGGCTACTGTCCCTCCGGCAGTTCCCTCGCCTACAGTGCCTTGGATGCCAAGTGCTCAGCCTGGGACAGGTCCGAGTGCCCCAAGCCCGAGGACAGCATCTTCTTTGTGCCCCAGGACAGTATCATCGTTTGCTCCTACAAGCAGAACAGTCCCTATGACAGATACTGCTGTTACATCAATCAGAGCCAAGGCAGGTGGGACCACGAGACAATAGTCTAAACTTTGCATACAAGGGTCGCTGTGCTACACTCAGCTCCCCGTGGAAGGAAACATGGCTACACTCAGCTCCCCGTGGAAGGAAATTGCCCTGTTCCAACAGGCTTCACACTGTTAGAAAGCGACCTGGTATGTGCTGGGAGTGCAAACCTCTGGTGCCTGAGAGCTATGTAAATAGGCATGTTGGGACACCTTTTAGGGAAGGGTGATGAGGGCTAAGGACACTAGAAGTGGATAGGAGAGGAAGCAGTTTCTATTGCTTTTTAACAATTTAAATCATGTTGGATGTTTTGTAAATAAACCAAAAAGTGCCACTCAGTACCTGCTGAGAGCAGGGTAAATTCTGAGTGGGCTGCAGAAACCAAGCATGAAATGACACATGGCTATTCATAAGGACCCTGCACTGCTTTTATTCTGAAAAAAATTGAAAGAAAAACAATTTAATGCTTTATTATTAGAAATGATTCTTGACTGTTGAAAGCTTTTTACATTTACTATTTGCTGAAAGAAAGAAAAAATGAGTACAGAATAGCTATATCCCACCTTAGGTAGGGTGCTTTCTGGAGAAAGGGGGGCTTAAAGAGAATTATGTAACTGAGCTTTATGATATTATCCTCTGAAAAGATCAGGATTTTCAAATAAAGTAAAATAAATGTGGCCAGCTATGTGAAAAGCTAAGATTTTTTAGGTGGCTATATTACTTATTAAACTCTTCACTTAAAGTGATTTACTGAGTTTTATCTGAAGTGTTTTCTAACATTTACTATCACTCATGTATAATTTCCTCATCAGGTGCAGAATGGCTTGATGTAATATTTTCATAGATTAGAATTTGTTTTCATCAAGTCAAAATGGATTTTACATATGTATACAAGTGTCTTTAACATTTCTGAGAGACATGTACCGGTAATTACTATTCCTTTATGCCTTTTAAAATCTGAAAACTATGAAATCAATACTTTAGTCTTGAACTTTATGCAGAATTTACATGACATGATATGATTAAACTTCTGGAAATATCAGAAAATGTCATCATTTGTACATTTGTTTAGTAAACGCCAGTGGAATGAGAGTTAATCTATTAGATTTAACTAAAGCCCAGAGTTTGTTTTTTTTTATTAATTGAATTTATTGGGCTGACATTTGTTTGCAAAACCATACAGGTTTCAAATGTACAACTCAATAAAATATCCTCTGCACACTGCAACATGCACCCATCACCCAAAGCAAAGTCTCTTTCTGTCCCCATTTCCTTCACCTTTGCCCACTTCTACCTAACCCTTAACCCCTTTCTCTCTGGCTGTCACCCCACTGTTTTCTGTGTCTGTGTGTTTGTTATGTATATATGTTTTTGGCTATGTACATATGTTCTTTCATCCAGTCTCTCCACTCCCCCAACCATCTGACAGCTGTTAAGTTCATCTATATCTGATCAGCGAACGCCACATGGCAAAGGTATGCTCTACTTCATGTTTAATTTTTAATTTTTTTTGCTGCTGAGGAAAAAAATCAAAAGAGAATCCTAAATTGTACTTTCTATTTCACTAGCTCAACTATAATAGACAAGAGGTCAATCATTCAGAATTCTATCTGATCCCTTTAGAAGAGAAATATTGAGTTATATATAGAAACGGTGGTATATTTCATCTTAAATATCAGAATAATTTTGTATTCTTCAAAGAATGATGATTTCTTTGTAATGATCACATAGTTCCAGACACTTTTCCCCAAAATGGGAATTGAGGACAAAATTGTGGGTATGTCTCTTTTGTGTATTTCACATCTAACTCTGCAATTCTCTAAGTATAGCAATTATTCTTAAGAATACTTCCCTTTAAAAAAAAATCACAATTTTCTAATCAAATATAACATCAAAAGTATGTAATTGCTTTTTAGTACAGCTTAACATCAGAAAATGAGACTTGTGATTCTGGGCAAATTTTATCTTCTCATACCTCACTTCCCTGAAAAGTGAGGAGTGGGACCAATTTACACTAGATTATCTCTTCATTCATTCCAGTTTGAATATTCTATGGCATTATGTCAAAGGCATTTTATATATTGCTAGGAAATGAGCTATTGCAAAATGCAGGCCAAACTTATGCACTTTGTGATAATAATTATGTGACGTGGATTGAATTCTTGCTACTATTAAAAAGAATTTTGTAGATGTGTGAAAGCAGATTTGTTTTATTACCAAATATTTTTTACTCAACAAAATGCATTTCTGGTAATAAAATAAAGATATTTAAAGTAAAATATATTTAAGGATAATTTTTTAAATATTGGAGCCCCAAGTAATCTAACACATACCCTTACAGTAAATGTGATTTACTTTGGATTTCACACAGAGGAAAAATAGTTTCCTAACATCACACTATCTCTTGCTAATTCTAATGCATTTTGGAAGAGGGAAATTATATTTCTATGAAGGTGAAAATTATTGGATAATTAGATAAATAAAAACTTCCTCAGTGTGGGCTGGGTGGCTCAGTGATAAAGCATCATCCTGCCTGACTGGGCAGTGGTGCAGTGGATAGAGCGTCAGGCTAGGATGTGGAAGACCCAGGTTCGAGACCTTGAGCTTGCCAGCTAGAGCGTGGGCCCATCTGGCTTGAGCAAAAGCTCATCAGCTTGGACCCAAGGTCACTGGCTCCAGCAAGGGGTTGCTCGGTCTGCTGAAGGCCCGCGGTCAAGGCATATGTGAGAAAGCAATCAATGAACAACTATGGTGTCACAATGGCAACGAAAAACTAATGATTGATGCTTCTCATCTCTCTCCGTTCCTGTCTGTCTGTCCCTATCTATCCCTCTCTCTCTGTCCCTGAAAAAAAAAGCATTGTCCTGTTGCATAGAGGTTGTGGGTTCCATCCCAGGTCAGGCCACATGCAAGAAGCAATCAGTGAGTACACAACTAGAACAACTAAATGAAACAACAAGTTCATGCTTCTCTCTCTCTCTCTCTCTCTCTCTCTCTCTCTCTCTCTCTCTCAATCAACAAAATAGTTAAAAAGGAAAAATCCTTCCTCTAATTTGTTGGCCATATGGACAGCTGTAGAGGTGAGGAGATAGTAAAGCATCAGAGAAAAATGTTCAGCAATTCAGCAAATCTTACACAGGGTCTGAAAAGAGATGTTTGTATTGTCAGGTATGATTTGGGGTTTGGAAATGTTACTTTCTGATTTCTTAGAACCATTTCAAATTCCTTCAGATCCCACACACACTCTAATTTCTAAATTCAAACTCTTCTACTAGTTTAGAGATATAAGGTATTTTATCACATTTTCAACTTCTATATCAGAAGAAACTAACTTCAGGTTTCTTCTTCCACCCACCTAGTTAAAGGCATCTAAATATGCATTTGAAAGGATTTTCTACAGTGCTAAAATACGGGTTTGCAAGTGTTGGACTGGCAAGGTTTAACTTTGATCAGAAAAAATAAAATGTGTGATTGTGTGTGTGAATTTTTCTTAATATCTTACATAAAGCAACACCCTTCCTACTAAGGAGCAAGCTAACCTCATGCCCCGAATCAACACTTGTTAAATATCATTCAGGGTAAACTGGTTATTCTTTTGAACAGAGGTGGAAGAGAAAAAAAACAAGGAGAGAGAGTGTCTGATCCTGTTAGAGAACAGAGCAGCTCACTCCAATCAATGGTTCTAGCAAATTGTTAATATTAACTTAATAGACATGAGGATTTGCTTCTGGTATCCTTTAAGAGATTTAGACAGACAAATTTATGTAAATGTTAGTTATTTTTATTTGTTGTTAATTCAAATAGTCATTTCAACTTGATTTTAAGTAGGCATTTTATTTTTGAAATTTTCTCTATTGAATATCTCTTGTTCGATATCCCTGTTTATTATTCACATGGGTTTTTGTTTTTCTAAACCGTTTCTGTTTCTTTTTTTTATCAAGTGAGAGAGAAGGAGGCAGAGAGACAGATTCCCACATGCACTCCAATCTGGATCCACCTGGCAACCCCCATCTGAGGCTGATGCTCTGCCCATTGGAGCCACTGGTCTATTTTAGTGCCTGAGGAGAGGTCATGGAGCCATCCTCAGTGCTCGG
This sequence comes from Rhynchonycteris naso, assembly GCA_037038555.1. Lineage (NCBI taxonomy): Eukaryota > Metazoa > Chordata > Mammalia > Chiroptera > Emballonuridae > Rhynchonycteris > Rhynchonycteris naso. Next base: position 38,319,045 of record CM072996.1, on the reverse strand, counting down.
CCCACCCAGGGCCAACTTGCTCATTCAAGCCATGGCTGCAGGAGGGAAGAGTGAGAGAAAAAGAGAGAAATGGGGGAGAGAGAGGGGTAGAGAAGCAGATGGTCACTTCTCTTATGTGCCCTGTGTGACTGGAATGAACCCAGGACTTCCACACATTGTGCTGACACTCTATCACTGAGCTAGCCGGCCAGGGTCCTAAATTGTTTCTTGATTCCAATGTGTGAATTCAGGCAAGATACCAAGCGAGCATATTTACACAACTGTTTCAAAACTTAGTTTCTATTGCAGTTGTCATGGTAAACAAAATACAGGTATGGTTAAGTTCAGGTTCTCTTCCAAACCTTCCTAACCAGCGCCTTTCAGTACTATGGATCTTAATATCCACTAAGCTGGCAAACATAGGGAAGAAAGATTCGTTCTTTTAAATGTTTTTCCCTTTTGTAACATCCAACCTCTACTTGTTTGTTAATATCACCTCCTCTACACCTACAGCACCACTTATTTTGTGAGAATTTACTGTCACTATTCTTTTATATCATCAAGGAAAATATTTTGAAAATCTACAGTCCCATTATCCTAACAGAACTGCTATTGTATACAGTTCACAAAAATTAAGGGATATTTCAAAATGAATATGAAGCAATAAGATATCCCCTAATTTTTGTGAGCAGTGTGTTTCCATTTTAGCTTAGTGCATTATCTTCCAGGCTTCCTCCATATACATATGCACGCTACATATTGTAACCGTGTGTTTTTCTTTAATCTTTTAATTATATCCTAAGTATGTTTTTATGCTTCTATGCAGTGCTTCTAATTATCATTTAACATTTGTGTAATATATTATTTAACAATATACCATAATTTATCATGTCCTACCTTATTGTTAGCCAGATATTGTGTTTTATGGATAGCTTCAAATATTTTGCTTTTTCTTTTGCTGGTAACACAGTTACATTATTTGCTACTTGCCCATAGAGGTGAAAATTTGCAATTGAAAAGCTGTATCTTTATAGATGAGAGTGAGGGAGCAGAAATGTATAAATAGGTAAAACATTCAATATTGTTGATTTTCTCCTTATTCATGTAGATGCAAGACATAGGGTAAGAAACAAAATAATACTTCTTCAAAAAGTCCCCTATTGAGACCAGACCCAGTACTTTTTAAGAGTAAGGTGAGACATTTCCCCAGGTAAGATGCCACTAGTTTGATCTCAAAATCAGACCACAGTGGTATCGATCTTCAGGAGCATAATGTTGAACAACCAAAATAAAAAATAGAAGTAGATAATAATTATTACTTTGTCATATTTCAAAATAAATTGCTTAAAGTGTCTTACCATATATTTTAGAATATATTTAATATGTGTGTATACTGTTCTATTAGTGACTTACAAAGGAATTTCAGGAATTCAATAGATTCTATCCATGACTTTTATATATTTCAGTTTCTCACTGGAAAAAATCAAATTCAAGATGGAGAGGTAGACTAATCTGGGTTCAATCAAATATCTCAGCTTCCTGTCCAGATAACATAAAATTATGTAATCACTTCTATCCCTGGGTCCTTACTTCATGGACACCCCAAAGAAAGGCATTTATACATGATCCCATCCAGATACAAAAATAGGTGGGCTCTGAAATTAATTTCTACAGCCTTTTGCAAGATACTGCTGGAGGCCTTGGTTGGTTGGCTCAGTAGTAGCATCTGCTTAGAGTGTGAAAGTCCTGGGTTCTATTCCTGGTCAGGGCAAACAGGAGAAGGGAGAATCAACCATCTGCTTCTCTACCCCTTCCCCTCTACCTTCTCTCCCCTCCACCCTCAGTGATGGCTTGAATGAGCAAATTGGCCCCGGGCACTGAGGATGGCTCCATGGCCTCACCGCAGGCCCTAAACAGCTCGGTTGCTAAGTGGATCCCAGTCAGGGCACATGCAGGAGTCTGTTGCTCTGCCTCCCTGCCTCTCACTTAATAAAAAGATATTGCTGGACCCAATCTTTGTTAGTGATTCTTTATTTTGCCTTTATTTCTCCTCCTGACCCCGTGTTGGAGCCTGCAAACACCTTATCCTCAGTGATAGCACAAGGCTTTGCATGCCTTATACCTAATAACACAGACTGGTTACAAAATAGGGATATAAAGCTATTAAATGTCTCTTGTGCTATTCTTTAACAAATCCATCCTTAGAAAGTTAAATATAACAAAATTTTTGCAATTAATCACTTTTTTATTTTTCATGGTAATGAACCATTGTATATATAAGACAGGTTAGCTAGCTGTCTGAGTAGCTCTTCAGTCTAAGGCAAGACCACATTTGTTTAGAAGAATTAGGCTTTTGAAAATCACCTGCCTGTGATTCAACATGAAAATATGAACAATTACCTTCTGTATAAGTGATAAAACCATCACACCTACTCGAAAAAGTCCCACCTGCCCTTGTGCCCTCCCATCCCACCTCCCACGATCTACAGCAGCTTCTTGGCTGTTCCACAATCAGGCCCTGAGCTGACCATCCATTTTCTCAGCCTCAAATGCATACTGTCTTCATCCCTCTAAGACTTAATGCCCTCACATCCTTCAAGAGACAGCTGCCACAACTTCCACAATCTCTCAGATTTCCCCCTCAGAACTAACACTCCATCGCTCCGTCACCACTGTCATTGTGCATAGTAGCTGAGTATGTTTCTGTCTTTCCAACACAGTGTGAGCTCTTTGAGGGCAGGGGCCACATGTTATTTAGCTTTCCACTCCCCCTCCCCCAACACACCTCTCCACACTCAGTGAAAACTCTTGCACCTTTTGGGTCCCCCTCAAAGCCTACTCACCTCCCTTTCTGGCAGGGAAAGAAAAATCTGCCTTGTTGATGTAAACTAAGTTAAATTGAAATAGTCAGCAACAACACAAGTTATAGTGTGGTTTGGGGTCGTAATTTTTATTTAGCATATTGTTTCTTCAGGGAAACCACATCTTATAAAACAAGGAGAAGAAAGAGACAAGCCTTTCCCGAGCACTTTCTCTTCCCTCCATGACTGACCTAATCCTACTCTCTGCTTTCCCTCTATGAGTCAGTGGCCCTACTGCACATGTGACAAGAACTAGTGGTTCTAGGAGCATTTGACAGCTGAGCTTTTAAACTCCTGGCCAGAAAGAATGTGAATCAATCAATATACTTAGGTTAATCCTGTAAGTAGGTCAACAAAATATAATTCCCCAACTTTGACAACTGTCCCTCTATTATGCTTCCATCCAATAGCTCTTAACAGGCATTTCAAGGCCACCTGGGTATTCTCCAGGTTCAGTTTCCAGGAGCCAAGTTGCACATTGTCATCACCAAACCTGTGAGATACTCAGGACTATGGTTTGTGGTTCAGAGAAAGCCAAGCTTGTTCTAAAACAATATGATGGCATTGTTCAGCAACTCCCTGGAGCAGTATCTGAGGCCAGTCTTAATAACTTTCGATCCATGTAATTTGTCCTGTGAATTTCCCAAACTATCTGACTGGATAAAGGTGGGATATCATTGTTTTGTTTTAGGTGAGAGGAGGGAAGATAGTGAGGCAGACTCCCGCATGTGCCCTGACCAGGATCCACCTGGCAACCCTGTCTGGGGCTGATCCTCTAGTACCTAGCTATTTTTTGTGCCTGAGGCTGTCACACTCCATGGAGCTATCCTTACTGCCTGATGCAATGCTTGAACCAATCAAGCCATTGGCTGAGCGAGGGGAAGAGGGAGAGAAAGGGGGAGAGAAGCAGATAGTTGCTTCTCCTGTGTAACCTGACCAGGAATCGAACCTGGAATGATGCTCTATTCACTGAGCCACCAGCCAGGGTCAGGTGGAATTTAATTTGAGACACTTTTTTTTTTCTTGACAATGGTGAATATGTTTTTCCTTTAATAACAGCAAGAGGGACTTCCTTTGAGTGTGGCAGGAAAGGGAATAGCCGAAGGGGAGTCTGTATGGGACTGTCAACATAGGCAGAAGGGCCATCAATACCTTATGAAGCCAGTCATTATTGTGGCATCCACTCCTCCATCCATCCCTCACCCCGACATCAATAGTTATCATCTCTAACTTAGCAGCAAATGTTAGAAAACAGACTAAGAGGATAAACCCAACAGAAAATGTTTTAATAATGTAAAGAGTAAAACAAAAATGCTAGAGAATTTTGATACATTTTTAAGTGCTAAAATATATATACACTTGATTTAAGAGTGTATCCAATAAGGGTAAAATTAGGCTGAAAATACCTGCTCGACAGAGTTAAAAGGAATATAAAATAGTATCCAATAAATAAGGTTAAATACATTGGAACAGTATTCAATAATGGACTAAAAAGTAAAATAAAAACTAGGATGTTAAAGGAATATAAAGTGAATAATATTAGTTAAGGTATTTAAAATATAAAGATAATAAAATTAAATATTTATAAATGTATAAATTCAACCAAAATGACCCATTGAGAGAAGGCCAGGACTAAGAGCCTCGGCTGAGGCAAGGACAGAAAAGGAACAGACCTTGCAGGGATCATGTGCCCAAAAGCCAGAACTTATGACTTACAACAGGAAGTATGAGGGAGCCCAAGTGGGATATAGCATCATTGGACCCTGTCATTTAGACTCCTGGTCTACCTGGTAAAAGTCAACTCCATCATGGTCCAGTTTGTCCTAAATATTCCTGGTTAATTCCTCTCCTTGCCAGGCCACTCCCAAGCTCCTGGTAGGACCCTGGCTAAAGCTACACAGCCACACTGGGATCATGGCTCAGGTATCTGAACCAAGTTGCAATAACGACCTTGAAATAGAGATCCTGGAAGCTTTCTCAATCAGCCAGAATAAAGAATGGATTACTTTATTATTTTCGTGGGTTTTCTTTAATTGTTGATTTTAGAGAGAGAGGAAGGAAGAGAGAGAGGGAGAGAAAAACATCGATTTGTTGTTCCACTTATTTATACATTCATTGGTTGATTCTTGTGTGTGGTCTGACCAGGGATTGAACATATCAGGACAACTCTCTGACCAACTAAACTACCCAACCAGGGATATTATTTTCTTTTATACTGTTTTAATCATGCTCTGAGTACAGAGATCCCAATAACTAATTTCATTCTTCCCTCCCTGTGACTCATATCTGTGAGCTGCGTGGAAGAGAAAATTGTATCGTGACCCTAGGAGAGCAATATATTCAGGCTTTGATAGATAGTGTGGGAAGTAAATTCCAAGAATAAAGTTTTCCAACAAATCCAGAAAGAGAATTAAAATCTGCTGTTTATCAATATCCCAACACTTTAATATTCTCCACACCCACATCACTGAGAATGTCCAGGTAATCGCTTGTACACAGACACATGAGAGAAGAATGGCCCGTCTGCACTAAACCACAGCCTTCCCACTTCTCTGTTGCAGCTTCTACCACTGTTTCCCTTGGAAACCAAAGGAGCAGCTGCCTTGGAAAACCATCTCTCACCCTCCTCACTCATCAGTCCCAGACCAGCAGCCTATCTTCTTTCTTATAGAAAACATTTGATGTCCGGAGGTGGCATGCATGTGAGGGACAATATAAAAACATCACCACACTGGGTCAGAGCATTCTATCTAGTATTCTTTCTTGAATGGTTTCATTTTTTCTTCTTCATATTATATGACATACCATGAATTTCTTCTCTGTGTTGTGATGATTTGTGTACACAAATCTTTTCTACTAGATCTTAGGCTATTTAAAGTCTAAGAAAGACAAAGCTTTCCATTTGGCATTCCCTACAGAGCCCTTTGCTTGATAAAAGTGAGTTCAATTACATAATTATTGGTCAACATGATTTTAACCCATTGATAGATGTGTCAGCATGCATCAATGATTCTTGCCTGAATTGATTATGATTATAATGGTTATTTATTTTTCTTTACTTATTCTACTTTTATCAGTTGTAATTATACCCTAAGAAAGAACTTTTCCTTCTACTCCATTTGTTTGTTCATTTATTTATTTATTAATGAGTATGGACTCATGGGTTATTATTTTATGCAATGGATTAAAATCTTATTACTTTCATTTTTTAAATGATCATATATGCCATAGACTGTGTCGGGAGAAACCCTAACAAGCTTGCTCCTGTGGTCCTTTGGCATGTATCCATCTTGTTTTATACAGTATTTTTTGTCACAAGATGTTTCTACAAAATTAATTACAAACAGAGGAAAACTAACTTTATATTGTATAAACCTAGTAGAAGGCAATAGCTTAGCCAGTAATCAAAGTTAGTGTCAGTGGTAATGGTGCCTCCTATTACATAGTGAGAAGGACACATCACTTGGATGGTATTTCTGCCAAAAGTGAATAACCTCAATGTAATCATGAGGAGATATCAGAAAAATTTAATTGGGGTATGTACATTCTATAGAATAACTGGCCTGAACTCTTTAAAAAAGTTGAGGCCATAAAAGACTAGAAAATGGTCCTGATTAAAGGAGACTAGAGTCATGATACTAAATGCAAGTCATGATCCTGGAAAAAATACTAGACCAGAGGGGGAAATGCTATTAAACATTATAGGGACAATTAGCAAATTTTCATAAAGTTTAGAGATTAGATAATAGTATTATATCAATGTTAATTTTCTGATGTTGATCATTTTATTATGACTATATAAAAGAATGCCTTAATTCCTAGTAATTTAGACACTGGAGTATGTAGGGAGGAAGGAGCATCATGTCTGCACCTTATTTTCAAAAGTTTCAAAAGAATAAGAAGGTAAAAGCAGTCATCTAGTTGAAGGGCGCATGTGAAATAGGTGAATAGGATGTGGGCTTTTTAGTTTTTCTCATGCAACTTTTCTGTATGGTTTAATTTATTTTAAAACTAAAAGTTATAAAAACTGAGTTGAATAAAACTCTACTACCATTTGTTTATTTTTATTCATTTATACTCCACTACATTCTAAAAGTAGGATTAAAGGCAATTTATAAGCAATCAGTGAACAACTAAAGTGCCACAACTACAAGTTGATGCTTCTATCTCTCTCTTCATTACAATTTCTCTCTCTCTCTTTCTCTCTCTCTCGAGCACATGTGTATGCTAAAAAAAAAGACAGATTGTCAACATAGATTAAAAAATAAGACCCAGCTATACTGCTCACAAAAATTAGGTGATATTTCAAAATGAATATAAAGCAATAAAATATCCCCTAATTTTTGTGAGTAGTATATATGTTGTTATAATGAATCCGTTTGAACTACTAAGTAAATTAAAAGTAAAGGGATGGAGAAAGCTATATCATGCCAACACTAATCAAAAACAAAAGCTGGAGTGCTTATATTGATTTCAATACAGTAGAGTTCAGAGCAAAAAAAAAATTATCCGGAATGAAGAGGTGATTGAACTGTGCCCCACCTCTCAATTCAAATGTTGAAGTCCTAACCTTCAATATAATCATATTTGGAGATAGAACCTATAGGAGCTAATTAAAGTTAGATGAGGCCATAAGGGTAGGTAGGACCTTGAATGATAGGATTAGTGTCCTCCTAAAAAGAGATACCAGAGCACTTGCTCTCTCTTGTTCTTTAAGTGTGCTCAAAGAAAGGGCATGTGAGATGGCAGACATCTATAACCCAGGAAGAGAGGCCTCTTCAGAAACTGACCATCCTGGTACCTTGATCTTATACTTCTGGCCTTCAGAACTGTGAGGAAACAAAGGTCTCTAGTTAAGCCTCCTAATTCATGGCATTTTGTTATGGCAGCCCATACTAACTAAGATGGAGGGGAATTACATAATGATAAGGAGGTCAAGTCTCCAAAAAGATAACCCTTAATGTATATACACTATAACATATTGTCAGGACACAAGAATAAAAAACTAGTAGAACTATAAGGAGAAATAGGTAAATTCACTGCTGTAGTTCAACACTCCTCTATCAGAAATGGACAGATCCAGCAGGCAGAATATCAGTAAGAACAAACTGAACTCAACAACATCATCAATCAACTTGATTAACTGACATCTACAGATTATGTCACCTAACAATACCAGATTACATATTCATCTCAAGATATCATGGAACTTATACCAAAATAGACCACATTCTGGACCATAAAACACAACTTAACAAATTTAAAAAGAATAGAAATAATATAAAGTTTGCTTTTTAGGGGTATGTATGTTAAGAATTGTGTTAAAATTGAAATGTCTGTGTACTTATCCTCAAAACAACCAATAAAATCTCAATTATGAAAAAAAAGAATAAAAGAATACTATAAAAAACATATGCCCTGGGGGGAGGGAGGAGAGGGTGGGATAGGGAAGAGGGGAGGGGCACAGGGAAAACCAGACAGAAGGTGACAGAGGACAATTTGACTTTGGGTGACGGGTATGCAACATAATTGAATGATAAGATAACCTGGAGATGTTTTTGTTGTACATATGTACCCTGATTTATTGGTGTCACCCCATTAAAATTAATAAAAAAAAGAAAAACTAATGGAACTATAGAAATAAAGAAGTAACATTACTCAATAAAAAAAATTGGTAAAAATAAAAAAAATAAAAAAAACATATGCCCACAAATTTGATGAATTAGATAAAATGGACCAATTTCTTTAAAGACACAATTTACCAAAACTGACACAAGAAGAAATAGACAATTTAAATAGGCCTATATTTATTTTAAAAATTGAGTTATTAATTAATAACCTTCCAAAACTGAAACACCAGGCTCACATAGGTTCAGCGATTCTTCCAATCATTTGAGGAAGGAATAATATCAATTCTCTACAATCTCTTTTAGAAGATAGAAGAGGAAATACTTTCTAAATCATTCTATGAAGTGATAATTACCCTAATACCAGACAATGATTCTAAAAGAAAACTACAAACCAATATTTCTCTTAAACAAAGATACAAAAAAAATCCATAACAAAATATTAGCAAATCCAATTTGACAAAGTATGAAAAGAATTACACATCACAATCAAGTGGGATTTATCCTAGGTGTGCACACCTTGCTTAACATTAAAGAATGGACCCATATCAACAAGTTAGTGAAGAAAAATCATACAAGTCAATAGATGCAGAAAAGCATTTGACAAAATCTAGCACCCACCCATGATAAACACTCTAAACAAACAGGAACAGGAGGAATTTTCCTCAACTTGATAAATACACTTACAAAATGACCTACAGCTAACATCTCACCATTATTAACAGTGAAAAGCTAGAAGCTTTTCCACTAAGATCAGGAACAAGACAAGGATGCTCCTTCTTACCTTTTCTTTTCAACATTGCCCTGGAAATCCTATCTAATTCATTAAGACAAGACAAGTTGAGAAAAGAAAAAGCATAGTGATTATAGCAAGATTGCCAGATATAAAATTAATCTATAAAAGCTAATCACTTTCCTATTTACCAGCAACAAACAAGTGAAATTTGAAATTAAAACCATAATACCATTTGTTTTCAGCACCCCAAAAATAAAATATTTAGGTACAAATCTAACTAAACATGTACAAGATCTGTATGAAGAAAACTATAAAACTGATGAAAGAAATCAAAGTACTAAATAGACACATGTTTCATGTTCATAGATAAGAAGTCTCAATACTGTCAAGATGACAGTTCTCCCCAACTTGGGCTATAGAATCAATGATTTCCCAATTAAAATACCAACATGTGGCCTGGCCAGCAGCTCAGTTGGTTAGAGCATAGTCCTGAAGCACAGAGGTTGCTGGTTCAGTCCCCAGTCAGGGTACATACAGGAACAGATTGATGTTTCTGTCTATCTGTCTCTCTCTCTCTCTCTCATTCTCTTTCTTTCTCTCTTTACAATCAATTAAAAAAATACCAACAACCTGACCAGGTAGTCGCACAGTGGATAGAGCATCGGACTGGGACGCAGAGGATCCACGTTCAAAACCCTGAGGTCGCCAGCTTGAGTGCATCTGGTTTGAGCAAAGCTCACCAGCTTGAGCCCAAGGTCTCTGGATTGAGCAAGGGGTCACTCGGTCTGCTGTAACCCCCTACCCCCCATCAAAGCACATATGAGAAAGCAATCAATGAACGAGGTGCCGCAACAAAGAATTGATGCTTCTCATCTCTCTCCCTTCCCATCTGTCTGTCCCTATCTGTCCCTCTCTCTGTCACTGTCACACACATACACACACTCACACACACACAAATACCAGCATGTTATTTTGTGGATATTGATAAACTGACTCTAAAGTTCATATGGAGAGATAAAAGACCAAGAATAGCCAAGACAGTTTAGAAGAAGAGTACAGCCAAAGGACTGACAATACCTGACTGTAATTACTGAAATGCTACAGTAATTAAGACAGTATACGAAATATAACCCAAAATATACAATGAGCAAATAGTAAAAAAGGAAGGTGGAGGGGAATGCGGAGCCCACCTCAGAGAAGCCGGAACTGTGGTAATAAAGGGCATGCATTCCCAGGGCCACACTTCATGGGTTCAAATCCCTATTCTGCCACTTGCTAGCTTTGTGATTTTAATTTCTCTGTACCTCAGTGTCTTCAGCTGTATAATGGGAGCAATAATGGTGCCTGCCTCACAGGGATGTGAAAATGAAATGGATTAATATGTGTAAAGTGCTTACGACAATGTGTGGCACATAGCAAATGCAGCCCAAGGGGTAGCTGCCAACATTATCACCATGGCGGTTCTGAGAGGCCAGAGTAAAGTATCTGCATTCAACTTGTACAGAGAGCCAAGGATGCTTTTCTGAGCTGGGAAGGGAAAAGACCAGAAGCAGGTTTTAAGATGGTCTGTCTGTCAGGAGGGAGATTAGGAGAGGAGAGGAGTGAACACAGCACAAGTGATAAGCTCAGAGCTGTGGAATAGGAACTGACCTCTCCCCCCCAAAATAATGTGGGTGGTCCTTGAGGGCTCTTAGCCTATGGATGGCTACATTCCTTCAGACTCCTGTTCCTTGTTCAAACCACCAGATTAAAATGTAGAGAAAACTAAAAAAGATTTAATACATGTGGCAAGAAGCTTCTACCAGCCTGAACCAGAGACTAGAAAGCAAGTCTTGATATTTCAAAAGGAAAACCAATTTCTAAAAGCTTCCGATTTTTCTTCTGTAGCCTGAACTAAGACGGAAAGGAAACTAAGGGTCTTGTTTAAAAGGACACACAGTCCTTTACAAGAACAGACACTTTCCTCTTTGGAAGGTGTTGAGGATTGCTAAAAACTCCCTTCTTTGGGCTTGCCTCCAAACCTAGGTTCTCACTGTGTGTTCCTTCTGTGAGATAAAATGATAGTGATCTCTATTATAATGCAAAAGACCACCTTTTCCACCCATATGTAGTATCTCAACAAGAGTCATTTATTTAATTAATAAGCCAGTCACTACTGAAGCCCCATAGGATGGGTAGGTGTGACTGGGAGCCCGGAGAACTACATGATCTAAAACTCTAGATGAGAGAGTGGCCATGAGTGGGGGGCATGCGGGGGTGGAGGCCATATTAAGGAAGAAAGCATTTGTAGACAGGGGAGTGAAGGGGCATAGGGAATACATTTGCCAATCTCAAAAACTAACTCTGACATGTTAGTGAAACTTACATCTACTACCCAATTGGAAAACCCCAATCTTCACTGCCAATTGACAGTAGTCTCCTTTTGGCTGCATGAACACCCCTGCCAGGGACATCCACTCACTCATTTTCCCTAGGAAGAAAGGAAAAAGAAAGAGAGGGTTGAGGGAGAGCGACCAACCATTTACAATTTTAATCGCCTATGGTTGCAGATGGCGTGAAGGGAGTAGATGTCTCCTTTTCCATTGGCCCAAGATGCCATGGAAATTTCAAAACCCTATGTTTCATGAGAAGACTGTGACAGGCCACATGGCTCAAAAGAGTCGAAAACAGGTGTAGAACAAAGAAATTATGTAGAACAAAGAAATTACTTGAAGCTGAGTTTAGAGGAGTCTGTTGTTAAGTCCAGGAATTGATTAAAAGAGTTTCCCTCTGGTCCTTGACTAGGGCTAGCAGTGCCCAGACCTCTTTGGAGTCCCGTAGCGAACTTCTTTCCTTCCAGCCCATAGGTGGTTATTCCTCTTTTCCCCTGAGAGGAGGAACACAGTGTTTAATTAGGGAAGGAATAGCCAACTCAGCCAGAAAGAGAGCCATCCAGTGATAGATGGACCAACTAACTCATTGGGCATGGCAGAGCACATTCTCAGCCTGCCCAGGGAACCCTGGGGTCCCCAGGGACTGGCATCCCTGAGAGGCTGCTCTTTAATTGGTTCCCCATATTGCTGCCAAGAGCTTGCCCTGCACTCAGGGCAGAGACAACTACTTCACAGACACTGTGACAGACTGGCTGACTAATGAGTCACAGTCACCTGCACATGATGCTGCCATAGCTAAAGAATCCCATGTGTGCAGCCAAACCAGGGGGAGAAAGACAAACTTGGGCTCTGCAGCTACTTGGCCCTTCCGGCAGAGCTAAAAGAGGATGATGACCCAGTAACTCCAAGGACTGGCATCTTCTTTTTCGAACAGTTATTAAGCAGCAGTATTCCCGCGTGAAAAATTTGTGCCCCTCCATCAACTGTGGATCAGTGTACTACACAAGGGGGTTAAGGACAAAGCTCTGGAGCTGAGAGAGGAGAAGGAACCAGGGAAGGAGACTTGGGAGAGGGACCCGGAAAGGTAGGCAGAGGGAAATGAAGTGGTGAACAGGGATGGCAGAGAGATAGAGGAGATGGTCCACATGCCTCAGCCGGACCAAGAGAAATGAGACTTAGATAAGGCTTCAGGGAAGAGGCTTCTTTATAAGGGGTCCTAGAGAGTTCGAGATGGTGGAAACCACCAAAGGAGATGACTAAGAAATCCAGTGTTGTCATAGTAATGGCCAATATTTTCAGAGTGCTTACTAGAACCCAGGAATCACTTATACATAGTCCTCACTTAATTCTCATAGCAGCTGCTTGAGGAAATTATTATATGATTTATGGTATCTATTTGATGGAAAAAGGAAGGTAAAGGGATTTCCAGATTTCAAATCCAGGAGGGAGCAATTTGAACCCCAGCAAATTGGCCCCAGATGCTGACTTTCTCATCCTCAGACTAAATTGCCTCTCTTTGTAAAAGGAACAACAGAGGACTAAAGTCAAAAGAGGCGCCAAGAGAAGTTTTCTATACATTTTTTATATTTGATTGGGAAGTTTTCAGTGTGTTTTTAGACTGAGAGAAACGAATCAGTTGGAGAAAATCTAAAAATCCTAGAAAGAAAAGAGCATCCATGGAACAAATTTCTATAGGAAGAAGACAGGATCAGAAACAACTTCTTGTCCTTAATTCCTTGAGTCCTCAGTGAAGGCCTACGAGTGAGACTCTGCTTGTGGCCAGGGACAGAGCCCTGACCCCAGGGGCTTCCAGCCTGGCACTGGAGAAACTGGTGAAAAACAGGAAACAAACAACATAAACTGTGTATGTGTGATAAGGGGAACAAATGGTTGCTGGAACAGAAAACAGCCTTGCAGAGATGGTGACCGTTAAGCTGAATCCTGAGGTCTGAGAAAGGCAGCATTGTAAAGATTGGAGGGAAGGGATCAAGGTGGACAGCCAGGCGGGGAGTGGAATGAGATGCCTCAGGAGAGGTCAGAAATCACTTGGGTGGCTTTATAAAACTGCTGCTGACCAGGCATCAGAACGTCTAGTGGAGGTGACTGGACATGATTACTTTTTAAGTTCTGTGGTGCTGCCTTACGTGAGAAATACCATTTTAGCACAACATTTCTTGAAGACCACTTTGTTTGTTTTTAAATCAAGAGGCAATCGGAAGCATCTGGAGGGTTTCAAGCAAGAAAGTGACATCACCACATCTACGTTTTTAAACAATCAGGAAAACTAAATGGAGGGGAGGGCTCAGCTTTGTGGTAGGGCAGCTCTTTCTTAAAATAGGAAAGAAAGAATGAAAAATAAATACTTTTATAGACAAGTTTATAGATGAAAGGGAGAGTTCACATCTAAGGAGCTCTATTGCCTCTCAAAAAGGAAAGACACAGTCTCACCTGCAGTGATTAAAGGGATTGGGGCTGGGGGGCATAAACGAGAGATGGGAGGTCAGAAAACACCAAAGAAGGGGAATCAAAAAGCGAAGACACTTGGGAAAATAAAAGACCTAGAGGGTAGCATTGGGAGCCTCAGAAGATACCAGTAATTAGCTCTCAGTGGGGCCATTGTCACAGGGGAAAGTTATGTAAGTGTCTCCACTGTGCGGAAGGGATGGGATGTCACACCAATGGAGAGGGGTGAACTGTAGAGCAAGCTCAGAGGAAAATCCAGGACGTTGAGAGTTCTCGATAAGAAACCATTATAGAAATTGACTGCGGATTTCAGGTTGCTTCAGAAAGCAAGCCAGGAAAGCCAGTTAGACCAAAGCAGGTGGGGTCTAGAGCCTCGCAGCAGCTGGAGAACAGACTTAGTGAGAGGGGAGGAGCAGGGATGCAAGCATGTGATGCCAGATGAAATTTTTTAAGAGGAACAGTTTCAAGCAAGACAAGGTCTGTGCTGTGACCACAGGAGCAGCATTGGCAGAATCCCATCCACTCATCAACCTATTCAGGGAGCCTTGCAAATAAACAGGCTTTTGTTTCGGACAGAGAGAGAGTCAGAGAGAAGAATAGATAGGGACAGACAGACAGAAATCGGAGAAATGAGAAGCATCAATCATTAGTTTTTCGTTGCCGTTGCGACACCTTAGTTGTTCATTGATTGCTTTCTCACATGTGCCTTGACCGTGGGCCTTCAGCAGACGGAGCCACCCCTTGCTGGAGCCAGCGACCTTGGGTCCAAGCTGGCGGGATTTTGCTCAGGCCAGATGGGCCCGCGCTCAAGCTGGCGAGCTCAGGGTCTCGAACATGGGTCTTCCACATCCCAGTTCAACGCTCTATTCACTGCGCCACCGCCTGGTCAGGCTAGATTCCAAATTTAAAGTGCTCTACAACCACCAAGTATGAGAGTATTATTGAAGGGATGCTGGGGAGATGGTTTCAGTAATATGCTTGTTGGTTGCCTGGCACCTTCCCTGAAGCACTTAAACCACGAATACAATTACTGACCTACATTAGCCCAGTGGATGAGAAGGCTCTATTTAAGAACAACTTCCATCATGTTATCAAGAAACTAAAATCACTGTCTCAATTCCAAATGTCACTCTGTTACTGACACCCTGTTCTTACAACCTCTGGTTATTTCTCAATCTTGGATGAAATGCCTATCAAGAGCTTGGTTGGCCTATTGTAAGATAATTGTCCATGGGTGTTTGTTATTTTGTGTGCGTGTGTGTGTGGGGGGGGGGGGTGTCAACTGAAAGGTAGGCTGTGAGATTCAGCTGAAAACCCAGGGACTGCTTTGGAGGTCCCTGTGTGAGGGTGAGAAGTGGGAGCGGAGGTCCCAGGCAGAGTGAAGAGGTAAGATCACTGGCTCAGTATCAGATCTGGAATCAGACTCCATCACTACTTGCCATCTGATTGAATCCTGTTATCAGTGTCCTGTTCTGTACTGTGGGCTAATAATAATGTCTACTTTCCCTGCTTTGTTATAAAAAGTAAACAAGATCAATTATGTAAAGCACTAAACACGGGTTTTGGCATATAGTACCTTATAGTTCACTTAACTAATTTATTATTATTATTATCATCATTATCAGATTATATGTATAGGACAATGAACCACTTCCAAGCTTTTCTATAAAGCTCTCCAAAGCAATATATGCAGTGAACAGGCGGGGAGAGAGGAAGAGGAAGAGGAGACCCATGATTTGCAGTGGTTACCAATTTCCATGGTGTAAATATATCTACCATGACTATCTTCAAGCTACCAATGTGACTCACTAAAAGTACATTTGGCTCTCAGCAATCAACCTGGGCAGGCTCCTCTATACCACTGAATGTTTATCAGTGAATTCCCCCCAAGAATCTTTGGGAATTTATTTATTCACACACACACACACACACACACACAATTCTATTCTATTCTATTCTATTCTATTCTATTCTATTCTATTCTATTCTATTCTGAGCCAAACATCTACTGTGTGAAAAGGATTTAATAATTGGAAAGAGGAGAGGGGAGGGGAGACTGGGTGAAAGGATGAAGGAATTGAGAAGTACAGATTGGTAGTCACAGAATAGTCACAGGGATATAAAGTAGAGTAGGGGTCCCGAAACTTTTTACACAGGGGGCCAGTTCACTGTCCCTCAGACCGTTGGAGGGCCAGACTATAAAAAAAAACTATGAACAAATCCCTATGCACACTGCATATATCTTATTTTAAAGTAAAAAAACAAAACGGGAACAAATACAATATTTAAAATAAAGAACAAGTAAATTTAAATCAACAAACTGACCAGTATTTCAATGGGAACTATGGGTGCAGATGCATCCTGTGCTCCTCTCACTGACCACCAATGAAAGAGGTGCCCCTTCTGGAAGTGCGGCAGGCCGGATAAATGGCCTCAGGGGGCCACATGTGGCCCATGGGCCATAGTTTGGGGACCCCTGAAGTAGAGCATAGGGAATATAGTCAATAATACTGCAATAACTCCACATAGTGCCAAAGTGGGTTATAGAAATATTGGGGGAACAATCTGTAAAATGTATGACTAACCACTATGCTATACACCTGAAACTAACAAAATAATATTGGATGTAAAAATAAAAATATTTAAAAATTGAACAAAGAAGATGGTGGCCCTTCCTTCCTGGAGGTTATAATCTGAGTGAGGATGGCCAATGAAACAGCTATTACAAGGCTTTGAGCTAGGAGCCATGTGGAGAAAGCATGTGACAAGGTCAGGAAGGGGCACCTCACCCTGAGGTGGGTTCAAAGAAGGCTCCTAGTCTGGAGGATTAGCAGAAGTCAGCCAGGTAAAGTGAGAGCTGAGAATGTGTTGAACAGAAGTAGTGAGTGCTAAGGTGCTATGGCCAAGAGGTATAAGAGCTGAGCCAAAAGGAGGTTAGTGTGGGTGGTGCGGCCTAGAGGGTGGAGCAGAGCCAGAGGCTGACCCCAACCAGGCTGTGCAGAGCCTTGTGAGCCATGTTCGGGGAGCCAGGATAGGGCTTTCAACAGAAGAGTGAGGGAGTTGGAGTTGCCTTTTATAAAGAGTGCTCTGATGCAAAAATTATATAATTAAAATACATCAGTGAAGAAAATAAAAGTCAACCTAGCAACAGTGTAAATAAGTGGTGGGGAGAGATCGACAAGACCAGTGGCAGGGGACCCCACATGGAGGCTGTTACTATAATCTGCCCCAGAGTCTTGTCAGGATGAAGAGAAGAGGGCAGATCTGAAAGGTGGTTAGGAGACTGAGCTGCAGGACCTGATGGCTGATGGGAGTGAGGTGTGAGTGAGAAATAGGAGTCAAGAATCATTTTCAGGGGTCTGACTTGGACCACCAGGCACAGACGGGTGCCACCTCTGCGGTGCTGAAAACCACAGGAAGGAGAACAATGCTGGAAAGGAGAGAGTCTGGGGTTCAGTACTGGACCTGTGGAGGTGAAGGAGCCTGAGGGAGTGAGACAATCCCCCTGGTGTTCAGAGGAGAAATCTGAGCTGGTAATGAAGCCATCAGAATCTCTAGCAATGTAGGTCATAGCAGACGCCATGGGGATATTTGAGATTATTCATTGAGGGATGTATATTTAGAAGAAAATGGGGCTTAGGGTAGAACTCTGAGAGACATCAACATTAAGCCCCTGGAAGAAGAACACCTGAAAGGAGTCTGAGGAGGAGCGATGGGGAAAGAAATCAAAGGAAAAACAGACAAATAAGGAATCATGAAACTCAAGAGAAAGCTGTTTCAAGAAGGAGGAGTCAGTCAGCAAATTCAAATGCTGCTGAAAGATCAAGACAAGAAGGACTGGGGAATATTGGAGGTCCCTGCTAAGTTTGGCAAATTCATTTCAGAGGCGTGACGGAGATAGACACCAACCCGCAGGGACCAGTAGAAGAAGGATGTGGTGGCAGCGTGGGTAGATAGACAGTCCTTCAAGGAGACTGACGGTGAAAAGTGCAGAGAGATTAGACAGCAGCTGGATAGGAATGTGGGTGGATGATGGATTGCTCTACTTTGTTTTATGTTTAGAGCAGTGGTTCTTAACCTGGGTTCTATCGAACCCTAGGGGTTCGATGAGTCGGTCTCAGGGGTTCGGAGAAGCCTCTGCCGCAGAGGCCAGAATAAAGTAATACTGCGATTTGTTGTGAGTTCATGCACTTTGTTGGTTTTGTTCTTTGAGCAAGGTGATGTTCATGCACGGCTCATTTTGTGCACCAGTAAAAAAACATATACCTATGTCTTGAATTTGGAAAAAAATCATATTTTATTTATCACTAAAGAAGGGTTCGGTGAATGTGCATACGAAACTGGTGGGTTTGGTGCCTCAGAAAAAGGTTAAGAACCACTGGTTTAGAGAGACATGAGTGTGTTTAAATGCTGATAGGGTGGAGTCAATAGAGAGGGGGAGGTCAAGGGAGCAAAAAAAGATGTAATGTGGGCCATGCTGTGCCTGAAATGGACCCCAGGCCTCTAGTCACATCTCTGGGGTAGAAACTAAACCCTAAGGGTTTCAGCACCCAGAGTGCACTGTGCCGGTGAGGAGGAAAGTGAAGAGAAGGGAGGATGCCTAAGGACAGCATATATGTCAAACAACTGGGGCCATGCCAATTTGTGAGTTACCAGAACCAAGCCCCAATTTTAGTCAAAGCAAATTTGAGGGAAGTGTGATTAAAACTTACTTTTACAGTTATTCTATGAAAGAACGCTTCTGCTATTTATTGATATAAACCTAAATTTAGGTCCTTTAAATGCTTAGAAAAGTGGTCCAAACTGGCAGCCTATAGGTCCAATGCAGCTGGCAGACAATTATTTTGCCTAACTCGTGCTATAAACCTCAGGCATTTTCACATGAAAGTCTAGGCTTAGGCATTCTCTTTAAAACATGAAGTCTGAAAAACTGAGACCCAATGGCCTCCATCAGATGAGGTGAGTGGTTGCTGCCTTACCGAAAGGGGGCAAACACTCTCCAGCTTGTCCCAGTCTCACCCAGCCTTTTTCTTCTGCCTGGCCCCTTGAAGGGGACTCTTCCACTCTGGTGCAAAGTTGGACTTAAATGGCACTGCCATCTGTTCCAGCCTTGCTCTGTTACTGAGCACCTATGACATGTGGCGGAGAGCTAAGGCACTGGGGATATGATAGCCACTGTGACATTTCTTCTGTTCAGGGAGACATGGATGCTGGAGAGGTAGGCAAAGCCTTAGTCTCAACAATGCGGGGCTGCTGGCACCCTTGACAGTACAGATTTAACTTTGCATTTAGAAAATATTCCAGCTGTCTTCTTATCCCACAGCCACTGATGAACAAAAGCACATTCAGAATGGATGCTCAATTAACTATAGATGTTCTGACACAAATTTCCTGGAGTTTGACACTATCATTTGCACACTGCTTTAAGGGTCAGGCCAGACCACTGCCTGAAGAGTGAATAGTTCACAGCAATTTTCAACCAGTGTGCCATGGCATGCTTGTGTGCTGCAAGAATTTTTAAAACATACAATATCTGACCACTTAGTCAGAGGCACTGACCTCTTCTCCCTTAGATTGTCAAATAAAAGAATGACAACAGCCAACATAACAATGACTGTATTGTGAATTAAAATTATTCTTTTTTTTTTCAGATTAGCAAAACATTCATTTTTTTTTGGTGTGTGGCAAAATTTTAATAATTAGTTTATGTGGCATGAGATGAAAAAGGTTGAAAATGGCTGGTGTAGTGCAATACAAGGGAAAGCACCCAAATGTTATTGCCAAGAGCTATCTCACTGCCTTCCTTTCTTTGTCTTTACAAGCTGAAGTCATTTCCAATATTGTGCTGATATCTAACCTTGTCTTTGCCAGACACAACGAAAGAGAGAGTAAAACAATAGAGCAGGTATGACTGCTAGGGCTCAGAAGATTTATTTGTTTTGCTAAAACTTTTGCAGCTGATCACTTGGCCAATGTAAGCACAGCTGCCTGCCTGTGTCCCCTACGGGCACTATTTTAAGAAGATGCTCCAATGAACAAAAGGGCGTTTTCACTATTGAGGATCCTCCTGTTCCTGCAGCAGGGAATGAGAAAAATTAATTTGACAGTTTTAATGTGGATTGAACACGGCATTTCCCACATAAGGAAAAACTTTATCTTTTGCAGTACAGGTATAGATAGACTTACGACCTATGCAACTTACGACCATTCGACTTTACTACCACAATCGCTAGCCACAACTGCTCCACATCTGGAGCAGTTTTTGTATGCACCTGTATTCTGTAATTTTGTATGTTTTGCAAATATTAAACCAGTTGTACTGGTAATGCAGTGTTTTACTTAAACCTGACGAATGTAAAAATAAGAAACAAAATGGTGTAGAGATTATACAAATGGCATAAAATGAACCAAGAAAATTATGATATATAACAATAATGAAAGAAGATTATGATAAAATATGACTTAAAGATTTTTATAATATTATTTCACAGTACTGTACATATATATAGTCTACTCAACTTACGACCAAATCGTGTTACGACCAGTCTGTCGGAACCAATTGTGGTCGTAAGTTGAGCACTAGCTGTAGAATTACTTTTCTTTGAGTAAGAAACAAAGATTAAAGCAGCTGAGCCTGACCAGGCGGTGGCACAGTAAATAGAG
The DNA here is from genome assembly GCA_037038555.1 of Rhynchonycteris naso. Lineage (NCBI taxonomy): Eukaryota > Metazoa > Chordata > Mammalia > Chiroptera > Emballonuridae > Rhynchonycteris > Rhynchonycteris naso. Next base: position 38,298,344 of record CM072996.1, on the reverse strand, counting down.
CGTCAGACTAGGATGCAGAAATTCCCGGTTCGAGACCCCAAGGTCGCCAGCTTGAGCATGGGCCCATCTGGCTTGAGTAAAAGCTCGTCAGTTTGCACCCAAGGTCCTTGGCTCCAGCAAGGGGTGGCTCGGTCTGCCGAAGGCCCGTGGTCAAGGCACATGTGAGAAAGCAATCAATGAACAACTAAGGTGTCGCAACAGCAACGAAAAACTAATGATTGATGCTTCTCACCTCTCTCCATTCCTGTCTGTCTGTCCCTATCTATCCCTCTCTCTGACTCTCTCTCTGTCCCTGTAAAAAAAGAAAAAGAAAAAAAGAAACTATAAAGCAGCTGAGGCCCAAATATTCCTGTTTTGTGAGCTAGTACTAATCAAAGAGTCTGACAGGGTGTGGAATCAATTAGAAGTAAAATCACACAGGTTGCTCTGTTGACCAAGTGATCCTCTCTCCCTCCTTTCCAAATCAAGGCAACACATCGCTTAGTGCATTATGACCACAGACTTTGTATTTGCCTGGGACAGACCTGGATTTGAACCCCAGCTCTGCCACTTACTAGGTGAATAACCTTGTTACCTGCAGTCTCTAAGCTTCAACCTCCTCATTTATCAAACAAGACTAGTAGTAATACACATTTCAGAGGGTTGTCGTGAGAATGGAATGAGAAGCCGTTGCAAAGTAGCTGGTGGATAGGAAGCATTCAGTAAGTGACACCAAGAAACAGAGTTTTTCTGAGCAGATGGTAAAAAAATATTGGGAATATCTTTATGATTTCAGTTATAAAACTCTGACATCTGACATTTTAGTATTCTTAGCCTAATGTTCAAACTATTCAAGTGCCTATTATATAAATCTAAAGAACCACTACATAAGGTAAGTGAGGGGGTATAGACTGGATGACCAAGAGGACAGGTGTGGGAAGGAGAATTACTTTTTACTGTTTATACACTTTTATTTATTTATGTAGTTTTTTCTCAGCTTTAATGAGGAATAATTTACACACAATAAAATTCAATCATTTTGAAGCACATGGTTTAATGAATTGGGGTAATGTATATAATAATGTAATTATATAGCCACTCAATCAAGATATACAACAGTTCTAGTGCCCTAAAATTTCTTCTGTGTTCCTGTACAGCTGAGCTCCTCTCCCACCCGCACCCTGGGCAACAACCCATCTGCTCTCTGTCACGATCATATTGTCGTTTCCAGCACGTCACACAAATTAAATTGTGCAGTATGCAGCATTTTATCTTTATGCTTAGCATGCTTTTAAAATTCACTCATGTTATTGCATGTATTGATATTTCATTCCTTTTTATTGCTAAGTAATAATCCATAGTATGAAAATATTATAATTCATATATCCATTTATCCGTTGATAGATATTTGGGTTATTTCCAGTTTGGGGATTATTATGAATAATGCTGCTGTTAACTTTTGCATACATGCTTTTGTTTTGTACCCTTTAAATTTTGTTCCAAATGCAAGTATTTCCATTTTAAAAATTAGGGTTTGGGAAGAATCACCTCTCTGAATAATTGGAGCCTGGAATAAATGAGTATAATTACAGTTTGACTGACCAAGATTTATATGGTGGTTTTTATGTACTACATATGTAAATGCACAAGAACTACTTGGCTTTCCCTAAGCGATACATCTGGTTGATTTCCCCAGCAGCCAAGATCAATCAAATAACTATGATGATGGAAAATGCTTCCCTGTGGCCTTAAGGGTGTTTGATTTTCTTTAAAAACCCATCTTTAGCAACTACATGCAATAACATGTAGGAGTTGGAAATACATGCATTTGAAACAAAACAATACATAAATTCAAACATAGACAAAACTGATCTATGGAGCTCACAGTCAGATGAGTGGTTAGCTCAGGCAGGAGTCAGTGGTGCTGACAGGTGCAGGGGGTAAGTGGGGGAAGGGTGTGACAGGTCTTAGGGTGCTGGAACTGTTCTCTATCTTCATCTGGTGCTGGTTCCACAAGTGTATACAGAGATAAAATAATTGTTTTCTTTGTCTTCCTGAGATAGGGTATCCTCTCACGCACATTTCAAGACGAAATAGAGAAACAGTTGGGGCGACCAGCTATGTTCTTGTATCTACCTTTCACACTGTGAATAGGGTAGATTATTTCTTGTGAATAGATCACAAGAAATTATGAAATGATGCATGAAAAGTTAGTTTTTTTTACTTCCACAAGAGCACTTATGCAGCATGAGGGGTACTTTTAGAATACTAGCCCAGTAGCTTAGAAGAGTAGTGTGGAATTTCAAAGGTCTTATACACAGCCACCTGGTCCAGAGCTTTCAAAGTGGGGTTTTCAAAGGTATGGAAAACTCATAAAAATAACTAGGCTCAATGTGCCAAAATAAACAAAATGGAGTTCCTGGCTCAAAGATGAATAATGTGTCTTGAAAAACCTGACTTTCTTAAGAGAAATGTGACAAAATCTCAAGTGCTTAAAGCAGTATAATCTGTAAGTGTTTCCCCAGAGTGGGGATCCAAAGAGCTAGCGATTCCTACCAGAGATGAGGCTGGAGAATAGTAGGGGAGAAGATTGACAGAGTGGGGTCAGCAGGATCAGAACATGGTCAAACCATAATGGATATTGATCCCGAACAGAATGAGAACTTAGATACTAAGACACTAACATTGAGTATATGACTGTTCCATTCTGCTAGAAAGAATAGCTAATTGTTAGGGATTTTTAAAAAGTGATGTTGAATGATGTTTGAAACATTTTCTGATATGGTTGTTTAAATTGATACTTTAAACATGGTTGTTTAAAGAGACACTCCAAGCTGTTTCTGCCTGGATACTGTTTCCAGACACTATCCAGTGCACGTGAATTTGCATACAAACACACTACAGTTGTCATGACAATTGAAGCATGGTCTAAATAAAATATACATTGAGGCCATATTTTATTAAAGCTATTAGTAATTCAGACATTTTAGCTTTGTGAGAGGTGAGGAAACTTGTTTGTCTACTCAGCAGCAACAAAACCCATCTGTCTACACTGCAAATAGTGATCCTGCCTAATTAAATGCTGAATTCTGGGATTTGGGGATATTAAAATTAAAGCATTGGTATTTAAGGCATCAATTATTATTTATTTTTAAAAAATATTTTATTAAAATTATTGAGGGTGACATTGGTTAATATAATTATACAGGCTTCAGGTGCACAATTCTATAATACATCATTAGTGTGTTGCATTGTATGTTCACCACTCCTAGTTAAATCTCCCTCCATAACCATCTAACACCCCTCTACCCTCTTCTACCTCCCCCATCAATTATGTGTTTCAAAAGAGCTCTCTGGATGGGGTTTGCCTATCTCTTCCAGGTTCAAACCCCCAGGAGTCATAGGAACTAGACCATAGTAAAAATAATTGCCAAACCAGTCTAGCATAAAGTTATGGTTTTGGGGAAATATTTTTGGTCATTTTGTTTTGTGGAAAATATTAAAGTCCACAAATGTCAATCCACCACTTGTTTTTTGTTTGTTTTTTCATTTGCAAACATTCTGAAGCTCAGTTTGAATTTAATTGTCTTTGGGTCTAATGACTCAGGTAGCAACTTATCTAAATAATCACAAAGAGTGAGATACAACTATTATAGTTGCCTTATTTATAATGGAAGTTCAGTTCATTTCATGGAGATTTATTGAATGCCTTAGACACTAGAAAAATTAACATCATTGTTAATAAGCATTTTAATATAAGCATTTCTGAGTAATTACTCTATGGTGGACACTCAGGGTATGGAGAGTTATAAGGCTTGGGGGACTCTAAAATATAGGCCACATCACAGGGCCACACAAAGTAAATACCCAACTAGTTAGAAAAGTGGGTAATTGGGAAAAGTTGGGGCAAATAAAGTTTTGGGGGGCAAGTGAGACTTGAGCTGAACTGGTTCACCAGTGTATGGAAGTCCCAGGTTCAATTCCTGATTAGTGCACACAGGAGAAGTGACCATCTGCTTCTCCTCCCATCCCCCTCCCCCTTCTCTATCTCTCTTCTCTTCCCACAGCCATGGTTCAATTGATTTGAGCACATTGGCCTCAGGCACTGAAGATGGCTCTATGGCACTTCCACCTCAGGCACTAAATATAGCCCAGTGTGAGATGGGCCCCAGATGAGCAGAGCATGGGCCCTAGATGGGGGTCGCTGGGTGGATCCATGTCAGGATACATGTGGGAGTCTGTCTATCTCTTCTCCTCTCACTTAAATAAAAATTTAAAAATAAAATATAAATAAAGCATAATATGTCAATATTCTGGAAGCAAAGAAAGAAATATTACAGGTAAAATAAACTATATGAAAGCATGTGATGGTTTGGGTGTTACCTTGTTTGGCAGGCTATTTCCTACAGTAGAGCAATGGGGAATATGAAGGTGTAGTGAAGAATAAAGCTCACCCAAAGAAAGATATGGTCTTTGTCCTTGGCTACTAGGAGTTGACCTTATTAGCTTCTGGAATGTCCTGCCTGATAAGAGGATGTTTTTTGCTGGGGAGCTTTGGCAATTGGCAGTCTAACAATGTGATTTATGATGAGGCTTTAGGGCCACACAGTATCAGTTATGACCTCCAGAGAAACTGGTAACCAAAAGCATTAGCCTGACCTCTGAGAGTAGCTGGACACTAAAGGTCAGCCATGTGAACAGTATGTGATTGAGCCCCAATAAAAACTCTAAACACCAAAGGTTCGAGTAAGATTTCTTGGTTGGCAATACTTTGTGTGTATTGTCACACATGGTTACTGGGAGTAGGTGATGCTGTCCATGACTCATTGGGGATAGAATACTGGAAGCTCTATGTGGGGACCTTACTTGACTCTGCTCTATGTGCCTCTGCCCTTAGCTGATTTTAACTCGTAACCCGCTCTTGAGTTCCATAAGTAAGTCTAGCAAATTATCAAACCTAAGGGTGGTTATGGGTACCCTCAAATTAGTAGACAGCTGGTCTGAAGTGAGGATGGTTCTGGGACTACCAAACTTGTGTCTGATGTCTGAAATGAGAACAGTCTTAAAAGAACTCTTCTCTCAAACTATATAGTTGATGAAACTCATGATAAAGACTGGAGAAGTCAGTTATGTAGGGCATTGTCGGCAAGCCTAGAGAGTTTGGACACGATGCTATAGACAATTAAGTTCCTGAACAAGAAAATAAGATAAGCAAAGTATAGTTTCATCTCAGAATAGTGCAAAAAACAGTGGCAAGGAGGCTAATTAAGAAGCCTTTTTTCTTTTTTTAAATCCAGAGGTAGAAAGATAAAGGTTTGGAGCAGGGCTGAGGCTACATGAGGGAAAGGTTGTATAAAAACTAATATTTCTTGAGAGCATATGCCGCACCTGACATCTTAAGTATTCCGTGTGCTTTCTTTTTTCTTTTTCATTTTTTTCCCCCTTTTTAAAGAGTTCACGGTCCTGCTTTATTTTCATTTAGTCATACATTTTAAAACATACTTACAAACACATTCACAAAATACCCAAACAACAGGAATTAAAAAGTCATAAAACAAGGGACTTATAGGCTGAAAGAATATCCTAGGCTTCAGAACAAAACAATACTGTAAAGCCAGTAGTCGCGGCCACCATCAGAGACGCCTGGCCAAGGCAGGTTCGCATTGGATTCGGACAGTCAGTAATGAAACACTGGAGCCAAGAACTGGTGAACCATCAGCTTTAATTCTAGCTTGCACCCGGAGGGCAAGCAAAAACACACACTGGGCTCCAAAACCCACACATTCAGTGCTCACAAAGCTACTGACTTATCTGAGTTTCCTAGAATCAAAGGTTTCTACTCACCAGACTTATTCACCTCTGTTTCCCATCTCCTCCTGCACAAACTCTTAACAAACTGGCTTCTCCCTCAGCACTCTGCCATCTTAGCTGCCTCTACTCTTCCATGTGGCCTTACTCTGCTCTCCTTTCTATACTAATCCCAGGAACCCAGGAACTGAGAGCACAAGCTCCCGGCCTGCCCCACTTTATACTGTAAAATCCAGACCCTTAATCCAATCTACAGACAAGAAAGTCTCTGGTACAAAGTCACCCATCTGAGGCATAATGGGATTCCTCAGGAGTGCACCACCCTACATCATCCAATCAGTCAAGGGTGTGAGGAAAAGGTTACTCTTAAAACTAAGCCTTAGGCTATAATGACCCAGCCTGCTTACATTACAGTCTTTCCCCCACACCCATCCCAAGCATAAGGGCAAATAATATCACCTGGGTGATGGGCTTCCTTGTGGGCAGGGCCATCTTTAACAAAGTGAGCATACTATATTTTATCTGCCCAACAGCTTCGTTGTTTCATTACCGTCTGTTCGAATCTAATGCGAACCTGCACGGATCAGGTGGCTGTGATTGTGGCTGTGACTGCTGGCTTTACAATTCTCTTTCTTTGTGTGTGTGTGGGGGGGGAGCATAAACACAGTCCCCCACAATCACAAATTACACAGTTGAGTTTCCACATTTGGGGAAATTGCAGGGTTCAGCACATCTGGAGTGCAATGGACAAGCCTCGCCCTGAGAAAACCACCTTTGTGACCATGATATTTCCCCTGCCAGGTAAGTATTCCATATACTTTTAATTCTCAAAACAATCTAATAATGATTGTCCTCATTTAATAGATGAAAAAAAATTAAGCACAGAGAGATTGGTTAATTTGCTCAAAATCCCCCATCAGGCAAATGGCAGAGCTGAGATTTGAACCCAGCTGAAATCTGACTGCGACCCTGACTCATAACCATTCTATGGACCTCTGGCTCATAGAAGACACTGTGGCAAAATAGTGTTTAATAATATTGACAACAGTATTTTCTGGCCAACCAACATAAGAGGAGAAAGTCAGGAAGAAAAAAGGACAACTCTATGGTTAGCACATTCATAAAAGGAAAGATGGGAATGCCTCTATAGCTTAATTCCTCTATTTCAATCTGAACAAAAAGGACATGGACCCAGGAGGTCTGAGCCATAGGCCTAAATCTGCCACTAACAAGGGGACCTTTACTAACTCATTTAACTTTTATAGATCTCAGATCCTTCCATTGCAGAGAATCCCTAAATTCTCTGCAGGCCATGAGAAATAGCATAGTGAGCAGCAGGCAGCATGAGCTCTTGAATCACACAGTTTTTAGTATTGCCTCTGCATGTACTAGCTATGGACCTTGGCCAACTAACTGAGCCTCAGCATTCTCATGTGGGAAATGGGAATTATAATATCTAGGTCATAGAGATGTTGTAGGAATACTTACTATAATGAAACAATCCATGTGCAGCCCTTTGTACAATGCCTGGCATATGGCCGAGCATTTGCTACCTGGAGGTTATATTATTAGTATTCTACCTCTAGCATGCTTATTAGTAAATAATGTAAAATTCATTAGCCCTGACACCACCATTCCAAATAATTCCACTGGCCAAACTCAAAGGTGAGTAACTAATTTATCAATACTTATTAATAAATATATAAAAGAAACTAATATTTTAAGCTATTCTTACACAGATGTACATTTTGTATTCTACTGTGTCTTATCATTGTTTGGTACTATGGTAATACATATGATAGACATAAAATTACACACTGACATCTAACCATATTGTGCAACAACAAGACAGACAATTTTATAGGATGAAGATTCAGCATCACATGAGACCTTGACCAAAACACAAATGAATCAGCACTTCTTTAAACATAATAAAAAAGAGCCTAGATGCCTACATACTGTTTTTTTTATCAACTGCAAGCAAAGTTTGCTTACTATTTAGCCAAAAGGTTATTTCATTTTTTTTCCTTCAAGAGTGACCATCAGGGATCAAGTTATAAGCTTGCCCACATGTTTATATGATGAGCTTGCCCTTGGTAAATGAAGGAAAATCCTTTAAATCTGGGGATTATTGAAAATCAGCATCCCTGCTTCCTAATCTCTAATGCCCTATATCTCTGCCATTAATAGATCGGTTAAAAATCCTCATCATGCCTGACCAGGCGGTGGCGCAGTGGATAGAGCATTGGACTGGGATGCGAAAGACCCAGGTTCGAGACCCCGAGCTCTCCAGCTTGAGCACGGGCCCATCTGGCTTGAGCAAAAGCTCACCAGCTTGGACCCAAGGTCGCTGGCTCCAGCAAGGGGTGGTTCGGTCTGCTGAGGGCCTGCGGTCAAGGCACATGTGAGAAAGCAATCAATGAACAACTAAGGTGTCGTAACGGCAACGAAAAACTAATGATTGATGCTTCTCACCTCTCTCCGTTCCTGTCTCTGTGTCCCTATCTCTCTCTCTCTCTCTCTCTCTCTCTCTCTCTCTCTCTCTCTCTCTCCCTGTAAAAAAAAAAAAAAAAAAAAAAAAAATCCTTATCGTTTGCTGGGGGCATGTTTGGATCTAAACACCTGTGCATTGATTCTGAATTAGAGGCCCAAGGAAGAAAAGTCCAACCAGAGATAAAATGAAATGCAAAGTAAAAGTGATTTAATCACATGGTCCTGTATGATAGCAACTTAATTTCAAATGCAGTGTTTCCCAGTAATGGAAGGAAACACAAGGAATTGTGTGAATACAACAGTTTCATCAACATTAACATATATTTTAGTAATGAATGGAAAGAAAAGGAATTGTGTGATTTGCAGTGAAGCACGTAGTAACCTGTGTTTAGTAACCTGTGTTGAGTGACAGGTTGAGCAATGAGGGTGAAATGATCATTCCCTCTTCAACATGGTGACTAGTCCCAGTCCTTTCTTTTACAGGCATGTGCTGCTGACGACAAGGGTACAATGTCTCCTTAGGCAATTTCATCAAGTGTGAACATCACAGAGTTCATTTACACAAACCTAGTCAGTATAACCCACTATTTGGTATAAAAGGTAAAAGGTGGCACACCTGTATAAGGCGTGTATCATGAATGGAGCCAGCAGGGTGGGAAGTTGCTCCGGATGAGTCAGCGAGTGGGTGGTGAGTGAATGTGAAGGCCTAGGACACTGCTGTTCCCTACTGTAGACTTCATAAACACTGTACCCTTAGGCTACACTAAATTTATAAAATATTTTTTCTTCATTTAATACTAAATTAACCTACACTTACTTTAACTTTCAAACTTTGTTTTTATAAACTTTTCAATTATTTTCTAATAACACAGCTTAAAACACGTTGTATAGCTGTACAAAAACATTTTTGTCTTTTACATATTCTATAAATTTTTTTCTATTTAAAAATGTTTAAGTAAACACTAAGTATTTTTAAGTATACACTAAGACACAAACACACACAATACCCTAGGCCTACACAAGGTCAGGAGCATCAACCTCACTGCCTTCCACCTCCACACCTTGTCCCTATAGTCCTCAGAGGCAATAACAAGCATGGTGCTGTCATCTCCCACAACAATGCCGCCATCTGGAATAGCTCCTGAAGGACCTGCCTCAGGCTCTTCTCAAGAAGGTGTCACTCTTTTCAGAAATATGTCCGATTAAAAGAAAAAAAAAAAGAATGAAAGAAAGACATATTCTATAGTGGTTTGCTTGGTTAGTTTCTTTTTTCATCCCAGATTTGCTTATAAGCACATAATACACCAGGAGCATTCCTCTCTATTAATGAAAACCTTTCATTGTTAGGGTTCGTGTCTTCAAACTTTTTAAGGAGTTTATTAAGGTCTGCAAAAGCTTCCGCTAAACTCTTTACTGTGAATTTTCTTGAGGGCTCTTCTCTTTTTTCCCCGCAGTTACCTTTTTCTCTTGCCTCTTCTTCAGCTATGCATTTCTTTCCAGTTCCAACAACTCATTAGTCATTTCTTCAGCAACCAGCTCTAGGGGCTCATCAATGTCATCCTCATCCCCTACCAGGTTAAAGTTGTGTACTATCTCAGCCACAGCCTTGATGATTCTTGCAGCCTCCTCATCTTTGGCAAATCATTTTGAAGTCATGAGCTACAACAGTCAATAGATAATAGGGTATTTTGGCTCCATTAAAATCTTCTAAGTCCACCATCACATATGCAGTCTGTCACTGTGCAGCCTAACGTCACTATGCAGCACATGACTGCATTTATCACTAGACTGCAAACTCCCTGAGGGTAGAGATCACGTCTGTCACATTCAGCCCTACAATTTCCAGAGCTCCAATGCTAACACAGTACCTGGCATATACTGGATTCTCAATAATTATGCACTGAATAGATGAATTACAAATATTTTCTTAATCTATTTTGTCTGATGGCTAATGAAACATTTAATTGTTCCCTTCTCAATTTGTAAAATTAAAATTAAACTTAGAATTTAAATGATTATTGATATCATTTTACCTAATTATAGTTCCATGTTTGCTACCTCATCTTTTAAGATTCACCTCTTTCTCTCACTGGCGGTGGGGAAAGGGAAAATACCAATGTGAAATAATGGGAGGATCAGAGGTCATTGAGCTAAGTGCCTGAGAGTCTGGCCACAAAAATGAAGGTACAAGACCAGCTTGTTTCCTTTTTAATTGAATAAAGATGGTCCTCAAACCAAATCAATAAACATTTTCTGGGTGCCCACTATGAGAAAAGCCATAGGCTCAATGGAGGCTACGAAGAAGATTTGCTTCCTGGGAGCTTCTGACTTAGGAAAACTAGAAAGTTTATATAATTATTTGCTTACATTAATCCCCAGCTTTTCAATATTACTCTATGCTTATGGGACTGCACAGTCATCATTCACTGCTCACACAAATCTCCAGTCATCTCCACATTATAGACATTTAATGATCTATCATTTCATCAATGGTAGTGTGCAGGTTGTTCAGGAAGTCCACTGCCTAACACAGCATGCTGGCGCTGGAAAGCTGAGTGAAGCCCACGATGTCACTGGAAAGGGGCAGTGAGGTAGAAAAAAGTTAAATCAGGCAAAATAATTGGCAAGACCTGATTAAGCAACAGTACCTCCTTATTCAGCACAATTTGTTGAAGCTCTCACAATTCTGAGCCAGGGAGACTTAAAAGTGATGGAGACTTAATTGCTTTAGAAAATATTTTTAGATGTTTGACATGTTTGGTTGGGGTGTTTGTTTTTTTTGTTTGTTTGGTTTGGGGTTTGAGATTTTGGGGGGGGGTTGTTTTTTGTTTTACACTTAGCTTTGTTTTAGACAGTGTTGGTATGTTCGAAGCTAGGGCAGCTTGTTTGATGAGAATTTTATCCCCTAACATCTGCACTCGCCCTGTTTCTGTCCATCAAGCGAGTGGGTTTATATAACAAGAGATTTACATAGATTGAAATGGCTGTGCAAAGTCATTTAGAGAAGTCACAAGTCAAGGTTAATTTGCTTGCCAGTTATACTCATTCCTACCTACATTCCAGATCTTTTACTTCTTAGATTTTTAGTTGGAAAAAATTTTTCTGCTTTCCCGCCTTCCCCATCCCATCCCTACCCGCCCTGGGAGAGAGTCTTCAGCGATAAGACAGGGCTCTAAGCTTTTCTACCCCATCCTCACTTTACCCATCTGTAAAACAGGAAAGACCCCTTGACCCCGTTAGGACTGACTGCTTTGACTGCCTGCAGCAAACTGCTCTTGTGCAAATCCATTTAGAATGTTTCAATCTCACAATTTAGAACTCCAATTTATGGGTTTTACTCTGAACTTTCAAAAATTGCCCTAAGGCAAGATGACTTCAGATCTGCCTCATTGGCTGATGTGGCCATTGTATCCTTTGTCGTGGAGGGAAGAACTACATGGCCTATTTACTTTTTTGAAACATTCCCTGAAATGAAGAAGTATACCTTTCTGAAGCAATTTCCTGTTCTTTGCTAAACTGGATGAATTTTAGCTCTAAGAAATTGATATAAGCTAAAAATAAAAAGGGGGGGGGGGTGGAGGAACTTAACAGAATCACACCAAAGCCTCTTATTAGCAGCATGCCTAAGTGGTAAACTTGCTGCCACTTGACTCAAAGATCTGCCTGCATTTCCTTCTTTTACAGGTAGTATTTACACTCCATCTACTAGCAGTCATGCGCAAATTGTATAATACTATAGATTGCTCCATTTCTCTGTTTTTTGTGTTGAAGTAGTAACTACAGTTATGTTAATTTACTTGAAAAAGATGGATGCACTCATGTAATTCTGAGCTTGACAAAATTGGCCTTGTCTTAAGGGCACCAACAACTTCTTTGGGTAACATTCCTGTTTTTTTAACGTATGAATTAAAACAGAAAAGGACAGATGGAGCCCAATCTTCATGTCTGTATCATCATTTGTCAACACTGACACTCTCAATTGTTCTGTTCTCCGTACACAGTAGGAGGGTATTGTTTGTATTACTTACCTGGCCATAATGGATATGCACCAAGCCAAGCACATTCCCAACCCCAGCTCCCCTGGGACCAGTGTTGTGACAGGGTCATGAGTGTGTCAGGGCTGGAGAGTTAATTGGAGGAATGAAATCTCTACCTGTAAGTGCATTCTTGGGTGTAAAGCCAGTGGCCAAGGCCACCATCACAGCAGCCTGGTCATGCAGGTTCACATTTGATTCGGACAGTCGGTAATGAAACAACAGAGCCAAGAACTGGTGAGCCATCAGCTTTAATTCTAGCTTGCACCCAGCGGGCAAGCAAAACCGCACACTGGGCTCCAAAACCCACTCTTTCAGTGCTCACACAGCCACTGATTTAGCCGAGCTTCCTAGAATCAAAGGCTTCTAGCTCACCAGACTTATTCACCTCTGTTTCCCATCTCATTCTCTCTGCACAAACTCTGCACAAACTGGCTTCTTCCTCAGCACTCTGCCATCTTGGCTGCTTCTCCTGGCCTCCATGTGGCCTTTATCTGCTCTTCTTTCTCTGCTCTCCTCTCTAATGCTAACCTCAGGAACCGAGAAAGCAAGCTCCTGGTATACCCCACTTTATAGTGTAGAAATCCAAACCTTTAATCCAATCTACAAACAAGAAAGTCTCTGATACAAAGTCACTTATCTAAGGCATAATGGGAGGATTCCTCATGAGAGTGCACCACCCTACATCATCCAATCAGTCAAGGGTGTGGGGAAAAGCTTACTCTTAAAACTTGCATGTGGGCAGCACCATCTTTAACAAAGTGAGCACAATATATTTCATCTGCCCAACATTGGGGGACTTTACTCACCTAGCACTTTGGTCACTGAAATTGATGACTCCCCTAACTCAAGACACCAGTTGGGCAGATAAAATCTTGGATTAAAGGTTTGGATTTCTACACTATAAAGTGGGGCAGACCAAGGAGCTTGCTCTCACAGTTCCTGAGGTTAGCATTAGAGAGGAGAGCAGATTAAGGCCATATGGAGGAGAGGAGAAGCAGACAAGATGGTGGAGTGCTGAGTAAGAAGCCAGCTTGTGCAGTTTATGCAGGGAGAAGGAAGGAGATGGGAAACAGAGGTGAATAAGTCTGGGGAGCTAGAAACCTTTGATTCTAGGAAACTCGGATAAGTCAATAGCTTTGTGAGCACTGAGTGAGTGGGTTTTGGAACCCAGTATGTTTTTTTGCTTGCCCGCCGGATACAAACTAGAATTAAAGACTATGGCTCATCAATTCTTGGCTCCGTCGTTTCATTACCGACTGTCCAAATCCAATGCGAACCTGCACTGGCCAGACGGCTGTGATAATGGCATCGACTACTGACTTTACAACACCCTTATGGGAACCAGGACTTCTCATGGGTGAGTTAAGCAGGCCCAGCTGCTACCTTACAGGGATTTGCAATTCAGTTGGTGTGAGCAGCCAGCACTGTTAGTTCAGAGCTCTGCGGCTTTGAACTTTGGGGGGTGGGGGATATGGGTCGTTTTGTTTTCAAGAGCAGGCTATTATCTTCTTCATGGGAGTCTTTTTCTTAAACTCAAATTGGTGCATGAACAATTTTACCCTACGTCTTCTAGTCTTAGAGCTTATAAATCTGAAGTTATTTGAACCTTTAGACTGTTGGAAAAAGTAAACTAAGATCTCCATTCTAGCTACAGGGTAAAACAATCAGAGTGTTTTACTGGCACATTTAGTGCACATTTCACTTGCAGAAAGCTTGGGACCCCCCCTGGAGAGGTAAAGGATGAATATTTATTGCACTCTAATTGTCCCAGTAGAGCCCAAGCTCTACTTTGATCAGGCATCCCTGATTGACTTCCCCGTGCAGTGGGACACTCCTGCTTATCAGCAGGGCTGGCAGCCTCTTTGAGACTACTCTTGAGGCGGCTATGAGGATGCTACTGTTAAGTGCCACCGGAGGAAAAACACGACCAACACACAAATTAGTTGCAATAATCACACAGGTAATTTATTACTCACAAATCCTTTTGGCGTGCCTGGGTACAGCTTAAGGGGGCCCCGTGGGCGTGCTCCTCTCGGCTGGCTTTGGTCAAGAGCTCAGAGGGGAGTGGAGACAGTCCACATCAACGTTGAAGTCTGGGCGACTACTGCAGCAGAAGACCCTTCAGCTTTAGTACCTTTTTGGCCAATGCCTTCTAACAGGCGTCAATCGACAGGATTATCACCTCAAACCACCTTTTTGGGAATTCCTCACAGGGAATCCCCTCTATGTCAATCTATTGAAATGTTTACATTAAACCACTTTTTAAGATATTCTTATTTTCATTAATTTACAAAGTTAATGTAAATAACACCAAGCCACTTATTATCTATGTATAACTTCACACACATACTAACTGGGCTCTGCTTGTAAATCAGAGTCTGTTTATCACGTTACAGAGTTATGGCACTAAGCCACTATATTAATTCCTATCCAAATGGCATAACTTTATTTAATTTTAATAATTATTTTTAATAATTTTTAATTACTTTTATACATTTTTCATATTTTTATATTTCTATATATTTAATTACTATAACCTTATATTACTACAACACTAAGAGTAGTGGGAAAATTGAATTTTCTATTTTTTTAATTCTTTTTTTTTATTTATTCATTTTAGAGAGGAGACACAGAGTAAGAGAGAGAGATAGAGAAAGAGAGAAAGGGGGGAGGAGCTGGAAGCATCAATTCCCATATGTGCCTTGACCAGACCAGTGCAGGGTTTTGAAATGGCGACCTCAGTGTTCCCAGGTTGACGCTTTATCCACTGCACCACCATAGGTCAGGCAGAATTTTCTATTTTTTTAAGTGAAAGAAACAGAGTGATATTTTTTGTATTTCCCTCAGGAATTTCTGTCTCAATAGACCACTTGTGATATACATATTCATAACCTACCCTGGTAATGTGTTGAATGCTTATAAATGCAACCTGAGCTGGCTATATTGGTTTTTCTTCTATTCGTTATTAATGGAAGAAAACAAAATGTATTCAGGCCTCCTACAAATATTTACAGAGTACCTACCATGCCTCAGGCACTGGACTAGGCACTGGAGACACAAAAATGAACAAAATTCAGTCCACACACACATATAACACATAATCTTGCTAGGTAAATAATAATGTACATAATTAATCACATATATATGCTAGTTGAATATAAAACCTTGGCTTCCTATGGCCGGGAAAGGGTTTATAGGAAGTATTGATATGTCTCAGCCTAAGTTGGGATTATTTCAGATAGATTTGGAAAGTTACTCATCCCACCAAAAGGAAGATAGTAATTCCTCTAGGTCTATCAAGCAAGACAGGCAAGGACTCTAAAGGCAGATAAAAATAAGCCACTTGATTATTGATACCTTGATTCTTCATTTTTAGTCCCCTTTGAGAACATGAATAAAAACATTGTCCCTCTCCTA
The DNA here is from genome assembly GCA_037038555.1 of Rhynchonycteris naso. Classification (NCBI taxonomy): domain Eukaryota; kingdom Metazoa; phylum Chordata; class Mammalia; order Chiroptera; family Emballonuridae; genus Rhynchonycteris; species Rhynchonycteris naso. The sequence goes on along the minus strand of CM072996.1, from coordinate 38,282,610 downwards.
AGAAATGCACATACAACCTTGTATACAGTTTTAGGGATTCATAACCTACCCAAAGCCCATAAATACACTATCTAGGGCACCAAATTTATATAAGCAGACAACATAGCCAACAATAATATTCTAATAAATGTCAACATTTAGGGGCAAAAGAGTACTTAAGGGAAGTTAACCAGAGAAGACACATTGATGGAAACTGACACCATCAGAACTGAGTTGACTTGTAAGGGCTGGTCATCCAGCTCTCTAAATCATCAGTCCCCACTGGTTGATAACTATTGCAAATGCAACAAAATGGAGAAACTGTATTCACCAAACTCCTCTAGAAGGGCTTACCATATGTGATTAAAATGGAATACGTAAATAACCCACTTGAAAAGGAGAGTAATAGCCCTAAAGGATATTCTCTAAAATAAAAGATAGTTCCCTGACTGCTATGTTTGGGGCCAAAGCTGAACTGTTTGGTGTGGGGATGGGGGTGGAACCTGGGAAGCTTCTCTACCTTCAAACCTAGGCAATCAGCACTTAGCCCCTCCTCTCCACCATCACCATCACCACTGTATCAGCACTGTATCAGTATCATCATTAACAACATCCTCACTAATACTTATTTTGCTCCAGGCATGGATCTAAACACTATACATGAACTAACTCACAACCATCATGTAGATATTATAATCCCATTTAATAGATGACAAAGAATACAAGAGCTAAGATTTAAACACAGTGAGTCTAAATCTAGAGCCCTCTTTCTTAGTGACAATTTGATTCTGACAACATTCATTAAGATAGTGTTGAAAGAACAGGAAAATCTCAGTCTGTCCAAGATGCCCCATGTGCATTGGTTTGAGCTCATGTCTTAGACCTTCCTTGAGCCAGAGAAGATAGAAGAAAAAAGAGCATATAGTGTCCTAGAAGCCAAGGGACAGAAAAGGAAAGAGTAATCAACTTCTCAAGTATTTTAGAGACATCAACTAGGGAGAAGACTGGAAAGGAACCTTTGGTATAAGTCATGGCCTTGGTGAGGGCAATTCTTATTGAATGATGAGAGTGGGAGCCATGCTGCTATGGGGTGAGGGATGAATGAGAAGTAGAAAGGAATCGTTGAGGATATACGTACTACTTTTTCAATACGGTCTTTAGCTAAGAGGACAGAAAATAAGTTTTTTTATTTTTATTTTTTCCTTCAGGATAAGAAAGGTCAAATTAAACCATTCCCTCAATTTATGACACTTACCCCCAATTTCCACTGTCCCTCCCCTAGTGCCACCTCATCCTTTTGTAGAACTAACATTTGTGGCATTCCTATTAAGGACCAACCACTAAGTCCCCCTTATCCATGATCTCACTTTATTTTCATATTAGCCTTAATAAGATTATTTCCCTCATTTTACAGATGAGAATGCAGAGGCTCAAAGAGATTGAGTCACATAGCCAAGAAAGTAGAAGAAATCAAATCTGAACTCAGGATAGTCTCATCCCAAAGTTCTTGAGATTTAACTTATATAAAGGAAAAGAAGACTGGGTGTATTAGTAACCTGAGGTGAAGGAGCTAAAGCCAAAAGAGACACTGGAGTTATAGAGAACAGAGAAGAGAAGGGATCACTGATGGAGTGAGGTCCATCATTTATTTCCCCTTCCTACTAGGATTTTCCTTCTACTATTACATTTTCTAAATTTAATTTTAAAAATTCATTGACTCCTCCAGCTACAGCTTCATTTCTCTGCTCCCTTTCATAGCAAAACTTCTTGAAGTAGTAGCCTATACTTGCTTTCTCCACTTCTTGTTCTTGTTGTGCCTTAAACACACTACAAGGGAGGTTTTTTTCTCCTCCATACTTCACCAAAACCTCTCATATTAAGGCCAGAAGGAACCTTTACCTTGCCACCTCTGGTAGGTGATTTAAGGGTCAGCCTCATCTTACTCAGTCAGCAGCAGCAGCTAACATAGTTGGTCTCTCCCTCCTGCAGGAGACACTTTGCTCACCTGGCTTCTGGGACATCACCTAATATATATTCCAGCCAGAGGCGGATTTAACTGCAGGTGCACCGGGCACGCACCCTGAGCCCTGAATTCTGAAGAGCCCCGCAAAACCCCAACTTTACACTTTTTTCTAATGATGCCAAGTTTGGTTTCATATGTGCAATTTTAACATTAATAGTTCATAATATTTTTATTTATTTAAAAATATGGTTAATTGTGTATTTTTATTTTCCCTGTCTCTCTCTTTTTTTTAAGGGGCCCAATATTTTCTTCTGCGCCCGGGGCCTCAACTGACCTTAATCCGCCTCTGATTCCAGGGGATCCTTTAGTCCCCTTTACTTGCTTGTCCTCTCTCTCCCCGGGACCATAAAGCTCAACCCTAAGTTTGCCCCCGCTACCTTGTCTATGTTTTCTTCCACTTCCTGCCCCACTCCCCCACTCCACTGACCCCTTGCTGTCCCTCCAATTCAGCAAGCATGCTCCCGCCGATGCACCTGGTTGGGCAGATAAAATATACTCACTTTGTTAAAGATGGCGCTGCCCATGTGGAAGCCCCTCGCCCAGGTGATAATATTAGTTGTCCTTCTTGCTTGGGATGGGCATGATTATATTAATGTGTGTTGGGGGAGGACTTTCACACCAAAAGGTTTTAAAAGGAGAGATCACATTGTTCCGGGGAAGAGTAATTACATTCTATGAAGAGCCCATGGAAGGAGAGCAGAGAAAGGCCATGTGGAGGAAAGAAGAAGCAGCCAAGATGGCACAGTGCTGAGGGAGAAGCCAGTTTGTGTAGAGAGAAGGAGATGGGGAACTGAGGTGAATAAGGCTGGTGAGGTAGAAACTTTGATTCTAGGAAACTCAGATGAGTCAGTGGCTTTGAGAGCCCTGAGTGGAAAGAGAAGTGTTTTCCCACTGTGTGTATTTCTTGCCCACCAGGTACAAGCTAGGATTAAAGCTAATGACTCACCAGTTCTTGGCTCCATTGTTTCATTACCATCTGTCTGAATCAAATGCGAACCTGCATGTGCCAGGCGGCTGTGATGGTGGCCGTGGCTACCGACTTTACACACCTCCTATTCCCTCTGGCGCCAGAGGTCTTTCACTTCATTCAAGGCTCTGACCACACAAGCAGCCCCAGTCATTCTCTCACCCCTTACAGGCTTTATTTTTCTTCTAGAACTTATCACCACCTGATATGTTATATAACTCTTTGTTAAGTTTATTCATTTTCTGTCTTTCTCCACTAGGCCATGAGCTCTATGGAGGCAGAGACTCAAGTATGTCTTGCATACTGCTGTACTAATTGTCTACTTCAATGCGTGGCACATAGTAAATAGTTAATAAGTATTGGTTCAATATCTAAGTCAGTGGTTCTTAACCTGCGTTCTATCGAACCCTAGGGGTTCGATGAGTCTGTCTCAGGGGTTCGGAGAAGCCTCTGCCGCGGAGGTAAAGACACAGTTGTGTAAAGTCGTGATGACACGCCCCGCTTGGCCATCACTTGCTGCAGAGGATCACGTTACATTGCTTGGCCAACCAGTGCTGCGGGGAATTTAGTGCGCGCAGTAGTCAACGGCTGTCGTAGTTGTACGTCGTGTGGTTTCTTTCTTAATATTTAATCCATACTAAATATGTCAAGCAAAAAAAGAAGGTGGTCGGACGAATATGTACAACATGGATTCACATGTATCATGGAACGGGATGGGAGTCAGTGTCCTATCTGCATGATATGCAATGCCAAGTTGAGCAACTCTAGTCTCGCACCGGCAAAACTAAATTTGGAAAAATAATCATAGTTTATTTATCACTAAAGAAGGGTTCGGTGAATGCACATATGAAACTGGTCAGTTCGGTACCTCAAAAAAGGTTAAGAACCACTGATAAGTGAAAGGAGGTAGCAAGCTGGGATCCAGACCCAAGTGGAAAGGTTGGCGTTGGAAAGCAGAAGGCACAGACAGCCCTTCCTCTGAGAAAAGATGAAATAAGGTAAAGACAGGCCTCACTTGATTAATTTAATGATAGGAAGTGGGGACATTGGTCAATTTTACACTTCAGAACCTATAATGTGGAAACTGAGATGGTAAATCAAGGTAATCCGTTGAGAGTGAGAAAAGATAAGATTAAGAAAGAATGTAAAGAAAGCAGTGAAGGTTAGGAGTTGCCATCAAAGCATTTAGAAATAATTAAAAAGATTACCATACAGCTGTAGTCTAGCTGACCCAGAACATTCAGGTCATTGGCTGGAACTTACACATCTGGATCTCAAGATAGATGGAGGGTTGAAACTCCAGGTTTGGATACCAGTGACACATTACTAATGGTGGAAACTGTGATTGGGAGCTAAATCTGAGAGTGTTTAGAACAAGTAAAAAGCATGCCAAGGACAGAGCCAGGAAAGTGTCAACATCCAAGGTGTGCATGGAGGATGCAGAGCTGCTGAAAAGACTGGAGGGGAGTCTGCTGGGCAGAAGGAGGTGAAGAGGAGAGAAGTAGGGAAATCCAGGGAGGAGAAAGCTTCAAAAAGAAGGCAGGAGCCAGTGGTGTCAAATACTGAAAAGAGGTCAAACCGAAGAACCAATTATTCCAAACAATTATTAAAGAATTATGGGTTTGGTAATTACCTTGCTTCTATGTTTGCTGATTTCGTTGCAGTAGAATAGTGCTTAGTTTACTAAACTGCTAGTCAGCAGTTTTCCAAGCAGAGATGCACATCAGAACCCACCAGTGAGCTCTCCAAATATTAATGCCTGAATTTACCCATGGAATAATTATAGCAGGATGTCGAAGAGGTGGGACCCAGGCATTAGTTTATTATGAAAGCCCCAGGGGATTGTAATGTGTAGCCAGAACTGAGAAGTTCTGTGCTAGAGGAAACGGGGCTTTCTATAATAACCACATGGGGGACCTCCATGCCTACCACATATGGGCAACTCCAGAGCATAGAAAACTTTGGTCCTTGGGATAGAGGGACCAATCTGTTGGGGTGCTGATGGACCTTGCCTCGGCATCTAAATCTGGAGATATGATGGTCAACCTCCCTGTCAGGTACCTGCAGCTTATCTGCTCCCTAGGTTTGGCAGACTCCTCAAACAAAGATCCTTGTTCATCATCATCATCATATGTATTGAGATCTTCATTGTACTAGGCACTTGATAAGAGCATTACATCTTCATTAACTCAACCCACTTAATGTGACATTCCGATGAATAATGTGATATTCCTTATTTCGCAGGATAAAGAAACTAGGCTCATAAAGTGACTTGTTTAAAAATTATGAAACTTGAAAAAGGCAGAGCTGGGACACTAATCCAGCTCTGGCTCACTCCAGAGCCCAAGCTCTGAACCATGTCTGTACTGCACTGCTCCACTCCACTGCTGGGTTTGGAATCCTCTACCTGCCTGAGCACCTCTCCCTTAAACTCCTGAGGAAAATTGCTCTTGTAGCTGCACCTCCCCCTAGGGCAGGCCCTTCCTTGTAAGACTCACGTCCAGCTGCCCAAGACCCAGAGCTGACATTAAATCCTCTCCTTGGTATTACAGGTGAAGATTTGGCTCCTACCTTTGACCTTTTAGATACATTGACTTTTGCTCAAAAGACTCAGAGTTACCAAAACTCTAGTGAAAATGAGAACTGACCTTTAAAAATCCATGTAAGTGGCACACCGGATTTTAAAACAAAGATGTAAAAATGTTATTTCTGTGGCTTCAGCAATTAGTTCTCAGAAAAGAGTATTCCAGAGAAACAAATTAAGTAGAAATTCATAAACTAACAAATCAGGCTACATTATCAACATTGTATTTCAACAAGGCATTGCTTATTACAGAGCAGGCAACTGGTTTTGTGTTTTGCATGAATTAAGTCTTGGGTCCTTTCTGCCACAAGTACTTCCAGGTGTTTGCTGTATTTCTCCTTCCAAGCATCCATCACAAAGAGAAATTATTTTATGGGAACAATTTGTTCCCTGTATATTAATGCCTGACTCTTTGAAAGCTCCTAGAAGCCTTCCATAGGGGGCCCTTGGCTTATAATTATCATTCCCATGTGATCAGAAACGAAGGCAGCTAAGAGGGGGTGCACCACTGAGACTTGCCCTGAATGCTCTGATAAAACCATACCTGAATGGATGCCATTAGTGAGAAAGACATCATCATGTCTGCCAGACCAACATTGTTGGGATCTTGTTTAAAAGCTTCTTTACTTGTTTAAACATGGGTCTTTGGGACAGGTTGTTTTTCCTGCACCTCTTAATCAATTGCAGTGATCAAGAATAACAATAACCCACTGATTTACAGAGATTCTGAACAGAATTGTAGCACTGAACAATTTGGAATAATCTGTTTGTGGATTTTTGTGTCCTTTTTAAACCTTAGTCCCATCAGCCGAGATTTGGTTGAGCTTTACACTCAAAAGCTTGAATTACTAAATCAATATGTATGATTTTTGTTCATTTTGCAAATATGAAATTTGATAATAAGATGTAACATTCTTTTTCAGATCACATATGATATGGGCTCTTATTGGGGATCATCCCCCAGTTCTAATATGCAATCTGTGTCTGCCTGCTTTGACTCATTGAAGAAGTATCCCTTTTTTTATTTTAAAAATAAAGAAACTAAAGCCCAGAGATACTAGCATGCCAGGGTTCTGGGGGTTTAAGCAATTAACACCATAGCTAGGGCTAGACTGGCCAACTATGTCATGCCACTGACTGGTCCTCTCCACTCCACCACTTTCCTGTAAACTGTGCCTAACATTTTTACAGTCATAATCCTCATTTTGTGTTTTAGTAAATTAATTCCTATCAATTACACAAATTATCATAAGCCCATATGCAAATCTAAGTCCCAAAGTGAAGGCATCATGTCACCATAGCTGTATCAGCAGATCAGGCATGTGCTTTGTTTTTATCATTATGTGTGTCACTTTGTCATCATGCATTTATGGCACCAGAGCTCTATAGTAATGCTGGGCTCCCGTCTCAGGATTTTGCCTTCTCTCTTCTCCTCTCTCCACATCTTTCCCTAAAAGGCTTCTTTTCCATCTACGGCTCCATTACAGCCATACATAGTGATGGTCCCCAAATTTCTGTCTCCATCTGAACCTCTGTTTCAAGATCCTGAAACATATTCCAATTGCCTATAGGATCATCTCCACCAGAAAAATGCCAAGAAATTGTTAGTTGAGGCAACAGGTTACTCTTGTTGATACATCTGTTTTCGAGACATAACATGAGTTCATGCGTAGTGATATGATGGCTTCAGAGTAAAAATCATCAAGTTCTCCTTCCCTCCTCACCATCTTACCTCTGCATGCTCTGAGGGCCATGGACAGTGGTTCTCAGGCTTCCCTGTAATCAAAAGGATGTTTCACAGAACAAGGCTCTTCTTTCTGTGGGAGGGGAGAAAAGAAATGAAGGGGAGAAAAACAAACTTAACATCAGAAATTATGAAAGCAACCTGACCAGCGGTGGCACAGTGAATAGAGCGTCGGACTGGGATGCGGAAGACCCAAGTTCGAGGCCCCGAGGTCACCAGCTTGAGCAAAAGCTCGCCAGCTTGAACCCAAGGTCGCTGGCTCCAGCAAGGGGTTGCTCGGTCTGCTGAAGGCCCGCGGTCAAGGCACATGTGAGAAAGCAATCAATGAACAACTAAGGTGTTGCAACGGCAATGAAAAACTAATGATTGATGCTTCTCAGCTCTTTCCATTCCTATCTGTCCCTATCTGTCCCTCTCTCTGTCTTTCTCTCTGTCTCTGTCACACAAAAAATATAAAAAAGGAAATAATTAAAGCAGAAGCACGTGCCAAAATCTCTAGAGCAAAATACAGTGTTAACTCCTCTGAAAGCTATCCTTGCTTTCACTAATTTATTTGCTTATTCATTCACTCAAATAATGTTTACTGACTACCTATCATGTCTCAACTGTGGTCTAGGCACTTGGGATACAGCAGAAGCAAAGCAAAGGCCCTACCCTCAAAGAATTTATAGTCCAGAGGTTGGATATAGCAATCCACCAAACATATGTAATTTGTCAGTTTGTGATAAGACAACAGAAGAGACTTTAAGAAAATGAATCTATATAAGTATTAGACCAGGTCATCTAAGCCAGGTGAGGAGGAAAATGGGGTATGAGAGGAAGTGAGGTGCAGTCAGGTCAATGGATTGGGCCTCCCAGCCTGATACATTGGTGGAATTGGGAAACTATGGGGAATTCCATAGAAAAATAGGAAATGGAGGTCAAAAGAGTGAGATATTGATATGGAGAATTTGGAGAGGATCCGATTATGGTCAATGATGATGTCTCAGGTTTTGATATAGAAATGGGCAGCTGAGGCAGGTGAGGGACAAGATCATGGGAGAAGATGGGGGTCAAAGAATAGATAGGATGAGTATTGGACCCACTGTCTTCATGGATATTGAGGCTACCCAAAATTATAATGGAAGAGGTCTGGAGAAAAAGAAACAGGAATCCTAGGACTGAACCTGTGTTCTTCCACCAGAGAACTAAATTGGAGTGAGGAAGCAAGTTGGAGACTTAATTAGTTGCCTCAGTCTCACTGGGTCTCAGCTGTCTCATCTGAAAATGAAATGGCACAAATAAATAATCTGTAAGGTGACTTACAGCTAGATGACCCCAAAGGGACAAGCTGAGACAGTTGATAAAAAGGGTAAATTAGAAGCTGCCCAAGGCCTCAGCCATGAGATAGCTAGGTGTTGCTGAACCATCTGGTCGGCACGCGTGACTGAACCCAGTTATGGCCTCTACATAAATGAAACTTTTAAGATTCTGGTGGGCAGGTGTGGAGACCTACTTCTTTCACTGCTGGAGACAAGCCTGGGAGCAAGATGGCGACGGAGTAGGCGGACGTACCAACTTCCAACTCCCAGAACCAAAGTGGATTACAACTCAATTTTAAGAACCATCACCTGGATAAACCAACTTTGAACAAAACTAAGTGGACTCTTCAACCAAGGAACACAGAAGAAGCCACATTGAGACTGGTAGGAATAGCGAAAACGCGAAGAGGGCTGCCCAGCTCCCCGGAGCAAACGGCAGCCCGGAGAGACCCGCGGGGCGGGAGGAGAGTTTGGCGGAGAGGGAGGGACCTGGGTCCCAGGAACCAAGCCCCAGCCTCCAGTCCTAGAGCCTAAAAGAGGCGTTTGGACAATATTGAGCTGTGAAACAAGTGAGGGAGCTCCCAGGCCTACAGTGTGGAGTATTAGGTCCCTTCCTACTCTGCTGAGGGCTGCTTAAGGGTTTGGGGTGGCAGGACGCTGAAAGGCGGTTCTGTCGGCGTGGGCAGAGGCCAAGCCGGTGGGAGCTCGGTCTAGCCCAGAGGGTCAGAGGGGACCGCGAAAGCGGTCCGGAAGCTGCGGGCCCGCCTTTAATCCCACTTACGGGGACAAAGCGGGAGGCCAGGAACGGGCAGGCCCTGCGCAAGCCGGCCTTGACCGCGGGGACAGGGCTAGGACCAGGGACGGGCAGGGGCTCGTGGCTGAGCTGACGCTACCAGTCCCCCACCCCGGGCCGGAGAAACCGCGGTTGGCCAGTATACGTGCGCGAGCGGGCTCCGAGCGCGGGAACGGGGTGGACCCCAAGACAAGTGGAGGCTCGCAGCTGAGCCCACGCTACTATCCCCATCCGGCCAGAGAAACCCATATAGCATTCATACGTGCACGAGCGGGCTCCGAACGCGGGGGCGGGGTAGAGTCCGGGAGGAGCGGAAGTACGCAGCTGAGCGGAAGCGAGCAAACACGCCCGCCCCAATAAACCTTGGTTTCCGACCCTGCGCAGAAGGGCCCTGGCCTCGAGGGCGGGGCTAAAGCTCCTGACGGGCAAAAGCTTACAGCTGAGAGCACGTCAAAAGCCCTGCCTAACCCGCGGAACTGTAGCGAGCAGGCTCCGACTGCTGGTTCTGGGCGGAAGTCCAGAAATAGGCTGGGTCTGCAGCTGAGGAAAGGTGCTCACCTCTACCCTTGGTGCTAATCTTGTGGCTTCAGTCACAGCCCCTCCCACGGAGGAGAGGCAGAAATCATAGCAAAAGCCACAGTGGGCCGGCGCTGGCAACGCTCATACCCAACCACCCTAGGCACCGGCAGAGGGGGTGGGGGGCCTGCAGATAGACCACACCTAGAGAACACAAAGGCAACACCTACTGGACTCCAGTGACCACAACTTGCTTATACACAGAAAAAATGGGCAGGCAGAGGAATGCAAACCAAATGAATCAAGAGAAATCCCCAGAGAAGGACCTGAATGAACCAGATATAACCAAATTACCAGAAGCAGAATTTAGAATAATGATAGTTAGGATGTTCAAAGAAATTAGAGCAACAATGGATAGTCATTATGAACACCTAAATAAAAAGATAACAAGTATAAAAAATGAAATTGAAATAATAAAAAAGAATCAGACAGAAATGACAAATATAGTATCAGAACTGAAGACCACAATGGAAGGAATTAAAAGCAGGATGGATGACGCAGAGGATCGAATAAGCGAGTTAGAGGACACAATAAACAAAGGCACAGAAGCAGAGAAGAAAAAGGAAAAGAGACTTAAAAAATGTGAGGAAACTCTAAGGGAGCTTTGTGACAACATGAAGAGAAACAACATTCGCATCATAGGGGTGCCTGAAGAAGAGGAGAGAGGACAGGAAATGGAAACTTTGTTCAATCAAATTATAGCACAAAACTTTCCTAAATTAAGGCTGGGAAACACTCCACACATTCAAGAAGCACACAGAACTCCATTAAGGAGAAACCCAAAAAAATCTACACCAAGACACATCATAGTTAAAATACCAAAGCTAATGGATAAAGAAAAAATTTTAAAAGCTGCTAGAGAAAAAAAGACTGTCACCTACAAAGGAGCCCCCATAAGGATGACATCGGACTTCTCAACAGAAACACTTGAGGCCAGAAGGGAATGGCAAGAAATAATCAAAGTAATGCAGAACAAGAACCTACAACCAAGACTACTTTATCCAGCAAGGCTAACGTTTAAAATTGAAGGAGAAATAAAGAGCTTCCCAGAAAAAGAAAGCCTGAAGGAATTCATAAAAACCAAACCAATTCTGCAAGAGATACTAAGGGGCCTCTTGTGAACAGTTTAAAGGGAGGAATGAATAGAGCAAAAGAAGAATACAGCTTTAAAGAATAAAATGGCAATAAACAACTACATATCAATAATAACCTTAAATGTAAATGGATTAAATGATCCAATCAAAAGACATAGGGTAGCTGCATGGATAAAGAAACAGGACCCATACATATGCTGTCTACAAGAGACACACCTTAAAACAAAAGATGCTCATAGACTGAAGGTAAAAGGATGGAAAAAAATATTTCATGCAAATGGAAATGAAAAAAAAGCAGGGGTAGCAATACTTATATCAGACAAAATGGACTTTAAAACAAAGGCTGTAGTAAGAGATAAAAGAGGACACTACATAATGATAAAGGGAACAACTCAACAGGAAGATATAACTATTATAAATATCTATGCACTAAATATAGGAGCCCCGACATACATAAAGCAGACTTTGATGGATATAAAGGGCGAGATTAACAGCAATACTATCATAGTAGGGGATTTCAATACCCCTCTAACAACACTAGATAGATCCTCAAGAAAGAAAATTAATAAAGAAACAGCAGACTTAAAGGAGACACTAGATCAACTTGACTTAATAGATATCTTCAGAACTTTTCACCCTAAAGCAGTAGAATATACATTCTTCTCAAGCGCTCATGGTACGTTTTCTAGGATAGACCACATGTTAGGACACAAAAATGGTCTCAATAAATTTAAGAAGATTGAAATCATATCAAGCATTTTCTCTGATCACAATGCCATGAAACTAGAAATTAACCACAAAAGAAAAACTGAAAAATACTCAAACACTTGGAAACTAAATAGCTTGTTATTAAATAATGAATGGATTAACAATGAGATCAAAGAAGAAATAAAAAGGTTTCTAGAAACAAATGATAATGAGCATACATCAACTCAAAATTTATGGGACACAGCAAAAGCAGTTCTGAGAGGGAAGTTTATTGCACTACAGGCATATCATAAGAAGCTAGAAAAAGCTCAAATAAGCAACCTGACCCTGCATCTAAAAGAACTAGAAAAACAACAACAAATAAAACCCAAGACAAGTAGAAGAAAGGAAATAATAAAGGTCAGAGCAGAAATAAATGACATAGAGGCTAAGGAAACAATACAGAGGATCAATGAAACAAGAAGCTGGTTCTTTGAAAAGGTAAACAAGATTGATGAACCTTTAACTAGACTCACCAAGAAAAAAAGAGAGAGGACTCAAATAAATAAAATTAGAAAGGACAGTGGAGAAATAACAACTGACACAACAGAAATACAAAGCATTGTAAGAAAATACTATGAAGAACTATATGCCAAAAAATTAGACAATCTTGGTTAAATGGACAAATTTCTTGAATCATATAACCTTCCAAAAATCAATCTGGAAGAATCAGAACACCTAAACAGACCAATTACAGCAAATGAGATTGATACAGTTATCAAAAAACTCCCAAAAAAGAAAAGTCCTGGGCCTGATGGCTTCACAAGTGAATTCTATCAAAAATTCAAAGAAGAACTAACTCCTATTCTCCTCAAGCTATTTCAAAAAATTCAAGAGGAAGGAAGACTTCCAAACTCCTTTTATGAGGCCAGCATAATTCTGATCCCAAAACCGGGCAAAGACAACACAAAGAAAGAAAATTATAGGCCTATATCCCTGATGAATGTAGACGCTAAAATTCTCAACAAAATATTAGCCAACCGGATCCAGCAATATATGAAAAAAATCATACACCACGATCAAGTGGGATTTATTCTGGAGAGGCAAGGCTGGTTCAATATTCGCAAATCAATCAATGTGATTCACCACATAAACAAAAGGAAGGACAAAAATCACATGATAATTTCAATAGATGCAGAAAAGGCATTTGATAAAATCCAGCACCCATTCATGCTCAAAACCCTCAGTAAAGTGGGAATACAGGGATCATTCCTTAACATGATAAAGGCCATCTATGATAAACCGACAGCAAACATCATACTAAATGGACAAAGATTAAAAGCAATCCCCTTAAGATCAGGAACCAGGCAGGGTTGCCCACTTTCACCACTCTTATTCAACATAGTTCTGGAAGTCCTAGCTACAGCAATCAGACAAGAAGAAGAAATAAAAGGCATACAAATTGGAAAAGAAGAAGTAAAACTGTCATTATTTGCAGATGATATGATATTGTATATTGAAAACCCTAAAGTCTCAGTCAAAAAACTACTGGACCTTATAAATGATTTCAGCAAGGTGGCAGGATATAAAATTAATACTCAGAAATCAGAGGCATTTCTATACACCAACAATGAAATATCAGCAAAAGAAATTAAGGAAACAATCCCCTTCACTATTGCAGCCAAAAAAATAAAGTACCTAGGAGTAAATTTAACCAAGGAGGTTAAGGACTTGTACTCGGAAAATTATAGAACATTGATAAAAGAAATCAAGGAAGATACAAACAAGTGGAAGCACATACCGTGCTCATGGCTAGGAAGAATAAACATCATTAAAATGTCTATATTACCCAAAGCAATTTATAAATTCAATGCAATACCAATTAAAATACCAATGACATACTTCAAAGATATAGAAAACATATTCCAAAAATTTATATGGAACCAAAAAAGAACACGAATAGCCTCAGCAATCTTAAAAAGAAAAAATAAAGCAGGAGGTATCACTCTTCCTGATATCAAGGTTTACTACAAGGCCATTATACTCAAGACAGCCTGGTACTGGCATAAGAACAGGCACATAGATCAATGGAACAGAACAGAGAACCCAGAAATAAACCCACAGCTTTATGGACAACTGATATTTGACAAAGGAGGAAAGAACATACAATGGAGTAAAGACAGCCTCTTTAACAAATGGTGTTGGGAAAATTGGACATCTACCTGCAAAAAAATGAAACTAGACCATCAACTTACACCATTCACAAAAACAAACTCAAAATGGATAAAAGACTTAAATGTAAGCCGTGAAACCATAAGCATCTTAGAAGAAAACATAGGCAGCAAGCTCTCCGACATCTGTAGCTGCGGTATATTTGCTGATTTATCTTCATGGGCAACTGAAATAAAAGGCAAGATAAACAAATGGGACTATATCAAACTAAAAAGTTTTTGCACAGCTAAAGACAATAGGAACAGAATAAAAAGACAAACCACACAATGGGAGAACATATTCGACAGCACATTTGATAAGGGGTTAATAACTAAAATTTATAAAGAACTTATAAAACATAACACCAGGAAGACAAACAACCCAATCAAAAAATGGGCAAAAGAAATGAATAGAAATTTCTCCAAAGAGGACATACAGATGGCCAATAGGCATATGAAAAAATGCTCAACATCACTAATCATTAGAGAAATGCAAATTAAAACCACAATGAGATATCACCTCACACCAATCAGAATGGCACTTATCAGCAAAACAACACAGAATAAGTGCTGGCGAGGATGTGGAGAAAAGGGAACCCTTCTGCACTGCTGGTGGGAATGCAGACTGGTGCAGCCACTGTGGAAAACAGTTTGGAGATTCCTCAGAAAATTAAAAATCAAACTGCCTTTTGACCCGGCTATCCCACTTTTAGGAATATACCCTAAGAACACCATAGCACTGTTTGAAAAGAAGAAATGCGCCCCCATGTTCGTGGCAGCATTGTTCACAATAGCGAAGATCTGGAACCAGCCCAAGTGTCCGTCAGAAGACGAGTGGATTAAAAAGCTTTGGTACATATATACTATGGAATACTACTCAGCCATAAGAAACGATGACATCGGATCATTTATAACAAAATGGATGTACCTTGATAACATTATACGGAGTGAAATAAGTAAATCAGAAAAAAAGAAAAACTGAGAACAGCACGATTACATACATAGGTGGGACATGAAAGTGAGGTTATGAGACATGGACAAGAGCGTGGTGGTTATGGGATGGGGGGAGGGAGGGAAGAGTGGGATAGGGAGGAGGGGAGGGACGCAGGGAAAACCAGATCGAAGGTGACAGAGGACAATTTGACTTTTGGTGATGGGTATGCAACACAATTGAATGATAAGATAACCTGGAGATGTTTTCATTGTATATATATATACCCTGATTTATTGATGTCACCCCATTAGAATTAATAATAATAAAATATATATTTTAAAAAAAGGGTAAATTAGCAAGTATATATTCTGCCACCAATACTTGTCTCTTTCTTCTTTCTCTTCTTTCTGTTGTTTCTGCCATGTTATTCCATCACTGAAGAGCTGGCAGTGCTCCCTTCTGATCACGTGTGACTTTCTCAACCTGGCATTTTAAAATCTCCAGCAAAGGGCACTCCTAAACATCCAGTCATTCCTAGTGTTTTCCAACATGGGCTGATTGACTCTAACAATGCTGCTCAGGCCCCTTACTCCCCACTGCCCCCCACACCCCATTTTCCCCAACCACATGCTAACTCCTGTAGAGGACAGAGTGATGTCAGTCTGGCCCCTGCCATAGACAAGTTCCACATATGGTTACTGCTCAGTGTAGAAATACCTTGTTCACCTGCACTTGTCTGAGAGAATCTACTCTCAGGTATTGATGACAAATGGTGACCAGTATGAGCCAATCCCCATGAAGAATGATAATTTGTTTAGTTTAGTTGTGTTTTTTTATTTTTCATTCTCTGTGGGATTACACTTAAATTGAAAAAATTGTTATTGAAAATTAATTTACTTAAGCATATATTAAAGCTGGCCAGTAACAAGATAATTAGGAGAAATGAGACCGTGTCTCATTCTATACTATCATCTCTCCTTCTGCTCTTCTTTGTATTTACTTAAAAGTACCAAGGTCAGGCGCAGTGGATAGAGTGTCAGACTGGGATGCAGAGGACACAGGTTTGAAACCCCAATGTCTCCGGCTTGAGTGTGGGCTCATCTGGCTTGAGCACAGGCTCACCAACTTGAGTGTGGGGTCACTGGCTTGAGTGTGGAATCATAGACATGACCCCATGGTGGCTGGCATGAGCCCAAGGTCACCAGCTTGAGCAAGGGGTCACTGGCTCAGGCTGTAGTCCCCCAATCAAGGCACATAAGGGAAAGCAATCAATGAACAACTAAGAAACTGCAACGAAGAATTGATACTTCTCATCTCTCTCCCTTCCTGTCTGTCCCTATCTGTCCCGCTCTCTGTCTCTCTGTCTCTCTCTCTCTCTGTTCTCTCTCTCTCTCACTAAAAACAAAAATAAAATACCAAGGTCAGTCAATAATGTTTGATCATTCTGATTGAAATCCCCACGTCCCTTGATTTATCTGTTAAATGGCATTTAGAAGCATATAAAACTATTGGTCAACACAATTACCAAGGGTTTTACATTTAAAATAATAAAATGAAAAATAATTCCAAGGAACCATGTCCCACCCTTATTCATCTCTCATTTCTCTTATAGACAATGTCTTTATGACAGTTTTGGACTCTGCTGAAATTATACATAATTTTTGTGATCTGTTGGAATTTATAAACCTGGTGATAAATGTCTTAAAATAAATAAACAAAACCCAAGGGTGAGAAGAATTTATTTAAGGACTCACATCCTGGGGAACAAAATCCATGCTCAACATCATGATGATTGGAATGTGGTCAAATGAAACAAATCCCAAGGCATCCCTGTGTTCCAGATGCAGCCAGAGTATTTTTAGTACTGCTCTCCTTCAACTGAATAGGCCCAGATTTGGATGGGGATACTCATCCTAATACCCAGAAGACATTACAGTGTGGAATTATTGTTCAGTACTTTTCAAACCAAAAGTATATCCTATTCAAATATAGATGATGATAAGGAGCAGGAGCAGGAAGATAATAATAATAAATATATCTTATTTTCTCTTAAATACATATGACCAAATAAGATACAAAATTGTTCTCTGTCAGGATCAGGCACACCGTTCACTGCTGAGCAATGAGGAACAGGCTCCCAGATGGTTCATTTGAAAGTATGTTCAACAGGGTCTTACTGAGACTGGGTCACTTCATGTGACAATCTCCAACAAAACAACGGCATAGCTACAAAAAGACACACAGTTTATTTCTATGTGAAATCCCTCATCCAGAACAAATTGAAAATCCACACAAATTTCTCTTCCTCTGTGAAATGCAGAGCCACTGCTTACCAGGACAGTGGAGATATTGTTTCAGGTTAGCTCAGCCTTATCCAAATTTGTAATTTCTAGGAAATCATAATTATCTGGAAAACAAAGTGAATATTTCTTCCAAATACATATGATACATATTCACATTTAAAAACAAATTCACTGGTACATATGCCACATTTAAAAACAAATTTAGATGTTCATAGACTTGTCTATAATTACAGACTAGAGGTTAATTTGTTATGCTTTTTCCATTGCTAATACCCACTAGTCTATGAATATTAACCCAAACTCTTTTATTAGTTATACTCATTTGCCTGTTAGTTTTCATTATGATGTTATATAATCATATGTGAGTGCTTTTGGGGGAGGGGGTAGTACTTCTAAAGTTTCACTTTTCATATTGAAAATTTAAAGCATTCCCCAAACTGATTTTGGTCCAAGGTGTGCACCAGACAGTCATCCTGAATCCTTTATTCAAATAATCTCTTCTTTCCTCACTTATTTGAAATTCCATTTTTATCAAATACTAAATTGTCAGATCTACTTTGGCCCATTTCAGGACTATCTACTTATCTTTGTAGTCTCATTTCTCACCACTCCTACTTCCCACATCCTCCTGTATCTCTGAGCTCTGGCCATACTAACCTACTTACAATCCGGATTGGACCATTCTCTCTTACACATGCTGTTCCCTCTCTTTAGAATGACCTCTCTCTCCCCTTCTCCTGGAAAAGTTCTGTTCTTCCTCAGCCCGCCTCCACCACTGAGAAACCTTCCTTGGCCCATTCCCCATGCCCAGTCTGGATTGGATGCGACTCTCATGCACCTGACACTCTCTTAGGACTTTTATCAAGTGTTCTATAACTCTACTTACTTTTCTTTCCCATCAGACCAAGACATTATTGAAGGTAGGGAGCATGTCTTGTTTATTTTTGTAACCTTCAGTGTCCAGCCCAGTGTTTGTTAAAATAATTAGACAGAGCCAGTGCCTACTACTTGCTGTTGCCTGTAGCTTACATTCTTGAGATGCAAAAGGACTTTCTGCCAGCATCTCTAGCCAGGTCCCCCCTGGGCACCAAGAAGTGGACCTGATTCAAATTTCTGTTCCCTCTAGACATCCCTCCCTAGACATAATGACTTATTCATTCCCATCCATGCCCCAAGATAGAACATAAACCCTCTTCCAAGATAATGCAATGGATTCAGATGGCAATAGATCCTTTGGAATGTTGATAGAAAGAGGGATTTGTTGTGTCTTCTACCACTCAAATGCCTGACTCTTACTGAAAACCCAGCTGAGAGGAATGTCATCATTGAGCAGAACATCTATCACACTTCCCTTTGGGCAGTTTCTCTCACAGTAACCACATCTGGCACTTCAATGCAAACTCCAGCAAATCTGCAAATGGTTAGATGACCTAATTCTCTGGAAAAATCAGTAAGACAGACTGGAAAGGACTTATAGAGAGCATGATCGCCTAATTCTCACTTTAAATTTTGACCTAGTTTTCCTGATCACATAAAGGAACAAATGTCCTCCTGGATTTAGTGTGGTGCACAAATAAAACAAGCAAATGTGCCCGTGGTGAATAAAGTTATTTAGAAAAAATATACCACTGTCATCACAATTTATTCCAGACCAGACACTTTATATCCAATATCTCTAATCTGTACAACAACCCTATTGGTAGCTATGATCATCTCTACTCTAAATGAGGAAAATGAGGCTCAGAGACATGAAATAACTCGAGCAAGTTACCCCCATAGATAAGAGAGCCAGATCCTGAGCCTGGCTTTGCCTAATTCCAAAATTTTTTCTGTCTTTTTAATAACATTGCCATAGTACATTCATCCCAATATCAAATAAAAATACAAAGAGAAAAGTTCTCACATGAGAAAAGTTTCATTTTTCTTAAAAATGTTGCTTTGGAAGTAAAAGCACTTTACACAAGCCAAGTAGTCACAAACTTTTCAGAGTCTTTCCATACTTGCCTCTCATGTTTGTTTCTCTTTAAGTTGGGGTCCCCCACCCCCAATCCTGGAGAGGGAAGAGGCTCTCCCAAATTCTAGGTCAGACTGGCATTTCAGTGTGGTTAATTACTACATCTGCACCATCAGCACAGGAGGTAAAGGTGCTGCTTTACATAAACCAAGGACTGACTTACTATCCATGGGGAGTTTTCCAGTCATAGCATTTTTCTCCAATCAAAATTCCACCATCTCTTCAGTTTAAAGTTTGTTTCCATTCATCAGCCCTTGGATTAGATCACAAATGAAATGTCCTTCAAGGTACAGTACAGAGCATCACTTTCAAAGCTGATGCTGGTGAGGGGAGGAATAGTTACGCTCACTGTACAGTCCCGACAGGCAGAAGAAGGGCCTTCTGCTCCCTCTCCCCTCTCTAGGAAAGACTGGATGAAATGCTCTGGTCTCTCCTATCCCAGGCTCACTTTCCACTGAGAGAGTGAGCCACCTGCTGGGTGAGAGCTCACACTCAGTGTGCCGCCATTAATGGTGTGCAGCGGCACTGTATTCAACACTAGCTCTTACATTTCTACTCCACATGGTGAGCAGTCCCTCCTCAGTGAGGCAGGCCCGCTCTTCTTGTTTAACCTATGACTGGGTGGGTGTGTCTGGCCTGTAGTCCTGGCATGTGGACGATTAGAGAAGTGCCTGGGTGTCTGCTCTGCAGGCCCTGTTGCACGCTTGCTCACTCGGCCATGTGGCTGAGCATGTGAATCTAATGACAGGCTTGGGCTGGGTGGTGGAAGCACACATTTCTGCTTCACTCAGATTACGGTTCTCCAATCCAGCTTTTACCAAAGTCAACTCTGGCTATCAGGAGCTTGTCTACCTATGAAAGGAATGGTATTTTCTCTCTATTATTCTTTATGTATGTTCCCCATTGTTTACAATTAGAAAGAGCAGAAGAGGTGACTAGCAACCTGAACATTTAACAACTGAGAGTTCTTGAAAACCAGGTTCTGAAAATATTTTCTATCAACATTAGAAAGGCACAAAGTCAAGGGCACATAAAGAAACCCTTCCTGACTGCAAGATGAGACCTGAAGGGTGACACATTAAAAGAATGATAATTTGTGCCCTGCTTTATAATCCACATCATGCTTTTTTTTTTTTTTTTTTTTTTTTACAGGGACAGAGAGAAAGTCAGAGAGAGGGATAGATAGGGACAGACAGACAGGAACAGAGAGATATGAGAAGCATCAATCATCAGTTTTTCGTTTTTGACACGTTAGTTGTTCATTGATTGCTTTCTCATATGTGCCTTGACCGTGGGCCTTCAGCAGACTAAGCAACCCCTTGCTCGAGCAAGGGACCACCTGGCCCGCGCTCAAGATAGTGACCTCGGGGTCTCGAACCTGGGTCCTCCACATCCCAGTCCAATGCTCTATCCACTGTGCCACCCCCTGGTCAGGCTACAATATGCCTTTTATATGCCCATCAAGTCAATGATGCTCTGGTTTGCTGAACTTGGCAAGCCACAGAGACCTTTGCAAAGGTAAATAATTGGGAGTCAAACAGTATGTGTCTGGCAAACACTGCAAAGTACTTTTTTGTACCTAAAAGACTAGTTTCAGTATTAGGACTCTTTTGCAAAACTACAAACTTCAACCGAACCCAGTGTCTCCTAACAAATACAAACAGCTGCCAGCCCAGTGTCTCCCCATTTATTCCCTACTCTTTTTCTTAAAAAGGAAAAAAAAAAAAGATTTTCTCAGTCTTGGGAATAAGGAAGAGGGAGAACTGGATGGAATTTTCTCGTCTCTCCTGTCCCAGACTCACTGGGAGGTGTAAGTTTATGGCATAGGCATTGCAAATATTTCTCATCCCTGATAGAAATAGTCTTATCCTTTGAGTCCAAAAGGCCAATTAGTAAGGATATAGATCAGAGATCTAATGTCACAATAGCATATATAAAGAAGATTCAGAGTTTGAACTGACTTAAGCTCAATATGAGCCAGCAACATGAAAGCACCAGAGGGAAGCTGATGCTCTCGTGGGTGCCATGGGAGAGGCGTGCTGTCCAGAGTTAGGGAGGTGTGTTCTGCTCCATCCTAGATGCCATTGGAAAGAAATGTTAGTCAACAGGCCAAAGAACAATGCACTCAATAAAGAGCTTTGGAACCTGTGTTATATGAGGAAAAATAGCATGTTCGGCCCAGTGAAGAGAATATTTAAGCAAGTCCTGATATCCATCTTTCCCAGAAACCCAGCATGCTGCTGCCCCCATAGTGGACCACCTGAGGTCTTTAACAGCGCTCTAATTAGGTAACTTGCATGGGCTCTCTGTTATATTTACCTGCCTGCCACTACCATGGTGTATCTGCTGCACCCAGATGTCAAGTTAGTAGGCTGCGATCAATTAGCAATGGTAATTAAAGTTGAATGTAATTAACAACATAATAGTGAGATATTCTTGTTTAATTTCCTGAAGTTGGAAGTCTATGACATTCTTGACAGAAGATAATAAATATAAATGAAGTTCCCAAATTCAAACGAGCATTTCTGCCACATCCAAGTAATTGTTTACCAAGCCATTGTTACCACGTAGAAATTCATTGGCCCACACACAAGTAGATTGTTTTAATTAATGATCTTTTGGCCTACTACCATTAGACATAGATGCCCCTGCTGTCTGAAAATGCTTTTAAAAGTAGATAGCTGGTGATTATATGACAATTTGAATGTACTTAATACCACCAAACTGGACACTTAAAAATGGTTAAAATGGTAAAAAAAAGAAAAAAGAAAAACTGAGAACAGCATGATTTCATACATAGGTGGGACATAAAAGTGAGAATATGAGACATGGACAAGAGAGTGGTGGTTACGGGATGGGGGGAGGGAGGGAAGAGTGGGATAGGGAGGAGGGGAGGGACACAGGGAAAACCAGATAGAAGGTGACAGAGGACAATTTGACTTTTGGTGACGGGTATGCAACACAATTGAATGATAAGATAACCTGGAGATGTTTTCATTGTACATATGTACCCTGATTTATTGGTGTCACCCCATTAGAATTAATAATAATAAAATATATATATTAAAAAATAATTAAAATGGTGAATATCATGTCATATATATTTTACCAAAATAAAGAAAAAAATTTTAAGAAACAGTATGGCATAATGGTAAAAGTATAGGCTTTTGAGTCCATCAAAAAGGAGCATAAAAAATAAAATAAAATAAAATAAAATAAAAAAAGGAGCATAAATTTTGGCTGGGCTACCTACTGGCTCTGTGACTTCAACCAAGTTGATAAACCTCTCTGAATCCCAGTTTCCTCCTCTATAAAATGGAGTAATAATGCCCACCCATCAAATGACATAGTTGGAGGTAAGGAGTAGAAATGATATATAGAAGGCACCCAGTGGGTGATATAGCAGCTGAGGATGGATCAGAATCAGTAAGAGGACCAATGGGTGGAAATTGCAGGAATACCCACTGGCATTCAGGGTAAGGAAGGTTTGCGAACATAGTATTGCCTAACAATGGAAGAGGCACCCCACAGAAAGATTATAACTCTGTAAAACAACAGTCCTGAAAACCACAGCTCCAGAGAAACAATGACCTAACAACCAGAGGTTCAAAATGGTTCACTCAGCAAGACAGAGGCTCCTAATCCATGCCATAGAGTGAAGAGGCCACGGTCAACAGCAGAAAACCACTGTGCAGTCTCAGGCTTCCCAACAGGGGTCAGTCCTTGAGGCCACCAACCCGTATTTCTTTTATATATATATATAATTATTAATTCTAATGGGGTGACACCAATAAATCAGGGTACATATGTACAATGAAAACATCTCCAGGTTATCTTATCATTCAATTGTGTTGCATACCCATCACCAAAAGTCAAATTGTCCTCTGTCACCTTCTATCTGGTTTTCCCTGTGTCCCTCCCCTCCTCCCTATCCCACTCTTCCCTCCCTCCCCCCATCCCATAACCACCACGCTCTTGTCCATGTCTCATATTCTCACTTTTATGTCCCACCTATGTATGAAATCATGCTGTTCTCAGTTTTTCTTTTTTTCTGATTTACTTATTTTACTCCGTATAATGTTATCAAGGTACATCCATTTTGTTATAAATGATCCGATGTCATCGTTTCTTATGCCAGCCCATATTTCTGATTACCTTACTTGTTTCAGTTCTCCGTGAATAACCTTGGAAAGAGTGCATGTCTTCTTCCTGATTCTCCATAGGGCCACAGTCCTACCATCACTGTAATTTGAAAAGCCACTTAGACTCTTATTTGTATGAGATCAGACCTATGTTCCCTCCTCATCCACACATGAAGCTGAACAGGCATCACCCCCAGGACAGCTGGCTTGCTGAAAACAGCAATTTTCTCAAGAATATCTTCTCAAGCGGAAGACACTCAGTTGTGGGGAAGGTTGGGAAGTTGGAGCAGCTACCAGGTACAGTAATATCTCATCACTGAAACCCTTATCTGTCTGTCGGACCTAGTTGTTAATTTCAAGCCTCTGAGAAGAGAGAAACAAGGAGGTAAGGGTTACTACTTTAGTACATAGTTTTTATAACATTTCCTCCATTGTTTTCTCTGCTTCTCCAGGCATCACTTCCTCAGAGTTCTACAGAACAGTACAAACATCTCTTAATGCCTTTCTTTGGACTGCTTAAATACCCAGATCTCCAGACACTGAGAAGCTAGAGGATAGAAGCTGTCTTTTTCTGTTTGTTTTCCCTGCACCTTCCAGAAGCCAAGTACAGACTAAGCTTTCAATGTAAAGTTGTTGAATAAATTGAATAGAGAGCTGGGGCTGAATGGGCTGAAGAAGAACAAGGAAAGAAAGGAGAGGGGACCACCACAGGGCACTGACTCCTTGCTTTCTATAGTTCTCTCAGACAGTAGTTTAATCTTAATAAAGACCCAGCCAGTATAGGCACTATTATTATCTTCTTTGAACAGAACAAAGAAATAAATTAACATATCAGAGATGTCCATAAGTGAGTGAGGAGTTAAGATTCAACTCACATCTGCCAGTTCTGTTTTCTCTAAGAAAAATACAACTCAGCCCAGTTCCTTTTCCCGGTTCTGTGGCTCTGCCCTGTCTCCACTCTGCACAGCTCCTGCCTGTCCTTACAACTTCTCCAACAACCCAGAGAACTGTTAGCTCTGTGACACGTCCAAATCCTAGGGATTTATGCCAAAGTATTTATGTGTTCTTCAAGTAGGAACCATTTAAAAGAATAGATTAATTATACATTAGTAAGGTACTACTTTCATTCTCAGAAAGGTGATTAGATACTTTTGCTGTGAAAATATAATAGGAAATAAATTACCAGTTATGCATTGTTAAAACAGTTCTAATGATCTCAAACCCAGCAGGCTCAAGAGAAAACTGGGATATAGAATTTGACTTGGGATCAGCAAAAGAATATATTATATGCTTTTGTCAGTGACTCCAAGTACTTTTAAATTATTCCACTTTGCAGCGTGCAAATCATTTAAATATATTAATCTAATTGGATCTTCCCAGAAAGATTAAATGAGTTATATATTTTCATCCTGTTTTAAATTTTTATTTAGGAAATTAAACTTAATGGGGTAACATTGATCAATAAGAGTACATAGGTTCCAGGTAAACATCTCTATAGCATTTGAACTGTTGATTGTGCTGTGTGCTCATCACTCAAAGGCAAATAGTATTCTGTCACCATTTATTTGTCTCTCTTTACTCCCCTTCGCCCCTTAATCATCTTTTAATGTAGACAAATCTATCAATATTTTTCTTTTAAGTTTATCCAGTGCTTTTTAAGTTTATGCAAAGCTTGTAAACTTCTTTTTAGAAATTTGTTTTGTTTTCATTTTTTGCAGTGGATTATTTAAACCATCTAGAATTAATAGGAAATAGAGTGAGATGTAGTTATAATTTTATTTTTTCCATACAACTAATCTATTGTTCCAGCACAATTTATTGAATAATTCTTCCTTCTTTCACTGATATTTGAGTTTTGTCATGCATTTATTTTATGTGTATCCTTTTGTCCATTTTAAACAAATTTATTTCCCAAGTCTTTTTTCAGCAACACACTCTTTTAATTACTTTAATATTTTATCATTTTTAATATCAAAAAGTGATAATACTTACACCGGGAGTATTTTTCAAAAGTAAAATTTCCTCATCTGTTGATAGTTTTCAAACGAAACTGGGAATCCTTGTGTTGGCCTGGCCCTGAGGCACCTGAGATAGTGAGCAGGCAATGGGGGAACAGCAAGCGCCTTCCCTCAGGAAGCGCAGAGTTCTAAACAAGATAAACCCAAATCAGCCCACACCAAGACACATCATAATTAAAATGCAAAAGGTTAAAGACTTTCTGAAAGAATCTTAAAAGCAGCAAGAGAAAAAGAGCTAGTTGCCTACAAGGGAGTTCCCATAAGACTGTAAGCTGATTTCTTAACAGAAACTTTGTAGGCCCGAAGGGAGTGGCAAGAAATATTCAAAGTGATGGAAAGCACGGACCTATAACAGAGATTACTCTACCCAGCAGAGCGATCATTTAGAATGAAGGACATATAAAGAGCTTCCCAGACAAGGAAAAGCTAAAGGAGTTCATAGCCTCCCAACAAGAATTATACGATATGTTAAAGGGTCTTCTTCAAAAAGAAGAAAAAAAAGATTAAAAAAAAGAACAATAAAATCTCAATAAATACATATCTATCAACTAGTGAATCTAAAAAGTAAATAAATAAACAAACAAGCAGAACAGAAACAGACTCATAGATATAAAGAACATTTTGAAAGAAAGATTAAATGAAGGGATTAAATGAAGGGATTAAAAGAAAGAAAAAACTGAAGGGATTACGAAGTACAAATTGGTGGTTGCAGAATAGTCACAGGGATGTGAAGTACAGCATAGGTAAAATAGTCAATAACACTGTAATAACTGTATGGTGTCAGATGGGTAATAGATTTATTGGGATGGTCACTTACAGTAAGTTATATAATGCCTGATAACTGGGGTATATACACTTGAAACTAATATAATTTTATTGTCTGTCAACTGTAATTGAAAAATAAAAACTGATTTAAATTAAAAAATAAAATAAAATAAAAACCTGAGGCTTCATAAATTCAACAGAAAAAAAATACTATTCTAAAGCCCTGGACAAGCTTATTTCAGTTATGCCTCAATTTCCCTGCAGATGTTGTTGGGAGAAATAAACTGACACTTTAGGATTCAAGGATTGGAAATAATGCAGGTAAAGGGCTTTGTACAATAGTTGGCACAAAGTAGGTCCCTGACAAATATCACTTGTTAATGCCACCAATAATACAAATAATCTCATTTTCATTTTATTTCCAGTCAAAGAACTCCCCAACTATGCTGAGCAGAGGGAAAAGGTTACAGATGATTGTCCTAGTCTACAGAGTTTCTGCCTAGGAAACCAAGTTCTTGTCTCCGGCTGGCATGCTGTCTGAGAAAGTTTACTGGCTGCAGCCCAAGCTTAGCACAGTGATGGCCCACACTGAGCACACATTCAGGAGCCAGCCTACTCAGTTCCAGTCTGGGTGGAGTACTGTTTTCTGGAGAAACCAAGAGCAGCTAAGCAAACGCTGTCCCTGTGCCCCAGGTTGCATAACTCTTTAACCACCTAATGGGTACCAGCGGTACAATTTGAATTGAATTAGCCTAACTGCAAAATCCAAGCTCTTAACCACTATTTTGCACTTGAAGATTTGTTTCCCCTCACTGAGATGCAGAGAAGCAAATGTCTCTGCATCTTCAAGGGCTGGTGGAGCTCCTAGCTGTGATCACTCCCTTTCCTCCTAGAACTGCTCACTCTGGATGCCAGTAATCTTTTCTTAATGCTCCAAGCACAGAATAAAAACCTAAATATCATTCCACCTACTAATATTTCTTTAACCAAGTCCCCAAACCAAAAAGGAAGAAAACAGCTGTCTTTTACATTGTATCATCTGTCTCCCAGGCTATCCATGAATCTTCAGGATGATTGAAGCCCTCTCATAGCTAATCACAGTGACTCCAGGTCCTGCGTGATTCACAGACAACAGATGAGGACTGCTCGGCAATTAGGAAGCAGTAACATCACAGTATGACAGCTATAAATAGCTTTCATAAGTCTCCTGTAAACTGGGCTACAAAATGAGAACACTTGCATATGCTATTTACTAGTTATCAAA
Source organism: Rhynchonycteris naso (assembly GCA_037038555.1). Taxonomy (NCBI): domain Eukaryota; kingdom Metazoa; phylum Chordata; class Mammalia; order Chiroptera; family Emballonuridae; genus Rhynchonycteris; species Rhynchonycteris naso. The sequence continues at coordinate 38,255,212 of CM072996.1, read as the reverse complement.
AAGTACACAGTTGCACTTCAAACAAAGATCAGTAAGTCTCTATTACCTCCTGACTGGTGGAGACCAATTAGGAGCTTCCTAGGAGCTGGGTTTGGAGTTCAGCCACTCCCTGGACTGGAGCCCTGCTGATCACAGCTAAGCAGCAGTCAGTTAATCACAGGAGGAAACTGATGACTCTCATGCCAGAGATGCTGCAGGGCCATGGCTGGATGACCAGCGGCTCTTGGTGAGTTCACTGCCCTTGTTTGTATGAAACATTCTCAGAAGGAGTCATCTTCAGTCAAGCCCAGAATGAAGGTTAAGGCAGGAGGACTTTGAGCGTGCAGGAAGCCTTGCTACTGTCCCAGGGTTGAACCTACCTACAAACCCTGCAAAAGGAGAACAAGTCATGGGCTTTTTCATGTCTTGGGATTTGGTGCTCAGTTCCCTGAAGCCATTGAAAGTTGTGCTGCTTTCACTCAATAACCATTTATAGAGCACTAACTTGGTGCCAGGCACTGACAGAATTACTTTGTTCAAGTCAACAAACACAGCTGAGCCCCTAACACATGCCAATGCTTTGCCGCAGAGGAAGGACTTATGCCTAAAGGAGGTGGGCTTCCAGACTCAAAGTGTGAGACTTTCATTCAGCTCGGTGCCCACAACAAGAGTAGTGTGGTTTACCAGAAAGAGCACGAGACCAGGAGCCAGAGGTGTAAGTCTGGGCGGCACTCTGCACCTCCTGTATAATTTAGACAAATCACTTAACCACCCACCTCAGTTTTCTTACATGCTACAAGAAATTGGATGAGTTAAGATCCAACAAGATACATCTAGGCTGATTATTATTGCAACTTAGAGGGAGAATAAAAAAATGTGTTTTAGTCCTATTTAATTAACCACTGTAGCAGGCTAATAAATTTCCCTGATTAACTAAGACATGAGGAAACTGAAACACAAAATCAGTCCCAGGAAAACAGGTTTATTTTCACAGATAGGTTTATTCTCAGGGCTGCTGCATCTTATTGATGTCCACTTCACTCAGTGCTCCGCCCCAACATAAAGAATAGCCCCCACCTCCACCCCTTCCAGAATCACTGGATCTCAGTTGTGGAAGGGCCCTCAGCCCACTTCATCCAGGGCTCTGCTTCCACAGGTTTCCAGTCACCCACATTCTGGCTGACCTTCCAGTCTTCGCTTGAATACATAACATACAAGGGTGAGGCACTCATTGTCTGTCAGTGCGCCACTCCATTCCTCCTAGGCTCTGCTGAGTAAAAATCATGGATGCCCAAACCTCTCCAGAACGCTACCTCTCCGTGGTCCTAGTTCAGCCACCCTAAAGCAACTTGAATTCACCTAACTCTTCCTCTCCAAGGCAATCTCTGCCACAGTCCCTCCCTCATCCTCCTCCCCTTTATAAGAACTATAAACTGCTTTGGGGTTTGCAAAATACCTTCCTTACAGGTCATTAGTAAAATAACATTCCAAAGGTGAGAGGGGACCCACACTCTGACACTGCTTGAGTGCTATTAACAGAAATAAGTTTATTCAGAAGTTGACATTAGGCATAAAGAATAGGCATGACCTTTTCAGCTGGACCCTAGGGAAGAGATACTAAAAATATATCTATGTCCTCAGGCACCATGGTCAGAACCGACAGTATGAATAACCCTCCATGCTCCCCAGAGATTCAGACAGACAACAAAAAGAGGCCTGCAGGCCAATTTCTGTGGGGGTGCAAGGGAAGCCAGTGGCCAGGACCAGCCTTTGTCCTCTAAGAGATGAGGCACCACCCAGAGCAATAGAGGCATCAATCATCCATCCCTGAGCTGTGAGACGGGCCAGAGGAGGAGAATCATTGTATTAGACTCGGATTCAAATTAACTTATAATTACACTCAAATAATGTTATGGTACTGTTGATTAAAATGAAATATCTGGGCCCTGAACAATTAGCTCAGTTGGTTAAGAGTGTCATCCCAAAACAATAAGGTTGTGGGTTTAATCCCTGGTTGGGGTACACATGGGAAGCAACCAATGAATGCACTACTGAGTGGAACAATAAACGAATGCTTCCCTCCCTGCTCCCCGCTCTCTCGCTTCCTCTCTATCACTCTAAAAAAATCAATCAATAAATAAAAGCCTGGCCGATAGCTTGGTTGGTTGGAGTGTTGTCCTGGCATGGAGGTTGCCGGTTTGATTCCCTGGTCAGGGCACAAACAGAAACAGCTCAATGTTCCTCTCACTCTCTCCCCACTTCTCTCAAAAAAAAGAAAAAAAGAAATATTTGGCTATACTAAATCTAGGTTACTAAGTTGTGGAAGGACTTAATCCCACATAAGTACTATCACTTAATAATAACAATAATATTAAAATTTATTTAGCCCTGGCTGGATAGCTCAGTTGGATAGAGCATCATCCCAAAACACCAGGTTTGCAGGTTCAACCCCTGGTCCGAGCACATACGAGAATCAACCAATGAATGCATGAATAAGTAAAAGAAGAAGTTAATGTTTCTCTCTCTCTCTCCAGTTCTTTCTCTAAAAATCAATTGATAATTTTTTAAAAAATCTATAGAGCCAGTCAGTGTGTTTTGCCTATGTTATCTCATTTAACCCTAAACAATTTCATAAGGAGGTACTATTATTATCCTCATTTTACAGTTGAGGAGACAGAGCTAATAGCAAGTAAGTAACTTACCAAATCACACAACTAATAAATAATTTACTCTGGACCCATGTGACTCAGATTCTGAGCTCTTAACCAAGAGACAAAAACATAGAAAGAATGAGGCCACCTTCCACAGCCAACCAGTTAGAGTTATTCAGACCAGACCAGGGTCTCTTTTTAGATACCATTCACTCCTACACATAGACTTCTCCTGAGAAGCGAACAGGGCAGGCATCTCATTGATGTGGACTCTCTGGGGGCCTCCAAACCCAGGACTCTGTCAGCTACAATCTAGGTTTTACCTTAGCTGCCTATCACCTTGTAAAGCCAGTAGCCAGGGCCACTATCACAGCAGCCTGACTCATGCAGGTTCGCATTAGATTCGAACAGTCGGTAATGAAACACAGGAGCCACAAACTGGTGAGCCATCAGCTTTAATTCTAGCTTGCGCCCGGTGGGCAAGCAAAAACACACACTGGGCTCCAAAACCCACACATTCAGTGCTCACAAAGCTACTGACTTATCCGAGTTTCCTAGCATCAAAGCTTTCTAGCTCACCAGACTTATTCACCTCTGTTCCCCATCTCCTCCTGCACAAACTCCTAACAAACTGGCTTCTCCCTCAGCACTCTGCCATCTTGGCTGCTTCTCCTGGCCTCCATGTGGCCTTACTCTGCTCTCCTCTCTAATACTAACCTCAGGAACTGAGAGAGAGAGCTAGCTACTGGTCTGCCCACTTTATAGCATAGATTCAAAACCTTTAATCCAATTATACAAACAAGAAAGTCTCTGATACAAAGCCATTCATCTGAGGTACAATGGGATTCATTATGAGAGTGTACCACCCTACATCATCCAATCAGTCAAGGGTGTGGAGAAGAGCTTACTCTTAAACTAAGCCTTAGACTATAGTGACCCGTCCTGCCCACAGCCTGTTCCAGAATACACATTAATATCAACGAACTTCCATGTGGGCAGCGCCATCTTTAACAAAGTGAGTATAATATATTTTATCTGCCCAACACACTTCATACCTGGATCACCAGGGTCCTCTGCCCCTGCTGCCACCTGTGCCTGCTTGACGTTGACAGAGCAGAGGCACTTGTTTCTCCAAGCCTATGCTGAGCCCCTGGACACTTAAACCCAGCAGGTCTACCCAGAAAACCATAGCCCATCTGTTCTACCTTGTCAGTTACCACCACCACCCCTCCACAGGTTCTGAGCTCAGCCTACTGAGGGTCTGCCATAGCTGGCTGCTTCTCCTCACCTGCAATAAACTTATGGGCCTCTGAACCCAATTCTACAGGTTGCATTCCCATGACTATCTGAAACCTTAAGAAGTAATACAGCACAGTGGCTAAAGCCCACCAGACTTGAATTCAGTTTCAGGTATGCCATGTGGGAGATGGATGACCTTGGACAAGTTTCTTATACATAGCCTCAGTGTCCTTTTTATTCTGAGATATAATTGGCATGACATTAGTTTCAGGTATACAATGTAATGATTTGCTACGTGTATTAGCCTCAACTTCCTTATCTATAAAAGTGAACTTTGAGGATATGATGGGTTAAGATACAAACTGCCTCACATGCACTTTTGTTCAATAAATGCACGTTCCTGTCTCCAAATTCATTTTAACTTTACTGCCAACCCAATCCTCACTCTTGTATTCCTTGGATGCCCCTTACCCCGACACCACCCAAGACCTAGCTCTGAGTTCCCAATTTGTTTTTAACTATCCTTCCTAATATAGGGCTTCTCTGAACTGATAACTCATGTCAAACCACGTTGGAGCTACAATGTTCACCTATGATTTGTGGTTTATAGAGAGCTGGAGAGGGAAAGCACTTCAGAGAAAAAGCCTCCAAAGATCACGCACCTGATTAGTGATGGAGCTGGGACCAGAACCTGGGTTCCAATCATTTGCCTACTTGCTGCAACTGCTTTAAGTCAATTAAAAAGTAAACAAAAGTAAAGATTCTTGGCAGAGATTCCATTTATATGGTTATTTATAATAACTGCAATCTTCAAAATCCTGAAATTTGAGTCATCTAAACATCCTTTTCTATGAACTTATTTAATCCCCACAATAAACTACGAAGTGATCACACTTACGGCTGAGACCTTAAGCTGGACATAATCAATTAGAGGGACTGTAGAAGGAGCCCTTCTTACACCTTATGTCCTGGAAAAGCCTTACAGGAAGAACTCTATGGTTAAAACAGAACTCTATGGTTGTAGCAGCCCTGCCTTAGCTTCCCCTTAGCTTCTGTGAAGTACTTCCTCCATCTTTATTTGTGCATGAAGCTCCACATGGCTTACCATGGCAGTGGGCACTGGATCGCAGTCTTTCCTCATCCCTAAATAAATTATTTTTGCTAATGTAATAAATAATTATCTTTTTCTTTCACTTTTGTTGCATTACATTTATCTACATAATTACATTTATGAATAAGCTGAAGCTCAAATTAACTTGAGTTCCCTAATTTCAAATGAGATGACAGTGGAATCTGGTGCCACAAGAATGGGCTGAGTGGCAGACAGAGCTAGTTTGGAATTCTATTTGGTGGAATAACTTCTGGATAATTGAGAAGAGACCATAGGCTTCTTAGACTCCCTGTTTCTCACATTAACAGTGGTTTGTTCATTCCTAATCATGGTAATTCCCAAACACTGTCAATCACATGCTACCATCACAATTTTTCGAATATCCGTGGACCACTATCATCTACTTCATATGTTTCTGTAAAATAGCTCATTTATTTTCTTTAGTGTCTCAACAATAATATCTGTGAAATCACAAGCTGATATTCTGGTAACATTTTTCTAATATGTATTAAAAGAATTATACAACTGTTAAAGTTTTTAAAAACTTTCCATCAAAAATACATAAATCACTACCAGCACATGCTACCTAATCAGATGCACAAATCCCTTCTACAACACCGGGAACATTTGATCAAGCAACCTCCCCTTCAATAACTTCAAAGAGAGGAGTTACTACTTTGCAACTGTTACTACCTAAACGGTTCCCACCAGGGCAGTCCTGGTATATTTTGCAATTTTTGCACTTTTTAAATTTTTTTCAGAAAGAACCTCATGAGAGGGTAAAGCTTTAAAGTCAGAGGTGGTTAGAATTTCACCTCTACCACTTGTACATTCTTAAGCAAGTGACAATTCCTCTGAGCCTCAGTTTCTTCATCCTATAAGGGAGCAATAATACTCATCTGACAGGGTCATGCTATAGGTTAGAATGCATACAATTAGCACAGCACCTGGCACAAAGTAATCACTCAATAGTATGAGTTCCCTTCCTTTTCCACAAAAGTATAGAGTGAAAGTAACCCAGAAACCCTGACTAGTGGCATGCCTTGGCAAGAATTTGCCTGGTATTGCCTCCTAGAGGCACATCCAATTACTCACTGTTTTGCCTACAAATTTGGGGCAGTATTTCTCTTCCAAACTGACTGGGAGCCTAATTATCTTTCCAAACCATAACTAGGGAACATGATCATTGTGAACATCAAGGTAGAATTTCTGATGAAAGAGCAGAGAGCTCTCTCTGTTGGTTTTCTAAGTGCAACAGGTTTCCATGCTCTCAAGGGGAAATCTGGTCTGCCCAGGGATGGGGGCATCTCAGGGACAGAGTGGGCTCTGACCTGGGAGGCACGAACCCTGAATCTGACTAGATGCTTAAGCAGACAGAATTTGGGCAGAAAAGCATCAATCATCACTGTCTAAAGTGCTGGGGCCTTTGAACTGAGACTACACAGCACACAGGAAAAGTTCTAAAAAAGTAGAGCTGGAGGACAGACCTAATGAGGCAGGCTAGTGGTCCAAGCCTTATCTACATTCGTTCACTCATTATTATGTGGCATTAAGGAAATTTCCTGCTGAGCAAGTGACCTTGACATGTAATTTCCTGGGCTCTCTGAGTATATTCAGTGCATTATAAGAAGTAATGATTCCCAAATAGCCCATCTAATCTGACAATTTTCACCAGCCTCTGAAAGGGAAATTTTATCTTTTGTCCATTTTTCCAGCCCCCCCCTTTTTTTTACTGCGATACTATAAAAAGAGAGAGAGAGAACAAGATCTATAACCTTCAACCATGTCCTTCCAAAGTTCGAAGTGTGACATAAATGCTATCTTTCACTCACCTTTGCCGCCAGTCAGCATTTCTCAGCAGGTGAATTAAATATAGTACACTGGCTAACTCTCATCTTTTTCTAAATCTTGGTGGCACTCTCCAGGCACCTCCTGTGGGTTTGGACTGAGGGCCACCAGCACCTGACCATCAGGGCTGAGCACAAATCTCGACTGTCCGATTCTATCTACTCTAAACGCAACCAGTTTTGAGTCCACGTTGGGAACATGTGTAGTCAGGGAGTTGGGAATAAAATTCTGATTCTGGTCATTTACAAACCTTGTCTGATATGATGAGATCTTCTATCCAACTCTCATCCCAAAACATGTTCTATTTCTGATACAGGAACCACTAAAAAAAAAGAAGAAGAAGAAGAAAAAGAAAAGTAAAAACGAAGACTGAAATGCAATTTAAATGTTTTACAGATTAAACTAGTCAAAGCAATAGAATTCAAAACAAAATTAATTTCAATGGGTTTAATAAAGATTTCAATTAAAAAGTCATGTAAGCCTGACCTGTGGTGGCGCAGTGGATAAAGTATTGACCTGGAATACCGAGGTTGCCAGTTCAAAAGCCTGGGCTTACCTGGTCAAGGAACTATGGGAGTTGATGCTTTCTGCTCCTCCCCACCTTCCCTCTCCCTCTCTCTCTCTTCTCTCTAAAATGAATAAAAAGTCGTGTACATGAGAAGACAAAGATTTGAGAATTTAATATAATTTTAAATGTCACATGACTTTATATCAGATTTATCAAAATCCTTCATTTTGCTACATTGCCCATTTCAGCTTTAAAATAAAGAAAAATATTCTGTTTTCTAGCTCTTGAAAAGCTATTGCTGTTCTTCCTCACACCCTCCTCCTACTTCTCTGGAATCATTCTTTAGCAATCTTGTGGATTTCTTTCTGTTCTCTTATTAAAGGTTCTAAGGAATTATTCTCCCTCTCACACTCCCCTGCACACTCTGTCCCCACAGTCAGCAAGCTCTATTATCTATCCCAGGGAGGAGAATATTAGCATCATGTATGGCCAGGAGTCACCACCATCGCAGCAATGCTCATTCAGGTTCCCATTGGATTCGGGAAGACGGTAAAGAAATGGTGGAGCCAAAAACTGGTGGACCATTCCTTTATTCTAGCCTCACACCAGCTGACGAGAAAACAAACACACAGGGCTCCCAAAGCCACTCACACATTCTCCAGTTCCACAACCAGAAGAATCTTCTCCGGTTGTTCCTAGAATCAAAGGCCCCACCAGTCTCAGTCAACTCTGGTTCCCCATCTGCACACCTTCTCCCTTCTCCTCTCTGCACAAACTGGTTTCTCCTTCAGCACCCTGCCATCTTTACTTCCTTCTTCTTCAGCACTCTGCCTTCTCTCTGCTCTCACTCTCCAAAAATGGCTTCCTTCTTTCCTCCTTCTCCTTCTCTCCTTTTAAAACTATTTTGGTGCAAAAACCTCTCCCCCAGAAAATATTAGCATAACAATAGCCCTTCCTAAGCAGGAAGGTAATTAACCATTTCACAGATCAGTGCCATTTTTAACATTTATAAAAGTGAGCAAACTCAAAAAACACAAATTTTACAAACTCACTTGCCCAACACATCAACAATCCAAAACAATAGAAAATGCCAAACCGCCTGACCAGGCAGTGGCGCAGTGGATAGAGTGTCGGACTGGGATGTGAAGGACCCAGGTTCGAGACCCCGAGGTTGCCATCTTGAACACAGGCTCATCTGGTTTGAGCAAGTCTCACCAGCTTGAGCCCAAGGTTGCTGGCTTGAGCAAGGGGTCATTCAGTCTGCTGTAGCCCCCTGGTCAAGGCACATATGAGAAATCAATCAATGAACAACTAAGGAGCCTCAACGAAGAAATAATGTTTCTCATCTCTCTCCCTTCCTGTCTGTTTGCCCCTATATGTCCCTCTCTCTGACTCTCTATGTCTCTGTCACAAAAAAAAAAGAAAGAAAAGTAAAAGAAAATGCCAAACCATAGACTTTTTGTTTCAGAATATACTATATAGGTTATATAGGTTTTGGGGGTACTGGGCCTTTCTAATAATAAATAGTTCCTAGAGTAATGTTTAGATGCACTTTGTCAATTTTCTATATACACACCAAGTGACAGGAGGAACAGGAGCCCACACCTTAGAGCATGACCTAGTAAGAATTTGAGATTTTAAATTTGTTATAGTAGATGTACTTAAAGTTGGTTTGACAATGACCAAAAAAGGAGTAAGTAGTCTTCCTGTTTCCCCAAACCACTCCCCAGCCCCATCTAAGGTGGAAATTATCTTAAATTCTGGATCAGTTCCTAGACCTTTCTTTATTGTGCAGAATCAAGGGGGGGGGGGGAAGGAGTAGAATTTAAGTTGCCAGAAAGGCCATGTTGACCTACATAATGAAGACCTGAGCAAAAAAGGAAGGGGAAAGATATAAGCCAGTTTATGCAGGTTCAACTGGGTTAATATTTGCAGAGTAGCTTGTATTGGTGAAGAAGGGATATTTTGAAGCAGCTACAGTAGGAAGATATTTTGAAGTGGAAAAAAAAGGACTTTTAAGAAATTCTGCTATAGCATTTTCAGGCAAGACAACAAGAATCCTTTACTTTGTTTATTTATAATATATAAGATATAATAATGTTAATTACTTGCTGGTTATTCATTGAATGAAACTCTGTGCTGGACCAGACCACAAAGTGATTATCTCCACCTGCTTAATATCAATGTCAACAAAGATTCATCACCAGATTAGTTGTCAATCATTGATGTTGTATGTGTGTCAGCACACATGTGTTATTCTTTTAACATAGTTTTCTCTCCTCTTCCTTATTAGACATTAAGCAATTTGACGTCACATGTCCACCTTTTGTAAAATAAAAATAAAAAGTACAGAGCCCTATACACAGTGTGGCAGGGTAAGCTCATTAACATTTACAGCATGATGCAGAGACAGGACTGAGGTCATTTAGCTGCAATGGCCTCAATACAGAATGTACTATATACCCTGTTCCTTTTGCTGAGGGAAGTCGCAGCTGCCAATTCTGAAGTTCCTGGTGCACCAGTCCCAGATTATTTTATCTATTATTAACTGCTGGCTCTCACAACTCATTGGCCCACACCAGTGCATCTTAATAGCATGGCTGAGGAAAATGGATATAAACTATTTGCTTTAAGCAAGAAAAGAACCCCTTTGAGCCTGACTGGTGTTGATGGGGTGGATAGAGCATCAACCTGTGACACTGAGGTTCCAAGTTCAAAACCCCGAGGTCACCAGCTTGAGCGCTGGCTCACCCAGCTTGAGCATGGGATCATAGACATGATCCCATGGTCACTCACTGACTTGAACCCAAAGATCATTGGCTTGAGCAAGGGGTCACGGGCTCAGCTGGAGACTCCAGTCAAGGCATGTATGAAAAGCAATCAATGAACAGCTAAAGAGCCACAACTACGACTCGATGCTTCTCATCTTTCTCCCTTCCTCTCTGTCTGTCTCTCTCTCACTAAAAAAAAAAAAAAAAAAAAAAAAAAAAGAATCCATTTGAAAACCAGCAATGTCTATAGAGACTGATTCCATTGGCCAGGAAGTTCCTGGTGCACCAGTCCCAGATTATTTTATCTATTATTAACTGCTGGCACTCACAACTCATTGGCCCACACCAGTGCATCTTAATGGCATGGCTGAGAAAAATGGATAGAAACTATTTGCTTTAAGCAACAAAAGAACCCATTTGAGCCAAAAAGCAGGGTGAGACAAGCTCAGTGCAAACCTTTTCAAACTCAGGGACTAGTCTTGCACACTTTTCCAGCCCAAGGGGAGTTAAAGCCCAAGATTAAGGTGACCAGACATCCCGCTTTTGGTGGGACAGTCCTGATTTTTAACAATTTGTCCCGCGTCTCGCGGTATTTTTAAAAAGTCCCGATTTTTGGAAAGAATGCACGAAAAGCTAGGGAACAGCGGGAGAACGGGAAGGGAATATACGGTTTTCATTTTCGCAAAGGGAGACCCCCACCTCCACCTGGAAGTGTCCGCACTGCCACAAGAGCTGGCTGCCCCAGCGGCCCGGAAACGAAGAACTCGGGGGTGGGGGACGTACCTGCTGGGGCGGCCGTTGTCAAGTCCCCTAACTACCTATAGGCCCGCGTCCTAGATGCCAGCATGCGGCTCTGGGCTCCACGAGGTGCAAGCCGCTAGGTCTCCAGCGGGCTGCAGGGCTGGGCGCGGGGAGCGCAGCCGCCGCAAGGACAGTCCAGGCGGGGAGTGTGTGCGACCACTTGTGTGCCAGCACCCCCCGTGGCGTGCGCCCCGGCGGCGCTGCCCTACCTGCTCATGCAGCTCTGGCATTGATTTCGGGACCATGTAACCCGATCCCTCTGACTCACTCAAAATTCCCTGTATAATAATATTTCCAAAAAATCACAATAGATAACAAATGGTTACAAATATTTCAGCATTTTGAAACAAACCATACAATAATGCACTAAAAATTGTGGAATACGGGCTGTCTTTACCAGGAACTAATGCTGTGCAACTGAACGTATTTTTTTTACGGTAAATAAAGTGTGGACATCAGAAAAATCACAATTAAGTGTTGAGACTTTGAAAGCCATTTTATGTGTGAAATATAATTTAACAAATTCTTGTGAAAAATTTTATGACCTTTTAAAACAACAACAGCAATCTACTAAAAAAAAGTCACTCAAATGAGATATATGCCAAAGAATAAAATAATACTACACATAATTTTTAATGTATTATATTTGTAAATTGTACTTATGTTGAAATTTTAAAAAATATATTACAATACTATTTTTGCATTCTATGAAAAATTTTTTTGCTCCATATAGACCAATTTTTTTTTTTTACAGGGACAGAGAGAGAGGGATAGATAGGGACAGACAGACAGGAACTGAGAGAGGTGAGAAGCATCAATCATTAGTTTTTTGTTGCCATTGCGACACCATAGTTGTTCATTGATTGCTTTCTCACATGTGCCTTGACCACGGGCCTTCAGCAGACAGAGCCACCCCTTGCTGGAGCCAGTGACCTTGGATCCTAGCTGGCGAGCTTTAGCTCAAGCCAGATGGGCCTGCGCTCAAGCTGGCGAGCTCGGGGTCTCGAACCTGGGTCTTCTGCATCCCAGTCCGACGCTCTATCCACTGTGCCACCGCCTGGTCAGGCTAGACCAAATTTTTAATCAAGAATCCTCCCTCCCCCCAGTCACTGGTGTCCCGCTTTACCAATTTTAAAATCTGGTCACCTTACCCAAGATGTCTTCCCTAAAATGTGGTGGGAAGTGCACCAGACTCAGAATTGGATTCAACTAAGTTCTGTCACCATGATAGTGGGCAACACAGGGTGGGAGGTTGTACAAAGAAGTGGGTATTGGAGCTAGACCGACTGGGTTTAAATCCCGACTCCCTCACTTACTCTATTGACCTTGGGCAAAGCACTTCACCTATTTATGCTTTGTTCTCCTTGTTTGTAAAAAGGGACAACAGTAATTATTTATCAAGGCTTGTTGTAAGAATTAAATAAGATATATGTTATGCTCAAGAAAGGTTAACTGCTGCTGTGTGGTCTTGGGCAAGTCACTTAACATCTATGGACCTCAGTTTCCTCATTTGCGAAGTAATGAGGGTGGTTGGGGTGGTGAACACACAATACGATATACAGATGATGTATTGTAGAATGGTACACCTGAAACTTACAGAATTTATTTACCAATGCAATACGAGTAAATTCAATTAAAAAAATAAAGAAAGGCAATAAGATCAATTGAAAAAAATAAAGAAATTAATGGGGATGAATTATATAATTTCAGACCACAGGAAACTCTGAGATGTCAGATTCCGACAGAGAATAATAAACATAAGGAACAAACAGCTAAGAAAAATTGGGCATGAAACGTTGGTTAAATCTGACCAGAATGGCTAAGGCAGAGGTGGTAGAGACCAAACAGACAAGGAAGGTAATCATTACCCAGACAACCCCAGGAAGTGGACACTCCCCACAGCCAGCCGGGCACACCGAGCAGCTCCCACTTTCTTCTCAAAGTCCACCCCACAAGCTGTGCCAATGAGGAGAAAGAAGAAAAATACTAAACAAAAAATATTTTTAAGACCAACAGATGTAAAATCAATTAAAAGTGACTTTTAAATGAAATGAAAAGCAAACTGGCCTAACACTGACTGATGCTGGTTCTGTCACTAGCTTGGTTTCTGATTTGCTTTGGCTAACCATGAAGTTCATAGCCAAATTTATTGTTCCTTTTTAATAACTCTATAGAACTTATATATTGTCACTGTTAAGTCCAATTCACTTGGCCATTGTAGTTTAATTTATTTTCCATGAACACAGCTATGTTTTTATTTTAGATTTCCTAATTCCATCATACCTATTCTTATCATCACCCTGAAATCTTTTACGAAACAAGGCAGGTATAAATCAATAAAAATAATTTTGCAAGTCACTCAATTACTTTATACATCATTTCTCTATGAGACTCGTTTAGCATGCCTTTCAGCTCTAATCTTGTTAGTTCTAATGTTTTATTTCTAAAGCTCAAAGTCTATATTAGGTTGCTTCTATGAAGCCTGACTTACTATATGTAAATAACACTGAGTTTTCCAATGTGTTTTAAGTTTTCCTTATACTTTCATGGGAGCCATTTATACTAAGATTATGTTCAGTAACACTAATGAATTTTAAATGACTCATTAATGTGGATTCTCTCCCATCATATTAGGCATTCCATTAATATCCTAGGATTAGATTTATAAATACTAACATTTGAATGGCACGTATTATTTGCAGAGAACTCATCACCTTCTAAGAATTTTAAAGTATCTCATTTTGACCTTCATCAACCTTGTGTGAGAAGTGAAGCAGGGACGCCTCCATGTCATAGATGAGGAGAGAGAAATACAGAGTAAGTGACTTGCTCAAAGTCACACAGGTATTGATTGGCACCGGGACTTGAACTCGGATCTTCTGATTCTAAACCTTAAGCCCTCTTCAACCTCCTAGCCCCTAGAAGAGACCCCTCTGGCTCCCATGGAACACTTCAGGTCACACAGCTCCTGGGACAGCCTCTTTGCACGTTCTCAGGAGAGTTATCTGCTCCTGTCCTGGAGGACCACAGACTGCTCTTAGTCCTCTTTAACTTGACAGGCCTTTTAATGTTGGAAACAGAATCCTGTAACTTTTAAATCTTTGTTCCTGAGACAAACATCGGAATTAAATTCCTTCAGGGTCATTGTAGCTGTTAAGCCCCAAAAGCCCAGTGCCTGGGGCCCACAGGCTTTCCAGGAGAATATGGGGGGAAAAATGAATTGGCGCCAAGCTACAAAAAAGCAAACTGAAATTAATTTAAATAAGTGCCTGCAAAATGTAGCATTATGTCAACTGCCCTAATTGTTAAATGTATTATTCATAAAAAATTTCATTAATTGTGAGAATAACTTTTAGATTCTTTTCATTTTATTATATAATTTCTGATTAGGCACAATGATTGATAAGAAGACACAGTCAACTGTAAATTTAATAAGTCATTCATAGGCAAATTATTTCAAAAACAAAATTACAAAAATTCTTCCAATATTTTGACAGAAAATTTTAGAGATGTGGGTGCATTTTAATGTCCAGTATAAGCAATAAGACCTCCAAAAGAGTCATGGAAAGTTTAAAGTAGTCCAGAGTTTCTCATTGCCGAAATATTTTCCTTGTGTTTGAGAGTATGTTGATTAAAGCTGAGGACAGTAAAACAAGGAAGGGTTTGGGACAGAGGAAGCAAAAGTTTCACTGAGAAGTCAGAGAAAAGAGGACCTTGGAGGTTCAACGGGTTAACCTGGGACAAGTTGCCACTGCCCACTGCTGCCCTGGTTGCAAGTCTTGTGGGGACCCTTAGGGTTTAGGAGATGCAGCTGGAGAGGGGGAAAGGCGTGGACGTGCTCCCAGGAGGAAGGGCATGATTTTTACCTAAATTTCTCTAGTAGGCCAACGAGACAACTTTTAGTAAACTTGCTTCCTATGATCTAACAGTTTTGTATAGTGTCTGCTAGTTGCTGGATTTTCCCAGAACATTGAACCTCACTGGTTTGGAGGAAAATGAAATCTGTGGGGAGCACTCGGGACCCTGCCACAGTATCACCAACATGGCCTATGATGTGTCAGAAATAGTAGATAGCTAAGAATTCAAAAAGACCCCCAATAAGCAGCTTTCTTTCTCCACACCAGGCAAACCCAATCTCTTCCAGATGTGATGAGAAAGTGCTGAAAACCCTTAAATTCTGGCAAAAGCGCTGCTGCAGTCTACACATTGTCAAGGGTATGGATTTAATTGCCTCAAGGAGCTGTGGGGTGCATTGGAAAGATCCTAAAAATATTGTAGGTTAAAAACTATTTTACATCATATCCTAAGAAATCTGAAACAATGATTCAAAAGAAGATATGCACTCCTATGTTCACTGCAGCATTATTTGCAAGAACCAAGATTTGGAAGCAGCCCAAATGCCCACCAGTAGGTGAGTGGATAAAAAAGCTGTGGTACACTTACACAATGGAATACTACTCAGTCATAAAAAAGAAGGAAATCTTACCTTCTTATAGCATGGATGGACTTGGAGAACATGTGCTAAATTAAATAAGCCAGTCAGAGAAAAATGAATACCATATGATTTCACTTATATGTGAAATCTAACAAACAAAATAAACTAACAAACAAAATAGAAACAGACTCATACATACGAGAGAGCTGTCAGAGGGGAGTGCGTAGGGGCTAGGTGAAAGAGGTGAAGGGATTAAGAAAAAAAAAACCAACCTCATATACAGACAACAGTATGGAGATTACCAGAGGGAAAAAGGGGGTAGCATGGGGGAGGGTAAAGAGGGATAAATGGTGATGGAAGGAGACTTGACAATGTACAGATGATGTACTGTACCCCTGAAACCTAAATAATTTTATTAACCAACATCACCCCAATAAATTCAATTTTAAAAAAACCATCTTACATCTAGACAAAGAGATTGCTGTTGATTCTATTAAAGCTCTTATATTCAAGAGATATGCTTGGCATCAAAATGGGCAATATTTTAAAGGCCTAAAGCAGTGGTTCTTAACCTGGGTTCTATCGAACCCTAGGGGTTCGATGAGTCCGTCTCAGGGGTCCGGAGAAGCCTCTGCCGCGGAGGCCAGAATAAAGTAATACCGTAATTTGTTGTGAGTTCATGCACTTTGTTGGTTTTGTTCTTTGAGCAAGGTGATGTTCATGCACGGCTCATTTTGTGCACCAGTAAAAAAAATATACCTATGTCTTGAATTTGAAAAAAAAATCATATTTTATTTATCACTAAAAAAGGGTTTGGTGAATGCGCATATGAAACTGGTGGGTTCAGTACCTCAAAAAAGGTTAAGAACCACTGGCCTAAAGGGTCCTTGAGCGCCACTTCATGGAGCCTAAAGTGAGACCACCTGGCATGAAGTCTTTACCACTGCTGCCCTTAGAAGCCACCAAGGGGAAAAGCTGTGGGGCTATGCTTGTGAATCCTGCGGGCTGGTCGTGATGACAAACCTGCTTCCTGGAGGGCTGAGCCTTCCACTGTTGGCTGCAACCCCATGCCTTCTGGGAGGCCTGGGGAGCTACATTACTGAGGCAACATTTTGATGGTACCTGCCAATTCTAGAACTTGCTTGCAAAAGGAAAGCCTGAACCTTATTTGGGTTCCTTAAGGTGACAAGATGTTTTGTTTTTGGTGGGACAGCCCTGACTTTTAACAATTTGTTCTGCGTCCCACGGCGTTTTAAAAAAGTCCCATTTAAAAAAAAAAAAAAGTCCCAATTTTTGGAAAGAATGCAAGAAAAGCTAGGGAACAATGGGAGAATGGGAAGGGAATATATGGTTTTCTGTGGGGAGAACCTGCCTCCACCTGGAAGTGCCCGCACTGCCGCAAGAGCTAGCTGCCCCAAAACAAAGAACCGGTGGGGGGGGGGAACGTACCTGCTGGGGCGGCGGCCGTCAAGTCCCCTAACTACCCATAAGCCCGCGTCCTAGACACTGGCATGCGGCTCTGGGCTCTGCAGGTGCAAGCTGTTTGGTCTCCAGCGGGCTGCGGGGCTGGACCCCGGGAGCGCGGCCGCCGCAAGGACGAGTCCTGGTGGGGAGTGTGCGCAATCGCTCGTGTGCCAGTGCCCCGGCGGCGCTGCCCTGCCTGCTCCCGCCCGCTCATGCAGCTCCGGCATAGGTTTCGGGACCATGTAACCCGATCCCTCTGACTCACTCAAAATTTCCCATACAGTAATATTTCCAAAAATGATCTTTTTAATGAGGTATCATTATTAAAATAATAGATTGATAAGGAAAAGGTGAAATCTTGGGCATCAGCAAAAATCACAATAGAGAACAAATGGTCACAAATATTTCAGCATTTTGAAACAAACCATGTTCCATACAATAATGCTCTAAAAATTGTGGAATACGTGCTGTCTTTACCAGGAACTAATGATGCAACTGAACGCATTTTTTTCTACGGTAAATAAAAGTGTGGACATCAGAAAAATCACAATTAAGTGTTGAGACTTTGAAAGCCATTTTATGTGTGAAATATAATTTAACAAATTCTTGTGAAAAATTCCATGACCTTTTAAATAACGACAGCAATCTACTAAAAGAAATTCACTCAAATGAGAAATATGCCAAAAAATAAAATAATACTATATGTAAATAAAATTTACAAATATAATACATAATTTTTAATGTATTATATTTGTAAATTGTACTTATGTTGAAATTTTAAAAAATATATTACAATACTATTTTTCTATGAAAAATTTTTTTGCTCCATATAGACCAAATTTTTAATCAAGGACCCCTCTCCCCCCGGTCAATGGTGTCCCGCTTTACCAATTTTAAAATCTGGTCACCTTATTCTAGGACAGTGGTTCTTAACCTTTTTTGAGTTAAGAACCACTGTCCAAACCCACCAGTTTCATATGCGCATTCACCGAACCCCTTTTTAGTGATAAATAAAATATGATTTTATTTTCCAAATTCAAGACATAGATATATGTTTTTTTACTGGTGCACAAATGAGCCGTGCATGAACATCACCTTGCTCAAAGAACAAAACCATCAAAGTGCATGAACTCACAACAAATTACGGTATTACTTTATTCTGGCCTCCACGGCAGAGGCTTCTCCGAACCCCTGAGACTGACTCATCGAACCCCTAGGGTTCAATAGAACCCAGGTTAAGAACCACTGCTCTAATGTCTAACCTAACTCCTTCAAAATACCATTTAATCCTTACTGTCTTATGCTATCCTCAGTGATATTCAACTATGAAGATCAAATATATATCATTTAGGTCATATACTTTAATAACTAAGAGTTCAATTTAGCTGTCTTAAATTCTAAAATTATTTTTAAATTGGCTACTTAATGATCTTCTTTATATTACTGCAATCAAGTGTATCTCACTTTGTGAAATAAACGCATCCCAGAAGGTTCATTTTTAAAGTGAATCTTCCCCTTTTGACATTCATATCAAAGCAGTTCCAAGACAAAAGAAAATCACCTTTAATGATGTAGAAATCTTTTTTAAATCATACATTTAAAGGAGAATTCTTTATAAAATAAAAATAATACACATATGAAGACTAAAGTTTCTTTTGTTTGGCAAAACCATTTCTGAAGTTAAAGGGAAAACAGCAATTATAGCTTAAGAACAGAACATCCTAGACTAAAAATCCACTCAGCTTTTATCAAACCTCCTCACCATCATTTTACAAGAGGATAACAGGAAACTCCCCTTAGGTGCTTAGGTCTTGTTTCCTAGCAATTGATGGAGAGTGCAGTTGTTAGAATTAAGCAATTGAGCTAAGGCTGAGGACCATGAAGATTGAGATTCCAAATACCAGGAAGTGAGTCAATGGGCAATTATAAAAGAGTGGGTCGTCCTCTTATGTTTTCCTAGTGTTACCTGTTCCTATTTAAAGTTAGGCTTTAGACATCATATAATAATTCCTTTAATCAACCAGAATCCACATACTATATATCCATAATGAGAAGGGGGAAAAGAACAGGTAAGAAAAAAGTAACTGTCACCTGACCAGGCAAGGGCCAGTAGATAGAGCATCAGACTGGGATGCAAAGGACCCAGCTTTGAAACTCTGAGGTTGCTGGCTTGAGCACGGCTCATCAGGCTTGAGTGCGGGGTCCCTGGCTTGAGTGTGGGATCATAGACATGACCCCATAGTCGCTGGCTTGAGCCCAAAGGTTGCTGACTTGAAGCCCAAGGTCATTGGCTTGAACCCAAGGTCACTGGCTTGAGCAAGGGGTTACTTGCTCTGCTGGAGCCCTCCGGTCAAGGCACATATGAGAAAGCAATCAATAAAAAACTAAGGTGCCGCAATGAAGAATTGATACTTCTCATCTCTCTCCCTCACTGCCTGTCAGTCCCTGTCTGTTCCTCTCTCTGACTCTGTCTGTCTCTGTCAAAAAAAAAAAAGTAACTGTCTAGTAAAACGAGTGCTGTGAGTCAGGTTGCAGGGTGGCTAGTTCAGCACCTGCCCAAAAACAATGTGTATGCCCAAAAACAATGTGTATGTACATACACAAATAACAGTGTAGTAACAGCACCATGTCTTTCCTAGGAGTTGGTACAGACTAAGTCAGAAGAAAAAACAGAATACAGATCTGATTATACAGTAGTTTTGCAATTATGGAAAAGCAAAGAAAATTCACCAAACTTTAATCATGGTTATTACTAGGCTTGTAGATAATTGTGGACAGTTTGTCTTAGCACTTTTTTTGTATTTTCCTAACTTCTACAGTGAGTATACATCTTTGACTTCCATATATAATGAGAAAATGTTCTATCTAGAAAAAGAAGAAAAAGATTTGACATTAAGAAACAACCAACAAAGGGAAAGTCTCCTGAGAAGACTAAAAGAAGAAAGACTCAGCCCTGTTAGTGGCTCAGTGGATAGAGCATTGGCCCAGTGTATGGACATCCCAGTTTCAATTCCCAGTCAGGGCACACAGGAGAAGCAACCATCTGTTTCTCTCCCTCTTCCTCTCTCCCTTCTCTCCCTCTTCCCTTCCTGCAGCTAGTGGCTCAATTGTTTTGAGTGCGGCCTCTGATGCTAAGGATAGCTCAGTTGGTCCAAGAGCATCAACATCAGGTGCTAAAATATAGCTCCATACTTGAGCATTGGCCTCAGATGGGGATGCCATGTGGATCCCAGTCAGGGTGCATGCAGGAGTTTGTTTCAATATCTCCCTTCCTATCACCTAGAAAAATAAAAATAAAAAAGGAGGAAGGCTCAATCAAGAAGATGAGGATGGCCTTGATTGGGTAGCTCATATGGTTAGAATCCTAGATTGTGGGTTTGATGCCCAGTCAGGACACATGAAAATCAACCAATGAATGCATAAATAAGTGAAATGGCAAATTGATATTTCTCTATCTCTAAAAATCAATTCACAAATTTAAAAAAAATTTATTAAGCTTGGGGCCCTGGCCAGTTGGCTCAGTAGATAAAGCATCAGCCCAGCATGCAGACATCCCAGGTTCAATCCCTGGTCAAGGCACACATGAGAAATGACCATCTTCTTCTCTCCTCCTCCCTCTCCCCCTTGTCTCCCTCTTTCCTCTTCCTCCATTGCAGACAGTGGCTCAGTATGCCCGAGTGTTGGCCTCAGGCGCTGAGAATAACTTGGTTGGTCTAAGCGTCAGCCCCAAAGGGGGGTTGCCAGGTGGGTCTCAGTTGGTGTGCATGCTGTAGTCTGTATCTCTATCTCCCCTCCTCTCACTTAAAAAAGGAGGAAGCAAGGGATGTAGTGGAAGAAACATTAAAATCCACCTGACAGGCGGCACCTAAGTGAGGTCAGGGTTGGGCTTAAAGGCAACTCTGGGAGTGACACAAAGCAGGGCTGCAAGAGTGATGGACTAGTTAATGAGGCCCTGTAGCTGTAATTTACCCTCCTATGCGTACTGGTACCCACCCCTGTACTGCCTTACACTGTAATAAAATAAACTTTAGACCTAAACTACCAACTGAATGTGTAAACTCAAGACCCACTCCAGAAGAGGGCATCAGGGGAGAGGAAGCAAAAGATAACTATCCCTAAAAGGTGGCATCTAGAGGGGACCTCCCCTAGTGTCAGTGTGAAAGAGGCTATGACAAATGCATCTCAAGAGCAGATTTGCAGGCACCCAGGGCCAGTTACTGAAACTCATGGCACATAGCAACAGCTCTCCACCCACAGAGACACAGCAGGAGCAATGGCTTCCCAAAGGCGGACCCAGGAGAGGGGAGGGAAACACCTCCAGAGGGCCCAGTGTGCCCTTCGATCCTTCTCTTTTCAGTGGCTGCAACACAGCTCAGGATTTGACAGCCTGAAAGTGACACTCTAAGGGATGTACATGAAGTGCACGGTAAGAGGGAAACAGTTCATGGGTGTCGGTTCCCAGTGTTTCTCCTCCGCCCATGCTTAAGAGAATTCTGTCTTGACCCTCCTTGTCCCACCTCCAAACTGGGGTGGTCCTGCCTTGCTGAATAAGCTCTTTTGGACCCTGTAAACAGAGGAAAGGAGCTGTGGTGGGCGGCAACAGTCACAGGGGCAAGAGCTGCTGTACTATTGGGGAAGGAAAGCTGGAGTGTAGAAGGTGGGGGAGCTGCTTCAGTGTGAGGGAAATATATAGGAGGGAATGGATGTTCAAGATTTATTACTGTGGTATCTCTGTCTCCCCTTGCAGAGTTCATGAAAGACAAGTAAAGGGCTGAAACCTTTAGAAAGTACTTTTAAATGCTGTACTGTATTTTTTTTATTATTTATAAAATTAAATTCAACAAGGTGACATTGATTAGTAAGAGTACATAGGTTTCAGGTAAACATTTCTATGGCATTTGATCTGTTGATTACATTGTATACTCATCACCCAAAGTCAAATCATTTTCTGTCACCTTATATTTGTCCCTCTTTACACCCTTACCCTCACCCCTTCTACCACATCCCCCTCTCCCACATCCCCTTTCTTCTTAAGTGAACTGTATTATTTTAACCACAGCAATGCTCGGAGACTCTTCCATGAGAACACAGGCTTTAAAAAGGTTGCACGTTGACGAGGCACACCCCATCCCTACAGGGACCTTGGGGATCAGGGTGAAGCTAACTAAAGTCCGACAAAATCACAGCAAACATTTACCTCCTAATGTTCTTTTGTGCATTGGCTAAAATAAGGATCTTTAGACCTTACTCTTTTCCCCTGGGTTTTTTTTTCTAACAGGATGATCCCTAAAGCTCCTAACTCTGAAAGCTACTCAAATTTCTCTGACAACACAGAAGGTATTAAAGCATACTATGTTGTAAGTGACAGGAAAAAAATGGTAATATCTTCCCTAAGCTTGAGCTATATAGAAATGTCTGCTCCGGGTATGTTTTAAAGGATGAATTGCCAAACCTGAAAAATTTTTTGTATCTGCAGCACAGTGCTTGACAATTTTATAACTTGCTGCTCTCTAATGAAAGCAAGGCTTCTTTAATGAAATCAATTGTATTTACCACAGTATGTAGGAATGAGCCATTCTGTATATACCAAGATGACGCTATTAACTTTACAAACAATCATAGGCAGGTACCTAAGGTACACATTGGGATCTGCTGGGGGTCATGAGAATGCAATAGTAAACCCTGAGTCTTGGTAAACAATAAGGAGCTAAATGATGACAAAGGACATCCTTATTGTGGTGTTGCGGTGCAGGAATATTCTGCCATGGCACAATCTAGACCAAAGATAGCACAAAGGTGGCATCCATACTACCACCCCATTTCCAGTGACCATAGCAGACATTATTAATCAATGATACAATCTTTCCTGCTGAACCAGGTGTGACCTCAGAAACTTTTCATTGTAGTTCTCCAGGTAGTTACTACGAAAGGATCAAAGCTGACATGAGATGAAATCTACTTGCCATTCCTAACCTGTGGATGGTTAGAGCCAAAATGTCAATGTGGGGATGACTGTGCAAAGATCCCACTCCAAGGGCACACAGAGGCTACTGGAGCTGACTATGCACAGACAGACTGACTGCAGAGCTAGCCTTCTCTGCAAAGGGCCAAAGCAGGGCACTTACAGGTAGCAAGTGGCAGAAAATGTCCCACTGTCTATAATCTCTCTTGAAATCCCAAAACCTCTCCTATTTTCACCTGTTGGCTTTAGGCAGTGAGGGCTGCTATTCAAATGAAGGTAGTTTCAGGAAAGAGTAACCTTTTGAGCTAATGACTTTTATAAACATGTTGGCTCAAATCAATTTTTTTAAAGCAAGTCAGAGAGAGATAGACAGGAAGGGAGAGAGATGAGAACATCAACACATAATTCCAGCACTTTTTAGTTGTTCATTGATTGCTTTCTCACATGTGCCTTGACCATGGGGCTTCAGCCAACCCAGCAACCTTGAGCTCAAGCCAGTGAGGTTGGGTTTCATACCAGTGACCTTGGGCTTCACACCAGTGACCTTTGGGCTCAAGCCAGCAACCTTGGGTCATCTCTCTGATAGCATGTTCAAGCCAGTGACCCCACACTCAAGCTGGCAAGCCTGCACTCAAGCTGGATAAGCCTGCACTCAAGCTGGATGAGCCTGTGCTCAAGCTGGATGAACCTGTGCTCAAGCTGGCGACCATGGGCTTTTGAACCTGGGTCCTCAGCGTCCCATGTCAACGCTCTGTTCCCTACACCACCTCCAGCCAGGTTGAACCTTTTTGATGTACATGTAAAAAGGTTTAACTATACTTTCAACAGATATGTTTTTACTTATAAATTGCATTCATAATTATACTTTTTAGTAAATTACATGAATATAATTTTTATTCTTTCAAACATTTAAAATATAAGTATTTTAATATTTTAATTTTACAACTAATAAAATCTTTTTATTCTTTATTTAAATTATTAATAAAATATTTAATTTTTATTATTCATTTAATATTCACTGTTTTAAGAGACTTCATTCAACTCTTTGACACAAAAATTCATACTGGATGATATGTTCATATATAATAGTTGGTTTTAATGGCAGCATGGCTAAAAACCGAACTCATAATGACGATGGGGCCAAATGGAAAAAAAGAGATACATCATTGGCAGTGTTTTCAAAATTATGATTTTTTAATCCCAACCACCAAAATGCAAAGCCTTTTTTGCAATTAGGCTCAGAAATTCCTACCTTCTCTGATGTCAATTAGTTCTTACAAACTAATCAAGCCCTCTGACTTTCTCTTCTAGAAATTTTTATGCCAGTTAGAAACTCCTAGTTGTTAAAGTGCGGAACCATCAAGGTTTTTGTTGTTGAGACACCTCATTTTCAACCACAAAATCATATAATGATAGAAACATTTTCAAACATCCATTTTCAAGATGTTCTCTCGATAGCAAGAGTTCTTTTGAAAAGCAGGTATTATCTCTATCATTGATAAAATGTGACCTTTGCCTTGAAAAAGCAGAATAAACTTTTTTTAAAATAGCTGCTAGTATCATAAAAAGGGTCATGTTTTTGGAATACTTGTTGAAAAAGAAAAATCTATGACTCATCTTTAGGAAGAACCACTCTTTTGTCGCAAAGCAACCAAAAACTTCTTGTGACAAAAAAGATTTTTATGGTCACTCCCTTTCTCTTTACAAAGTTTGGGCTGATTCAGCACTATTAACCCTTGTTTTTATCAAATTAACCATGGGAATGACCTTCATTCACTATCAGTCTGTATCCTTCTGACTTCAGTTTACTCTTATATTAGATTGAATATTAATAACAGGACCTCAAGTATAGCACCAAGGTGGACTTCTTAGGATCCACCCAACACTCTAGTCTCACCTCAGATATTTTAATTGCAAACATAGCAACTACTCCATTAGAAATTACACACAGGCATAAAACATTATTTTATTAAATAATTTATTTCCTATGTGACTATTGCTCACATCTGCACATCCTGTGCAGTGTGTTCAAACACATATGCCTCATACCTTGGACGTCCAGTCTCACTGAGTCATTTGCCAACATTAGACAGAGTATGAGTGAATATTGGTTCTTTGTCAGGAGCCACATATTTTACCTTCCCCCTTTGCCAGGTGAAAGAAGCTGTTTTATTAACGATAGATCCAGGCGTGAAAGCATCAGTTAAACTGACAGGAAAGTGGAGCAAAGGGCAAGTGAAAAAAAAGATACTGGTGGTATTATCTAAACCCTTTCTCCTGACCAAGGCTACTCTGCAGCAAATGCAGAGTGTCATTACTCAGAAGAGCTCTATAAATGGGCTATTTTAGCTCCCTAGTCAGGATCTAATGCAACTAAAAGGAATCACCTTTTTACCAAATATATATATAAAGGATATATATATATATATCCTTTTCTGTGTCTTTTGTTCTCAAGGAATACCACAGTAATGAGCTGGATGTCCAAAGTATAGTTATTATTTTTAAATGCTCAAACAATTCAGCCTATATATGCTCTCAAGATATTTGAGTCACTAGAGGATATTAAGAAAATGTACTAGAGGGTTAGAAGGGATTTCCGAAGGAATCATATTTTCACCTCAAATCATATACTCTTGGCCTGCTGTAACTATTAGCTTTGGTTCCTATTCTTACTGTATGTGATTATTTGGGGTGTTTCTCACTATTATAAAGATTTGAAATTTTATTTAATTTTTTCTTTCTATTGAATTTATTGGGGTGGCACTGGTTAACAAAATTATACATGTTTCAGGTGCCCAATTCTACAAAATGAAATTTAATTTTAGACAATTTAATAGAAATGACATTTACCAAATTAAAAGTAAGCATGGTTTTCATGGCACTCTTCATACAAATACCTTTCAATCTTAAAATTAACAAAGCTCCTCTAATTGCAAATGGAATTTAAAACTGACCTCTCTGGTGGATGAGTCTTTCCTTGCCATCACTAAATGAGTGGAGTGTTTGGTAAGGGTTTTCGAGTCTTTATGTATTTATTAGCAGGACTGCTTTCTGTTTCTTTGAATAAGGTACACAGACATCTTTATTTTTTTAAGCCTGTTTGGCAGTGAGAGTACTGTATTCAATTCAAGAGGCATGTGTTGAGGTCCTACTTTGTGTGAGGGCTTTGAAGATGAAAAGGTCCTTGTCTTTAAGACCTTCATCGAGGAAGATATAAGCTCATTTAATAATAATATTAAAAAACTGGGAAACTCAAAGATAGTGTTAAAAAGGCTCAGTTCCAAAAGTTCTAAATTATTAAATTGTAACATTTACTTAGCAGGATAATTCAGGCTAAAAACTAAATCTACTTTATTCCTTTGATTAAAACCGTTTCTAAACAAAAGTATAGAAGTGAAATGTATAAGGAGGTAGAAAAGACAAATGGGGTAGGTACACTTAACTGTTAAATAGGCTTTTAACCCTTGAAAAATATGATCTAATTCCATGCTTGCTATTTTGAAGAGGCACAATGTGGAGGAGGGGAGTGTCTAGGAGAGGCTGTATCTTTAATGACAGGACTTCAAGGACAGCACTGAGGTTGCACCATCAGGATCCATTCTCTGGTCGTGGGTCAGTCAGATCCAGATACTGAACCCAAGATGAGCAACTTCTCACTGACAAGATCATAGTAAATGGACCAGACCAATTCCTAAACCTAGAAAGACTTACTCTAAAACAAATTTAAGGATACTTAGAAATATGCAAACATGTTACAAGAGAAAATAAATTCAGAATAGAAAGATGAGGCAAAGAGCAAATAAAATTAAGAAAACAAGATGGTATTGAGAGTGAAGTCAACCCACATAGTATAGCAGGAGGGCCTATGTTCTTTCTTGAGTAGCCTCCTCGGTGCTGGAATAAAGAGGCAAACATAGTGAATTACCTGGTACATTGCCACCATTCTGGTATCAAGATACCAAATAAGCAAAACAACAATCAGATGATTATTCAGATCAAAAGAAATAGAATTGATTGGGGAGAGAAACTCCCCCCACTTCTAGTAAAACTTCCTATCCTGTTTACCAAGCAAGGCTAAGTGAGTCTTCCACACCCACAGTCTCCTCCCTGGTCATTATAGCATAGCTGCTTCTCTGTACCTGCTTTCCTGTGCTCACACGCTCCTTCACCAACATGTGAAGTGTCACTGAGGAAGTGAAGTATCCTCAGACACTTCAACAAACTCCTCATGTGAATCTTAGACAGACTCTGTCTGGGCTCATCTTTATTCTTGCATTTTTTCAGACCAATTCTGCAAACTTACTAGGCAAACTCTCTATAAGAGATCCTATCACTAATAGTCAAACACTCTAAGCTTCACAAAATCAGCAGAGTACTCCACATAGTACTTCAGACAATGGGAATGTGTCCTAAAGAGGAAATGAAAAACGGGAAAAAGAGTATGTTCAAAGATATCCATTGTCAATGATGTCCATGTTGTTTAGAGTTCTTTATTTTTAAAGAATTTAAGAGAACCTAAGTGTCCAAGAATTGGGAAACATAAGTAAACTGTTGTGTCTATTCAATATTATATTATATACCACTAAAATGGTGTTTTAAAAATTCTGTTGCACTAGTGACAAAGGCTCATGATATGATGTCTTTTTTTTTAAGTATAGAAATGTATGTATACATTAGAATCACAACTTCTGAAGAAAAGTTCTTCAAAAAGCTTGAAAGGAAAATCAAACAAATGCTAACAATTGCCTTAGAATGATGAGACCACAGGTAATTTCTTTTTCTTTTATTAATTTTTCAAAGTTTCTTTTACAGTCATGCACCACATAATGACATTTTATCAGACCAATACTTTAACTTGGTCTGTAAATGACGATCACATATACAACAGTGGTCCGATAAGATTATAATGGAGCTGAAAAATTCCTATTGCCTAATGACATCAAAGCTATTATAATATTGGAGCACAATACATTACCCACATGCTTGTAGTGATGCTGGTGTAAACAAATCTACTGCATTGCCTGTAATTTAAAAGTGTAGCACATACCAGTAGGTACAGTACAAAATAATAATGACAATAAACATCTGTTACTGGTATATGCATTTACTATCCCATACTTTTTATCATTACTTTTGAATACACTCTTTCTACTTAAGAAAGAAAATGTGTGCTGTGAAACAGTGTGCCATGTTACACTGGCAGCAGCCTCGTATATCTTGTGTTGACTACGCCTCTTGATTGCATCATTTATTCTCATGCTTGATTTAATCTCATGTTGTTTTATTCATCATTGCCCCTGAGCATACAAAATCCACTGCTAGTGTCACCAGTGATTGACCTGGAAACAAAATTAAAAGTAAGTAAGGACTGTGAAGCTGAAAAATCAGTGATGGTCATTGCTCACCAGTCAGGCATGTCCCATTCTACTATAGCTACAATCTTGAAGAACAAGAACAAAGTGACAGAGCTGTTAAATGATCTGCTTCATTAAGGCAACAAGACTAACAAAAATTCAAGAAGGGTCTATATCAGACATGGAGAAACTGCTGACATGGATGTAAGAACAACTTGCAAGTATATTGCTCTCAGTAATATGATGATCATGGCCAAAGAAAAAAGTTTGTGTGCAATGCTGAAAGAAAAGCCTGAACCCAAATACAATGTTGAGTTTACTGCTAGTTCTGGATGATTCAAATGATTCAAGAATTGTTATTTATTACATAATGAAAAAGTGAGTGGTGAATCTGAGAGTGCTTATGTGAGGCAGCTAAAGAAGTTTTGGAGAGCTTCCCAGAAAAATCTAAAGGAATTTGTTACCAACAAACCAGTATTACAAGAAATGTTAAAGGATGTTGAAGAAGAAGAAGAAAAGGAAAACAGAGGAACATAGTTAAAAGAATAAAATAGCAATAAATACATACCTATCAATAATAACTTTAAATGTAAATGGCTTAAATGCTCCAATCAAAAGACACATGGTAGCTGAATGGATATGAAAACAAGAACCATATATATATATATGTTGTCTACAAGAGACCCACCACAGAATGAAAGATACACACAGACTAAGACATTTCATGCAAATGGAAAGGGAAAAAAACTGAAGTAGCAATATTTATCTCTGACAAAATGACTTTAAAACAAAGGCTATAATAAGAGACAAAGAAAGACACTACATAATGATAAAGGGAGCCCTCCAACAAGAAGATATAACCCTTGTAAACATTTATGCACCCAAAATAGGAGCACTTAAATACATAAAGTAAATCTTGATGGGCATAAAAGGAGAAACTGACATAGGAAGAGATATACCCTTGTAGTACTGGATTTTAATACCCCACTAACATCAATGGATAGAACTTCCAGACAGAAAATCAAGGAAATGATGTCCTTAAGTGACACACTAGATCAGATGGATTTAATTCACATCTCCAGAGCATTTTATACCAAAGCAGCAGAATACACATTCTTTCCAAGTACAGATCAAACATCTTCTTGGATAGATCACATGTTAGAACATAAAACAAGTCTCAATAAATTTAATAAGATTAAAATCATTTCAAGCATCTTCTCTGAACATAATTGTATGAAACTAGAAATCAATCACAGAAGAAAACTGAAAAACATACAGAGACATGGAGGCTAAATAACATGTTACTAAATGATGAATGTGGTTAACCATGAGATTAAGGAAGAAATCAAAAGGTACCTTGAAACAAAAGAAGAACTAAGAGCTATCTTTCTCAAAGTATTCCAAAAAATACAAGAGGGGAGAAGATTCCAAAGCCCATGTTATGAGGCCAGCATTATCCTAAATCCAAAATCAGATAAAGATACTATAAGAAAATAAAATTATAGGTTAATATCTCTGAGAAATATAGATGCTAAAATCCTCAACAAAATATTAGCAAACCAATCAAGCTATACATTAAAAAGATCATACACCATGATCAAGTGGGATTTATCCTGGGAATGCAAAGTTGGTACAATACTGGAAAATCAATAAACATGATATGCCACATAAACAAAATGAAAGATAAAAACCACATGATCATATCAACAGATGCAGAAAAGCCATATTATAAAATTCAGTGCCCATTTATGATAAAAACTCCCAGCAAAGTGGGAATAGAGGGAATATACCTCAACATAATAAAGGTCATATATGACAAACCCACAGCTAACATCATTCTCAATGGGCAAAAACTACAACCATTTATTTTCCTTAAGATCAGGAACAGGACAGGGATGTCTGCTATTACCACTCTTATTCAACATATTACTGGAAGTCCTAGACACAACAATCAGACAATAAGAAGAAATAAAAGGCATCTAAATTGGAAAGGAAGAAGTAAAACTGTCATTATTTGCAGAGGACATGAGACTGTATGTAGAAAACATGAAGATTCCACTAAAAAACTACTAGAACTAATAAATGAATTTAATAAAGTGGCAGGATACAAAATTAATATCCAGAAATCAGTTGTATTTTTATACACCAAAAATAAACTATCAGGAAGGGGAATTAAGAAAACAATCGCATTCATAATTGCTTCCAAAAAGAATACCAAGGAATAGTAACTAAAGATGTAAAAGACCCAAACTCAAAATATTGTAAGACCCTGAAGAAAGACATTGAAGAAGATACAAATAAGTGAAATATACACTGGATAGGAAGAATTAACATCATTAAAATGTTCAACTGCCCCAAAGAAATCTGTATATTCAATGCAATTCCTATCAAGATACCAAGGGTGTATTTCACAGAACTAGAACAAATATTCAAAAAATTTATGTTGCTTTCCCAATTAACCAAAGTTGCAAGTTCAATCCCCAGTCATGGCACATACAAGAATCAACCAATGAATGTATAAGTAAGTGGAATAACATGCTCTCTCTCTCTCTTTTTTTTTTCTCTCTCTCTCTCTCTTCATTTCTCTAAAAAAAAAAATCAATTAAAATAGAAAGCAGACATATAGGTCAATGGAACAGAATAGAGCCCATGCCTTTATGGTCAATTAATATTTGACAAAGGAGGCAAGAACATACAATGAGGTAAAGATAGTCTACTCAATAAATGGTGTTGGAAAAATTGGACAGATACATGCAAAAAATGCAACTAGACCACCTTCTTACAACCTACACAAGAATAAATTCAAAATGGATTAAAGACTTAAATGTAAGTCACAAAACCATAGAAATCCTAGAAAACATAGGCAGTAAAATCTCTGACATTTCTTGTAGCAATATTTTTTATGATATATCTCCTCAGGGAACAAAAGAAAAAATAAGCAAATGAAACTACATCACACTAAAAAGGTTTTGCACAACAAAGGAAACCATCAACAAAATGAAAAGACAATCCACTGAATGGGAGAACATATTCACCAATGATACATCTAATAAGGAGTTAGTATCCAAAATTTATAAAGAACTTAAAAAACTCAACACCAAGAAGACAAACAACCCAATTAAAAAGTGGGCAAAGGCCTGACCAGGCGGTGGTGCAGTGGGTAGAGCATCGGACTGGGATGCGGAAGACCCAGGCTCGAGACCCCGAGGTCGCCAGCTTGAGGGCAGGCCCATCTGGCTTGAGCAAAAGCTCGCCAGCTTGGCCCCAAGGTTGCTGGCTCCAGCAAGGGGTGGCTCGGTCTGCTGAAAGCCCGTGGTCAAGGCACATGTGAGAAAGCAATCAATGAACAACTAAAGTGTCGCAACGGCAACGGCAAACTAATGATTGATGCTTCTCACCTCTCTCAGTTCCTGTCTGTCTGTCCCTATCTATCCCTCTCTCTGACTCTCCCTCTGTCCCTGTAAAAAAAATAGGTGGGCAAAGGACCTAAAGAGACACTTCTCCAAAGAGGACATATAGCCAATAGACATACAAAAAGATATTTAATCTCACTAATCACCAGAGAAATGCAAATTAAAATCACAATGAGATATCACTTCACACCTATCAAAAAGACTATCATAAATAAATCAATAAACAACTATTGGTGAGGATGTGGAGAAAAGGGAACCCTCATGCACTGTTGGTGGGGATGCAGATTGGTACAGCCACTATGGAAAACAGTGACTGCACCAATCTGCATTCCCACCAATGCATTTATGTTTTAACTATTATTCCAAAAAAGTTGAAAAGTTTTAAAAATTTAAGTTTATAAAGTTTAAAAGTTACAGTAAGCTAAGGTTAATTTACTATTAAAATACTTTATAAATTAAGTGTAGCCTAAGGGTACAGTGCTTATGAAGTCTACAGTAGGTTACATTACTGTCCTAGGCCTTCACATTTACTCACCACCCACTCACTGACTCACCCAGAGCAACTTCCGGTCCTGCAGCTTCCATTCATGGTAAGTGCCCTATACAGGTGAACCAATTTTCTATCTTCCACACCATAATTTTATTGTACCTTTTTATTTTTAGATGTTAGATACATAAACACCACTGTGTTACAAATGCCTATGGTATTCAGTGCAGTAACATGTACAGTTTTGTAGCCCAGGAGCAATAGACTGTACCATATAACCTAGTTGTGTAGTGGGCTATACCATCTAGGTGGGTGTAAGTGCACTTTATGATGTTAACACATGATGGAACTGCCAGCAATGCATTTCTCAGAACATATCCCTGTTGTTAAGGAACACACAACCACATTGTGGTAATATTGGTCTTATCATGAAATATATGTAAATAAATTAAAACATCCAAACTATCTTAAAACTTATAAAACATATCAAACAGGTCTTCACATTGGTATAGACAAATAGGTAATTAGATAAAAAGTGACAGATATCACATGAGGCCTGTGTTCATGAGGATATAAGAGAATCTCTCCCCGGGAATAACGTGAAACAAAGAGGAGGGGGATGGAGATAGTAGGGTGAGAAGTCCTACAATAGTAGGTGTAGGCAAAAACAGGTATGTGCTGCAAATTCTATTATTATAACTTTACTTTTCCCTGAATATTTTATTAACCAATATCACCCCAATAAAGTCAATTAGGTAGATAGATAGATAGATAGATAGATGATAGATAAGAAGAATTTTTGGAAACTCTGGGTGTGCTGATTATGGAGGAAAATGACTTGCCAGAGCAAATATTCAGCATGGATGAATCCATTCTGAAAACAATACCTGAAAGGACTTTCATCCATAAGGAGTCCAAGTCAGTGCCAGGTTTCAAGGCTTTGAAGGACAGGAGAACAGTTGTGCTTGGGGGCACTATTTCAGGCTACAAATTGGCATCAAAGTGGCCCAGAAGTCCCTCCTGCCCTCTACTTCCCACAAAAGACTTTCTTCTGAGGGAACTGAGAGACCTTTAGATGTAAAGTAAAAGATAATAAATCTATGATCCTGTCTGACCCTGCCTGATTCAACTCCTGGCCTTTAATGTCATATCCGCCACTAAAAGCAGGGGTGTAGAAGGGGGAGTTCTGTTCATCTTTTATGTTTCTGCCTGTCCCATTAAATGAATCTACTTTACATACGGTTTTAAGACTTGACACTATTCATAGAGATAGACTTTGTATTTGTTTTCTAGGGCTATCATAACAAATGCTACAGACTAGGCAGCTTAAACAACAGATATTTATTTCTTCACAGTTCTAGAGACTAGAACTTCAAGATCAAAGCATCAACTGGGTAAGTTTTATTCTGAAGTCTCTTTCTTAGGCATGTAGATGCTATCTTTTCTGTTTTCACATTACCTTCCCCATGTATGTCTGTGTCCTAATCTCCTCCTCTTCTTATACGGACACCAGTCATATGTGGATTAGGACCCACATATGACTTCATTTTACCATAATTACATCTTTAAAAAACCCTATGTCTAAATACACTCACACTCTGCTGTACTAAGGTTAGGATTTCAACATATCAATTTGGGAGAGACAAAGGTCAGCCCATAACAGCTTTGAATTCTGTTTTCTAGAAACTCATCTAAAACATAAACTAAAATGAATGAACAAAAACCAAAGTTAAGTAAGCACTGTAGACCCCCTCAACTGTGCTGTTTGGGGATAGAACATAAGACTTTCACTGGGTGCAGCTGCCCTTTAACCCATAGACAATCTGAATCAGTAATGAACCATGTCACAGAGGAGTACCTAGAGTCACACTTTTCTGTTCCTGAATCCAACTTTATGCCATGGCACCTTGAGCTCTCAGACCCTCCTTGTTGGGCCCTCAGCTGATCTTGCAACTGACCTCTGATTCTCCCAGAGAGGCTCTTACAAGCTGTTAAAGAAAGCATGGTTTAATCATTCCACAAACATTTCTAGATGCCTACTGTGTGCATAGACCCCTACTCTGTTAAGGACTATTGGAAATAAAGATAAGATTCCAGTGCATTTGTCACTGCCTTCAAATAACCCTTAGGCAGCTCAAAAAGAAGAGCAGAAGGGAGGAAGCTATCCTCACTACAAAAAAAACAGGTGTCTACTGTATTCATAGCTACCATAGGCAGGACACAATGGAAAGGAAAATAATTCAAACTTCCAATGAGTGGGAGGACTTGACAGCCTGGCCTTAAGTCTCCAGAAGAAATTCCCACTAGATTTCATGTTTTCCCCTCCAGAAAATAAGTTGCAATACCTTTTCCCAAATCTCATGGCCTTATCTTTTTAAATATTAATCCTTTGTTTTAAATGCAACAGTTTTTCACTAATAGACAGATATCACATCTAAAGCAAATGTTTAAAATATACATTTAAATAAAATATCATTTTGCCTGCAAACTACTCATTTGCAAAAGCATCATTTAAAAAAATGTCTGAATTTATCACTGCTACGAGGATCCACATTCAGAACCTTCTCAAGGCAAGTTTTCTTACACTCTTGCCAATTCAGAATCATGTCTACCTCCTCATCCTCAAAAAAAATCAATTTTCAAACATCAATTTATGTGTAAAGCAAAGTATGCCTGTAGCTTGACATTGCAACCAATAAAATAACAAGCACTTGTTAAATGTGTGCTATGTGCCTAGCCATGCTCTAGGTTCTTGGAAGCACAAAAGAACAAGGAATCTCTCTGGATCCATTTAAACCCTATTTTGTCACAATAAAAATGCCTGAAAGGTTCCAAAGATAAAAGAGAGACAAAACCTCTTCAGTAAAACTTTTTTCCTCTATGAGCCTTTAAAGCTCCTGTTAGATACTACTGAAGGGAGTGGGGGTCAGAAAACAGGTTGGCCTGAGGTTTGAAAGACATTGTAGCAGCCACTATGAGGCATTGTTCAAGGAAAATAGTGCTTTTGGAGTTTATGCATTATTCATTATAAAGGCAGAGTCTGGCTGGTTGCACTGTGGGTGTCAAGGCAAAATTTTCAGCCTGGCTGGAGGGTAAGAGCTATAAAGCCAGGTAAGAGCTGCTGTATATTTCTAGAGAGCTATTCTAAATCTCTATAAGAACATAGAGAAACAGAGAGAAGACAGGAGATATCAGAGATAGAGAAGGCTTTGCTGTTTTATCCACAAAAGGAAATGACATATGCCAGAGGCAGAGCCACTGAAGCTCATCAGTGGAGGCAGGAGGCAAGGAAGAGACCTCTCTTTGAGAAGACAACACAAGGATCAAAGCAGCTACCGATTTTTACACTTAAAGGCTAGAGTAGCACAGCCTCAAGACTCTTAAATAAAATATTCAGAGTTTGTTTGAAACCCAATATTATTAAGTAGATGATGTTTAAAGATAAGTGATTCATTGAAATATATTACAGGTGTCCCTTGCTTTGTGCATAGTTCCAAGATTTAGTTAAATAACACCATTCACAAAACAATTCAAATTTCAGTTGCCATTGTATAGTATTTGCAAGTAAACGATTGGCCACTGAGCATTCTTGCACAGACCTTACTTAAGGAGTATAGTTGTGTTGCCTCCTTGTCTCCCAGTGATAAACTCACAAAAACATTTTGCAACAAAGATTAAAGTGCAGCAAAGAATCAAAAAGTGATTATGCTGGCCTGACCAGGCGGTGGCGCAGTGGATGGAGCGTCAGACTGGGATGCAGAGGACCCAGGTTTGAGACCCCGCGCTAGCCAGCTTGAGCGTGCGCCCATCTGGCTTGAGCAAAAGCTCATCAGCTTGGACCCAGGGTCGCTGGCTCCAGCAAGGGGTGGCTCCGTCTGCTGAGGGCCCACGGTCAAGGCACATGTGAGAAAGCAATCAATGAACAACTAGGGTGTCGCAGTGGCAACGAGAAACTAATGATTGATGCTTCTTACCTCTCTTCATTCCTGTCTGTCTGTCCCTGTGTATCCCTCTCTCTGACTCTCTCTCTGTCCCTGTAAAAAAAATAAAAAGAAAAAAGAAAAATAAAAGTGATTATGCTGAAAGTAAAATAGGAGTGATTATGCTGAAAGTAAAATAGGATGCAATTAGAAGATTTGAAAAATAGTAACAGAAAAGCTAAGACAGGATGAGATCTCGGCTTTCATAAAGCTGTGGTATAAACCATATTAACAAAATTCAAAAAATATGAAAACAAGGTAAAGTTGCTTCAATATATTTTAGTTTAATTGTAATTAGAACAGAAGGCCAATTATGGTAGAAATTCAGCACTTACTTCTACTTTGGACTGAAGGCTGCAATAAAAAAATAACCCCAGTCACTTCCACTAGCATTCAGGTCACAGTGTTAGAATCAGCTGCCATATTAAAAGAAAACTGTGATTGCAGGGAGACCAAAAAGGACTTTTTACTGCCAGTTAAGGCTGGTTTCATTGTTTCAGATGTCAACTTGAACTGATTAAACTATCTGATGAAATTACTAGCACAAATAAGGATTTTGCTATGAAATTTGAACCCAGATTCTTAGGATTAGTTAAAGCAGGTAGTTATGATGCTCTCAAATATGAAATTGCTAAGACAAAAACATGAAGATGGCCCAAGGAAGGGACATTGGAAAAAGAAAAAAGAACAAAAACCTCAAGTTAAGGGAACTCTCAGAGATAGCTCAGGATATTGAAAATGCGAAGAATAAACTGTTGAAGGCTGGTTCAAAATTAGAAAGGATATGACAATTTTCCCAGGCTAACCCTTGAAACATTATGCAAAGTGAAAGAAACCAATCATGCCCAACCAGGTGGTGGGACAATGGATAGTGGCACCCTGGGATGCTGAGGACCCAGGTTCAAAATTCCAAGGTCGCTGGCTTGAGCACGGGATCACCAGCCTGAGTACGGGGTGCCGGCTTGAGCGTGGGATCATAGATGTAACCCCATGGTCACTGGCTTGAGCCCAAAAGTCACTGACTTGAGCCCAATGTCACTGGCTTGGGCCCAAGGTCACTGGCTTGAGCAAGGGGTCACTGGCTAAGCTGGAGCCCTCCAGTCCAGGCCCATATAAGAAAGCAATCAGTGAACAACTAAAGCACCACAACCACGATTTGATGCTTCTCATCTCTCTCTCTCTTCCTATCTGTCTCTCTCTCTTGCAAAAAGAAAAAGAAAACAATCACAGAATACTACATATTATATTATTTTATTATGTCCAGAATACACAAAACAATAGATACAGAAAGTAGATTAATAGGTGTGTAGGAGTGGGGGTAGGGGTGGGGTGGGACGGAGGCATTGGAAGGTGATAGCTAGAGGGTTAGGGTTTAAGCCATCTATTGAAAGGCAGCTGTCAAAATAACCAGAATTTGAAGGGCTAAGATACCAAAGAAAAGGAAGCTCACCAAAATAAGTTCAATAATCTGTTCACCTCTTTACCCATCAAGGCAGTGATGAGTCTTACAGTGATAGGAGTCATAGGGGGTGAAGGAATGGGGTGCTGAGGAGCCAGACAAAGAATGGATGCTAAGAGGCAGAGAAGCCAGTACTCTTAAAATTGGGGGTGGATGGGAAGGAGTTGGGGCCTGCCAAGGCAGCTGGGAGTTAAATAGCCAAGACTCCTGAAGAGGTCAGGCCTAGGAAAGAAAAGATGACATTCAGTGACTTCTTTTAAAGACTAATAAAATTGATAGTCTTTTATTATGTAAGGCCAATCAAGAAAAAAGAGAGAAGGCAAAGATTAACAATAAACAGGAAAAAAAAAAAATGGAGACCTTACTACAGAGCCTGCAAGTATTAAGGAGATTCTAAAAGGATATTAGAGTAATTTTTTTAATAATACAGGGATTTTTTTTGGATTTTATTTATTCCTTTTAGAGAGAAGAGAGAGGGTTGGGCAGGAAGAAGCAGGAAGCATTAACTCCCATATGTACATGGACCAGGCAAGCCCAGGGTTTTAAACCAGAAACTTCAGTGTTCCAGGTTGATGCTTTATCCACTGCACCACCACAGGCCAGGCTGGATATTAGAACAATTTTGTGCCAGTAAAGTTGGAAGTTTAGATAAAGTGGACAAACTGCTAGAAAAATAACTTAGCAAAACTGATATGAGGGACATAAAATCTGAATAAAGCTTTAGCTATTAGAGATATTGAATTTATCATTTTAAAATCTTTCCACAGGGCCTCCAGTCAAGGTGGTGGTGTAGGTAAACACAGAGCTCACATCCTCCCACAACCACATCAGAATTACAACTAAACTACAGAACAACCATTCTTCAGACCCACCTGAAGTCCAGCTGAACAGAAGTCCTACAACTCAGAATATAAAGAAGCCACACTGAGGCTGGTAAGAGGGGCAAAGGCTTAAATGGACTGGTCCCACACCGACGTGTGGCAGATAAATATCAGGAAAGCGATCCTGGCTGCAGAAAGAACCCCCCCCCACATACCTGCAAGGAGCAAATGGGTCCCAGCCCCACACCAGGCCCCCCATCCCAGGGCCCTTGGGCCAGGAAGAGAAATTCTCATAACTTCTGGCTGTAAAAACCAGCAGGCACTCTCTCAGTCTCTCTCTCTCAATCTCTCTTTCTCTCCCTTTCTCTTTCTCTCTCATATGCATGCTAAAAAAGAAAGAAAGAAAGCCTGACCAGGCAGTGGTGCAATGGATAGAGCATTGGCCTTGAATGTGGAGGACTCAGGTTCAAAACCCCGAGGTCACCAGCTTGAGCATGGACTCACCAGCTTGAGCACGGGATCGCCAGCCTGAGTGTGGGATCATAGACATGACTCTATGGTCACTGGCTTGAGCTCAAGTTTGCTGGCTTAAGCAAGGGATCACTGGCTCATCTGGAGCCCCCTGGTCAAGACACACATGAGAAAGCAATTAATGAGCAACTAAGGTGATGCAACTATGAGTTGATACTTCTCATCTCTCTCCCTTCCTGTGTGTCTGTCCCTCCCTCTCTCTCTTGCTAAAAAAAATAATAATAAAAAAACAAAAAACAGCAGGGATTATGGCTGAGTGACATTGAGGGCTGCTGGAATCCTAGGCAGTTCCTCTTAAAGGGACTTTCACATGGGCTTACTCAGACTCACTTGTTCTAAGTTCTGGCACTGGGCAGCAGCTCAAAAGGAACCAGGGACATACAGGGAGAAGTATTCTGCATCAAGGCAAAAGCTGAGGAAGCAGCTTTCTCCTAGACAGAAATGCTAGCAGAGACCATTGTTCCTTTTCTGAGCCATTCCCACACAGAGCAAGCACAGGCAGGTGCCATATGTGAGTCTCCATCAACTTGGTTAACACTGTGAGTCCAACACAACTTGTGGGCCCACCCAAGCTGTTTCCAGTGGCTTTTCCATAAAAATGGCTTGTCTTGGATCATACTTCAGACTTTTAAAAAAATATCTCAAATAAGCAGCACCTGGCCTCAGCGTGCCCTGTACCTCTCACTAAGTGTTCCCAGGCCCAGCACTAGCAGCAGCCAGCGTGGTTTGCAGCTTGGCTTCTCCTGGGCACCTCCAACCCCAGCACAAGTAGCAGCCATCTGCAGATTGTTTTGTAGCTCATGCCAAGTGGCCCCAGGCAGAACACAAGTGGTGGCTGACCCTGGCCTGTACCTCCTGGAATATCCCAGAGCCAGCATACCCAGTGGACATCTTCAGACAACTTCAAAACACTACCCAAACACCTCTATAAGCAACACTCCCAAGGGGCAGACTTAGCAGGCACCAGAGCTCCACTGAAGTAAGTCCTGCTCTATGGATGGGCCCCTGCACAGCTGATCCTCCATGGTGGTCACAACCAATCCTTGCAGCCAATTGGCCTGGAAATAAACCCCTCCCTTTGAGATGCCAACAGCAATTAAGGCTTAACTACAACAGGAGGGCATCACAGCCCACACAAGGGGTGGGAGGGCACAGCTGGGGTTCCCAGTTTAGGTGACCAGGGTGGCGGTGCCATTGGAACCTACATAATACCTATTATATAAGATCACTCTACCAAGCCCAAGAGACATAGCAGCTCTACCTAATACATAGAAACAAACACAGAGAGGTTGCCAAAATGAGGAGACAAAGAAATGTGTCCTAAATGAAAGAACAGAACAAAACTCCAGAAAAAGAACTAAACAAAATGGAGACAAGCCATGTACTAGATGCAGAGTTCAAAACATCGGTTATAAACATGTTCAATGAACTAAGGGAAAAAATGGATGAACTTAGTGAGAACTTTAACAAAGAGATAGGAAATAAAAACGGAACTAAAAACCATAGAAAGAAACACTGAGGTCGCCAGTTCAAAACCCTGCACCGGTCTGGTCAAGGCACATATGGGAGTTGATGCTTCCAGCTCCTCCCCCCTTTCTCTCTTTCTCTCTCTCTCTCACTCTGTGTCTTCTCTCTAAAAAAAAAAAAAAAAAAAAAAAAACCATAGAAAGAACCAGTCAGAAATGATGACATTAATTGAAATGAAGACTACATTACAGATTACAGGGAACCAGTTGTGGAGCAGATAAATCAGAGGGTCAAATCAGTGATTTGGAAGACAAGGAAGCAAAAAACACCCAATCAGATCATCAAAAAAAAAAAGAATCCAAAAAAGATAATGACAGTAGAAGGAACCTTTAAGACAACTTCAAGCATACCAACATTCACATCATGGAAGTGCCAGAAGGAAAAGAGAAAGATGTTGAAAAGCTATTTGAAAAAATAATGCTAGAAAACTTTCTTGACTTGGTAAAAGAAATAGACATACAAGGTCAAGCAGCACAGAGAGTCCTGAACAAGATGAACTCAAAGAGGCCCACACTAACACACATCATAATTAATATGCAAAAGGTTAAAGACAGAGAATCTTAAAAGCAGCAAGAGAAAAGCAGTTAGTTACCTACAAAAGAGCTCCCATAAGACTTCCAGCTGATTTCTCAACAGAAAGTTTGCAGGCTGGAAGGGACTGACAAGAAATATTCAAAGTGATGAAAAGCATGGACCTACAACCAAAATTACTCTACCCAGCAAAGCTATCATTTAGAATTAAAGGACAGATCAACAGCTTCCCAGAGAAGAAAAACTAAAGGAGTTTATTAACACCAAACAAGTATTACATTAAATGTTAAAGGGTCTTCTTTAAGAAGAAGAGAAAAAAAGATAAAAAATATGAATAAGAAAATGGCAATAAACACATATCTATCAACAATTAAATCTAAAAAAAAGAATGAACAAGCGGAACAGAAATAGAATCATAGATACAGAGAGCAGGTGGCAGCCAGATGAAAAGTGTTGGGGGTCTGGGTAAAAAAGGTGAAGGGATAAAGAAATACAAATTGGTTGTTACAGAATAGTCACAGGGATGTGAAGTACAGCATAGGAAAGTAGTCATTAATATTGTAACAACTGTGTATGGTGTCAGATGGGTACTAGATTTACTGGGATGGTCACTTAGTAAGTTATAAAATGCTAATCACTGGGTTGTACACTTGAAACTAATATAATACTGTATGTTAACTGTAATTGAAAAATAGAAAATTATTTAAAGTAATAAAATAAAATAAAATATTTCCACAAAGGAATTTTAGATCCAGTTGTTTTCACTAATGAAATCTTCCATTTAAAGAAGAAATACCAATACTAAGAAAACTTCTCTCAGAAAAGACAATCTATTAAAAAGTGAATTTTTCATGTTTACCAGTAAGCAAAGTCAATATACAACAAAAATAAAACACCAAAAATAAACTAATAGAAAATGAGATTTGAAAAACTATACAATAGTAGCTCTCACTTCCCCACTCCCAATGGAGCTCAAATTTTTTTAAATAGTCATCTGATGCTAAATTTAACACTTTGGAGGAAGTCATCCTAAGAGGTGGTCTATACTTACACAATTGTACAATTGGATTCAATTTTCTCCAACAAACATGAATACGTGCACATCTTCCTTTTAGACAGGCAATCAGAGCAACTCTGCTGGTATTCAGCTACAAAGAAACTCTATCCCAGGGGCCACAATAGTTCCAGGTATGTCTGCCTGAGTTCTGCGGAAGAAGAAAGGAAGCTAAGTCACACAGCTGACACAACCCACCAGATCATCCTCAGTTTACTTTCAGGTGCCTCCTGTTTTCAAGGGGCACTGATCCTATAAGGGGGCCCTCCTTGGGTCTGGCTGGACAATCTCCCAGAAATGTAGACAAAAGGGCAAGGGCTAAAGGCCAAGAAGCCTAACTGGTGAGCCTCAAATTTTTATGTTAAGCCTCTTCTAAAGATTGTTAACACTTCCCTTCCACCACTGCATCAATAATTGTCTAGAGAAATGATTGTGACAAGTATTACAAAGGGTTATTAATGCCCTTAATATATAAGAAACATGCAATTATCAATCCAAAAGACGGCTAAGACCCAAAATACAAAGGGGCAACAAACTTGAACAGAATTTACAGAAAAAAAATATGACTATAAATGTCCGATAACTATCTGAAAAGTTTGCCTGGGGTAGAAATCAAAACAAGGCTAACAAGACTAATTCCAACCTAACTTCTATAAAAATACAAATGCTATGAGGATGAAGCTCTCTCTCCAGGATGCTTGCAGCAACCTCCTATATGGTTTCCCCGCCAGTGAAGTCAGTCCATTTTCCACAACATTGGCAGAATTAGCTTCCTAATTCTGGAAGTGACATGGAGTGACAGGGTCATGTCACTCCATGTTCTTAAAAGCCTTCATAGAACATGACAATGATGGGGTTGGTGGACCACTGGCTCATTAAGTTGTCGCTTCCTAATCCCCAGACCTATTGCATCCATCTCCCTGGAGATGAGACCTAGGAATATCCATTTTTAATGAGCTCCCCAGGTGATTCTTGGGCCCACTAAAGGTGAAGACCCACTGGTCTTCAGGAGAGAATCCAAGCTCCTTAGGCGGAAATACAAGGTCATTCACTGTCTGGGCTCAGATGGTCTCTGTTTCCTCTACTTTATATGGTGAGCCCAACACACAAATTACGCTGAAACTTTTACTCTTGTTCAGACACTTCAAGACTCTCATACCTCCAAGTCTTTCTCTACACACAACTCCTGTGCCTCCTTCCCCTAGCAAAAAACTGCTCTACCTTCCTCCGTGAATTCTCTCCTGACTGTCCCTCCACCCCCGCTCCATCAGCATCGTCTCTACCTCAGTTGTTCCAGCATAGCCCTTTCCTCACACGTACACTGTGGCCAGGAACTGGCCTCACTGAATTATAATTACCTGTTTACGGGGTATTCTCCCCAGTAGACTGTGAGTTAATAGTTTTATCTGGAAATAGTGTTTTATTGCCACGCGAACCACACACACAGCGCGCACACACTAACAGTCACATGTTCTGCCTGTGCTTTTGATCCCCTCCCTGCATCCATTTACAGTATAATTGCATCTTTCATTTTCAATGTGAAGAATGCAGCTTTGTAGAAGCAATCATTTTAAACTTGAGAATGCCTGAATTAAATAACAATTTTAGTCAATTTTTTAGAGTAAAAAATGCAGTATACATTAACAAAAAAGAAAAGTGTGGAGCTTCAAAAATCACACTCTTAAGTTTACTAAATCACTGCAATTTTCAAGTCTTGAATCTGCCATGGAAAGGGGGATCTATTCTGCAATATGGCACATTCTCGTGATGACTTTCTTACTATGACTCATGCCATCGATGCCTTGTGCAAATGTAAAAGAAAATAACTGGACTGATATGTGAAAAGAATTTCAATGATAAAGAGAAGCTATTTGGGAAAGTGAGTCAAGCACTTCTCAGCCTTCACTCACTGGAGCTCCTCAGACTGCCCAGGTCATGCTTTAAAAAAAAAAAAAAAGCATTCTCATAAAACACCAGTGGAAAAAAAGAGACAATTTTTAAACCTGCCCTGACCAACTAACTCTTCCTGGGTCCACTGAAAATACTCTCTTAAACCTAATACTTTAGTTCTTTCATTCTCCCAATTTAAAACCTTACAGCTAAATGTGAGTGGCCTTCAAGCTTAGAGCTGGGGAGGGCGAATGGAAGAGAAGAAAAAGAAGGAAATCAAGGGGCCCTGGCCAGTTGGCTCAGTGGTACAGTGTCAGTCTGACATGGGGATGTCCTGGGTTAGATTTCTGGTCAGGGCACACAGGAAAAGTGACTGTTTTTCCACCTCTCCCCCTCCTCCTTTTCTGTTTCACTCTCTCTTACCCTCCTGCAGCCAAGGCTCGAACCACCTCCACCTTAGGCACTAAAAAAATGGCTGGCTTGCTGAGCAATGTAGCAGCAGCCTCAGATGGGCAGAGCACTGCCCGGTGGGCAGATGGCTGGGTGGATCCCAGTCGGGGCACCTGTGCAGTCTGTCTCTCTGCCTCCCCGCCTTTCATTTAATTAAAAAAAGAAAAGAAAGAAAGAAAGAAAGAAAGAAAGAAAGAAAGAAAGAAAGAAAGAAAGAAAGAAAGAAAGAAAGAAAGAAGGAAAGCTAATGAATGAAATATCAAGCTGAGTGGGTTTCTCCATGAGTGGGCTTCTCAAAGGGGGTGGGGTGGTAGAG
The DNA here is from genome assembly GCA_037038555.1 of Rhynchonycteris naso. Lineage (NCBI taxonomy): Eukaryota > Metazoa > Chordata > Mammalia > Chiroptera > Emballonuridae > Rhynchonycteris > Rhynchonycteris naso. Next base: position 38,210,630 of record CM072996.1, on the reverse strand, counting down.
AAGAGGGCAGGAAGAGCATAGGGCTGAGGAAAGTGAGTCATGCACGAAACTCAGAAGTGTGTGCCCTATTCTCAATATGATATGTGCCAAATAAATTAATTCAATCCATTTTGTACAGACCCTTAATGAGTTTGGTTTGCACTGCAATACTGCATTGTGTTTAAGTTTCATGGAACAAAACTGCTGAGATTCTATTTCTTTCCTAATCTACTATCATAGAAGAAATAAGGTGTATGTTTTTATATAAATGTTGATTACAATTCACCTTTACAGAAGGTTTTAGAAGTTCACTGTGATTCATTTACAACACTAAACAACATTTGAGCCATTCAGTGCTTCTTTATAAAACCACTATTAAAATAATATAACATTTAAAATTTTTTAATAAATAAAAAATAAAATATTATAATTTATCTAAACAATATTTCATAAGTGTTAGAGGCAGTAAATTTTTTAAAGTGTTTATTATGTGCACAGGAAAGAAATTAGCAGGAGTTTTTTAGTACAAGAAAAATTCTTATCTTCTTGGTGTCAGAAGCTAGAGAACAGTTCAATCAAAGCAAATGAATTTGTCTTGGAGACTTTTCTTGAACCTTCAGAATCTAGCTAACAATCACTTTACTGATAAGTTGACTTCTGTTCTCAAAGGGAAAGATTGCATTTCTGTTCTTATAATTATCTTTCTGCCTATAAAAGGATTATGTGATTTACTTTCATACCCAAGTTGACATAATTTGAAAATAACACATATCAAGGTACAGATAGATCATTTCCATGCTCTGTAATTCATTACAGAGCATTAAACTGAAGGGACAGCTATCTTCAGTAACAAAATTTACACATCCCTGACTAGAAAAACAAATGAAAAATCACGCTCCTCATAAATACAAATACAAGTTTTAGGATCCAGACAGGGATAGTCAATATTACAACTATTATTTAACATTGCTTTTTGAGGATTTTGGCAAATGGGGGTAAGAAGAAGGCAATAAAAAGAAACAATATAACTATCAGGAAGGAGAAAGAATTACTGCATGATAGTCTGTCTAAAAACTTTGTAATGTCAACTGCCAACCCATCAGAACATTCACTAAACAGTACTTACAAAATAACTAATTTTAGTTATTTCTATTTTCCTATATATTAATTACTAATTTTCTTATATGTTAGCAATAAGCCAAAAATATGACAATAAAAATATAAATCCCACTCAATAGCAACAGGATGTCTTTACATATAATCAATAACCACTAAAGTAAACAAGAACAGTGGACAATATAGACTGAGAGAAAATTACAAAACTGCTGTAAGACATAAAGGAAGATTTGAACCAAATAGCTTTAAAGAAAGTTTAAAAGTTGTATGACTGAAGGAAACCCTGGCCCACTGACATCCCATGTAAAGTCAAAACCAGTGGCTTTGTAATACCCAAACCTCGAGAATTGGGCTTTCTGCAGGATTCTAGTCATCAATCATTGGACAATGGGAAGACACAATGCCAAAAGGCACCACCAGGTTCGTTTGTCACCATGCTGTAATGGTAAAGAGACTTCACACAAAAATGTACAAACAAGCGCAGTTGACCCAGCTCCACAGATTGAGTGTTTCCTGAGGAAGGACTACGTCACTCAGTATCAGTGGAAGTAATGATTGTTGCTGTAAAGATAAACCCCATTTTCTGAATAGCTGAATAACATTTACTTTCTTGCTTACTTAAAAGTCCAATCAGCTTGGGATAAGAAGAATGGACAGAAACCAGGTTGATGGGGGCCCTGCCATCTTCAACACATGGTTTTTCAGGTTGCCCCAAACATATATGTCCCACCAGAAAATGGAAGAGAAAAAAGGATGTTGTTTATGAGCCAGATCTTCACTTCTGCTCACATTTCCCTGGAGACAACTCAGTCTTGTCGCCAACCTAACTTTCAGGGAGCCTGGGGTGGACTCGCATGGCTTCTCCACCATTATTGAAAAAATGAACAACTGGGTTTATTCAAAAAGCACAGAAGGAGCTGCCCAATTACCTTCTTCGTCTAACTGGAGCTTGCCCTTTAAACTTTTTAAATGAACATTTAATTTTTGATGAAACTTTTCCTAAACAGTATAACAATGTTCCTGTTTCAACAGAGGGGGCAGTAATGAGCCTTTTTCTGTGGCTCAGGACCTTCATTAGGAAGATCAGCTCTCTTCCTGGAACTGCCTCAGGAACTCTTGAGGAATTGTTGGTCCTTCACCTCTAAAAGACCCTGGACCACACTACCTTGGGTTTTTTGAAATGTTTTTTATTTTTCCTAAATCCTTCCTCGGAATAGAATGGCATGTGTCACTACTTGCTGCTATTGTCACCCAGGCTTCTAGCAGTTCATTTCCCCTCAAATGCCTTGCTTCTACTAAGGGTTTATAGTAAGGTGTAAAAAAATTATGTAAAGGAAAAGCAAAAAGCTGGTCCACTCACGAGTAAAGAGTATGAGTTTCTATCACTTGGACTTCCTGGCATCAACTCTGGTTTTCCAGTATCCTTTAAAAAAATTTTCTTCCAAGTTTTTTCTGCTTTCAGAAGTTGCAAATAACCAACTATGTGGGCTTAGGATATGATCCTAGAAAAGAGAAGGAAATTATGCCTCAAAGAGAATCCTCTTACAAGGAGTTTTAAAATAAAACTAGAATAACAACTAACAAAGAAAGAGGTCTGCAGCACATTTTTGGGTAGAAAAAAGCAAGCTGCAAAGTGGCATTTATGATGTAATCCCATCTTTGTATAAAAAAGAAGAGTCGTGTGTTTGTAGATGCATAGAAAAAAATCTGAAGGAATCAGTAATTATCTCTAGGTGTAGGCTTACTGAGAATTTTTACTTACGATGTCATTTATTTGTGTTTGACTACTTTATAGAAGTAAGGGTTTTTCTAAGCATAAAGAACAGTTTTAAAAGTACAATTCACACTGTGTTCTCGGAGTATAACCTCCCGAGAGACATGGACGGCAGACGAGCACTCCACTACATACTGCCTGCTGCCACAATAAGGGGATTCTTAGTAAACACTGATTTTATAGAAAAGAGAAAAAAAAAACTTAAGAGTTTTTAATTCAGAGTCAGTCTCATAGACATGGTAAGTTCCAGGAAAGTACTGACGACTTTCCCCTTGGAGGGCTTCTGCCTGGAAATCTGTGGGAGACCACATTGAGCAGAGTTTCAAGAGTCCATCAAAGCCCTGGCAAGCTTATAATAACCAGAGCCACAGTCTAACCTATACTAGACTTATGATGAAAATGTACTTAACTAGCAAAGAATTCAGGATAACTATAATGCATCATAAAAGGTTTTCAGAATCTACCTTACTTTTCTAACAAATACGCTGACCAGTTAGTGTGGGAAACCAACATACATTTAACAGGCTTTTGTCTCCTAGTGCACACTGAGGGGATCCCATGAGACACCCTCTGCCCAGCATTTTCCCTCTGCTCTGCATTAAGCTCTATAAAACATGCACATGGATTTCAACATGGACTCAACAATACTCTAAATGAAAATGCATTCAATAGAACAAGTATCAGTTAAATATACATTAAGCCACAAAAGTGCTTAACATGGGGCATGCAAGTGCAAAATCATGGGGCATGCAACAGTAAGTATTTTTTCTCATGTTCTTAAGTCTAAGGTCTTCTAGGATAGCTCAGCCTCATATTCTGGGTGTGAGAGTTGGCTGGGGTAGCTCTGCTCCACAAGTCATCATTTTTCTGGGACTAGTGGAGAACCCAGGATGTGTTCATGGCAATGAAGCAATACAAGAGGACAAACTAAAACACATGAGCATATCTGAAGCCTTTGCTGTCATCATGTCCAGTAACATCCCATTGGCCAAAGCAAATGATACGGCCCATCCCAACAACAGTGGGACTAAAAACTATACCCTGTATCCAGTGAGAGGAACCACAAAGTCATACAGCAAAGGGCAAGAACACAAGGGTGGTTTGAGGAATTGGAAACAATAACACAATCTTCCATAGTAACATGAACTCAATGTTAACCAGTAATACATTAACATTTCTGTTTTCATACTTAGTTGGTATTGAGAGGAAGACACTAAGGAATTAGAACAGAAGGAAAGGAAAGGAAAAAGTGGGAACTAGAAAGTGGGGCATTTTAGGTCTAGGAAGGGGGAAGGCTAGGGGCAGTATCACAATGGAAGTCCCTGGAAGAGAATATAATAAAGCAGAAAACCCTCATGAATGAATTCACTAATGAAAATTCAGAAATAAAGAAAAACAATATATGACAGTTGGAAGAGAGTGATACATGAAAAGCAGAAGAAAATCCCAGAGGAGGACAAGTTTTAAGAAAATTTTAGAGAACTGAACTGTTCAGGAATAATGTGTTTCTCCATTAGAAATTGGCATTTCTCATATGGTCATCTCTAGTCTATTACCCATGGTTTATGATTTATAATCTGAAAGAGGTTGCAATCCCCTATGAGAATCTCTTTATAAGAAAAAAAATGTGTTGCCTGACCAGGTAGTGGTACAGTGGGTAGAACAGCGACCTGGGACACTAAGACCCAGGTTTGAAACCCTGAGGTCACCAGCTTGAGCACGGGGTCACTGACTTGAGCATGGGAACACAAACATAATCCCATGATCACTGGCTTGAGCCCAAAGGTTGCTTGCTTAAAGCCCAAGGTTGCTGGCTTGAGCAAGGGGTCACTGGTTCGGCTGGAACCTCCTGGTCAAGGTACATATGATAAAGCAATTAATGAAAGGTGTCACATCTATAACTTGATGCTTCTCATCTACCTCCCTTCTGGTCTGTCTGTCTGGCTGGCTCTCTCTCTTGAGTGTGCACTAAAAAAAAAAAAAGAAAGAACAAAAAGAAACTTCCTAGAATTTGAACTTTGAACATAGAGACATGAAACTGAAAAATGATAAGCACTTCACTGATACTTCTTGTTGCCCTAAAGAGGCTGTCTCATGGATACTGCTTCCCAAATTCTCAAAGTTGCTCTATATTGCTGAACCCTCTGAATCCACCTCTCCCTCATTTCCTTCAACCCTGTGAACTATCCTTGGATCCTACCAATAAACATATTTTTGCTTAAATGAGTCAAAATTAATTTCTGTTGCTTTAAATGAAAGAATTGTGTCAGGTATAAGTCCCTTTCTTTTTTTTATCCTCCAAGGCAGTGGTTCTCAAAGTGTGCTCCAGGGCGCACTGGTGTGCCCTAGAAGATTTCCAGGTGCACCCTATGTTATTCCAGAGAAATATGTGCTTGTTGAGGACCAAAAAACCAACAGGGTTTTGGAGTTTAGATTTTTGGGGGACAGAGGTATGGGGAATTGGCTGTAAGCTGACAGTCTGCCCAATACCACACCTCACTTGCCTGATTAGGTTGCAAAAGGCTGTTAAGCTGTGGTGCTGGATTGTTTACACTACCCCCCACACACACACACATTCCCTGGAAAGACTGGAGGCAAGTTTCTTCTATCCTTTGTTTGGTGTAAAGTTAAGATGATATGTATGGTGGGGGTTTTCTGCACTCAACACAATGAAGAGTAAAAAGAGACGAATTCTTCAATGTATTGATGAGGAAATGAGAGTTTGCCTTTCAAATATATACCTAAACATTGAAGAAATCGCTAGGACACATCAGGCTCATGTTTCTCATAAACACAAGAATGAAAAAACTTAACATGTTCACGCTGGGACCCAACAAATTTACTAAATCTTACTAAGAATGTGTGTGTATGTATATATATGTGTGTGTGTGTGTGTGTATATATATATATATATATCTTTTTTGTCATTTTTTTTATTTTTAACCCCTCTTTCTTACAAATTCTAAAAGCATAACTCAAAAAATGTAACGTAAAAATGTTTTTTTAATGTCAGAATAAATTTAATTTTGTCGTATTTATTTTGTTTAATTACCATAAAAGCACGCTTGGACTTTATTTTTTTCTTTAATATTTGACTTAATTATTAAACCATATTTCTCAAAAATTTTTATATAGTGCACCAACAATTATCTGTAGCATTTTAAATGCACCCGACTTCAAAAAGTTTGAGAACCACTGCTCCAAGGGGATGGGGGGGGGGCTTAAAGCAAATAAAAAAGCATGCCATCACTCAAGAATCTAGGATCTAATATTATTTCATGAAAATTACTGTTACTATAGCAACCTTTCTGTGTTTATTCAGTGACTTAATAATATATTAACACTTCAATGTAAACCAAACTGTATTGGCTTATTTGGCCTTGATTCCTTTTTAAATGTCTTTGTTTCATAAAAGTTATCAGAGCCTCTATTTCGAGATGGCTGACTGAGTACATTTTCTTTTCCCTCTAAAATTCATATTGAAATAACACTCTAAAGGAAAGTCTTCCACCATTCTACACACACAGGCACACTCACACACACACTCATATAATCCACTAGAACCCAAGCCTTTGTCATTAGCATCTGTTTTGATGTTCCAACATGATTGATATGGTTAATATCCCTCTCATTAATTGATAAATTTAAAACAAAGTCAAAATCCTAATGAGATTATTTTTTTTAATTTGACAAGTTGAATAAGAAGCTCACCTGGAAGAGTTACTGTAGAAGAGCCAATAAAATATTGAAGAAGAAGGACAGTGATCAGACAGACCATGAGCACAGAGAAAGTGACAGTGGACAGCAGCAAAGTTGTCTAAAGAGCCCAGGGAGGTAGAGTCCTTTGAAGAGGTGTGTGTACTTTTCATCACTGAGCCACACCAGCACTACCTCATTATCTGCATCCAGGACAAGTTCAGCCAGAACTTGCTTTGGGCAGCAAATTGTTACCAGGGACACCATATATTCATTCACATGCAACATGATTCAGAGATTCCGTGGCTCACTAATTCAGAGAAGAGCTTCATCCTGCCTGAAGAAACCAGTCAGGCATTCAAAAAAGATAAATAAAAAAGGAAATAAAGAGGTGAATTCATATATACTGGAGACAATGGTGTTTTCAGATCTACAGAAAACTTACAAAAAATTTTTAATCTAGTGATAAAGAGAAATTGATTATACACACACACAAAGTTCAAAGGATCAAAAAGTGAAGCACAAAGAACAAGTCTTAAATACCAATAGCAATCCTTCCAATCCCAACATCTCAAACAATGCAAGACTTGAAAGGGGTGACACTGAGCAGCACAGAAATGGAAAAGTGATGAGTAGGAAAGAGACAAAGACTCTGTCTTTAAGAAAATAGAGGCCCTGGCCAGTTGACTCACTGGTAGAGCATTGGCCTGGCATGTGAAACTCCTGGGTTCAATTCCTGGCCAGGGCACACAGGAGAAGTGCCCATCTGCTTCTCCACCCTTCCCCTTCTCCTTTCTCTCTATCTCTCTCTTCCCCTCCCACAGCCAAGGCTCCATTGGAGCAAGTTGGCCCAGGTGCTGCGGATGGCTCCATGGCCTCCGCCTCAGGCACTAGAATGGCTCCAGTTGCAATGGAGCAATGCCCCAGATGGGCAGAGCATCGCCCCCTAGTGGGCATGGCGGGTGGATCCCAGTTGGGCATGTGCAGGGGTCTCTCTCTCTGCCTCCCTGCTTCTCACTTCAGAAAAATAAAAAGAAATTATAATAGAGATGGAAGCACATGCCAGTTTGCCTCTTGTTCACAGGAGCATTTGAGCTTAGCTAGGTAAAATGAAGTAGGGAGGAGAAAGAAGGAGGAAAAAGAAAAGAAAGAAATTCTACAAAATTATATTAATTAAAATTGTGGTATGAATTGAATTATTACAGCTCAATAGAACTGAAATACAGAGTCCATAACAGACTAGTGTATTAAAATTTAGTTTACCAGCCTGACCAGGCAGTGGTGCAGTGAATAGAGCATTGAACTGGGATGTGCAGGATCCAGGTTCGAGACCCTGAGATCACCAGCTTGAGCGCGGGCTCATGTGGCTTGAGCTAAAAGCTCACCAGCTTGGACCCAGGGTCGCTGGCTTGAGAGGGGCGGTTATTCCGGTTTGCTAAAGGCCCGCGGTCAAGGCACATATGAGAAAGCAATCAATGAACAACTAAGGTGTCGCAACGAAAAACTGATAATTGATGTTTCTCATCTCTTTCCGTTCCTGTCTGTCTGTCCCTATCTATCCCTCTCTCTGACTCTCTCTCTGTCCCTGTTAAAAAAAAAAAAAATAGTTTACCATAAATGGGCATTTCAAATGAATGAGAATAGAGGCTATTTTTAATGATTTGTAGTAATTAGGTAAAAATTGAAAAAATAAAGATGAATCCCTACCTCACACTACACCAAAAATTAAATGTCAGATATAATAAAGAGCTAACGTTAAAAAACAGAAATGCAAAAAGTACCAAAGGAAATATAAGAATATATGGATAAGGAAGACCTACTTAAGCAAAATATAAAATCCAGAAACAATGAATTAAAAAGAAGGAATGCCTGATTTGGCTGCATAATAATTTTAAACCTCTGTATGATAAGAGACACCATAAAAGTATTAAAAGATTAAAAGGTCAAAACCTGTAAATTATTTGCAATATAAATAAACAAATAAGTCAAAGAAAAAATGAGAGGCAACCCAATTTTTTTCATATGCAAATGAACATGACTAGAGACTGTTCAGTATCTCCAATTTTCATTCTATGATGCTTTTATAATAATAAAAATTTTAGTTAGGTATGTAGTTACCCAAAATAAAGATATTTCACGGCCCCTCTTAAAGCTTAGTCACTTGGAGCATGTGACCGAATACTGGCCAGGAAGATATATAAAGAAGGGTCATGGAGAAACATCCGTGAAACTTAAGAGACAGTATATATGAGTCCTTGGCCCACTTCATCTTTATTCTCCGTCCTGCTGTCCAGAAAGCAGACGTTTTCACCTTGGACTTGAGGTCAAGAAGAGAAACTGTATTTTAACAGGAAGGCAGACACTTTATACTGTGGAAGAAGGTCAAGAATGGTATACGTGTAATCATGCAGTGAGGGGGAGGAAAGCTAAGCAAGTTAATACTTGGCCTCAGTATTTTTTGAGGAAGTAGGAGAAAACACAGCTAAGAGTAAGGAAAGTAAGAACTTAAGGACAGTGGTATTGGCATGGCACAATTGTTGAAGGCAATGAAGAAAGAGCCTGAAAGCAGCCACGCCACAGAATGAAATGAGCGCTGAAAGCCCAGCAAGGGTCTAAGGTCATGAATGTGCAGTGGCACCAATCTGCAAGGTTCATTGCAAGGTCTACTCATTTTTTTTTCTAATATTGGTTAACTAATCTGAATATAGGAACAAAGCAAGCAAATTGTGGCCTTGACCCTAGGCTGGGATATATTGCCAAGAGTGCAGCAGTAGGATAGAAGTAAAAGCGGTATTTGTGGGAGAATATTTTAGGTAATCTAATATTCAGTTCATGAAGAAGAAAGCAAGTCCCAAGTGGAATTACTAAACCAGGAGAAAGTCGAAGGAACAACAGATTGAAAATCTATCGATGGTAAAAACAGATATAGGGAAATGAAACTATGAAAAAGCTGGGGGCTGAAGTCAGTAATTAGAATTCTTGATTTTTACTTGAGTCTTAAAAGATAAAGGCTTTCTAGAAGAAGGCAAGTTCCAGAATATGACCACACAATAGGAGAAATGTGTCTCAGTGGTTAACAGCATGAACTTTGAGTCAGAGAAATTCCCTGTTACTAGTTTCATTGTTTATCTTCACTTAATCTTATTGTTTTCTTTATCATAGCTAGTCCATAGATTGTTGTGAAGATTAAAAGAAATCTTATTTAAAGAGCTTTGTTCAGGGCCCAGCACATACTAAATTCTCAATAATTGCAAATAATAGAAAAAAACACATAGGTGCCCCATTATTCTGTCTACTATTAATAAAGATGCCCAACAAATTATTGGGTAGAAAATATACTACCCTTAATACTGATGCTAATTTTGCCTGTGAGCAGCAAACATTTCCAAACTGTAAGCAAATGCCTAATAAGAAACAAGTGAAAATCTTAATCCAATTAAAAGCTCTTGATTTTCCTTGATTGAAAATGGCTTAGAATATGAGTGCACATTACGGAGGGTGTGCCTATTACAATTATAATTAAATCAGCAATTACAGCAGAAACTAAACCCCTTCAACTAAGCCGACATTTTGAAGAGAGAAGAAATATTTATAAAGAAAGAAAGAGCCTATTTCCAGATTACAAGTAAAAAAAAATTATCCTAAGTAAAGAGACAACAGGGCCAGTGTGCTTGGAGATGGAAGAATTATTCCTGATGACACTGGAAAGGACATCTGCGTTACCTAGTGCAGTTAACATGTGCAGGGTCAGAAAGCTTTCTGTACTCCATATGACTTTCTCACACCTCCCTCACTCTGTAAACTATTGCCTGAAGTGTAAAAACTGGGTACCTGAATATCAAAAATATGAAATAAACCAGCAGAATCCCTTAAGATGCAGCTGAAAAATAGTTATAGCCTCTGGTAAAGGAGTAACTAGAGACTTGTTAGGTTAGTTATATTTGAGAACACATGATTTGCTCTGTGATATGCCAAAATCCATTTAATTCCAATGGCTTTAGACCACTTTTATTTCCCACTTTATTATTAATTTTAGATAGCTATGGGGCAATACCTGTTGTTCAGTATTGTATATGCCTCACACATACAACGTACTCAATGAATGTCAAAATTCATTTATTTATGCAACCAATATTTATTGAGTGCCTAATATGTGCCAAACATTGTTCTAGACATTAGGAATAGAAAAAACACATTTAAAAAATTTTAATTTATTTTGGGGGTTTTTGCAATATTATATGATAGCCTAACCCAGTGGTGGAACAATGGATAAAGTGTCAACCCAGAACATTGAGATTGCTGGTTCAGAGCCCCAAGGTCATTAGCTCTGAGCATGGGCTCATCAGCACTGGGTAGCACTGGCTTAAGTGGGGGATTGTCCACACGATCCCAAAGTTTACCAGCTTGAGCCCAAAGGTCACTGATTGAGCAAGGGGACACTGGCTTGGCCCCAGTCAAGGCACATATGAGAAGCAATCAATGCACAACTAAAGTGAAAGCAACTATGAGTTGATGCCTCTCTCCCTCTCTCTCCCTTCCTCTCTCTCACTCTCTCTCTCTCAAAAAATAAATAAAAATAAAAGTAATATATAATTGCTGCAAAAATTGAAATCATACAAAGATATATCAATTCTTTTTATGGTCTAACGTGGAATCAACTAGTTTTTTTCCCATTGATTTTTGAGAGAGAGGAAGGCTGAGAGAGAGAGAGACAGAGAGAAAGAGAAGCATCAACTTGAGGAAGAGAGAGAGAATCATCTACATGTCCCATGTAGTGGTGCACTCCCTGATTGTTTCTCATCCATTCCCTGGCTGGGGCTTGAACTGTTGACCTTAGGGTTGAGTCAGCGACCCTGGGATGGAGCTGGCAACCTCGGCACTCTGGGACAACACTCTATCCACTGCGCTATTGACCAGGGCTGGAATCAAGTATTTCAAATGTTCCACGGACATGAGTTTAGTACTTGGATTGTCCAATTCCTATATGTCCTTATGTGTCTTTTGCTTCCTGCAGATGTCCAGTTTTGATATGTACTAAAATCTCTTGCTATAATTATTTTACTCATTTCACAGCCAATAAAAATTAAGATTGCAGAATCCTACAACAATGAATTGAGATGCAAGAACTAAAGTAATCCTTTTGTTAAACACAAATGAATCAGAAAAACATTAAACAAATTCTGTCAATAGGACTGTGTATAGCTTAATACCCTGTGGATTAAATTGCAATTTTCTACTTCAGAAAAATCCTTTTTTTTTTTCTTTTTTTTGTCTATGTCAAATTAAATACCTTAAGTACAAGAACTACATATCAGATCATTTACCTCCTCCCTGTCTGCAAGTCATAATTATTTCCCTTGGCTCATTCTTAATGTGGCTTTTGTATGGCTGAAAATGACTGCAATTAGGTAATTGTTAAAAAGAGAAAAATTAAGCTTTTTCTCTCAAGAAACAGAAGCCATGTGAATACAGTGATAAGCAACTAAAAAGCAATTCAGAAACACTTTCAATTATATATGATATGAAGTCCTGTTAGGCTCTCCTACAAATGTGATTGGAAGCAATGAACCCACCTACATCGTTCATCTTTAAGGTCCTTTGCTCCTTTTTGATAACTCCTCTTTGGGTTTTACATAAAGGATTAGATAATGTGCAAAACACAATTATGTGATATATACAAAACAGCCCATCCAGAATGGGCCACAGAGAAAGAATGCCCTATTGACTATCTTTGCTATTAGTCACATTGGTTTAAAACTTCATAGGTTTTATAAAGACAGAACACATGAAAAACAGGACAAGACCCTGAGTGAGAATACTACTGCGTTAATGACAGGTGTTTGTAATTATACAAAATATTTACTTTCCATATAGGCACAACAAATGAGTTAGAATGTTAATCTGTATCTGGCAAAAATGACTGGGAGTTTAATCTTGAAGTTGGCTGTTGCTCTAGACATTTGGGAAGTAAATTCACCTAAAATCATCACCTGTCAGATTATGTTCCACTTTACTTTTTTTTAAATTTTTATCAATTTTTAATTTATTGTGTTTATATGGATTCAAGTGTCCTACTGAATATAACTCCCTCACCCCCCCCACCCCTGTGTCTACTTTACTTTTTAATTAAGTTAATTGGGATGACATTGGTTAATAGGATCATATAGATTTCAAGTGTATAAATCTATGATACATGATCTGTACACTGCATTGTGTGCCCATCAGCAAAAGTCAAACCGTCTTCCATCACCATATATTTAGCCCCTTTCACCTCCATCACCCCTCAGACCACCTTCCCTCTGGTAACTACCACACTGTTGTCTATTAGTTTCAGTTTTATTCCCACATATGAGCAAAATCATATAGTGCTTAGCTTTTTCTGACTATTTCACTTAGCATATTCTCAAGACCTAGCCATGTTTTCACAAATGGAAGTATTTCATCTTTTCATCCTTTCTTATGGCTGAGTAGTATTCCATAGTACATATGTACAACATCTTCTTTCTTTTTTTTTTTTTTTTGGTGATAGAGACAGAGAGAGGAGGGATAGATAGGGATAGACAAACAGACAAGAAGGGAGAGAGATGAGAAGCTTCAATTCTTCATTGGGGCTCCTTTGTCTCTGTAGTTGTTCATTGATTGCTTTCTCGTATATACTTTAACTGGGAGGCTACAGCAGAAGAAGCGACCCCTTGCTCAAGCCAGCGACCTTGGGCTCCAGCCAGCATCCTTGGGCTCCAAGCCAATGACCTTTGGGTTCAAGCCAGTGACCATAGTCATGTCTATGATCCCATGCGCAAGCCAACAACACCATACTGAAGCTGGTGAGCCCATGCTCAAGCTGGATGAGCCCACGCTCAAACTGGCGACCTTGGGGTTTCGAACCTGGATCCTCTGCATCCCAGTCCGATGCTCTATCTACTGTGCCACTGCCTGGTCAGGCAGCACATCTTTTTTATCCAATCATCTATCAAAGGACACTTTGGTTGTCTCCATGTTTTGGCCACTATGAATAATGCTGCAATGAACTTAAAGGTTTATATATTCTTGTGAATAAATATTTTTTGAGTTTTGGGGTAGACACCCTGTAGAGGGATTGCTAGGTCATATGGTAACCCTATTCTTAATTTTTTTGAGCAAACGCCAGACTGTTTTTCCATAGTGGCTGTACCAGTTTACAACCCCAGCAATAGTGAGTGAGGGTCCCTTCTTCTCCTCAACCTCACTAACACTTGGTATTACTTATCTTGTTGATAACAGCCATTCTAACAGGTGTAAGGTAATATCTCATTGTAGTTTTGATTTGCATTTCCCCAATAGCCAGTGAAGTTGAACATCTTTTCATATATCTGTTGGCCATTTGTATGTCTTCTTAGGAGAAGTGTCTGTTCAGGTCCTCTCCACATTTTTAATTGGATTGTTTGTTTGGTATTGAGCTTTATGAGTTCTTTATATATTTTAAATGTTAACCCATTGTTGGACCTGTCGTTTGCAAATATCATCGCCCATCCAGTCAGTTGCCTTTTTGTTTTATTGTCTGTTTCTTTTGCTGTGCAGAAGCTTTTTACTTTGATATAGTCCCATTCATTTATTTTTGCCTTTACTTCCCTTGCCTTTGGGGTCAAATTCATAAAATCTTCTCTACAACCAAGGTTCATAAGTTTAGTACCTGTTTTCTTTTATGTAATTTATTGTTTTGGATCTAATATTTAGGTCTCTGATCCATTTTGAATTAATTTTTGTACACAGAAACAAACTGCAGTCTAGTTTCATTCTTTGCATGTAGCTTTCTAATTTTCCCAGCACCATTTATTGAAGCAGCTTTCTTTTCTCCATTGTGTGTTTTTGGCTCCTTTCTCTAAAATTATTTGCCTTATACATGTGGTTTTATTTCTGGGCTCTTAATTCTGTTCCATTGGTGTATCTCTTTTTCTACCAATACTATGCTATTTTGATTATTGTGGCTCTATAGTATAATTGGAAGTCAGGTATTGTGGTACCTTTGGCTTCATTGTTTTTTCTTGGGATTGGTTTGGCTATTTGGTTTCTTTTGTGGTTCCATACAAATATGATTTTTTTTTGTTCTATTTCTTTTAAAAATGACATTGGGATTTTGATGGGGATTGCATTATATCTTTATATTGCTTTTAACTATGTTGATTTTTCCCAATATATGAAAACAAATCTTTCCATTTCATTGTCTCTTTTTCAATCTCTTTTAATAATTGTTTGTAGTTTTCAGTATATAGGTCATTCACATTCTTTGTTGTTTATTCCTAGGTATTTTATCTTTTGGTTGCAATTACAAAAGGAATTGTTTTTGTTTTGTATTTTTTATTTCTTTATCTGAAGTTTCGTTGTTAGGATATGGGAAAGCAGTGAATTTTTGTACATTGATTTTGTATCCTGCAACTTTACTGTATTTATTGTTTCTAATACATAGTTTAGAGTTTTCTATATACAGAAGCATATGATCTGCAAAAAGTGACACTTTTACTTCTTCTTTCCCAGTTGGATGCCTTTTCTTTCTTTCTCTAGCCTGATTGCTCTAGCTAGGACTTCCAGAGCAATGTTGAAGAAGAGTGGTGAGAGTGGTTAGCCTTGTCTTGTTCCGGATTTTAGAAGAGTTGTCAGTTTTTCACCATTGAGTAATATTGGTTGAGGGTTTGTCATACATGGCCTTTATTATGTTAAGGTACTTTTCTTCTATATTTTATTGAGTGTTTTAATCGTAAATGGATGTTGTATCTTACCAAATGCTTTTCCTACATTTGTTGATGAGATATTATTTTTATCCTTTGCTTTGTTAATATATTACATTGACCAACTTGTGTATGTTGAACCATCCTTGTGCTCCTGAAATAAACCCTACTTGATCTTGATGTATTATTTTTTTAAAGTATTGTTGTATTGCCTGACCAGGCGGTAGCGCAGTGGATAGAGCATCGGACTGGGATGCGGAAGACCTAGGTTCGAGACCCGGAGCTTGCCAGCTTGAGTGCAGGCCCATCTGGCTTGAGCAAAAAGCTGAGGGGTTGCGCGGTCGGCTGAAGGCCCGTGGTCAAGGCACATGTGAGAAAGCAATCAATGAACAACTATGGTGTCGCAAAGGCAATGAAAAACTAATGATTGATGCTTCTCACCTCTCTTCGTTCCTGTCTGTCTGTCCCTATCTATCCTTCTATCTGACTCTCACTCTCTCACTCTGTCCCTGTAAAAATAAAAAAAATTTTAAAAAAAAGTATTGTTGTATTTAACTTGATAGTATTTGGTTTAGGACTTTTGCATCTGTATTCATCAAAGATATTGGTATATAGTTTTCTTTTTTGTGTTGTCCTTGCCAGGTTTTGGTATGAGGGTTATGTTAGTCTCGTAAAATGTGTTAGAAAGTACTGCCTCTTCTTCAATTTTTTGGAAGAGTTTGAGAAGGATTAGGTACCAAATCTTTGAATATTCGGTAGAATTCATTAGTGAAGCCATCCAATCCTGGTCTTGTATTTTTTATAGGAGGTTTTTTATGGTTGTTTAAATTTCCTCACTGTATATTAGTCTATTTAGGTTTTTCAATTCTTCATGATTCAGTCTAGAAAGATTGTATATTTCTAGGAAGTTATCCATTTGTTCTAGGTTATTGAATTTGGTGGCATATTCTCTTTCATAGTATCTAGTATGATCCTTTGTATATCTATGATATCTGTGGTAACTTCTCTTTCACTTCTGATTTTGTTTATATGAGTCTGCTTTTTTTTCTTAGTAAATCTAACCAGGGGTTTGTCAATTTTATCAATCTTTTAAAAGAACTGGATCTTTGTTACTAATTTTTTGTAAAGTCTTTTTGTTCTCTATTTCTTTCAGTTATGCTCTAATTTTTATTATTTCCTTTTTTCTGCTGACTTTGGGTTGCTTTTGCTTTTTGGTTTTTTTTAAGTGACAGAGACAGAGAGAGAGAGTCAGAAAGAGAGACAGATAGGGACAGACAGGAAGAAAGAGAGATGAGAAGCATCAATTCTTTGTTGCAACTCCTTAGTTATTTATTGATTGCTTTCTCATATGTGCCTTGACTAGTGGGCTCCAGCAGAGCGAATGACCCCTTGCTCAAGCCAGCGACCTTGGGCTGAAGCCAGTGACCTTGAGCTTCAAGCCAGCAACTCTTGGGCTCAAGCCAGCCACCATGGAGTCATGTCTATGATCCTATGCTCAAGCCAGCAACCCGACGCTCTGGTGAAACAGTGCTCAAGCCGAATGACCCCACGCTCAAGTCAGCAACCTCGGGGTTTCGAACCTGGGTCCTCTGCAACCCAGTCTGATGCTCTATCCACTGCGCCACCGCCTGGTCAGATGCTTTTGTTTTTCTTTTTTTAGTTTTTTAAGATGTAATGTTTACTTGGGATTTCTCTTGTTTCTTGAGATAGTCCTGTAATGATATAAATTTCCCTCTTATTACTGCTTTTGCTACTTCCCAGAAGTTTTGATATGTTGCATTGTCATTCTCATTTCTCTATATATTTTTATCTCACCATTTATTTCTTCTTTTACCCAGTCATTTTTTTAGTAGTATGTTGTTTAATTTCCACATTCCACTTTAGAAAAATAATAGCTTATTAATTAATATAGACTATGAATGAAAGCTCTTATCCTTGGAGGAGGAGCTAAGTTATTTCCTTTCTCAAAATTCTTTTGAATTAAGAGTGACTTCTGCCTGACCAGGTGGTGGCGCAGTGGATAGAGAGTCTGACTGGGATGCGGAGACCCAAGTTCGAGACCCCGAGGTCGCCAGCTTGAGCGCAGGCCCATCTGGCTTGAGCAAAAGCTCGCCAGCTTGGACCCAAGGTCGCTGGCTCCAGCAAGGGGTCGCTTGGTCTGCTGAAGGCCTGCGGTCAAGGCACATGTGAGAAAGCAATCAATGAACAACTATGGTGTCACAACGGCAACGAAAAACTAATGATTGATGCTTCTCATCTCTCTCCATTCCTGTCTGTCTGTCCCTATCTATCCCTTTCCCTGACTCTCTCTCTGTCCCTGAAAAAAAAAAAAAAAAGAGTGACTTCTTTTATTAAAGATGTCTTTTGGTCCTAAAGCATATTTGGCATCTACTAAAATGATTCTTTTCTAAAGACTGTTCATTGTTGTGTAGTTCCTTATCAGAAAAGAAATCAAGAATCCTGAAGAATAGACTAAACCAATTCCACAAAGTTTCATTTGAAAACAACTATTTGCCATAATCATCGTAGTTAGTAACCATCTACCATGTGCTGTACCCTCATTATTTCATTTAAAGTTACAGTAATACTACAGGGTAATGTGTCCCTGTTGTACTGATGAGAAATCCTAAGATCAGATAAGTTAAACAACTTGTGAAATGTTTCACAGTCACTACGTGGTAATCTGGGATTGAAGCCAGTGACCCTGAAGCTTCTAGTGTGGCTGTCATCTAGGATGTGGGTCACTTTGGTTATCATGAGAGACTAAGAAAAAACAAGATTGGTCATTAAGGATAAAACAGGCACTGGCATGTCACTAGGAGGTAACTGAAAAATCACTTTCAGATGGAGGCCTCTGGGGCCCTGAGGAAATTATGGGTCCTGTTACTCACAGCCCAGCCTCTAGGCATTCAAGCACACCACCAGCGAGTCACCAGGGGAGCTGCATTCACCTCTCTGCCCATCACAATGCACTTGCCCAGGCCAAGCAGCAGCTGGCAGCTGTGGTCTCTGCTGTCCAGATCGTGCCAGGCCCAGGTTCTATGATGAGCAGCAGCACCTGCAGGGACCAGAGCCTCCATGACCCCAATTCCTAGGAAGTTCTCTACACCAGGACCCCACACCCCAGCTTGGGTCCCCTCCTTCTCACACAGACCCAGTGAGGTTCTGATGAGCCCACTACCCATCGAAGGAGCCTTTTGCAGGCATCTGGGGGAGGACCAGGGGCTTACCCTCCTCTAGCTCCAGCCTTCTGGAACCCAGGTCTCCCTCTGAGTCATCATCTCCCCTGTTCCCCACCTCCTCTGTCTCAAGCCTGAGCCCAGACTGGCAGCCTCCAGAGCCACCAAGTCAAGGAACCCACAGAACCTCAGGGGCACTCTCATGGTGGATTGTGGCGGTGGCTCCTGCAGCTTCTCCATGCCCCAACTCAGTGCAGAGGTCCTGGAAAAAAGTGCATTGGGGAAACACAGGTGCTTTTCTGAAGGGAATTGAGGCTAGAAGTAGGGTAGTACAAATAACATGCCCCAGCCTTCCTATGTTGAGTCTAACATACTTTGACTCAAATTCAAGACTCAGTCACCAGTTTAAGGGAGATGTTATATGGGGATACAGAAGGAGACACCTGGGCATGAGGAAAGAGTTCTATCTCCTGATTTCCCTATCCTCTACCACCAGCCCCCAGCCTTGGTCTGTGACATAACCACTCAGAGTTGTAAGTTCTTCAAGCAAAGTGAGACTGAAGCCACCTACCTTATGGCATTGTTGCCAGGATTCATGCCTGGCACAAAAGGGACCTTGGTACTGTTGAGTTGCTGCCTCTGCACCCAACAGACCATATATCCTAGGTGCCAATGGAGGGGGGGATCTTATTTTGAAGAGACAAGTTTCTCTTTTTCATGGAAAACCTAGCACGAGAATTACATCTCCAAACACCTCCCTGCCCTCACTGCTCACACACGTGAGCAGCCTAATGCTCTCTGTGCCCACATACCTGTCACAAATGAGTTCCAATCTCTTTCTCAAAAAGCAGACACCACTCTGGTGTTTCTCCCACCACCAATAACTGAAAAACAAACTCTGCCTTTACAGAACACTGTGCTCAGCAAGTCAGCCTGGCTCCTGGAAATGCAAACTGGAGTTCTAAAAAGATGAAAAGATTCCTGGAGGATTTTGCGGTGTTTTGGAGAGTCCCTCTGGGCAGATCACACACTGTGACAAGTTTTTTCCAAATTGTGACATTTCAATCATGCCTTCTCACAATCATGCCAACTCCCTATGTGACATTTCAATCATGCCTTCTCACATTTAACATTGAGGGTGTTCATTTCCCCCAAAATCTTAAAGGGAGTTTGGGATTTGATACAGAGGCAAATGCACCATTTTCTGGAAACTGCCCCCATTCCATGGTGCCTGTGAATTGGCAGACAGGCTCAGGCAGGAGGTGAGCAGACTCTGGTGATGGTTACACTAGAGTTAGAAAAAGCACATCCAGCCCAGGGAAGGCAACATCTCCCATAATCCCACCTCACTCCAGCTGTTGGAGGGGAAAAACCAAACATCTGGAAGAAGAGTGAAGGTCTTACACTCCAGTCTCCCTAATTTAACATGGCTTTCTGCTAGCAATTGCATTCTTTTCCTTTGAAAATTTTCTCCTTAAATACAGATTCTCATTATCAGGGAAGCAGTACATTAGGAAGGGAAGAAAGAGATGCTTACTTCATATTTAAAAATTTCACCATCAGGTAATGCTTTAAAATATTTTAACTGAACATTTACATGCAAAAAAATGTATTTAGACACAGACCTTACATCTTTCACAAAAATTAAATAAAAAATGGATCACAGACATACATAAATGTAAAATACAAAACCATACAACTCCTGGAAAATAACCTGGGAGAAAATCTCAGTGACCTTTGGTTTGATGATGACTTTACAACATTAAAAACATGAGCTATGAGGGGAGGGTGATAAGTTGTTCTTTGTTAAAAAAAGAAGTCCTTTCACTGGGGGCAAAATTTATTGTTGTACAAATAGAACTGAAATGCAAGTATCTGGGAGAGATAATATTGAGGTTTAAAATCATACTAAATTATAAAAGACTAACAGCAGATCTTTGCCTAGGTCATATGTATAATTGCTGCAGTGCAGCTAAGAAGATGAGAGCACCCTAATATAATGATTCATTTACAAGAAAAAGGAAGAAAGAGCATTTGGGAAATGTACAAGGAATAAAGCCTTTATTGTTATTATTCATTTTAGAGAAGAGAGAGAAAGTGGGGAGGAGTAGGAAGCATCAACTCCCATATGTGCCTTGACCAGACAAGTGCAGGGTTTTGAATCAGCAACCTCAGCGTTCCATGTCGATGCTTTATCCACTGCACCACCACAGGTCAGGCAGAATAAATCCTTAATGTAGCGATAAACACACCACTTCCACTTTAGCATCCTGAACATATGCCTTCTCTGACAGACACAAGGAAACCTGATGGTTCTGGTCTAGAAATTAGAACGAGTATTTCATTTTTATCAACAGCCAAGGCAGTCTTCCTAAGTCTCAGGTATAACCCAGCAATTTAATTCATAGTCTTAAGTATCTTCATTATTTTAAAATTTGTTATTAATAGAAAGGATATTTGAACAGTAAAATATCTTGGTATCTGACTCAAAAACTTTAGAAAAAAAATAGTAAAGTGAGATAATCATGAAGGTAACTAAAATCCAAGAACTGCTTTTCTGAAAAATATCACTTAATAATATAAACAGCCTGACCAAGTGATGGCACAGTAGATACAGCATCGACCTGAGATGCTGAGGACTCAAGTTCAAAACCCCAAGGTCACTGGCTTGAGCGTGGGCTCATCCAGCTTGAGTGCAGGCTCATCCAGCTTGTGCACAGGATCATAGACATGACCTCATGGTCGCTGGCTTGAGCCCAAAGGTCACTGGCTTGAAGCCCAAAGTCACCGGATTGAGTAAGGGGTCACTGGATCAGCTGGAGCTCTTCCCCCACCCCCATCAAGGCACATTTGAGAAAGCATCATTGAACAACTAAGGTGCCGCAATTATGAGTTGATCCTTTTCATCTCTCTCCCTTCCTGTCTTCTACCCCTGTCTGTCCCCTTCACTTTCTCTCTCTCTCTCTCTCTCTCTCTCTCTCTCTATATATATATATATATATATATACACACACACACACACACACACAATAATATAAGAAAACATCTAACAAATGTAACCAAGAAAAAAACACAAAATGCATGAGAAATTGAATAAGAACAACTGAAATCAAATTCCCCCCACAAAACAAAATAATAATGATGAATTATATCTTTGCTTGAACCTCTCAAAAATTATTAAAGTTGGGATTCAGGTCACATCTAGGGAGAGCCACCTTTCTCCCAGTTCCCTTCCTCCCTTCCCCAGCTCCCCTGAAAACTCCAAAGCTCCCACTTCCCAAATACCTCAAAGTTTTCCCCAAATGTATCTATTTTCCTTCCAAAAATTTTTTATTTTATTTATTGATTTGAGAGAGAAAGAAAGAAAGAAATATCAATTTGTTATCCTACTTTTTTATGCATTCAGTGGTTGATTCTTACACGTGCCCTGACTAGGGATCAAACCCACAACCTTGGCATATTGGGACAATGCTTTGAGCAACTGGGCTACCCAGCCAGGGCTTCATGTATCTTTTTCATCTTTCTCCTCCTTCCCTCTTCACTATGTAGATTGGTTTAGCTCCTCTGACTTTTTCTTTCTTTCTTCTTTCTTTCTTTCTTTCCTTTCTTTCTTTCCTTTCTTTCCTTTCTTTCTTTCCTTTCTTTCTTTCCTTTCTTTCTTTTCTCTTTTCTTTCTTTCTTTCTTTCTTTCTTTCTTTCTTTCTTTCTTTCTTTCTTTCTTTCTTCTTTCTTTCTTTCTTTCCTTTCTTTCTTTCCTTTCTTTCTTTTCTCTTTCTTTCTTTCTTTCTTTCTTTCTTTCTTTCTTTCTTTCTTTCTTTCTTTCTTTCTTTCTTTCTTGCCTTTACACCCCTACCATTACTTGAATTCTCTACCACAAAGGATATCCAGAATCCTCCCATTCTCCTGATTTCAAGTCCCATTTGCTTCCCTTCCTCTCTTGATACTTTGTGAGAAATATGGGTTCCAGGTCACAAAGCACTCACACATGAACTAATCTATATACCTTATTTATGCTCTCATCCCATCAAAAATGTTTCCTGGAGTATTAAAGTCAGCATTAAATAGCAGCCCTCAGGAACCCAGAGGGTTCATTCCCAGAACTCAATGATGGCTCAATATTGAAATTTATTATAATTTGCCACAAGGGGACCTCAGTGGCTGCTGAAAGACATTTGCAAATATAAATAGGAAGTTGCTATGAACAATAAATTTGAAGAAAATGTTGATGTCTCTGAAAGAGACAGATTGAGGCTGGGGGCAAAGAGAGAAAATCTACTTTTCTAGATCTAGTGATAGCAGAATCAGACCCACAACATGAATTTCTTTCATTTGTGTCATTCTCAGGGCCATCTGAACCTGTAAACCTTTGGATTTTGGCTCAATGGAACATCAGAGGTGACTACATTAAAAAATTTGAACAGATTCTCAAGGCAAAAGATTAAACATGTGTCTTCCCACAAAGCACCAAGTGCATTAGATTCCCTTCCATTGGTAGTAGAGTGTCTTTCTGGTATGGTTAGGGGAAAAACCGTACCACATGGTTCAAAATAACTGAGGCCTGAAGAATGTACACACACAACACATACACACACACACACACACACACACACACACTCCAGCTGAGAACCTCCGCCCCAGGAAATCCAGTGACAACTGATTTTTATGAACATGTGTGGGGAGAAGGCCTATAGCTTTCACCAAACTCTCAGAATTCCTAGTTTGTAAAGTTCTTTCCAGCTCCAATATTCTGTTACAATTTGAGTTTGGGGGCATGTATTCTGTCTGCTTAGAAGACAGAAGTCTTAGCTGGAAGACAGGTGAGGTTAGGTTCTTATGGCAGAAGGAGGCTTTGAGGGGAGCTGGCCTGCAACCAACTGCACACTGCCCTCTCCCTTGTCTGTGTATCATTCGTCTTGCTTTGACAGCACTGCCTTTCATATCAAACCATCAGAGACTTAACAAATATGTCAACATAAAAATGATGCTACTTTCCAAGGATATGCCCAGGAGAAGTTTGCTCCCAGTGCTAGTCCTGGGTATTCTTGTGACGGGAACAAGAGTTACCAAACTTGGAGTCAGATTAAGAAATAAGGAAATGCACCAGCATATTTTCAGTCTACCAGGCATTTGACATGCTTCAAGATTTTCATCTGATAAATACCAGTACCAGGCCTCAACCCTGGCTCTCACCAATATTAGAGTCTACTTAATCTCTAAGCCAAACAACCATCCCTTATCAACTGTATCTTTACCTAAACCCTGGTTTTCTATCAAACTTCTATCTTAATTAGGAGATCAGTTAAACATTCATCAGCCTTATAAAAAAATTATACATATTATTTTGAAACGCTGATTTTGAAACATAAGAGTTACATAAAACTTTCCCAAAAGTTTCAGAATATAAAAATCAGAATAAAAATTTATTGTTCAAAGGCTGCCATCTGGTGGTCAACAGTAGTAAACAAAAAGATCACAGAAAAGATATGGAAAACCCCAATACCCCAATCACCTGGTTTGTTAGCAAAGACTGATAATCTAGAGCAGGGGTCCCCAAACTAAGCTGGCCCGCGGGCCGCATGCGGCCCCATGAGGCCATTTATCCCGCCGGCCCCACCGCATTTCTGGAAGGAGCACCTTTTTCATTGGTGGTCAGTGAGAGGAACACAGGATGCATCCGCATCCTGTGCTCCTAGAGTACTGTATGTGGCGCCGCTCAGGTACAGTACTACTTCTGGTGACGCGGCGCACACGTCACGGATCCAGAAGCACGTCATATGACGCGAGTGCATATGTGCAGTGTGCATAGGGATTTGTTCATAGTTTTTTCTATAGTCTGGACCTCCAACGGTCTGAGGAACAGTGAACTGGCCCCCTGTGTAAAAAGTTTGGAGACCCCTAATCTAGAGCATTATGTGGGAAAATATTAACATGTTTATGTTCCACTAATTCTGATCTATAAGAGATAATTTGCCTGTAAACAATGGTAGCAGGATGTTTATCAAAATATTTCCAAAAGCCAGACACAGTCTCAGCAGACAACACACTTGACAGTTAAATCCAGCTGCACCAGAAAGTTATGATTTCTTTATGCTTTTAAAGTATGGCACAAGGTTTCATTCACTCAGCAAAATCTTCCTGGGATCTTATTATGTTCAAGGTACATTGAATTTCATTGGGTACATGAAGGAGAACAAAAGAAACAGTATCTGTTCTGGAGAACCTCATGATCTGGTGAGAAACAGGGTCCCCAACCTGTCTAGTTGTATACTTGTGCCCTTCCTGGGCCTCAGCCTCCAGGGTGAGAGTAGCCTAAAAAGCTTCCACCTGCAGTAGGGGGACTCTTCTCGTTCTCATTCAGGGGACATACTGGCTATCAGTTTCACAAGCAAGGAATTAAATATGAAATACCAAGACTGGGAGGGAAAAGAGGCTTGCTTAAGAGAATTCTCACTCGAGTTCGAGTTTGGCAGAAGAGACTAGAATTGATGAGGGCTGGACCACACAGTAACTGACCCTATTTAGTTCATGCTTGTTTAATCCTCAATTGGGAGGTACATATTTTAGCTCCATTTATGATGAAACTGAGACCAGAGAGTTTAAATGACCCCAGTGTCACACAGCTAACATGGAACAGAGCTGAACCTCAAATACAAGCCTAAATCCTTTTTTCCCCCTACTCTATGTTTAGATAGAAAAGAAAATAGAAGTGAGACTTAGCAGTGATTAATCCTTCTTCTTAAATACGGTGTCAGTGTATGAGATCATCTAGAAGAGTCAGGGAGAGGACTTCAATAAAGGGCAACACCTAGTTTTAATTGCTAAATGAGCCCCTTAAGCCTCTATGCCCAGCTGCCTAATAAAAATTGAGAAAGTTGAAATACATGGTCTCAAAATAAATGTGCAAAATAGAACAGGCAAAAGGAGTTGAGTAGTCAGTGGCCCAGAATCTTGGATATCTAAACTCCTTTTTCACTTCCCTGCCCTGAGCATTCTCTTCCCTGAGATTTGGGTAGAAAGCAGCTGCGACAGGGGAACTCTCAGGCATGTGACTAGCTGACCAATTTTGTAAGTCATTTGACAATTGCCTATATAATGCTCACCTACTGGCATCTTCCTGAGCCAGAAGCAAGAGAATCCTAACCCAAAACTCATTCCCTGGTAATAGTTTGTTTGCTTAAAAAAAAAAAAAAAAAAAAAAAAGTGTAACAGGTTAAAATATAAATATAAGATTACTCCAAATCAGAAAGTCTAATGGACTCAGAGAAGCCCTTTCTCCAGCTCTGACAAGATTTCTAAGAACTCGTCAAGGCCTGTTCTCCATGCCTTACAGAAAGCATTCCCTTGCTCAGGTTCAGGTCCCAGTTCAGCTCTGCCACATTGTATTTACTTTCTTTTACAGCAACAGAACTCAATAAATTTGCCTTCTTAGCTAGAGTTGAAGTAACTATCCATATTCAACCGCTTTATCTTAATAAAAGTTCTGCCTTACCTGGCTATGATAGGGCCAAGATAAAAGAGGATAGGACCCTAATGGAGGAAATACCACAAGCTGGCATCACAAATGTGATTTAGATGTTTGTTGTGTTTTCATGCCAGTATGCCTTGTAACTTGAGAAGACTGCAACTAATTGTAACACAATGACAAATCTGAGTAAGCAAAGGAAGTTCATTTTTTTCTAGGAATGTCAATCATAGCCCACCTGGGAGAGAGGGTGGCATGGGGCCTGCATACCTCAGTATCTCACATCCTTTTCGAGCCCTTCAAAGTCATTATTTACATTTGCTCCTCTAAAAGAGCTAGTATTCAAGGTCACTGAGTAGCCTGGCTGAACAAAGAATGGGTGGTCACCTTGCTCTTCCAAATTTTCTTTCATTACATCTCACATATTATTGCACTGTCTGCAGTATAGTCTCTCCTTGGTTGCAATTTCTTATCAAATATTCTCATTTTGGTTTTAATATTGATATGCTAAACAATATAGCATTATTGATTAGGTAGAAAATTAAACTGAATGCTTTTGCAAAACCTATTTTGAAAACAATCCCGGGACACTTTATCTGAAGTTTAGTTAAATGTTCTGTAATTCTCAGCTACATTGTCTAGGGCCTCAGTTTTAATCTCTTTGTGAATAGTACAAGCTTCTAAAAGCTGTACTAGGTCTTCAGAAGAGTTCATACTGTTAATATACTATACCCAAAAAACACTTCCACTCCCACTGTCCTGGCATATAGTCACCACGCCTCTCATCCACTTGTGCAGATAGACGATTGGATTGGTACTGTTCTCCTCAAGGCATTCATTTTAGTAGTCCAGATTCAAGGCCTGTTTGATAGCTTATGATGAGTCTGTTAGCCAGGGGTCCCAAAGCCCTCAGACCTGCTGAGGTTTCCCTATTTCCCTGAGTGTGGTGGCTGAACTGGAGCCAGCAGCTCTGGGGCCTGAACTGCATCTCCAGCCAGAGGCCCCCACAACGTGCATGTGCCAAAGGGCAGAGGCAGGAGCTCTGAGATCAAAGGAGAGCATCCCAGGGGACATCCTGAAGATCAGGTCTGTCCTCTAGTCTCCTTAATAATCCCAGACACTTCCTGAAATCCCAGACTCATAGTGATGACCCTTTTCTCCAGAGCAGAGGTTCTTAAGTTGAGGTTCACAGACCCCTAGGGAATTTATGGAAGCACTTCAGGGGCTTCATAAACTCCCTATTAACACACACACACACACACACACACACACACACACACACACACATTATTCTCTGGAGCAGGCTTCATAGCTTTCATCATATATTTAAAAATCTATATTGTCAAAACTTTGAAAAATTAAAAATAAAATCTAATATATGGAAGAATCTTAAGAGCTCTGTGGAAGTCTCCAAGTTGGGACTTCAGGAATAGAGAGAAGTAGCTAGGCCTATTCTGACACAGATGAGCCCTAAATCTCTGATAGCCAGTGTCTGTAACATTGCCAGATGCCAGGCTCCAGGAAATGTCCCTGAACCTGCAGAGACTCTAAATGACCATCCCTTTCAGGTCTGGTCCTTGAAAAGGACCATTTGTACCTGAATATCTCAGACAAACCAAGAGAAAAAATACATATGCTCTGAGCCTAAGGCCAGCTGTGCTTATCATAGGTCCCAAGTCAAAGCTCTGGGACTGGCCTCTGGGCATGAAGATGGAATGGCAGCCATTGATGAGAGACAGTCATCAGCTCCAGGCCTGACCCCTAAGAACCTAGGACCAGAGGGCTTACCCCAACCACTGCAGAAAGGGTAGGCTGGTCCCTACTGCCAGTTACTCTTCCTCCTCTAATGCCCAAGATCTCCATGAATCTTAAAATAACAGAGACCCTGCAGGGGAGAGGAAGGGCAACAACTGGCTCAGAAAGCCAACCAGAATACAGTGTGTTCAACCTGGCAGGGCAGGGCCTAATCTGGAAACTTCAGAAATACAAGGTACTTTGAAACCAAGAGTTCATTTATATCTTGTTCTCAAACTTAAGTATGAATAAAAACCATCTGGAAACTAGTAATTCTGATCTCAGGAGTCCATGGAGTATATACCTTTAGAAATAGAATTTCTAGGGCATCAGATATGGAGTGGGAGATAAACCAGTTTCTCTTTACCAACCCCCACTAAATTAAAGCAGAGGCTTCCAGTTACCATTTAGTTAGTTCTCTGTATAAGGTGGTGGACAATGGGGAAAGGTTACCTGAGGAACCAGGTGGGAACTTCAGCTAGAACCGCCCACACTCAGGAATGCCAAAAGAAACTTCCCAGGAGTCCTTTGGAAAAATGTTACTGTCAGCCAGTGAGATTTTACCATGTCATATTAACTCGACCACCCTACAGACCCTTTAAATATCCCCATGCGGTTTATCCGTGCGACTTTCCTGGCCTGTGTCCCCCAGACCAGTGAACATCGTCCGGGAAATGCTGTATTCCATAAAGCTTTTATTATTCCACACTTTGTGGCTACACCCTTCCTTCTTCCTCGGCAGGGAAAAATACTTTACACTCTGTGCCAGATACTAAGCTTAGTCTTTTAGATGAACAGTTTCACTTCATTCCTTACAACCCTGACATTCATAGAAAATAACTAACTTGCACAAGATTCCTCAGCTGAGTACCAGAGCCAGAACTGGAACCCAGATCTGAATCCAGAGTCTGTTCTTAACCAATAAGCCCATGATTTTGAAGTTTCAGTAACAGGAAAGGAGAAACTCTGAAGCTACATCCCCTCTGCTATGGGTTGGGGTAAAGCCCCATAGGCTATAGGGTAAGCAGGCAACTATTGTAGGAGAGGATGCAAATGATCAGGCAGGGTACAGCCAGATAGCAGAAGCTATGGTAGCTGGGCTAACAAGGTAAGAACTAGCTTCCTGGAGCGCAGAAGGAAACAGTGGACAGAGATTTTTAAAAAATGTTGAGTATTGAATGATGGACAAAAGGGATTTGAAAGAAATGGACTGTCCTCAGAGAAATCAATGAAATGCCATGGAAAGCTTTTGGCCAGCACAGGCCAGAGGCCCAAGGCCTGAAGGGGGAGGGGGGCCTATGGCCCCTGCTGATTAGTACTGCATTTATACACTTCAACTAATAGGAAAATGGATTTGATGTACTAGAATCAAGACTGACTTTGAAGCCTAAGAGCCTTTATAGATTATTAAATCCTCATCCTCTAAATGGGCATAAAAATAGTACCTACCCCGGCCTGACCTGTGGTGGCGCAGTGGATAAAGCGTTGACCTGGGAATACTGAGGTCGCCAGTTCAAAACCCTGCACTGGTCTGGTCAAGGCACATATGGGAGTTGATGCTTCCAGCTCCTCCCCCCCTTTCTCTCTCTCTCTCTCTCTCTCTCTCTATATATATATATATATATATATATATATATATATATCTCCTCTCTAAAATGAATAAAATAAAAAAATAAAAATAAATTAAAAACATCACTTAAAAAAAGAAAATAGTACCTACCCCATCAAGCTGGATACAGAGAAAAGTAAACGAGATCATTTGAATAAAGTGCTATTTGAATGAGTGCATTCAAATTCGTGCAAGTGGAATTAATATGTCAGACACACAGGATTAAACAAGTGTTAGCTGCTATAATCATTACTACTAATTATGACTATATCCACGCTCACCAAGAAACCACCATAGCATCTTGTTTATTTGTGAAAGACAGTGAAGTCAAATGTGTTCTCCATGCATTGAGATCATCTCTCTCCCATTTTAGACTTCCCTTTACCTTTAGTTCTGATGTTATCCAAAAACCGATTTGATCTAACTGTTCTATCTAAATTCGTTCTGAGAAAAAAACGAAGCTATGGGTTTCTGTGCAAATTTTTCATTCAAAAACTACCTTTTCATGTATCAGAAATGACTTTGTGACCCGTAAACTCCCAATTGTTTTCAAATATCTAAAAGAGATGCCCCAAACAAATGCACTTTATTTTCCAACAACAGGCCCAAGCAGGCCAGCAAGCCTTGGCAGCTGAACTGTCATAAACATGTGGTTGAGTATTTCCTCACCATCCAGAAACCTCTAATACTAGAAGGACGCCCCATCCCTCCACCCCCTCACCTAGCCTATTTGCTCAGAGTAATGGAGAACTTATGAGACAGACTTCCTGAGAAGGGAGCATTTGAGTGGTTTTGGACAGAAAAATCTGAAAGGGACAGAAGAAACTAAGTCTTCCCATGAAGGAGGGAAAATGAAAGAATATATAGAACAGATTCAGTTTAGAGGACAAGTACAGCATAGGAAATATAATCAATAATAATGCAATTACTATGCATGGTGCCAGTTAGGTACTAGAAAACATCAGGGGGAACATTTCTAAAGTACATATATGATTGTCTAATCACTATGCTGTACACCTGAAACAAATATAAATAATATTGAATGTAAACAGTACCCAATTAAAAAAGATCAAGTCCTGACTAGGTAGTTCAGTGGATAGACATTGTCCCAGCAAGCGGAGATACCAGTTCGATTCTCAGGGCACGTAAGAGAAACAACCAGGGGGCTTGACCAGGCGATGGCACAGTGGATAGAGCATCGGACTGGGATGTGGAGGACCCAGGTTCAAGACCTCGAGGTCGCCAGCTTGAGCACAGGCTCATCTGGCTTGAGCAAAAAGCTCACCAGCTTGGACCCAAGGTCACTGGCTTAAGCAAGGGGTTACTCGGTCTGCTGAAGGCCCGTGGTCAAGGCACAGTGAGAAAGCAATCAATGAACAACTAAGGTGTCGCAACAAGAAACTGATGATTGATGCTTCTCATCTCTCTCCGTTCCTTGTCTGTCCCTATCTATCCCTCTCTCTGACTCTCTCTCTGTCCCTGTAAAAAAAAAAAGAGAGAGAGAAATAAGGGATTTGTTTTTCTTAAGTACCATGTCTAGCTTAGAACGGCAGCCTCCTATTTGAAAATCTGCCTCAGCAAACCGCAGCTCTGTCATTTGGCTTTAAATCTAAACATGCAGTCATTCAGCGAGGGGGCTGGATATTCATATCAGGGGACCACTCGGACTGCAGCACACTCGCTTATTCTGCTTTGTCCACAACTACTGCCTTGTTCCCAAGAGCTGAGCGGTAGGGTCTGGTCCCATGTCACGCCGTGCCTGCTGGTATTTCCAAATCCTGATGCGTGTGTTTGCCAGTGCAGCATTGTTACCGTCCTGGTACTCAGAGAAAGTGGTGATTCTGCTGTTTCATTTTGAATGACAGTGATTGCTTTAAAGTCCTTGGTTGGTCTTTTTCCCCCCAGAGGCCATACTTTCCTCTCTCAAATCAATGAAAAAATAAAATAAAAATAGAAAAAAGATCAGAGAACAAGACCAAACAGTGTCTTCAGGATAAAAACGACACCCTTCAGGCTGCTCTGAAGAAAAGGTACCACATGCCTCCAGGAGGGAGGATAAATGTAAAGAACAGAAATATTGTCCTCCCTCTGCTTCCATATCTTGCTTTAGTTCAGTTTGAACATGGCTTTGCTCCCATTAGAGCTGATATGGGTCCTGGAGATGATGGTCAGGTCTATCCCAGCCATCCTCACCAACCACAGAACACATCCATGACTAATTCAAATCCCTAATTCCTGAACTATTTCAAGACACCTCACATTATAGTAGCCATTCAGGAATAGAACAAGCTTTGTTTAAAAAAAACCACACAAAAGAACAAAAAGTCTGCATTGTTTTAATTCAAGAAATAAGTTCACGAGAAATCCAGAACAGGTGCCAGCAGTTTGCTCTAAATAATCAGCCATACTTGCTGCAAAGTTCAGGCTCCACAGAGTCACTCTGGCCAGTGCTTCCTGAGATGCTCTCTCAGCTGAGGAATGGAAGGCAGCAGCTGCTGGCACTCATGACAACGCAGGGGCAGCTTCAAGAGCTCCAGCAGTCCATCTCGGACAGTCACCCTGCCAGTATCTTGTACCATCTCGATCACAGCTGCAAGCAAGGAAAAAATGCTCAGAGCCCAGCTACTCTGGAAAGCCAATACAAATAATAATATACAAGGTATCCTAAAGCTAGTAAATTTGAGGTTAGATTCATTCCTGGGAAAATGAACTTGATCTGATTCTAAATGCGAGCAACCTATTTTGAAGATGATTACATTCCTTCGAGATGCACTCTAAGCCATCCATGTTACTATGTCAAAGGCTTGTCACAGTGCTTTACCCTGATTAGGCCTTGGTCAATGGCAGCTGTCATTTTTAAACTCCCAGAATAGTGAAGTTCCACAGAATATACACTGGGAAATGCTTCCTACTGCATACACAGCCTTCCCCTGTTAATTAACCACTTCTGACACAAGGCAACCCCAAGCTCCTACCCTGCTGATGGCAGAAGAGACATAGAACTGTTTACAGCTTTCACATGTTAACTCCAATAATTCCCATAACTACTTTTAAGTCCCCCGGTATTATAATAAAACACCTTTTGGACCCTGACGTAACAACTTTCTAGGTCCCCCAAGAAGGCTGCACACAGCAAAGTGACAATCCTACTATAATCCAAATAATCCAGTTTCTTTTACTGGGGCTCTCTTTATAGGGAACACAAAGTTATACATGTGTTTTTGAGACCAGGTTAATATTTAGAGAAACAACTGAACCAAGTATAAAAACAACTGAGAAAATTAAACAAATACAAAAACCAATGAATACTATTTACCTTGAGATTCTAGGAAGTATTCTGTATTAAAAGAATTCCAATGTTTTTTGTTCTTAAGGCAAGGAGAATCAAAATCCTGGCTGATCACATGAAGGTGTACATGGCTAGTTGAGAGGAAAAAAACTTGACGATTAAATTCATTAAACACTATGGTTAAATTAAAAGGACAAACAGTACAAGTATGGGTGTGTAAAATATTGACAATGTTTCCATTTAATTAAATTCATTTGTTCACTTAAGAATATTTAATGCGGTCCTGACCAGTTGGCTCAGTGAATAGAGCGTCAACCTGGAGTATGGACGTCCCGGATTCAATTCCAGGTCAGGGCACATAAAGAGAAATGACCATCTGCTTCTCTCCCCCTCCCTACTCCTCCCTCTTTTCTTCCTCTTTCCCTCCTGAAGTCAGTGGCTCAATTGGTTCTACTGGTCTGAGCATCAGCCCAGGGCTCTAGGGATGACATGCTCAGTTGATCTGAGCATGTCAGCCTCAGGCGCTAAGGATAGCTCAGTTGGTTCGAGCATCAACCCCAGACGAATCCCAGCTGGGGTGCATGCAGGAGTCTATCTCTCCTCCTCTCACTTGAAAAAAAAAAATTTAATGCTCATTAAATATCTACTAGTGCCAAGCACTGTTCTGGCACTGGGAATTTAGTAATAAAATGGGAAACTCCTCTGTCCTCATAGAAATTATATTCTCATAAGAAACAAATGAAATATAAGTAAACCAATAAAACAAGGAAAATTCAAATTATTAACATTGCTAAGATGATAATAAAACAGCCCTGGCCAGATAGCTCAGTTGCTTAGAGTATTGTCCCAAAGCACAGAGGTAGCCGGTTCGGTCCCCAGTCAATGCACATACAGGAACAGATCGATGTTCTTCTCTCTCTCTCTCTTCTCCCTCCTCTCTTGCTAAAATCAATAAAATAAAACATTAAAAAAAGAAAAGAACAAAACAGGGAAATGTGACAGAGAATGCTGGCGTAGAGGTTGCCTCTTTAAGAGTGTTCAAGGAAGGCCTCTCCCAGACAGTGATTTGAGAAAGTAGTGAGACAAAAATCTGGAGGGAGAGTGTTTCTAGGAGTGGGGAGGTCAAGCACAAAGGCCCTGAGATGAGAAAGAGCTAAGCGTTAACCAACAACAGAAAAGTAACATGGCCGGAATGTCTGAACCACGGAGCAGAGATTAGGTAGGAGCCAGATCATAAGGGTCTTGTAGGTCAGCAAGAGGTTTGTACTATATTCTGATTACACTGTGGAGTCACTGAAGGACTTTAAGCAGGGGAGTACTACTATCTGAGTTATACTTTTAAAAGATTACCCTGGCTGCTATGTGGAAAAAGGACCATAGAGTAGATAAGGATGGATAGAGAGAGACCTAGCAGTCCAAGCCAAAAATAATCATGTCTTAGACCAGTGGTAGTCAACCTGGTCCCTACTGCCCACCAGTGGGCGTTCCAGCTTTCATGGTGGGCAGTAGCGGAGCAACCAAAGTATAAATAAAAAGATAGATTTAACTATAGTAAGTTGTTTTATAAAGATTTATTCTGCCAAATTTAGCAAAAATCCAACATAAAGTACTTGGTAAGGAATTATTATTATATGTTTTAACTTGCTGTAACTCTGCTTTATAAATTTTATAAAGTTACTTCCCTACTTTACAAATCACCATTACTGTGGAACTGGTGGGCGGTTAGAAAATTTTACTACTAATAGAGATACAAAAGTGGTCGGTAGGTATAAAAAGGTTGACTACCCCGTCTTAGACTATAGTGGTTGAGATGACAAGAAGCAATCCAATTTTTATTATATTTTGGAATAAAACCAACAGGACTTACTAATAGATAGGACATGGGTTTGGGGAGGTGTCATCTTCTGAAATGGAAGCTTATGGGAAAAGCAGGTATGAGGAAGAAAATCAGAGTTCTCTTTTCACCTTGTAAAGCCAAGTAGGATGCCTTTTTATATAGATTTGACTCTTAGAATCAATAATACCTCACAATCCTCCAATAAATAATCAAAACCAACCAATATGTGCGGGAATCTACAGTAGAACATAAGTAATAACAAACCTAACTGTATTACATGAATAAAAAAAACATACTGGAGGGGGTCAGGAAGAAAATAAGTATCCTGACATTGGAAAGCAGTATTTTCACTGGATACTGTAAAGATAAAAAGAACTGCATATAAATACTGCGCTCTAGTGATTAAAAGTATTTCTCACAAGATTATGGATCAGCAATTCTGTAACTACATATTTTATACATACATAACTGACCCTCAAACAATATGAGATGTAGGAGTGCTGATCACCAACGTGATCAAAATTTGCATGCAACTTTTGACTTTCCAAAAACTTTACTAATAGCCTACTGCTGCTAACTAGAAGCCTTACCAATAACATAGTCAATTAACACATATTTTGTATATTAGACATAGTATTCTTACAATAAAGTAAACAAAAAAAAAAAAAGAAAAAAGAATGGAAATGTTATTTAGAAAATCATAAGAAACCTGGTCAGTGATGGTGCAGTGGATAGAATGTCAACATGGAACACTGAGGTCACGAGTTCAAAACCCTAGGCTTGCACGGTCAAGGCACATACGACAAGCAATGAACAACTAAAGTGAAGCAACTATGAGTCAACACTTCTCACTCCCTCTACCCAGTAAAATCAATAAATCAAATCTTTTAAAAAGAAAGAAAAAAAGAAAGAAAGCGAAGAAAGGAAGGAAAGGAAGAAAGGAGGGAGGAAGGAAGGGAGGAAGAGAGGGAGGGAGGGAGAAAAGTCATAAGGAAAATACATTTACAGTATGTATATATTTCTAAAAATCCACATATAAGTGGACCACACAGTTCAAACCATGTTGTTCAAGAGTCAACTGTACTAGGATTGAACAATAAGTAAATTTATCATAGCTAATGAGTTAAATTTTGCACTGCTGGAAAAAAGTTAAAATAAAAGAAAGGGGAAGAACAAACTTCGTAGAGTTGGACTGGAATCAGAGGTATCAGTATAAATTCATGGTTTTCCATATACACATACAGGTAATTAAATAGAGAGATGTTTGATATCAGTGCGGTTAGGATTCATGTATTTATTTCCTAGCTCTATCTGTTCAGAGGATCTAGGAGTAAAGACACCCTAGAATAAACATTACAGAAAACTAGAGCCCAAATCTTAGTTTATAAATATTATTCACCAACAAAAGGAACTAGGGCTCTTAGCAGAAGTGGTTTATTCCAAGGCTAGAACAGAAAAAATATATGATGAGCATGAAATATCTTATTCCAGAAAATAAGGAAGTGCTCAAAAATTGTTGGGAGCATGTCAAAGGGCTACAGGAGTCAATCTAAAGGAGTTTCCAATGACCAAAGCTGGAATGTTGGATCAACAAAATAAATAATGATAGGCTGAATTACAACCTAAAAAATAAAATACCCGTAAGTCCATACTGATAAATACTTGAATAAATATATAATGGAGCGGGGTGAGTTCTTCCACATAGAAGAATGCTAATTAATAAATTAGAAGGAATGAGGGAAACATAAAATCACCATCAGGTCAACACCATAGCAATAACCATTGCAGGCAAGATCCATCAATAGAGATGCCAAAATTACTGGGCAAAAGTTTGAGGAGAAACAGGATAGTAGTCTCAAATATTCAAGATATTCATCAATTACAAAGGAAAAAATAGTAACTTTGAGTAGAGAAACCTGGCAGACAGCACCTTAACAAAGTGATGATGGTTAACATCATGATTAATAAACCACCTCAAATCCTGCACTCTTTGATATGATGCACTAAGATGGACACATCACTTCTGTGGCATTTTGGCAAAAGAAAGAAAAATGCATAGCCTCAATTTAATCAGGAAAAATACATCAGACAACATTCTGTAACGTAACTAGCCAGTACACATCAAAAGTGTCAAGGTCATGAAAACTAGGAAAGGAAGAACTGTTACAGATTAGGGGAGACTACGGAGAGACAATACATAAATGCAATGCAGGCTCCTGGATTAGATCCTGGAGCAGAAAAAAAAATTACATGAATAAGAAAAGTAGGTGAAACTCAAATGAGGTCTCAAGTTTAATTAGTGGTGATGTGATGGGGGATTTTTTTTTCTTCTTCACACTTTCCTTTTTATATTTTCTAAATTGAAAATATATTAATTTTTCAATAGAAAAAAATTGTTCCCTTTTCCTTTCTATAACTTTTATTTATTCAAAATTGTATCATAAGGAGTGATCATAAAAGGATTATGTAAGTGGCAACTTTACCTACTGCTCATTTTGTTCTCCACCCACACCTGCCACAGCTCTTGCTTTCAGCATTCTCCTTAGCACAACAGCATTTATTATACAAGAAAGGCACCTTGGTTACTATGTGGAAAGGATGATGTAGTCAAGGGCTCTGTTAGTCATAGGATCTGTAGCATTGGGAAACAGGATTATGGATAACTTTCTGCCCTAAATTTTTTAAGGTTTTAACAATAAAAAGTATTTTTTTAATGAGGTATAACACACGTTCACTTTATAATGTAGCAATTCCAACTCTAGGTATTTACCCATGAGCAAAACACTGAAGTATGCCCATGACAAACACAACAGTATGCATGAATCTCAACATCATTATGCTGACCAAAGAAATCCAGAATGAAAAAGTAAACATTATATGATTCCTCTTACAGGAAAACAGACAAAACCAATCGATGCTGAAAGAAATCTTAATGCTGGAAGAGGATTAACTGGAGAGAGCACAGGAGCTTTCTGAGATGAGATGATAGAAATGTTCTGACTCCTGATCAGAGTGAGTTACATGATATTTAAATCTGTTAAAACTGATCAAACTATAATTTTATTATGCATTTTACTCTATGTACGTTATGCCTCAATTTGAAAGCAATTTGATTACTGATGTAGAAAAAAGTGACACAAAAATGTCACTAGGTTAAAATAGCCAGTAATCTAAGTCATAATACCCTCCCCCAAATAAAATGCGAACAATATCGGGTGCTTAGAAAAAATAACCAAAAGATATTCGGATACATGGTACAACATGTATGAACCTTGAAGAATTATCTTAAGTGAAATAAGCCAATCACAAAAAGACAGATACCACATAATTCTAATTATATGCCATATCTAGAGTAGTCAAATTCAGAGACAAAATGTAGAATGGTGGTTTTGAGGGGCTGGGGTTAGGAGGAAAGTAGTATTGTAAGATAAAAAAAAGTTTTAGAAATAGTGGTGATGGTTGCATAATGTAAATATACTTAATGTCATTGAACTGTACACTTGAAAATGGTTAAAATGGTGTATTTTATGTTATGTGTATTTATTTATTTTTTTTATAACCCAGACTGAGTGGCAGCTGAATGAAATCCAGCTTAAATGCACTAGAGTGAACGAAGGAATGCAAATACTGAGCAGTGAGGTTGGCCAGTGGGCCTGTAAGAACCAAGCGGCAATCATGGGTTTCACAGAGCCTGACTATTCATTTAATTGACAGCCATTGTTTACCCATTTTAATGTCCCTGATTCAGGAGCAGACTGCTGCATTAGAACAGCAAAAGCCTGGCAAAGAGGGATCATATTTGCAGAAGCAGGATGGATTTCACTCACAGGTGCCACAATCTTTATAGCCTCTATTGCTGCGGCCTTTTGATGAATGTCAGGGCATCCCAAATGCAGAAGGTTAGCGTTTGTTATCAAGATTCAGCTTTCTTTAGTGATCAAAGACCTAACTAAGGCAACATAAGACACAGAATATTATTTTGATAGAACACAGAATCTTTATTTTCCAGGCAGAAAACTTGTTACAGTATCTTATGAGGAACAGACAAGTAGTCCAAGAAGACTTTGTGTTTTGTAAGAGAGAAAGACAACCAAATTCTAATGTTACAACAGCTTACTTTTAATATTTAAATTCATTTAATTAAAACCTGTAATGCCGGTGGCCAAGGCCAGGCAGGTCCACATTAAATTCGGGCAGATGGTAGTAAAAAAAACTGCGGAGCTGGAAAAGATTGGGCCATTCCATTTAATAAAGTCTCACAAAGGCGGACAAGCACACAGGTGGGGAAACCGCCTCCCGGGAAAACAAAGAGCAAAATGCACCTTCACAGTGATGAGCAGGCAATCTGTGCATCCACAATCCCCCATCTCTCATCTCCCTATGTTATGTATATTTTATCACACACAAAAAGAAAGCCCAAGATAAAAACTCTGAAATCCAAAAAAAAAAAAACCTCTGAAATCCAATTAGTCTGCTTGTCATATTGCTTAGCTATAAAGAACTGTGGAGAGCTGCCTTGCTTGCATTCTTTGAAAAGATTCAATCATTCCTTTCTGAATCCGTCTGGGTATGAGCCAAAAGAAAACAGGCTCTGCAGTTTTCTCTCATTTTATTTTAAATCTTAGATATACTAAGCTGTCAGGACGGAAGTCAGTGGAATCTGTCTCCTTCAGAGCAATGGTCCTTAATCACTTAGGGGTTATAGAAGCTTCTGAAAAGTCACTGACCACAATTCTTCATCTGAGAGTAATAAAGCTGCTTTGTCCAGTTCATAGGTTAGGTCCTCAGAGATTTATACTTTGAGAGGGACAACAAAAAGGAATGTGATTGAATTACAAGCAAAGTAGGAGCTCAGGCTTACAGGCAAGTCAGTAAGTTTCAGCCTGCCTGCCTTGGAAACATCCAACCCTACTCTCCTGGGCCTCAGCACACTCAGCAGACCCAGGGTGAATCCGTCTGTCCACCGAGACATAGTCAGGATGCACCACCAGCACTACCCACAAGGCTTACCTCATGCTAGGAATGGCGTGGTAGCCCAAACGGAATCGGAATTTGCTGGACGCAGCAACATCTGCAATCACCTTTTCCCCCACGGTGTGCATGTGTTTGAGGAGCTCAAGGTGATCTCTGGTCACAGCCTTCAGACTGGAAATGGAGGCCCAAGGTAAGACCAGCCAGTGGTAACGTGCCTTGGGGTATTTGTCCTTAATCACCACCACCTGCTCATCTTTATAAACCTAGTAGAGGGGCACAAGAAAGGAAACAGACATCTTCCATTCATCTTCTGTGTCAGTTGCTGTCACATTCATTAACTCAGTTAATCTCCCCCACAATCTTCTACAAAAGGTTTTAGTATCCCAATTTTGACAGATAAAAGCACAGAGACTCACATAAGCTGAGTGTCTTGTGCAAAGTTACAGTTACTAAATAGGAAATCTAGGATAGCAACCCCATCTAATTGACTCTAGTCTGCATTTTAATCACCACACTATACAGAATACAGAGAAGGTAAACAGTACAAAGCAGTTCCTGAGGCTCTGATGTAAAATTCCTACAGGCATCAAGTCAAATGCTCCCTTCCCCATTCTACCACAGCAAACCACGTGACATATGCACAGGCGTTCCAAGAAGCCCTATCAGATAAGGCCCCTTGTCACCCCAGGGTATAATTTAAGAAGACCTCAAAGACTCCTTCCCAGGTGATGCCTGGCTATTAATCCCAGAGCAGCCTAGTAACTATAGTCACAATACATTACCTGATGCTTCCTTGAAAGGAACCACAGTAAAATTAACTTAATTTTCCTTAACAGTATCCAGAAGTTTAAAAGGAACAAAGTAGAGCAGATAAGCACTTGAAGAACTTAGCTACTCTCCCAAGAATCCCAGGTGATCACTTACTGACAATAAGAAAAATGACTTGTTCTCACAAAATAGCCCAACTAAGCTAAACAAGTCTCATTCAGTAGGACTGATCTCCTGGGGGTTTTTTTTTTGTTTTTTTTTTTTGAGATAGTCTCCTTTGGTTTTATTTGTAGTTATGCCATGGCCTCTGTGGAACAGTCATTTAAAACATGAAATATATTTCAATGCCAAAATTTTATTCTGACCTGCATTTTGGGGTCCTGCATAGAAATCTTCAAGCCTTGACTCCAATGGCCCAATGATTCCTTAAACAAAAAGGGCAATGTAAATCACAAATACTAACAGTTAAATTTGGCAATAGCTAACACTGTAAGTCAGCAAAGTCTAACCAAACTTGGAAATAAGGTTAATTTTTAAGAATTAAATTATATCCTTGGCCTGACCTGTGGTGGCTCAATGGATGGGGCGTCAACCTGGAATGGTGAGGTCTTGGGTCCCAAGCCCTGGGCTTGCCCAGTCAAGGCACATACAGGAAGCAAGTAAGTTGATGCTTCTCACTTTTCCCCCCACTTTCTCTCTCTCTCTCTCTCTCTCTCTCTCTCTCCTCTCTCTAAAAATCAGTAAATAAAATCTAAAAAAATAAAATGTCTGTATGACAAACTATAAAATAAAAAAAAATTAAACTTTATCCTCTTTATCTCAATCTTTTGCCTTTATAACATAAGCCATCCCCATTTTCTTCCTATATTTAAGTGCTGCGTGTCTAGACAGAAACTGGAAATGCCAGAGTGTGGATAGCATCTTCTCTGTCCTCTCCCACTCCATCTCAGCCTGACTAGGTTTCCACTCTGACACCAGGATGTGAATCATACGATCTATGAAAAGTGTTCCAATGCTAAACTTCCAGGTATATAAATGACCCATTTTAGTGGTTCAATGTTAAGTACACTGCCGTTATCATCCTCCCTTCGAGTGGCTTACCTCAGGAATTCAAGAAAAAAGTACATAAAGGGACATTCACCCAAGTGACTATGACACAAACAGGTGACTCTTTCATCATAGTTAATAATCCTTACCACGGTTAATAAATAACCCCTTGCATGTGCCTGGACTTTACAGTGTACAAAACAATTAAGCAGTCATTACATCTCATTTAGTCTCCATATTATCTATTCAAGCACACTACCCTCACCTTTTTAGTAGATGCATCTGCCCCCTTGTTTGAGGGCACAAAGTACTGGCTAGAGTCACTCCCCGGTTCCAGTCCTGTACTGGGCTCAGCTTCCTGGGCAGCATCCCTTTCTACAGAATCACTGTTGCCTGACCTCTTTCTCTTCCTGTTTGTTTCCAGGCCAGGGCTCGTTGCCTCTTCCTCAAACTCTACAATATATGGATAAAGTTCATTCACCATGTGGAGAACCTGGCCGGGTTGCAGCTTCACCTCTTGGTCCTTCCCAATTATGACTGAGTCAATGCTGGTGGGATTGACTCCTACCTATGAAATAATCAGAAAATAATTATAAAAAGAGCAATAACACTGTTATTGATATAGCCACTGCTATGTTAACAACTTGCTATGTGCCAGGCACCGTGCTTAATGGTCACTTATTCTGCTCCACTCATCACTTCCACACATGACAGAGAAGAACTGCTGGCTGGCACAGACATTCAACCGCATAAGAAAATCATCAAGTATAAAATGGAAATCCAAGTTACAAACAGACATACCTGCTTTACCTTGACATATCCTTTGTTACACTCTGCTTTCAACTGTACTGAAAGAGATTGAAAAAAGTTAAACTCAAACACCATGAAGAACCAGGCACTCTTTTCTATCCTCTCTACAAGACAGCAAAGCCTTGTCCTAGGAGGCAATTAGAGAGGGGTTTCCTCAAAGGCCTATGAGCAAAACTGTCCATTATGGCCTGACCAGACAGTGGCACAGTGGATAGAGCGTCAGACTGGAATGTGGAGGACCCAGGTTCAAGACCCCGAGGTCGCCAGCTTGAGTGCGGGCTCATCGGGTTTGAGCAAGGCTCATCAGCTTGAGCCCAAGGTCACTGGTTCGAGCAAGGGGTCACTCAAACTGCTGTAGCCCCAGGTTAAGGCACGTACAATCAATGAACAACTAAGGAGCCACAATGAAGAATTGATGATTCTCATCTCTCTTCCCTCCTGTCTGTTCCTCTTTCTGACTCTGTCTCTCCCACAAAAAAAAAAAAAGAAAAAGAAAAACTGTCCATTATACAGATGGCTAGGGCTCCAAATCTTTCCAGAAAATGTCAACAGTGTACATCTTCCCTTAGTTACTGATAATATTATCGTGAGGCAGCTTCACTGAATCCCCACAAGTCTCCCTATTCCAGAGCCCTTAGCCCACTGGGATCATAGACTCTGCAGTCAGGGAAGGGGACCCATTTCTCTCATAAGCTCCTGGCTCAGGATTAAATCAGGCTTCCACTATTATATAAAACTCAGTTGCCTCTAACAGAGAAAGGGGAAAATGATACATTCCTAGAAAACAGAAGTTTAGCTTGCCTTGGGTAGAAGAAATGCAGAGAATATTCTAGAAAAAGGAATATTTAGACAGAACAGCCTGAGCATGTGTGGGAAGTAGTATTAACCATTCTTGTTCAGATAAGTGAACAAAGTTTCTAGGGTAAGACAGATAGCAGAGAAGAGAGACAACCTAGCTGCTCTCTATGGCATACAGGCTGACATCCAAGTTGCTACTGTGACGAGAACAGAGCGAGAAGCAGTATCTGCTTCCATATCTTGGGCCTACATAGGTCACGCATGACTTCCCCCACCCCCCATTTAGATGAACACTTGTGGCAAAACCAATAATCAGTACTGCAGACTCTAAGTCTTGGGAAACCCTGCCATGGAAACACACTGCAGGTGGGAAACCTGGGTAGCAGTGAGCATGTCCAGAAGTTTAGAGGCAAAAAGTGAGGTACATAGTCAGGCTTTTTCCTAAGGATTTTCATTTCATTAAATCCCAAGGATGACATTTCAAGAGCTAGAACTATAGTCTTATAAAGACAGCACCCTCTGTATGAGGCAATATGGAAAGGATGGAACCATCCCATCACTTCTCAGACAGGGATTCAGTCTGGAAATCCCAGAATTCAACTGTCTCACTGCCAACAAGGACTCTCCCTAGGCAAAGCAGGGTGCAGGATTCAAGGAGGACCCACCTGTTCCCAACACTGACTAGTAATCACTTTCAGAGGGTGGAAATCAGGAGTGAATGGGGCCCAGGTATTGTCTAAAAGAGCTCAGTTCCTGAGTTTCATTTATGGCAGACAAAAGGTTTTCCATCATTAGCACGCAGAAAATGAGTTATCGCTACCCTAAGGAAGCAAACATGATGCTCTCCACATTCTTTTAACCAGTTACCTTGCTGTCGAGAACATCTTTTGTCAGTGATCTTGGTCTCCAGGCTACGCCCAACCGTGACTGCTTCCAGATGTGGAAGTTTGATTCGCTGGCGCCTGTTGTCTTGTCTCACCAACCAGCACACCCGCATCGTTACTCTGAGAGACAAAACAGAAGCAATGGCTGGAAGAACTAGCCCAAGTCCTCTGGGACCACACCCCAGCACACCACACCACACATGCCCTTAACTAGCTGTTCATCTTGAAGCACATTTCTTCACTTCCCTAGTCTCAATTCCCTCACCTATAAAATGTGGTCATGATAGGGCTGATAAGGCTGTTGTGAGGAGTAAATGAGATAATGTGGGTCAAGTATTCACCTCTGTGCCTGAACTATGCCAAGCAATCAAATATTTGTTATGTTTATTAATATACTTTATGTGCTGGACATTAGGCTACATGCTTAGAATCAAAGAATGATTAAACATTGTCACTATCCTCCTATGGCCTAGAGTACAATGGGACAGATAGACTATATGCCAATTATTAAAATATAATGTGATAAG
Organism: Rhynchonycteris naso; assembly: GCA_037038555.1. Lineage (NCBI taxonomy): Eukaryota > Metazoa > Chordata > Mammalia > Chiroptera > Emballonuridae > Rhynchonycteris > Rhynchonycteris naso. The sequence continues at coordinate 38,166,385 of CM072996.1, read as the reverse complement.
CCCTGGCCAGATAGCTCAGTTGATTAGAGCACTGTCCTGAAGCACAAAGGTTGACAGTTTGATCCCTGGTCAGGACACATGGACACATACAGGAACAGATCAATGTTCCTGTGTGTGTGTGCGTGCGTGTGTGTGTGTGTGTGTGTGTGTATGCATATATAAAAATACTTATATATATATAAAATACTTATATATATATGCTTTTATATATATATATAGATAAGCATTATAAGAAGGAAGTAACCAAATATGACATTTCCTAGGCAGGAAAGGTTTCTGAAACCTCCCAGTTGAAAAGGCCAGAAATCAATGGGACTGATAAGAAAGAAAAGGAGTGAGAGGGGACATTCCATTTTAAAAAGCACAAGTAACAGCCTGACCTGTGGTGACACAGCTGATATAGAGCGTCAACCTGGAACGCTGAGGTCGCCAGTTAAAAGACCCTGGGTTTGCCTGGTCAAGGCACTTGTGGGAGTTGATGCTTCTTGCTCCTGCCTCCCTTCTCTCTCTTTCTCCGTCTCTCTCTCTCTCTCTCCCCCCTTCCCCCCACCTCTCTAAAAATGAATAAAAATATTAAAAAAAAAAATCACAAGTGACAGCACAGATTTCAGCAATGACAAGCCACTGGTGAAGGGTGGAAAGCAGACCTTAGTTGGCCAACCCAGGGGAGCTGCCCCAAAGAGTAACAAAAAAGGACAGAGGTGTTAAAAGAACACTAAGCTGAAAAGTTGAAATCTGATAATCAATAGGAGGCAATTGCCAGGTTCTGAGTTACACAGTAAGGGGAAACAACAGTTGTGTGTAGGAAGGCTATAGTGGAGAAATCTAGAGTGAAAAATTAGTCGGGAGGCTGTTAACATAACGTGGGCCAGAGTGAGGTCCAAAAGGCAGTTCGGCAGGTCTCTGTAAAGGTGCTAATGTTAAAGTATGAAGAGTCAGCTATAAACCTAAAATCTCAATCTGATGACAGTGCTACGGGTGGGTCCCAGTTTTAACTGCTATGTGTTCAGAGAGGCATCTGTTTGTTCTTGCTGGTAAATGATGAATGAACAGGTGATGCACTAAGAAGTAGTTTTCATTATGCATTGGGAAATAAGTCATGTGATAACTGACTACTCCTTGTAAAAATAAAAGATAGCCTGGCCTGTGGTGGCGCAGTGGATAAACCTTTGGCCTGGAATGCCAAGGTTGCCGGTTCAAGACCCTGGGCTTCCCTGGTCAAGGCACGTACAACAAGCAGGTAATGAACAACGAGCAGGAAGCAACTAGGAGGTGATACTTCCCATTCCATGCTCCCCTCTCCCTCCTGCCTCTGTAAAATCAATAAATAATTTAAAAAAATAAAATAAAAGATGTCTGGAGAGAACAGTTTGACAGCAGGGGCAGGAAGGAATCCAATAGACAGCTGAGAGCATGGCTGGTTGTTGCAGGATAAATGGAACTATTCCTCTTGCCCTACAAAAACACATACTCAGATGCTTCATTCCCCCCAAAGTTCTGAAGTTACAATGTTCCAATTTACTACTCCTTGAGAAGCTAAAACTGACTGCACAATACTTAATGACTATCCTTAAGTAATACTTTGGCCTGTTTCAGCAACTAGCTACAACTTTTAAGAATGAAGCATTTTAGAATATGGGTAGTGCTTAAGGATGGGCGTTCTTGAATCTTCAATTCCATCCAGTCAAACTCCACAAACTGCAAGCTCAATGACTGCAGAAGTCAAGTCCATTTTTGCTTACCAATAAACACATCTCAGCACTTAATACATTAGCATACAGCAAGAATACAATAAATATTTGCAAGCAAATGTCCAGATGATAACCCTATCCAGGTTCTCTTCCTTTCCTTCTCTTTCCCCTTCTCTGGCATCCCACTTATGTAGGGTGCTTTGCTTTTCCCTTTGGGCAATCCCATCCTCCCATCAATGTGAATGAATCCTAATTCTGTTTTTTGGCTTCATATTTTCCATTCCAGAGTTGTGGAGATTGGTGAGAAGGAAATTCTGATTATTTCTTAAGGAACCCAAGTGATCTGATAGACCTCACAGGGCCAGCAATCTGCTAACCTGGAACAGCACTGCCCAGTAGAATTTACTGCAATGGTGGAAGTGTTCCAAACCTCCTCTAATAATGTAGACACCATGTGAAAATCAAGCATCTGAAATGTAGCTAACTAGTACAACAGAGGAAATGAGTATCTTAATTTTTTTTAAAACTCATTTAAAGCTAGCTAAATGTGGCTGATGGCTACCATAATGTAGCACAGACCTGGAAACTTGCCCAGCCCTGATCAATCCCGAATCCCTCAGGCTTGAAGTTAAGACCTTCATATTCTAGCCCCATAGAGGTCACTTATTTCCCCTCCCAATTCTTTTCATAGAACTAGTCCCACTTACCCATCCTCTCTCTCCTCCCTTCCCCCAGAGTCACATATGAGCATCCTTGCACACACATACATCCCTCACATATAATGTACTAAGTCATGTCTTCCAAATAAGTAATTCTTAGTATGACCTCCTGGGATTGGTTATACCCTTTCCTCTCTCCTAAAAACCTAAATCCTTTACAACTTTCAAGTCTGACCTCTTCCCTAAGGCCTTCACTGAGTTGCCTTCTCTACATCTTGTTACTGGGTGTGGTCGATTTACCTTCACAATTCTCTAAAAATTAAATGTGAATGTAATTCTACTTTCCAGATGAGAATAAAATCTCCTTGTACCCAGATGGACCACTGCTCATCCATTCAGGAAACTCGGAAGAAGGCTCTCTGGGTTTGGAAGAAGAGCTCTGGCTTAGGCATAGTCTTACATTTCCATATCCCTGGTGTTCAGCACACCTTTATCAAGTGCATACTATGTGCTAGGCCAGAGGTCCCCAAACTACGGCCCGTGGGCCAAATTGCGCCCCCCCCCAGGCCATTTATCCGCCCCCGCCGCACTTCCGGAAAGGGCACCTCTTTCACTGGTGGTCAGTATATGGAGTACTGTATGTGGCGGCCCTCCAACGGTCTGAGGGACAGTGAACTGGCCCCCTGTGTAAAAAGTTTGGGGACCCCTGTGCTAGGCACGTGCTAAATGTCTTACTTATAGCATCTCATTTAATCTTTATAACTTTCATTCTAAGAAAGAGAAAATTTAAGGCTTAGATAAGTAATGTGCTCAAATCATACAGCCAATGTGTACCAGAGCTAGTATTTGAATTAATTCCAAAGAACAAGTTCTTAATCACTACACCATATGACTTTTGTCTTCATTCATTTGATCATTCAATAAAATTTACTGCATGCCCACTATGTTCCTTGTACCGTTCTAGTGCTAGGAAAAAGATATAATACATTTCACTTGCATTGAATGATGCAAGTTTAATACATCATACCTGCTGCCAAAAAGGCATTATGGGAGCACAAAGGTGCAGTACCCAGAGTTGGAAAAAGGAGGTGTCAAGAAAGGTTTCCTATAGGACATGGGCCTAAAATAAGTCCTATAAATAAACCAGGTTAGTTCAGTGAAAGGGAGCGGCCTAATTATATAAGGGGCTGAAAATGGAGAAAGAAATCAGGGAGAAGATTCCAGTCAAAGAGAACAGGAAGGGAAAGTGCACAAAGAAACAGCACTGTGTATAAGACAAAGTAGTTCAGTGTTACTGCAACCAAAAGTATGAGGCAGAAAAGAGGCTGGAGATGCAAGAGCTCTAAATGAAGCAAAGTCCTGGCTGACTGCTAAGCTCAAATTTTAGAGTTCCAATGGATTTTGCAACTCAGTAAACAACAAATATTTGCTGAAAGAATGAGAGAAAAGATCAGATGAAAGAAGAGAGAGCTCTTTAAAGATTATTAAGCAGGACTTTGACAGATTTATTATCAAAGATCATTTGGGGGAGGAGAAGATAGGTAATGTGGAGAACAGTTATGTGGGGAACAGCACTAGGGGTGGGAAACCAATAGAAGCCCATCATATTTCAGGTGAGAAATGATAAAGCCTAAAGTACAGTGATAGTAGGTACAAAGTAGAGAATTGAGGAACATTTAGGGGTTAAAGTCATCAGAATTTAGTGATGGATGTGATGGAGTAAGTTTAAGGCAGATGAGTTCAGTTTTGGGCCTCTAAATTTGAACTGCCTGGAGGACTTGCAGGCAGAGCTCACCAGCAGGGTAGTCAGAGATGAGGGTGAAACTCAGAAAAGAGGTCTAAGATGACAACTTCTATTTGAGAACATGTAGGGAGTAGGTAGTTAAAACCAAGCCAGTTGGCATGCTCACTCAGGCAGTGTGTACAGAATAAAAAGAACAGTGGGCCAAAGTCACAAGCATTGGAAACACCCAACATTTTAGAAGAGGAGGAAAAAGACTATTCACAGGAGAAATGACTACTGGGAGAGGAACATAGAGAAACACTTAGAATATAAGCTCCTTTAAAAAAAGGCACTTTAGCCTGACCAGGTGGTGGCACAGTGGAGTGTCAAACTGGGATGTGGTGGACCCAGGTCTGAAATCCTGAGGTGGCCAGCTTGAGTGTGGGGTCGCTGGCTTGAGTATGGGATCACAGACTTGACTCCATGGTCCTGGCTTGAAGGCCAAGGTCACTGGCTTGAGCAAGGGTCACTCACTCAGCTGGAGCCCCCCAGTCAAGGCACATACAAGAAAGCGGTCAATGAACAACTAAAGTGCTGCAAAGAATTGATGCTTCTCATCTCTCTCCCTTTCTGTCTGTCCTATCTTTTCTTCTCTTGTCTCTCTGTCTCTGTCACGCACACACAAAAAAGAGGCACTTTGACTTACCTCTGTATTACAATAAATGTTCACTGAATAAATCTGCTGAGTATATTATCCTGAAAAGCAAAAAAGAAGGGAGTGAAAGGTATTAAGTTTCAAAAGCAGCAAAGGGATCCAATAATGATTTTTAAATGTCTGTCTGGTTTGAGAATCAATCACTGCTGACCTTAGAGCAGTGGTTCTTAACCTTTTTTGAGGTACCGAACCGACCAGTTTCATATGCACATTCACCGAACCCTTCTTTAGTGATAAATAAAATATGATTTTTTTTTTCCAAATTTAGTTTTGCCGGTGCGAGACTATAGAGTTGCTCAACTTGGCATTGCATATCATGCAGATAGGACGCTGACTCCCATCCTGTTCCGTGATACATGTGAATCCATGTTGTACATATTCGTCCAACCACTTTCTTTTTTTGCTCGACATATTTAGTATGGATTAAAATATTAAGAAAGAAAGAAAAAATATTAAGAAAGAAATCACACAACGTACAACTACGACAGCCGTTGACTACTGCGCACACTAAATTCCCCGCAGCACTGGTTGGCCAAGCAATGTAACGTGATCCTCTGCAGCAAGTGATGGCCAAGCGGGGCGTGTCATCACGACTTTACACAAGTGTGTCTTTACCTCCACGGCAGAAGCTTGTCCAAACCCCTGAGACCGACTCATCAAACCCCTAGGGCTCGATAGAACCCAGGTTAAGAACCGCTGCCTTAGAGTAAAATTTAAGGTCTGAAAGCTAGGCTGCAAAAGGGAACAGAAGGTGAGAAAATGGAAACAGAATTTAGACTACTCTTTAAAAGTTTGGGTAACAAGGGGGAAATAATTACTGGATAACAGCTAAAGGAAGATGATCACCAAGAACTTTTTCTTTCTGCCTGACCAGGCGATGGTGCAGTGGATAGAGTATCGGACTGGGATGCGGAGGACCCAGGTTCAAGACCCCGAGGTCGCCAGCTTGAGCGCAGGCCCATCTGGCTTGAGCAAAAGCTCACCAGCTTGGTCGCTGGCTCAAGCAAGGGGTTGCTTGGTCTGCTGAGGGCCTGTGGTCAAGGCACTTGTGAGAAAGCAATCAATGAACAACTAAGGTGTCGCAACAAGAAACTGATGGTTGATGCTTCTCATCTCTCTCCGTTCCTGTCTGTCTGTCCCTCTCTCTGACTCTCTCTCTCTGTCCCGGAAAAAAAAATAAAAGAACTTTTTCTTTCTTTCTGAGTGGCAGGGTGGAAGTGGGGTGAGGAAAGGCCAGAGATCTGAGAAACCTCAACTTGTTTACACGTGACTGGGACAGGGGCAGGAAAAAAAAACAAGGTCTCATAAGTGAGAGTTAAGAAAGGTCAGCAACACAGATTAAGGGATTTTCTTTGATCAGAGGACACAACTCATCCTGAAACTTAAGGAAAGATAAAGACAGCTGAAAATCTAGACAACTTTGTAAAAGGGAAAGCAGAAGCAAAAATCTGAGGACAAGCCATATCTGACAACTTCAATTTTTCTCCACAAAACAGTACGTAACAACACTCAAGTGAGGTTTACAGGAGCTCAATTAACAGTTGATCAAAAGCAATATATGTAGAATAGTGGGTAACATCCAGGCCGCTGAAGTTCAACTGCTCAAGTTCAAATAGTGACTCCACCACCTAGTCACTGTGTGACCAGAGGCCAATTACTTAACCTAAGCTTTTACTTCTTCAGCTATAAAATAATAACAACTGCTCTACACTACAAGGGCTAAATGAGATAAGTGTCCAGCAAGCAGTAAACATTCAAAACTATTATCACTCTTGTTAACAGTAAAGGTAGGAGGAAAGCAGGAGCTAAAGACCATCCAACCTCAGACTGTGCAAAGTGAAAAGGCACAAATCTGTATTGTCTCTCCAATATGAAATACCCTGCCCCAAGTGTCCTAACGATCCTCAATATAAGTCAAATTCATAAAAGGCTCCAAACCCGGGTAACATTAATTCCAAATGGAACTGTTTTCCCTGCTTTGTTGAACGCTATCACTGGTCTGCAGGAGGACAGGCTTGTTTCTTCTTGCCTTCCTATAAAGCCTGTTGAGGACGCTGGGAAAGGCCCTCAAGTTCCTTTAAGGAAGCGTTTCTGAAGGAGACTATGTCATTCCTAACAAGCTGAGCCCCCTCCATGGGGTAGGCGGCGCCCACTCTAATCTTTTCTCTGCTTGTGTTGCGACTAAACTAGGTACTGGTGTTGGGGTCACAGATAAACGAACGCATGGGGAAGATATCCACGTGAGCACCACCAAAACACGGCCCAAGGGAGCAGGAGGGAAGTGGGTAGCCGAGGGCCCTGGAGCCCGAGGGTGGAGCAACGGGAAAGAAGCCATACGAGCGTTATTCAAGGCACATCACTCAGAGGCATAAGTGAAACCGGCCTAACGCCCGCTCCCCCCACTTTCGACACCGCCAGCACAGGAGGTTGGCCCAAACTGCCTTACCTAAAAACAACGGAGACAAACAAGTTCACTTTACTCCTCTGTTCCGAACCACTTCCGGCGCTATGGAATGACGCCGCCAAACAAACTGGCAGGCAGCCCGACGCGTCATCAGTACCTCTCAGAAAACTGGCTTATAGTCTCGCCCAATGCCTGGTGGATTGTTAGCGCCCGCCCCAACTGGTCCCTCAGTGGGGCGTGGTCCAAGTGTGGTTCCTGGGAGTTTGTCAACATCTCTACCCGAGAGCCGTTCCCCTACACCGCCTCTCGGTCTCTGAGTTGGGAAGACTTCCGGCAACTAGCCCCTCTGTGGCCGTTTCTAAAATGCCGTGTATCCTCTTGACACTCACTTCTAAAGGAGACACTCACAAAGCCATGTTTTCTGCTGTAGACAATACCTGTTTGTAAGCATGTTTTCCCGTCCCCTTTCAAAACTACAATATGTTTTCTCATTTGGGGGTGGTGGGGTGGTAGAAAGGGCTAGAGGGGCTAGAAACAGAAAAACCTGCTAAGATTTTTTTTTTAAGGGAGACAGAACATCGATCTACTCCTGTATGTGCTCTGACCGGGGTTGAACCGGCAACCTAACCTCTCTCTGTGCTTGGGGAGGAAGCTCTAACCAACCAAGCTATCTGGCCAAGTCAAGATTTTTTTCTTTAATGCTGTCCACTAACTTAAGTGAGGGGCAATCAGGGAAGAGAGAAGCAGGATGCTAGGATGAGTTGTGTTTACAGATTTTTATAGCGATCCCAGGTTGTTCCCTAAGAGTCACGAATTGCAATTATTCAGAGATATTTTAGCAGATGAAAAAAGTACTTATCTCATGGATGAAGGGACGGTTCATAATTTTTCTCAAACTCAGAAACTGATCCTTAGGAAATCACACTTCTTCATCAAGATGTATTAGTTTCCTTCCATAGCAAAGCAGAAACTCGGTGTTATGATGGAGATATGAGAGCAATCAAAATAGAGGGTGCTCCTGGACTGTGGTGGCACAGTAGATGAAGTGTGGACCTGGAATGCTGAGGTCACAGGTATAAATTGCCAAGCTTGCCCAGTCAAGGCACATACAACTACATGCTGATGCTTCCCACTTCTCCCGGCCTTTCTCTCTCTCTCTCTCTCTCTCTCTCTCTCTCTCTCTCCTCTCTAAAATCAATAAATACTTAAAATAAAATAAAAATTAAAAAACAGGGTGGGAGGATATTCCAGGAAACAGGGAACAGAGACTTGCTTTTGTTAGCAGAGGAAGATGCAAGTTTATATTAGGCTCACACCAGGAAGTGGGGAAGCACAGGAAGTAGCCCAGCAGCCACACAGGACTTATGGTGGTGGGATGTGTTTGATGCTGCTGGAGGTAAAAAGAAGTGAGTCTGGGGTCTTGACTACTGTGATTCATCAGAATTAAGTTTCTTTTAGCCTCTGCTTCTACCTGACCTGCCTTTGTGTGTCCTGTGTTCAAAACTGGTTGGAATTATTCTAATTGGATTATTCGCCATATATTGTGCAAAACTGGCCTGTTTCCACGCCTAGTCTATTAGGTCTAGCCCTTTGTCTACAGCATGTTCCTCGCTGAGAAGCAAGGGCACATGGCACAATACATGGCTAAAAGAATGGCAGACACTTAAGACTTTCACAGACTCCAGAACCAAAGATTTATCACAAATACACAGACATTAACAGAGAGTAGTCTGCTGTATTTAAGGTAGGAGCCCTCAAAGTGTAATTCTTGGATTTGTAACAACAGCTTCACAACACCGGGGAACTTGTTAGAAATGTAAATTCTCAAACAGGCTTCACCCCAAGCTTACTAATTCAGAAAAGAAACTCTGGGGGTGGGGTCCAGCAGTCTGTTTTAAGCCCACCAGGTTATCCTGATGTATTTCAAGTTTGAGATTCACTGATGGAAGACAAAGGCTTCAAACTGTACACGATAAATTTGTTTTGTTGGCAAAACACATGTAACATAAAACTATCAACCATTTTTAAGTAGTGTATACAGTTCAGTAGTTAGTATATTCCTGTTGTAGTGAAAGCTATCTCCAGAACTTTTTAACCTTGCAAAAGCGAAACTCTGTATTATATAACTCCCCACTTCCCCTTCCTCCACCCCCTGGCAGCCACCATTCTACTTTCTGTTTCCATAAGTCTGATTACTCTAGATATCTCACGTAAGTGAAATAACGTAGTACTGGCCTTTTTGTGACTGTCTTATTTCACTTAATACAATGTCCTCAAGTTTCATTAACGTGTAACTGTCAGAACTTCCTTTTTCAAGCTAATTAACACTCCATTGCATGAATACACCACACTTTTACTATTCATCTATCAATGGACATTTGGATTACTTCCACCTTTATCTCTTTGATATCCTGCTTTTCAATTCTTTTGAATATATAGCCAAAAATGAGATTGCTGGGTCATAATTCTATTTTTAGTATTTTAAGAAACCACATACTATTTTCCATAGCAGCTACACCATTTCACATTCCCATCAATAGGGCATATGAATTTCAATTTCTCCACATCCTCAACAACACTCCTTGTTTTCTGGTTTGGGTTTTTTTTTTAATAGTAGTCATCTTAATGAGTATGAGGTGATACCTCATTGTAACTTTGATTTGCATTTGTCTAATGATTAATGATGAGCCATTTGTATATCCTCCTTGAAGAAATATCCAAGTCCTTTTGCCCTGGCCAGATAACTCAACTGGTTAGAGTGCTGTCCCAATATGCAAAGGTTGTGGGTTCAATCCCAGGTCAGGGCATATACAGGAACATGTTTCTTTCTTTCTCTCCCCTGCCTTCTCTCTCTAAAATCAATAAATTTTTTTTTAAAGTTCATTACTCATTTTATTTGTTTTCGCATGGTAGTTCTTTTTATATTCTAGGCATTAACCCCTTATCAGATATATGATTTGCAAATATTTTTCCCATTCTTTAAAAAATTACATTTTAGAGAAAGAGGAAGGGAGAAACACCAATTTGTTGTTCCACTTATTTATGCATTTATTGGATATTTCTTATATGTGCCGTGACCCAGGATCAAACTTCTATCTAACCCTGGTGTTTCCAGACAATACTCTACCCGACTGAGCTAACCAGCCAGGGCATATTTTCCCCACTTTGTAGGTTGCCTTTTAACTCTATAGATTGTGCCTGTTGATACACACGTTTTTAATTTTTACATAACCCAATTTACCTACTTTTGCTGCCTGTGCTTTTAGTATCCAAAATATCCTTGGAAGCTTTTCCCCTTTGTTCTATAGTGTTAGGTCTTTTCTGGTTATAACCACTGTCTTCTTGCCCTGTCCAGCCTCCTCCCAGGAAACAGACAGTGTACAGAAGGGAATGTATGTGAGAATGAGGTGCACACCTCATTTGTAATGTGGCTACAGCAACACAATGTCCCCCATCGTGGATGAGATGTTGACTTATTTTTTCTGAATAACTTCTTGTAGAAACAAAATTCCTGTATTGCATGTGTGCTCACACTCATGTGAAATACATGTGCTGTGAGGAGGATCTATTTATGTTCCATCAGGAGTCTGACCTGCTGCTTTGTGTATCTGGTCAGATTCCTGACACATTTTGTTTCCTATTGTTTATTAAAGGTACTCTTCCTGGGATGTACTAAACCTGGTGATTTTGTTTTTTTAAAGATTTTTTCTTTTAATATACTGAGCAAAAAACCGGAAATGTTAACACTGTCAATTTTAGGAGTGCTTTAGATGTATATTAAATAACCTTTGGTTCTGGAACACAAGGATGGGATTGTAATAAAATGAAATTGGCGGGGAACACTGTCTTCTCTCTCTACCTAAACCAAAAACCTAAACTCATGAGGCTTCAACCCCACCATCCTATTCCTGGAAGATGCCAAAGCCAACTATGCAGGGGCCTTTTTCACGGAAGACGACTTTGTCTTCTCAGAAGACAAACTCTCTGCTTTCTGAGGCATATAGCAACCCCAAATCCTGGACAGGTAGGGACCTGTTCAGGCCTGTATCAAAATCCTTATTTTTTTAATTTTATTTTTATTTATTGATTCTAGAGACAGGGGAGAGAGAGAACAAGAGAGAAAGCAAGAGGGAGGAAGGGAGGGAGGGAGGAAGGGAAGAAAGATGGGTGGAGGGAGGAAGGGAGGGAGGGAAGAAAACATCAATTTGCTGTTTCACTTATTCATGCCATCACTGGTTGACTTGTATGTGCCCTGACCAGGAATCGAACCCACAACCTTGGCATGTCAGGACAATGCTCTAATCAACTGAGCTACCCAGCCAGGGCCTCTAAACCCATATTCTTAACCACTACACTGCCTCTCCCAGTTTCCTGTCCTAGGTCTGGCAGTGCCACTGCTGTTGAAATAAGAATTAAGGTAAGGTTACACACCAGAAGATGAGCATCTTCATCACGATGCAGACATCATTGTAACTATGCAGGTATAAAGCTGCACACAGGGACCAAGTCCTGCTCTGAAACACCTTTACAATGTCAGTGACAACAGGAAGATAACAGTCAAAACTGAGAAGTAGTAACATCCACCAGTTAGAAAGATCCTTACACCAAGCCCTACCCCCAAGCCTCTATGCCAACTAAAATGGATAAACCCTAACCTGTGAGCTCAACTCAACCCCTCCAGCACTGTAAAGAGCCCTGAGTTGTAAAGTTAGCTCAGCACCAAGTCTCTTTTAATGCCAGTGCTACTATTATTTGTGGCTGGGTCATACCATTACTCAGCACAGAGTCCCATGACAAAAGGCCCACTGTAGTACCATGACCAAAACCCTGCCTCTGTTCTGAAGGACAGCTTAGATGTGGGAATCTGGATCTAAGCCAGTAGTATTCTCAAGGTAACCTGCAAACAGACCTCCCAGTTTGATGAGTACAGTATTTTCTTGACCTAATACCTCCACCACTACACACATACTAAAGTCCTTGGCCTCACTCCCATATTAGGGGAAGATGTGAAATTTAATATTAAAGCATTAAAACTGTATTGCTTGATAGCTACAAAAGGTGTGCAGAGCTGGGGAGCAGAATTTTAGGTCTTGGTAATCAGGGGAACCTTTCTAGAGCTTTGAACTGTCTTCTCCATTTGATGTTCACTCAAAAATTTCTTGACACCTGCTATATGCCAATAACTCTAGTAGGTGCAGGAGATAAAATATTGTAAGTCCATGATCACTGAGACAGTCCTCCACCTTAAAAGTATTATTTAAGCCTGACCAGGCGGTGGCGCAGTGGATAGAGCGTCGGACTGGGATGCGGAAGACCCAGGTTCGAGACCCCAAGCTCGCCAGCTTGAGCGCGGGCCCATCTGGCTTGAGCAAAAAGAAAAAAGCCTGTCAGCTTGGACCCAAGGTCGCTGGCTCCAGCAAGGGGTTGCTCGGTCTGCTGAAGGCCCGCGGTCAAGGCAAGTGTGAGAGGCAATCAATGAACAACTAAGGTGTCGCAACAGCAACAAAAAACTGATTGATGCTTCTCACCTCTCTCTGTTCCTGTCTGTCTGTCCCTATCTACCCCTTCTCTGACTCTCTCTGTCCCTGTAAAAAAAAAAAAAAAAAAAAAAAAGTATTGCTTTAACCCACAGTATCCCTTTCTGGTATGCTGCCATCAGGCTATAAGAGGCATCCCTGTGCATTGGTCAACCTGGCAGGGATGTTGTCCAGGACACTTCTGCTCATGTAACACAAGGTTCTGAGTATGACTGTGAGACAGTCTAATCTCAGTTATGGGATAGATTTACTTCTCCAGAGTAATGTGTTTGTTCTTTTTCCATGGATATCATGAATTATAAAACCAACGAGGCTGTCAGCTTAGAGACAAATTCATGGCCCAGCTGTGAAGGTCACTGCTAGAATCATTTTTAGCTTTGTCCCTGGCTCCATTTTGTCATCTGTTTTTATTTCTTCATTCTCTATACTTTTAATTTATGGCATCTTGGATTGTGTGTATGAGTATGTGTGAGAGAGATTTTTTTTTCCCTGGGTTTTTCTTGTATCTTTGAAAATGGCTGTGAATACTTCCTGGAAGAAGATATCACAATCAATGTTGTGACAGAGATGTGTCCACATGGTGATGTGGGCACACTAGATGGTTTATAAATCAGTTAGATGAGACCTTGCATAGGGGTCATTGCTTGAGTCTTTCTTCTGCTCTCTGTTTTATTGAAGGTCTTTTAGAGTTTATTCACAATGCAACAATTTCTTTTTAAGCAAGAGAGACAGAAACAGAGAGAGACAGAGAGAGGGACACAGACAGGAAGGGAGACAGATGAGAAGCATCAATTCATTGCAGCACCTTAGTTGTTTATTGAATGCTTTCTCATGTGTGCCTTGACGGGGGTGGGGGTATGTTGCAGCTGAGCCAGTGACCCCTTGCTCAAGCCAGTGACCTTAGGCTCAAGCCAGCAACCTTTGGGCTCAAGCCAGCGACCATAGGACATGTCTATGACCCAGTGCGCAAGCCAGCAACCCCACACTGAAGCTGGTAAGCCCGCACTCAAGCTAGCAGTGACCTCGAGGTTTCAAACCTGAGTCTTCTGAGTCCAAGGCCAACACTCTATCCATTGTGCCACCACCTGGTCAGGCAACACAACAATTGTTAAATAAAATTAAGTTGTTACCAAGTGTAAGAAGATGCTAAAAATATTCTTGTATAGATTTTCATATCATGGGTTTATGGAACACTATAGAAATTGTTTGCAATAAATTGAGGCTACTGCCACAAGACTTTCCTTTATCAATTTTTTTCTAATAAAAGATCTTTGGGCAATTCACATCTGCAGAGAAGAAAATTCAAATGGAATATCAAACTTAAGTTAGAAGATATCTGATAGCAAAGTGAAGTAAAGAACTAAAATAATTATCTAAATATATTTACACACACACTTTATCAACTAGATTATTCAAATACATGAACACAAATAGGATTTAGGAATTTAAATTATCTAGGTCAAGAATCTGAAAATTTGGAAGGGATATTAAAAATCATTTAGCTCAGCCTGACCAGGCGGTGGCGCAGTGGATAGAGCGTCGGACTGGGATGCGGAAGACCTAGGTTCGAGACCCCGAGCTCGCCAGCTTGAGCGTGGGCCCATCTGGCTTGAGCAAAAGCTCGTCAGCTTGGACCCAAGGTCGCTGGCTCCAGCAAGGGGTGGCTCGGTTTGCTGAAGGCCCGCAGTCAAGGCACATGTGAGAAAGCAATCAATGAACAACGAAGGTGTCGCAATGGCAACGAAAAACTAATGATTGATGCTTCTCACCTCTCTCCGTTCCTGTCTGTCTGTCCCTATCTATCCCTCTCTCTGACTCTGAAAAAAAATTAAAAAAAAAAAAAATTAAAAAAAAAAAAAGACAAATGTCTTAAAAAAAAAATCATTTAGCTCAGTTGTGTACCTGTACAGCAGTGTTCTTCCTTAGTTCTTCACTCCATCTTGCAAGTGCATCCCCAGCCTTGGAATCTCCCTGGATTGGGTGGTGCCTGTGTGAGAAAAGAATAAGAGAAAGAATAGTTGCTGTCACACTGTTTTAAGTGTGCTGGATCAAAAGATTATTTTTAAATATACTCAATTTAAGCTCCTTTTGTTTCCTCTTAAGAGTTCTAGCAATATAAAAACTCTCATTGACAAACTGCATACAGAGGAACTCAAGAAATAGGTCAGAATCTCATAAATGAAGCATTTCAAAATTTCACAAAATGACAGCAATAAACAGGTCTACTGCACAACTTTTCACTCATCAATAAGAAAAATTACAGCTATCTTCCTTCAGGTGAAAGAAGAGGGGGGGAAGAGAGGGGGAGAGGAGGAAAGAGTGAGAGGAGAGAGCGAAGGGGAAAGGAAAAGGGAAAGAGGGAGATGGAGAGAGAAAAAATATATAAATGAAACCACTTATGCCCCCATTATCTCATTCAGCTATCTGCAAGGCCTGGCACTTTAAAGAGAATATTTTTATTCTGTCTTTGCCTTAGGGAAAACTGTTGACTTTTAACTGAGAGTAACTAAATAGAATGCATTACTCTCCCTCTGCCCTTCTATTAGAATTCTTTTTAACTTAAAAGCAAAATTATCTGAAAATTGCTCACCACTCAGAGAAAGGCTACTCTGAATTCAGCCATTAGTCACTCTGACATTTCCCAGAGGAGGGCAGCCCAGGCAAGCAGAAAGACCACTGGACTGTAGTGCTAGGCTGGATGCTGCATAAGGGGAGAAACCAGCTCTTCTTTTTCACAACTATATACCCAGAGCCTAGCTAAAAACTCTGGCACAATGCATATCATTCATTTGTTCAATAAATACCCCTGGTTCAGTACCTAGTCTGTACCAGGCAGTGTTATAGATATCTAGGATATATATAAAAAAAGAAAACAAAGATCTCTGCCCAAATGACATTTAAATTCTAATGGGAAAGGAGTGTGAAGAGAAGAGGCAATAGATAAATAGTGTGTTATGTCATAAATGTAACGGGGTAAAAAGCAGAGCAGGTTAAGGGGGATTGGGAGTGCTGAGAAACATCAGATTGCAATTTGTAACAGGTAAACATTGTAGACCTCACTGAGAATGTGACATTTAAAGATGTGAGGAAGGTGAGGTGCTCAATAAATATTTGATTAAACAAATGAATCAGAGCAATATTGAGGAGGCAATATTAAGGAAAAACATAAGGCATGTTCTGAGGATAGTGAGAAAACAAGTTTGAGAAGGTAGGCTGTTGGAGATTAATCTGGGAAGGAGGTGGGAGGCTCACAAGAAAGATCCTGGAAGCAGAGTACAAGTTTATAAAATTAAAAGTTTACAAAAAACTTTCAGAGTTATCATTTAATTTTCACATCTCTAATAAGGTTAATTTCATGTCCATTTTACCAATAAAGAAACCATGCTCAGAGAAGCTGGGTAATTTTCTCAAGATCACACAGCCAACAAGAAACAGAGGCAGAACTCACCTCTACAGGCTTTCTCTGTCACCACCTCTCATCGCCCCCCAAATACACAAGTAATAAAAAAGTATTATAAAACATACTACTAAAATATGGAAATGCTCACATGCCAGTTATCAAAAAACAGAGATACAAGGCAAAATTAAAGTTTAACATAAGTTATATACATCCTGTAGGGGAACCAACTGATTGGTACTCAAAAAAGTTAAATAGTTAACTAGCCTGAACAGGCGGTGGCACAGCAAATAGAGCATTGGACTGGGATGTGGAGGACTCAGGTTTGAAACCCCGAGGTCATCAGCTTGAGTCCAAAGGTCACTGGCTTGAAGCCCGAGGTCGCTGGCTGAGGTCTAAGGTCACTGGCATGTGCAAGGGGTCATTTGCTCTGCTGGAGCACCCGATCAAGGCATATATGAGAAAGCAATCAATGAACAACTAAGATGCTGTAACAAAGAATTAATGCTTCTGATCTCTCTCCTTTCCTGTCTGTCCCACTCTCTCTCTCTCTGTCTCTGTCACTAAAAAAAAAAAAAAAAAAAGTCAGTTAAAGGAGAAGTTAAGCTTCAAAATAGGATCTTGCCTGACCAGGCGGTGGTGCAGTGGATAGAGCGTCGGACTGGGATGCGAAATACCCCGAGGTCGCCAGCTTGAGCGCGGGCCCATCTGGCT
Organism: Rhynchonycteris naso; assembly: GCA_037038555.1. Lineage (NCBI taxonomy): Eukaryota > Metazoa > Chordata > Mammalia > Chiroptera > Emballonuridae > Rhynchonycteris > Rhynchonycteris naso. Next base: position 38,149,545 of record CM072996.1, on the reverse strand, counting down.
TGAGCAAAAGCTCGTCAGCTTGGATCCAAGGTCGCTGGCTCCAGCAAGGGGTGGCTCAGTCTGCTGAAGGCCCGCGGTCAAGGCACATGTGAGAGAGCAATCAATGAACAACTAAGGTATCGCAACGGCAACGAAAAACTAATGATTGATGCTTCTCATCTCTCTCCATTCCTGTCTGTCTGTCCCTATCTGTCCCTCTTTCTCTCTCTCTCTGTCCCTGTAAAAAAATAAAAATAAAAAAGATAAAAGGATAGCATTAATTCTACATATCCCAAACTGGATTCACCCTGCTCCCTTCCCCAATTCTGCCCCTACCACAGCCTTCTTTCCCTCCTCTTTCTAAGCCTCCTATCTCAGGAAAGGCATCCCCAATCATCCCACTGATCAGGCCAGAAAGTGGGATGTCAACCATGGCTCCTTCTCCCTCACCTCTGCATCCAGTCACCACGACCTGCAGATTTCATCTTTATATTGATATTACCCTCCCTTTCCATTTCTATTGTTTAGGCCCTATCACTTATAAATCTCATTCTCATCATAAAAGATTTCTAAGAATCCATTCTTCACATTAGCACCCAAATGATTGTTCTAAAAATATAAATATGATCATCTATAAAACAGAGTTGCCATGAAGATTAAAATATGACATTTGTAGAGCTTAGCACAGTGCCTGACTGGTGCTCAAAAAAAAAAAAGCTATTAGATCACCCCATTCCCAGAGTCTTCCAGTATCTCTTAAGAGCTTTCAAGATAAAATTCAAACTAATAACATAATGCTGAAGCCCTCAAGATAAAATTCAAACTAATAATGTAATGCTCAAGCCCTTATGACTTGGCTTCTGCCCTGCATCCAGCAATCTCCTTGGACATCTGTGATCTGGTCACATGGTTACTGAGAGTTAACCAAGCATACCACTGAAATAAAATACTATGGTAAGAAAAGAGGCTATTCATGATAGCAACAAGAAGACAATGTCTAGTAACATCTTTAATAAGAAATGATCAGGACCTAGTTTAAAAAGGAGGGATAAACAATAAAGTGAGTGTATAATTATATGCACTATATACCTTGTTCATGGGCAGGAAGATTCAACATCATAAACTTTTTAATCCTCCCCAAAATGATTGCTATATAAAAGCACTGTAACCACAATCAAAATACAGTGGGATTATGGGGAACCTGCCAGAAATATTCTTACATTCACCTGGAAGAATAAACATCCAAGAAAATACCAGGAAAACTGTAAAGGGAAGGAAAAATGAGGGGAACTCTGAGACATCAAAATACATTCTAATGGAAATTTAGTATGCAGTACAACAAATTAGCATTTCACATTAATCAGAAAAAAATAAAGTATTTAAATAGTGTTACACAAACTAGCTCATCATTTGGACAAAAATAAAGATCAGTTACTTGAAGATAATCCTCAGCCCTTCCATCAAAATAAATTTCAAGTGGATTAAAACTTTCATGTGAAAACTGGAACCATAAAACTAAAAGGATCCCTGGGAGAATATATTTATAATGGACTGGTCAAGGCTTTCTAAGTATAACAAGTAGAGAAGGAGGAGGGGGAAAGAGAGAAGAAATGCAAAAGCCAAAAAAAAGAGTCAAAATTATATCTACATAAAAATTAAAACCTTGCTTGACCAGTGGTGGCACCGTGGATAGATCCTCAATCCAGAGTGCAGAGGCAACTTGTTAGAGACCCAACGTCATCAGTTCGATCCCCAGTAAAGGCACATATGAGAAGCAATAAATGAATGCATAAATACACGGAACAAGTTGACGCCTGCTCACTCTCATTCTCTCTCCAACACACACACACACACACACATACACTATCCCAATTATAAGAGTGCTATTATATCACATTAAAATAATGGAGTTACACCACAGAAAAATGGACAAATAACAAGAAGGACCACTGATAGGAGAAGAGTTGATAAATACTATTCAGAAGATGCTTAACCACACTATTAAAGAAACTCAAATTAAAACAATAGATAACACCTTTTAATATCTATGGTTAGCAAAATAAAATTAAAAACCCACAATCCCCCATAATGGCAAGGCCAACATATCTGCATTCACATTGACCCAACAATTTCAATTCTAGATGTCCATCTTATAGAAATACTTGCAGGAGTGTTCTCAAAGCTGTATTTGAGAATTTCTCAACAATAAACGATATTTATTACTTAGTACTGTTTGTAAAACCCTGGCAGCGGCCGAAATGTTCGTCAAGAAAGCAATGGTTATAATGAGTGCATCCTACATACTATGAAGTCATTAAAAATACAGTAGGTTTATTTATCTAAGCATGATGACAATAAATGTAAAGGGCAAGGGGCAAACACCATGTACAATATATGATCCCATTTCTTTTCAAAAAGAAATCACAATTACTGTTAATCATTTTGTATTTTATGCAAATAACAATGCTTCTTATATGTGTTAACTTCTATTGAAAAACCAGAATATTCATCAGGACCTATTTTCAGCATTTAGATAAATCTCTATATAGGAAAAATGTCAAACACAGCATATGTAATGTTGTTTTGAAATTTTGAAATCAGTATTACATTAAAATTGGGTTAAATATTCCAGTTACACAAGGTTATTTTGTGAAATGGCTCCCTATCTGCCTCTCCCCATCTCTCAGCTCTCCCCACATGCAACCATATTACGAGTTTTGGAGTATCTTTCTGAAATATTCTATGACATACATGCAAATACAGTTTTACTCTTTTTAATCAATTTGCATGTCCCTTTTTTTTTTTTTTTGACAGAGACAGAGGGACAGACAGGAATAGACAGGAAGGGAGAGAGATGAGAAGCATCAATTCTTCGTTTGCAGAACCTTAGTTGTTCATTGATTGCTTTCTCATCTGTGCCTTGACTGGGGGACTCCAGCAGAGCAAGTGACTCCTTGCTCAAGCCAGTGACCACAGGGTCATGTCTATGATACTACAAGACCACGCAAGCTGGTGACCTCGGAGTTACGAACCTTGGTCCTCCGCATCCCAATCCGATGCTCTATCCACTGCACCACTGCCTAGTCAGGTCCTTTTTTTTTTTTTTCTTAATAAAGAATTAAGCGCCTGACCTGTGGTGGCGCAGTGGATAAAGCGTCGACCTGGAAAATCTGAGGTCGTCAGTTCAAAACCCTGCACTGGTCTGGTCAAGGCACATATGGGAGTTGATGCTTCTAGCTCCTCCCCCCTTTCTCTCTCTCTTTCTCTCTGTGTCTCCTCTCTAAAATAAATAAAGAAATTTTTAAAAAATTAAAAAAAAAATTAAGCTCACTCAGTGAGCTTGCAAATTTTAAAAGTATTTTCATATCATATTTCATAGCCTTATATTGGTCTCAAGAAGGTATCATCATGTTTGTACCATACCTCCATCTTTTTAAAAGTTGTGGGAATTTCAATTGGGCCCCTCAGGCAAAAAGAACACTAAACATGGTTATATTTAACTAACATTTGACATGGTAATATTTACTGTGGAAACTCCTGGTTGAAGTGTTTTGCTATATTGATATGGTCATACAGGAACCAGTGTTAGATTCACAAAGGTAGTTTATGTTACAGCAAGTAGGGACTTTGGACCTACAATGCCTACATAAATACATGAACAGTATTAATGGTCTGTTTACATTTTTTTTTTAACAGGGACAGAGAGAGTCAGAGAGAGGGATAGATAGGGACAGACAGACAGGAATGGAGAGAGGTGAGAAGCATCAAATCATTAGTTTTTCATTGCCGTTGTGACACCATAGTTGTTCATTGATTGCTTTCTCACATGTGCCTTGACCGCCGGCCTTCAGCAGACCCAGCAACCCCTTGTTGGAGCCAGCGACCTTGGGTCCAAGCTGACTAGCTTTTGCTCAAGCCAGATGGGCCTGGGCTCAAGCTGGTGAGCTCGAGGTCTCGAACCTGGGTCTTCCGCATCCCAGTCCGGCGCCCTATCCACTGCGCCACCGCCTGGTCAGGCTGTTTACTTTTTAATTGTTCGTGTTTTCACAACTGCTAGTCTCTCAGCCTAGGATATTTATTTACATAGTGGAAGGTTCCCTACTGAGCACCCCAACGTATTCTTTCTCAACTGGCATTTATCACACAGTCATCTTTTATGTGGTGAACACCTTGAGGGTAGGGACCATGACTTAGATGATTTTTATATTACCAAGCCCTAGTACCCTTCCTGGCAGTATTAGACTTTCAGTAACTGCTGATCAGAAGAGAAAAAAGAAAGCAAAAAAACCCCTTTATACCACAGGTAATATTTCATAACATCTAAGATTCAGGAATTTTTTTAAAAAAAGAGTGGGAAAATCAGGTGTTCATCCATCTAATTGTGTAGCCAGAGCAAAAGGACAGAGTTGAAACTGCAAATACATAGTTAAGTGCATCTGGTGTGCACCATTTAAACACAACAGGTAAGACTGAACAGATACTCATGGGGATGTTTCCAGGGCAAAGTTCGGAATCTTTAGTTTCGCAACATAGACCAAGAGGTGCATTTCAACTAGTTCTGAAGCCTCACCTCCGGCCAGTTCAGCTCCCATAAGTCTCGCTACATCTAATTACTTGCAATTTCCTAAAAATATCCAATTTTTCCACACCTTAGCCTATCCTTGTACTTTGTCCTTTGCTGCGAAAACTCTTCTTCCTTCTTCAAAACTCAGCTCAACTGCCACTTTCCCAAAGCAGCTTTCCCTGTTCCACCCGATTAATACAGGAGCCTCTGCCCTGCCGACCTCTATCTAATATAATGGTTCACTTACAGTCCCTTGACTTGTTTGGCCCCTACTATAAAGTCTTAAGTGACATGAACCCGGATTTTTTCAACATTTTTAATTTCAGCTTCCTTGGAGCTAGATAGTATTCCTAAATTCGCTAATGATTAATAAAAACAGACCCCTTTTTCCAATATGCGCCCCCTCCCAACATTCGAAAGACCAGAGACTCACTTTGCAGACAGTAGATCCAGGTTCAGACTGGCGGGACTTAGAAAATCAAATAAAACTATTTGTTAGTCACTCTTGGTGCTACTTTATGATCCCAGCTAGTCATACCGGGTGAACCGCCCTGCCAGAGAAGAGTTCACAGCCCTCAGTCTGCACACAGGTTTTGCAAACGTTTCGCTGCTTAGCTGTCCTGAGCCCAAAAAGTAGGCAACTGCAACGCCAAAGGCTTTATCTTAAAGTGTATAAAAGAGCCTGGACTTGCGAAAAAGAGCTCTTCCAACTTCGCAGTTTGAATTACAAGGTCAGAGACTGCGTGTGAAAAGGAGCAAGAGCGAGCCAAGGCCTGCGAGACTATTCTGGGACCAGGCCCATACTACTCAGCATTTCTCGCTCAGTAGGTTTCCAGAACCTCAGAGCTAAAGAACTAAGCGGCTAAGAGAGGCCGAAAGAAGCAGATGAGGGCCAAGCAGGGTGGATGGAGGTGCTGCAGCGCTTTGTTCTGCGAGACACCCGCGCTGCACACAGCATCCGCCCGCGGGCGTATTCCGGAGTCCTCCAGTCCTCGCAGGCGGCGGCCCCACTGATTTGGAAACTTCGAGTTGGCTCGGATTCGCAAAGCTCCTGGGCACTACCCGCTCCCGCCTGACCCTCCGTACTCCTGATACGCCCGGCAAGAGAAAGGGCTCCAGAACTTTCCAAGAGCGTCAGCAACCTAGGTTTAGGCCCACCCCCACAAGGCCCTTCGGCATAGCCCACTACAGCCCGAGCTCCCCCGCGCCGTTGTCGGGGCAACCACGGGGTGGTGGCAGTGCTGGAAAGGCGGGACTTCCTGCGCGCGCGTGACGCGGCTGGACTCGGCTACAAAAGACGACGGCGGCGGCGCACCGGGCGGAACTTTCCAGAACGCTCAGTGAGAGACGGGGGGAGCGGCGGCTTTAGGAGCTGCGCGCAGTAACGCGCTCTTTCCCGCTTCTCCACACCGGCCTCGGCCTGCTCGCCGGTGAGTTACAGCCTTTGAGCTTCCCCTCGACCCAAAGCCGGCGCCACTGGCCGTGCCGGGAGGCTGGATGGATCCGCCGTCGTGAGGCGGTTGGCTCCGCGTGGGCGGGAGGGTTATCGGTTCTATGGTCCACGATTCCCCTTTTGGGGGCTGGTGTGGTGTCCCGGCAGCAATTCGCGGCACGTGGTGAGGGGTCCCAAGACCTTTCAGAACGCTTGTCCACTTCCCACCCAGCCTGAGGTCTCCAAGGACCTTCCGCCTGAGGCTTTTCCTCCTTGCGCGCCCCCTCCCCCCGCGCTCTCTGAGGCGGGGGGGGGGGGGGGCGGCGCAAGCGCAGAAGGAGCCTAGGACGAGGGGCTGCAGGAGTGGGGCGGAGGCTAAGGTTTCGCCTTTCGGGTCTCTGCGTCTCTTTGTTTTGTATTGGGCTTCTCCCACCCCTTCGCTCTATGGTTGGAGGGAGAAAGGAAGGAAACCTTAAGGATCAGCGTCAAGTGCAAGGGGAAAACCGAACGAGATGTAAGCTACGTTGGCATTTAGGGGTCGGGTACAGCGGCCTGTGTGGAGAAGAAGCTATGAGTCCTGTGATTGAGAAACAGACTTAGGATTGTCTTAATCAGTTTCATAAACCACTCCCTGCCCTCGTTGTACCCAAATGTAACTTTTCTAGGAAATGTGACTTTATTGGATTTAGCAGAGAAGATGATAATGTGATAACCAGTAGACTGAACCTGTTAGCGGTCCTTTTCATTACTCCCGTCTCTGCTGGGGAAGGGGAACAGGAAGAATCTTGATGAAAGTGGCATTAGTATGGAGGCTTTTGTGTAGGAGAATAGGAACCAGCTGCTACAGAAAGCGGCTTTTGAATTATTCCCTGGCAGTTACTAGCTTATGTTTAGTGTCTTAGAAATTATGACTGAATTGTCAACGAAATTGTCACCTTCTCTGTGAAGCTTGACAAAAAAGATTTCTCTGCCTTAACTCTGATTATTTCATTACAGCTACCAGCTTAAAGTTGGTTAAAATTGCATTTTCTAATTTCAGCCTGTCAAAATGGTCAAAGAAACCACTTACTATGATGTTTTGGGGGTCAAACCCAATGCCACCCAGGAAGAATTGAAAAAAGCTTACAGGAAGCTTGCCTTGAAGTACCACCCTGATAAGAATCCAAACGAAGGAGAGAAGGCAAGTTGTGTATTCATACTCGTAAACATAGCTTGAGTAGTTTTTTGCCTGGTGTAGGTCCTTCCATAACAACCTGAAATTGAGTTTGTCTAATACGGTGGCTATTTTTGCAACACTTTTTTAAAAGTGAGATTTATTCTCTTAACAGTTTAAGCAGATTTCTCAAGCTTACGAAGTGCTCTCTGATGCAAAGAAAAGGGAATTATATGACAAAGGAGGAGAACAAGCAATTAAAGAAGGTGGAGCAGGTGGCGGTTTTGGCTCCCCCATGGACATCTTTGATATGTTTTTCGGAGGAGGAGGAAGGATGCAGAGAGAAAGGAGAGGTAAGAATAATCTAGTCCAGTTGTTTTCAACTGCTGGCTTCTGAAAGAGTTAATTAACCACCCTGATGTTGTATGAAGATTATAGATTCAATCTTCATACAACATTCGGGTGGTTAACTCTTTCATATATTTCAGACTGGTGGTTGAAAACCGCTGACCTAGTCCACATGCACCAATTAAAAGATGTTGCTTTACATGTTGGTATAATGTTGCAAATTGACTGTAAACTGCCATTTTGACTTACAGTATAGTTTTAAAATGAGATTTTATGTAATTAAAATTGTCTAAGCCAGTCAAGTGCTAACAAGTGAGTAGTACTTCTAAAGCTCTTGGATAGTAGGAACAAAGTGTAGGAACATATAATAAGTATTCATTTTAGAGAGGGAGAGAGCAGGGGGGAGCAATAGGAAGCGTCATCTCCTGTATGCACCTTCACCACGCAAACCCAGGGTTTCAAACCAGCAACCTCTACATTCCAGATCGCTGTTTTATCCACAGGTCAGGCTAGCAGCATAAGTTTCAAAGCCCTTTTTACAGATCTTATTTGACACTCCCAACCCAGTGGGAGGTACTCAGTTGAGAGTGAGTTAAAATTCAGTAATCAGGACTAGAACCTTAGTACGTCCAAAGAGCCTACTGTCTAATTTTGCTTCACTTTTATTACATCAAAATATGTGCCCTTAACATTTATTAGAAATGTTTTTTTCTGTCTGGAGAAATACCTTCATAGGTAAAGAGGATTTAGGTCAGAGCCAGTCTCATTTTCTTCCCACTATAGTTTACACAAATAAGGGCTAATGGGTAGAGCCCATTTTAGAAGGAATAGGAAAACCATTAAATTTCACTTTGAGATTTTTAAAAAATCAGAAAGACTGGACATTGTTTACTCAGCTTTTTGCAATCAAAATGAATTGCTTATGATGTTTGTTCCAGAGAAAAGTAGTGGTGTTTTTTTCTTCTGTTTTTTATCTTTCTAATAATTAATTGACTGGCAAACTCTTCTGTGTGATTTAGGTAAATGAAAGGTCTCTGTGATACCAGAAAATATTTGCTTAATCAAACTAAAGATTATTTCCCTTTTTAATACTCACAAATCTATAAAGCTGAAGTAAGAAGGGCAGCTTTCAGCATGCTGGAACCAACTGCATGGGACTATATTTATGATATAGGACTCAAGGTGGAGCTAGTAGCATGTAGGATGTAGTTAATGGTAGTTCACACTTCATTGGAAACTAAAAATGTTCACAGTGGGCATGTTATACAGATGAGAGTTTGAGAATTTTTTTTCACTAGGCATAAGGCAGTACTGTTTGCCGGTGGATAAAGTCCTTATAGAATAATCACTAGCTAGGAACTTATTAATCATTGACAGGTGACTTCATGTCCTTGGCCCTAGTATCCTCATATGATCTCCACCTTCCACTTCCCATTCTGAGATGAGATTTGGCACTCCTTTGTAACCACTGGCCACAGTACATTTAGATGAATTCAAAACAAAGACAAAATTTCAGTCTGCAGTAGCCACGTTTACATGCTCAAAAGCCACATGTGATAGTGGCTACTATGTCGGATAGTGCTAATATTAAACATGTCCATCACTGCAGAAAGTTCATTTGGACAGCACTGTGATAAAGGATATGAGAAATCTAATCTAGTCTTTAAACTAGTGCTGGTCAGGTAGTAAATGTGCCGTTCCTACTTCAGGAAGAAGTAGGAATTGATATTCTATGGAGACTAAATAAATGCATCAGCTTCCCTGGCCAATCTTGATTGGTTGTAACTTAGAACTCAGTGTGGTGAAGAATTTTTAGATGAAGTAATGAGCCATGTTGCTCAATATCATAGTAAGTGAAAGACTCAAAAATATACATTGGGACAGAAATGCAGTTTGGACTAATTGTGAAATGTGCTTCTATTTAGATGGCATTGGTTCTCTCAAATGATTTTGCAGTTAATGTTTTGGGTTGCCATAATTTGTAAGATGACCACAACTGTATTCTCAGGCAGATTATTCTATCTCATCCAACTTTTCTCATCTTAAATTACATTGCATCATGTGTGGATAATGTGGCCAACATTTTATGTAAATAATAAGTACTCAACAGATGTACCCTGTGAAGTTCATCTTATTTACCGTTTTTATGGTGCATTGATCACAATTAAAATGCAGCGTCTTCAATTTTAATGAGTAACTTGTGATTTTTAATGAGCAGTATTTTGTTCTAGGTAAAAATGTTGTGCATCAGCTCTCAGTAACCTTAGAAGATTTATATAATGGTGCAACAAGAAAACTAGCTCTACAAAAGAATGTGATTTGTGACAAATGTGAAGGTATGGTCTTTTAATAACATCTTACTATAACTGAAAATGGAACTGATGCTTTTATGGAGCTATAAAACTGACAAATAATACACTGTCTAAATATTAGTGCAAGTATAAAGAAAACCTACCATCTAGAAAATATTAGCAAAATATCAGCTTGTTTTTATATGTATATTTTCAACGAAGTTGGAATCAATCTAAGTTGGTGTCTTTTTTCTCAACATTGCTCAAACAAGCACTTCATATTATCTCTAAAACTTAACCATCTAAACGGTGTCCTCTTTTTGGACACTCAGCTGTTTCATATAGACAAGTTACTGGCTCTGAATTTTTTATAAGTACAAGTTATTTGTTGGAAGTATGATATCTTCTTAAAAGAATAAGCCCTTTGAAATATTCTCACCTCACAGATAAAGTACATCCTATGAATTGTGATTGGGAGCATGTTTAGAATTCAGTTCTAAAATGGCTCCTTGGGGGGAAAAGCAGTCAATGTTGATGTTTATGTATAGATAATTGAAGCTGACTGCAGCTGTATTTTTTATCAAGTGAAAAGGCTGAATTGTAGGTTCTTAGGGCAGGAAATTATCACACCATGCAAATATAAAGCATAGTGTTTAAGAACTGTCTTATTAAAACATTCATTACTATGTCCAATACTAAGTTCAAACATAATTTAATTTCTCTCTAAACTATTTAGGCCGAGGTGGTAAGAAAGGAGCAGTAGAGTGCTGTCCCAATTGCCGAGGTACTGGGATGCAGATAAGAATTCATCAGATAGGCCCTGGAATGGTTCAGCAAATTCAGTCTGTGTGCATGGAGTGCCAGGGCCATGGGGAACGGATCAGTCCTAAAGATAGATGTAAAAGCTGCAATGGAAGAAAGATAGTTCGAGAGAAGAAGATTCTAGAAGTTCATATTGACAAAGGTGAGTTTTCAGCCACTTCTGAATTCTTTAATGCTATGGCAAAAATAGTTAACATTTTATAGTTAAAAATGTTTCTCAGTAGGATTATATGTATGATCTTAATACCCAGAGATATCTTGGCTGTGTAGTCAAATATGTTTTTCCATCCAGACATTTTTGCTCATTTGTAGGGAATACATTAGGCATCTCCTCACCAAATATGACACTGATGTCATTAGATAATTGAACAATGTCTCAAATTGCAGTTTCTTCCATTAAGTAACTAGTACCTCTTTTTAAGTTGTAATTTTTGCATAGATTAAGTTCCTTAGGAACTGCTAGGTTAAGGGACATGTACTTTTAGGGATTTGGAGGAGAGGTTTAGATGAATTGGGGATGTCGTTAAAAATGTTTTTTGTTTTTTGGTTTTTAAGATTTATTGATTTTATAGAGAGAAGGGGTGGGCGAGGAGTATCAACTCGTAGTTGCTTCACTTACGTTCATTTGTTGCTTGTCGTATGTGCCTTGACAGGGTAAGCCCAGGAAATTGAACCAGCAACCTCAGTGTTCCAGGTCGACATTCTAACCATCGCGCCACCATAGGCCAGGCAAAATATTTTGTTTTAATTGATTTGTAAGAACTTAGGTTAAGAATACTGCCCTTTTGGCCCTGGCCAGTGCTCAGTGGATAGAGAGCATCAGGCCAGCATATGGACGTCATGGCTTCAATTCTCAGTTGGGCACACAGGAGAAGCTACCATCTGCTCCCTGCCTCCTGCAGCCAGTGGCTTGTTCTGTTCTAGTGTGGCCCCAGGCACTGAGGATAGCTCGGTATTATCTCCCCTCCCCTTGCCTTAAAATAAAATAAAAAATTGCCTTTTTAGAACATTGTCCTGATACACCAAGGATGAGGGTTTGATCCCTGGTCAGGCATATAAAGAATGAATGAATGCATAAATAAGTAGAACAACAAATCAATATTTCCCTCTGATTCTACCTTCTCCCTCTTTTCCCCTCCCTTCCCTCTCTCAAAAATAATACATAAAAATACTGAAACAAAAAGAATGTTTTAAAAATGTTTTATAGACTATATATATATACACTTACCTGGCAGTTTCTGACTTTGGGGCTCAAGGTTGTAACTAACTTCCTTTTCATATTCTGAAATAATAAATATGGTAACCTTTAGGTTTTCCAACTATATAGTATTATACTGTGTGTAGTGATTTGGAAGTATTAATATTAACATCTCAGACATGCATCTACATTACTTAAGCCCTGCAATAGTACTTTCCCTTCTGAATCATACTACCATCCCTCTATTTCCCCCCTTACTTGGCCTGTTTACTGTAGGTTTTGGATATTTTTTGGTCCAGTACGATGTTCCCCCTTGCTACCAATAATATGTACTTAGGGAATTAATTGGGATTAAACCCATTTATTTTGCCCTTGCCCATGCTATTTACAGTAATGAAACAACCAGCAAAACAGCTAAGTTTGTCACACTAGTGTGCATTGCATCATGATAATTAAAGCCAGAGTGTGTTAGTTTGTCAATGAATAAAACTGATATTGTGGTTTAAGTTTTTGTTTTTCTAGAGGTATGTACTGAAGTATTTGTGAGTTAATTTGTATATCTGGATTTTGCTTCAAAAAGACGCTTGGACAAAGATTGAGGTACTCATAAAATAGTTATTAGTCATGAGTTAAAAACTGCTGGACCTAGATTGATGGATATATAGGGATTCATTATCCCAGCCATGTTTATAGAGGTTTAATATGTATTTTCCATAGCAAAGTGAAATCCCATTTGTTGGGTGGCTTCATTGATTGATTTAGGAAGTTATCAGGAGATATACTGCTGCAGTATAATGACCTACAAATACATGAGTCAAGTTTAAAGAGATAAGCTAAGTGAAGTGAGCAAGTCAGAAAGACAAGTACCATATGATTTTACTTACATGTGGAATCTACTGAACAAAAAAATACTAACAAAATAGAAACAGACCTTTAAACACAAAGATCAGTCTGACGGCTGTCAGAAGGAATGGGGGTGGGGGCTGGGTGAAAAGGGTAAAGTAATTAAGCAGAAAAAGTTGTCTTAGAGATGTGTAAGTAAATTAAAAATATATGGGTCAGAAGTAGGAGGGATGGAATCTCAGTAAAACATGTTGGCCTTTAAAAAATGTTGGCCCTATTGGGAAATACTTGTACTTTTGATAACCGCATGGGCTGAAGGAAGTGTCATATATTTATTCTTTTTTAAGGGTGCTAAAAATCATTCATCAAAAAGATAATTTTTCAATTATTTAGGTTTTATATATACTGTATTTCCCCATGTATAAGACACACCTTAATTTTGGGTCCCGAAATTTGAAAAAAAAAAAGACGTGCGAAAAAGCTGGAAATGCAAGTAAAAATATCTATGAGTGCAAAAAAGTGGAAAATACAAGTTAAAAAAAAATCTACAATCACTGTATAAGACATATCTTGTTTGTTTGTTTTTACAGAGGGATAGATAGAGGCAGACAGGAATGGAGAGAGATGAGAAGCATCAGTCATCAGTTTTTCGTTGTGACATTTTAGTTGTTCATTGACTGCTTTCTCATATGTGCCTTGACCGCAGGCCTTCAGCAGACCAAGTAACCCTTTGCTCAAGCCAGCAACCTTGGGTCCAAGCTGGCGACCTCAGGGTCTCGAACTTGGGTCCTTGGCATCCCAGTCCGATGCTCTATCCACTGCACCACCTCCTGGTCAGGTGACACACCCAGTTTTTAGACCCCAGATTTTCAGGGCACGAGGTGTGTCTTATACATGGGGAGATAGGGTAGATTGCCTATATGTAAATATTGCTAATACAATAGAGAAGAGAGTCTTGATTTATGTTCCTGTTGGACTTAATAGAAATAATTTGACATAGCTTCTTTTAAGTAATGAAATTGAAATAGTTAACATTTATGGTTAGTTATAGTATCCATTAGTCACTGATTTGTTGCTAGCATAGACCTTTTTATTTAATCCTCACACAGCCCTGATGAGGCAGGTTGGACAGTTGATGCTTAGGGAAGTTAATGATACTTGCTTCCCCGGGATAATCCAGCTGATAGTATATAATAGCTCTGAGACTTGAGACCTGATCTGCTTGTCTCCAGAGTTTGTTCTCTGCTGTGATGGCTTTCTTTGATAAGAAATTGGACTGATCTAATCATATGGGCCGCCTTAGACATCTCTAAAAACTTTAGCATTCACAAAAACTTGAACTTTCTTTTTATAAAATTACACGCAAACATGTATCTGTGTTTCTAAGTAGATTTAGAACCTGACCTTAGTTGGATGTTAAGAGTATAAAATTAACCTTTTGTTTTTAGGCATGAAAGATGGCCAGAAAATAACATTCCATGGTGAAGGAGACCAAGAACCAGGACTGGAGCCAGGAGATATTATCATTGTTTTAGATCAAAAGGACCATGCTGTTTTCACTCGGTAAATACTTGAACTACTCAAACTGACATCTTGCATGCTTGGGGTATATTTTAAAAATTTAAATGAGCTTTTTATTACTCTTAGGACGTGTTTCCTAGAAATACCCTGGAAAAATGCAGTGGGAAAGTTAGGATGTGTATGTGTTTTCTAAAAGGTTTTTTAAGCCATTGTTCCCATCTTGAAAGAGGCTAAAGCCTTAGCCAGATAGTTTGATTGGTTAGACCATAGTTCCAAAGAGCAGAGGTCGCCGTTTTGATTCCTGGTCATGGCACATACAGGAGTAGATCGCTGTTCCTGTCTTTCTTCTCTCCCTCTCTCTCTAAAATCAATAAAACAAACATTTTAAAAAAAAAAGAAAAGGCAACCCTTGCGGGTTGGTTCAGTGGTAGAGCATTGGCCCCGGGATATGGATGTTCCAGGTTCAATTGATGCCCAGGGAACACAAGAGAAGCACCTATCTGCTTCTCCACCCTTCCCCCTCGATCTCTTCCCTCTAGCAGCCAAGGCTCCATTGGAGCAAAGTTGGCCCAAGGCACTGAGGACAGATCCATGGCACCTCAGGTGCTAGAATGGCTCCAGTTGCAACAGAGCATCGCCCCCTTGTGGGCTTGCCGGGTGGATCCCGTTTGGGTGCATGAGGGATTCTGTCTCTGCCTCCTTGCTTCTCATCTCAGGGGGAAAAAAGGCTAAAAACCTCACCTGGAATTTGAAGGATGTATTTGTTTTATTGAGTATAACAGGTGGGTTAGGGGAAACCTCCCTAGACAGAATTTTACCCTAAAGTTCTCAAAAGTTTCAATCCTTAGTTCATGATATGTTGGGTTACTCTTAAATTTTAAATAAGTGTCTAGAACCTTAAAACTAAATTCAAATCTATCGCTGTGAAATATGTAATAGCGTTTACAATTAATTAACTTATAGTGAGGCACAAGAAAAATTGATGGTTAACAACAGTGCATGTGTTATATACATATGGCTGACTTTTAAACTATTGAACTAGATTAGGGTTCTAATAAATCTTATTGGGCTTGACCTGTGGTGGTGCAGTAGATAGAAAAGCAACCTGGAGTTCTGAGGTTGCCAGTTTGAAACCCTGGCTTTGCCTAGTCAAGGCACATACAAGAAGCAGCTATTATGAGTTGATGCTTCCTGCTTTTCCCCCCTTTCTCTCTCTTTCTCAAATCAGTAAAAACATTAAGTCTTACTGGGAATGACATCTGAAGGAACTGGTTTTAAATTAATTAAAATAGAACATTTCCCAAGTGTCCCAACAATGGAAAATGCTGTCAAGTTCAGGATTTTAATGAAATAAAAGATTGTGTTCATAATGTGCCAGTCAATAAATACATTAATTTATATATATCAGTAAATTTCATAGAGCCCATCATCTGACCCAGCTGAGGTCTGTTTAACTTATACTATAATGTATTCTCCCTGATGTATGTTTGCTTTCTTTTTAAATCTTTCTATTTGATATATTTTTTAATATAAGAGTTCCTTATGATACTTTTACTTTTTTATTATATTTTTTATTTTACAGAGACAGCGTCAGAGAGGGGAATAGATAGGGACAGACAGACGGGAACGGAGAGATATGAGAAGCATCAATCATCAGTTTTTCGTTGCAACACCTTAGTTGTTCAATGATTGCTTTCTCACATGTGCCTTGACCACGGGCCTTCAGCAGACCAAGTAACCCCTTGCTTGAGCCAGCGACCTTGAGTCCAAGCTGGTGAGCTTTTAGCTCAAGCCAGATGAGCCCCCGCTCAAACTGGCGACCTCGGGGTCTCAAACTTGGGTCTTCCGCATCCCAGTCTGACGCTCTATCCACTGCGCCACTGCCTGGTCAGGCAATATTGTTGAGTCTTGTTTGTACACTGACTGAGAATCAAACCAGCAACCTTGATGTATCAGGATGACAGTCAGCTGATCTGGCCAGGGATATGTTTGTTTTTTAGCCTCACTCTTGTGAGAACCTTTTCCTTCTCTATGTGAGAAACTAGATTTAAAAGTAGGTAATGAAACAATTCAGGGATAGTAAATAGTAGACTACCTAGAGTGTATGCAAGGATTCTGAAGCCTTGACCAGGAAATGGGGTTAATAGGGTTCATATGTTTGCAGTTCCAAGTTTTCAGCTCTTTTAGAATGGGGAAGAAAGAGTATCTTTGTGAAAGGTAACATGATGTTTAGAAAACAAAATTGCCTTCTGTGGTACTTATAGTCATTTGTGATTTGAAAGATCTAAGTATGTGGTGTGTTTATGTTAATATAGACGAGGGGAAGACCTTTTCATGTGTATGGACATACAGCTGGTTGAAGCACTGTGCGGCTTCCAAAAGCCAATATCAACTCTTGACAACCGAACCATAGTCATCACCTCTCATCCAGGTATGGTAACTATAGATGAGCTTTTCTTTCTAGTGTAGTAATTTCATTTTAAGTATATGCACTAATGAAATGGGTATTTTCCTTGCTCAGTTACATACCCTTATGAGATAAGCTGGAATTGTATGGTGTTGGCTCTTTTTTTGGAAGTCCCTAGAAAGTCCATAAATGAAATGTAAAGGATTGCTTTATATAACTTTACCTCCTGTCAGTGAGCTAGGACATTCCTCTGTGCTTTATTTCCCCACTTCATGAAAATATGGCTATATTTAAGGAAGAACTTGGCTTTGATGTTTTTAGGTCAGATTGTCAAGCATGGAGATATCAAGTGTGTGCTAAATGAAGGCATGCCAATTTATCGTAGACCATATGAAAAGGGTCGTTTAATCATCGAATTTAAGGTAAGCTATAAAGTACAGAATATTTGAATAATTACTCTTGTTATATTTTCTGAATGGTGAGAAACATCAAATTTATATTCTCCCTTGTCCTGTGAAAGAAATATGTCCATCTAATAATACTACTGTTATGTTGATCATCTTTAAGTTGGGATTGGGTTTGTTTAAATCATTGTTTGGCTAAAGATTGGTAGAGAGCCTGTCCAGTGGTGGTGCAGTGGATAGTGTCAACCTGGCATGCTGAGGTCCCAGGTTCAAAACCTGAGGTTGCTGGCTTGAGCCCAAAGGTCGCTGGCTTGTCTGGAGCCCCACCCCTGTCAAGGCACAGATGAGAAGCAATCGGTAAATAACTAGAGTGACTCAACTACAAGTTGATGCTTCTCATCTGTCTCCCTTTTTCTCTCTTCCTGTCTCTCAAAAAAAAGGGTGAGGGAGGGTCGGATACATGACAAGCAGCTATTTTATTCACAAAAGGCTGTAACTGCGTTCTTAAAGTTCAGAAGAACTTCAAAAAGCTATTGTGGGTTTTTGGCAAAATACTGTAGCATTTGATTTGTTACTAGGGTGGTTCATAAAATGTGCTTTAGGAAGGGCTCTTGTGTAATTTTTTAAGATATTTATTGATTTTACAGAGAAGAAGAGGTGAAGCGAGAAGCATCAACTCAGTTGCTTCACTTCAGTTGTTTATTGTTTTTCTGTATACTGTATGCCTTGACCAGGGAAGCCCAGGGTTTCAAACCAGCGAGCTCAGCATTCCAGGTCTACTCGAGCCACTGCACCACAGCTCAGACTCATAATGTGTTTACTGAATTAGAGTGATTGTTACAGTATAATTTTACTAGGATCATTGTATTTTAAAAAGACCTTACTTGCACCAAATGCCTTAAAACTATTGTAGTTCAGAGCACTAGGTGCTGTGCCTTTTAAACCGTGTTCTGACCCTGGGACTGACAAATTCATTCAAAAATTGTGAGGTTGCAGGTGTTTTTCTGGGAGGAAGGGGTGGACAGTAATATAAGGAGCTACTACTGATCAAGTAAATTAAATTGAACTAACAGTAGAAATTTATTTTCATAGGTAAACTTTCCTGAGAATGGCTTTCTCTCTCCTGATAAACTTTCTTTGCTGGAAAAACTCCTACCTGAAAGGAAGGAAGTAGAAGAGACTGATGAAATGGACCAGGTAGAACTGGTGGACTTTGATCCAAATCAGGAAAGACGGCGCCATTACAATGGAGAAGCATATGAGGATGATGAGCATCATCCTAGGGGTGGTGTTCAGTGTCAGACATCTTAATGGGTCCAGTGAGTAACACTCACTGCTGGCCTTTTATATACTGTAGTGAATGAGTGAAGGACTGTAATCATAATATGCTCACTACTTACTATTGTTTTTGTTTTAATATTCAACTATAGTAGTGTTTTAAAAGTTAAATGAAGAATAAACTCAAATATAAAAGCTCTGAGTTTGCCCTGTATGTATGATGACTTGTGTGCAAGATAAGTATAAAACCTGTAAAAACTACTTTAAAAAGTTTTCCCCTAACGTGTTAGGCCATACTTTGTGATTAGTTTCATCTGTGTACATGGAATAGCTTAGACTGAAATGCCAGGTATATGTATTGACTTTGGTGTATGACCCTTAATTGTTAAGCCATGAAGTTAAAATTCTGTATTTAACTGGCAGACAAAGAACCTAATTTGTAGAGAAGTGTTAGTTTGTATAGTTGTATTAAGTGGGATTCATTGTGATGGCTCTGCATTTATTGTGAACTCAACTGTTATTTGAAGATGGCATGCCATATAATTTAACTTGTATCAGTGATAGAAATGATAACTTTCAAAGGAAGGGGTTTATCATAGTAAGCTGCTGCTTAAGCGCTTGCACTTGTAGAACTGCATCCACTTCTGCAGTGCCATCTTTCTTTAAAATACAGTATCAGTCCTCAGTTACATTTTCTTTCTTTCTTTTTGGACCATAAGCCTTAGAGTAGTGACATGGGGAGCAGGCTAATTTAGAAGTTGAGTGATGAAACCTTTACATGGAGAAGTAATTTGCATGTGTGAGATAGGAAGGTATTTTTTAGGTATGTTACAGGATTACTTTAAACCATTTAAGTTATGCTCCAAAGTAACTGTAATTTAATGTTGGTAGTATAGAAAATTATGAGTAGCTTTAATTGTATGTTTAAGTCATGTTCACAAGCTTAAATCTGGATATCAGAATTTAAGCAATTATTGAAATGTATGAATGTCTCCTTAATATACTGATTACAAAGCGTTTCCAGTGTGTTGCTACAGGCTTTTTTTTCCCCCAGAATAAAAGCATTAGCTTTTCACTAAGATAGGGAACTTTTCACTTAACTAGTTAAAAGTACCAATAACTACAGCTTAGTGTTTTCTCTTAAATGGGTTGAGAGTAAAAAGTATGTCATGAGGAAAATGTAAATCAAAAGCACAGTGAGCAGCTTAACTACTTCACACCAAGTAATCCCAAGTCTAATTCAGAATGAGAATAGTAGAGAAGTTGGAACCCTGTACATTGCTGGAGGGTTTGTAAAATGATGCATTTGCTATGAAAAAGTTGGACAGCTCTTCAAAAAGCCTAACATGGAATTGCCATGTGACTCAGTAATTACATGCTTTGATTCAGATACTTGGGAATGCCAGTGTTTACTGTATTCACAGTAGCCAAAGGGAAAAAACAACCGCCAGTCCAACAGATGATAAACAAAATGTGGTACCTATACAGGGGTGGGCAAAAGTAGATTTACCCTTGAGTATACTGAAGTTTACTCTGCTAATCTACTTTTGCCCACCCTATATGACACAAGAACAGATTATATATTCTTCCAGCAACATGAAGTATGCATCTAGGCAAATTCAGAGGTTACCAAGGGCTGGGGGGAAAGGGGCAAAGGAGAGAGTTAGTGCTTAATTGTTTCTAACTGGGGCGGTGAAAGTTTTGGAAATAGTGATGGTTGTGTAAATGCTACTGAACTGTATTAAAAATGGTTAAAAGTAAATTTTACTTTATATCTTAACACAATGAAACAAAACCTTTAAAAGAAAATAGAAATCACCAAAACAAAACAGCCTGGAGGCAGAAACTGACACGTTTGTAACTTTTTAAAAAAGAATGTGTCAACACTGACCAAGGTGGTCACAGAAATACAAGTGCAGTTGGCCCCAGCACTGTTGCTTTCTCTGTGGTGCTTACCTCCACCCATTCTACACTTTTGGAGTAAGAATAGACTAGTTATATGTTCCATGGGGGTGCTGTGTAACATGGTGGCCAAATTTCCTGCATGTGAAATTAATACTGCTCAAAAAAACTGGGGATAGCCTGACCAGGCGGTGGTATCCAGGGAATGGGATACAAAAGACCCAGGTTCAAGAACCCGAGCTCGCCAGCTTGAGCATGGGCCCATCTGGCTTGAGCAAAAGCTCACCAGCTTGGACTCAAGGTCGCTGGCTCGAGCAAGGAGTTAGTCTGCTGAAGGCCCACAGTCAAGGCACATGTGAGAAAGCAATCAATGAACAACTAAGGTGTTGCGACGTCAACAAAAAACTAATGATTGATGCTTCTCACCTCTCTCCGTTCCCGTCTGTCTG
The DNA here is from genome assembly GCA_037038555.1 of Rhynchonycteris naso. Lineage (NCBI taxonomy): Eukaryota > Metazoa > Chordata > Mammalia > Chiroptera > Emballonuridae > Rhynchonycteris > Rhynchonycteris naso. Next base: position 38,128,954 of record CM072996.1, on the reverse strand, counting down.
TCCCTATCTAACCCTCTCTCTGTCCCTGTAAATATTTTTAAAAATTTTTAAAAATGGGATATTTCATCACTTCATATTCATTTTGAAGTATCTCCTAATTTTTGTGAGCAGTATAGTATCAGATCTCTTCTGCATATATACTGGTTTTCAACCATGGCTATGAGTAGAATTACCTGGGAAACTTTAAAAGAGATTTTGAGTGCCACCCTCCAGGGATTTTGGTGTAATTGAGCTGAGTGTAGCCTAAGCATCTGGATGGTCAGACACAGCCAAGCTTCAACATTACCAACATGAGGTATTGATTACCTAGGACAGAAATGCCACTTAGAATTAATGTGGAAGTTCAAGTAATGGTAGCCCTTGCTATTGCAAGTGTTTGGGGTCACACCAAAGGAGCATCCCAGCTTAAGACATACGCTTCACAATTTTTCTTTTGAAATAATCTGGGAAATTAACCATATGCTCTAAAAGCACAGGGATTAAAATGCTAGTAAGCTACAGCAATGCAAATACACCAAAGGGTCTCTGGAATCTTACAGCTTTTATTATTTAATTTGGTTATCTCAGCAACCCTGTGAAACTGACAACAAAAGTCAAACACGTAGCGCTCTGTTCTCAGGTTCTACATGCAAGGGTTCAACAAACTGGATTGAAAATATTCAGGGGAAATAGTTCCAAAAAGCAAACTTGAATTTGCCACAGGAATGAAGTGATGTGTAGGTAGAGACCCTATTGTGGCCTATACGCAAATGTCATTTTACATAATGGTGTTGAGCATCTTCTGGATTTCAGTATCTTGTCATGGGTCTGGGAACCAATCCCCTGCAGATACAGAGGGACAGATGTACTGTATAGGTGAAGAAACAGCCCTCTAGTCTGTGGGTTCTCAATTTGTGTGTGCTTGATGAGTGCCACTGCCAGTTTCTGATAGTGTAGGTCTACTGTATGGCCTGAGACTTTGCTTTTTCAACACATTAACAGGTAACAGCCATTGTTCTGGCCCCAGTAAAAAGAAATCAAATGACAGCCAAGACTGAAATCCAGATTCTTGTAATTTAGTTCTTTCTACTCATCTCACTGCCTGGGGCCAATTTAGGTAGGTTTTAAGAGAAGGTGGAGAGTCTTTACCTCTGCCCAGACTTAAAGGTAAAGAAGAAACAAGTTTGATACAAAGAGAGTAAAGAAATTGAGCTTTGGCCTGACCTGTGGTGGCGCAGTGGATAAAGCGTAGACCTGGGAACACTGAGGTCGCCAGTTCAAAACCCTGCACTGGTCTGGTCAAGGCATATATGGAAGTTGATGCTTCCAGCTCCTCCCCCCTTTCTCTCTCTCTCTCTCTCTGTGTCTCCTTTGTAAAATGAATAAATGAGGTTGATTTAAAAAAACAAAAAGAAATTGAGCTTTGGAATCACCTGGTTTTCATTGTGAGCTCCATGAGTAAGATGTGGAATTTGTTTGTTTCTTCATGTGCATAGGAAGGGCTCATTAAGTACTGTTTATTAGTGGTGGTAATAGTGGTTGGGAAAAAAACCTGACTGGCCTGACCAGGTGGTGGCACAGTGGATAGAGCGTTGGACTGGGATGTGGAAGACCCAGGTTTGAGACCCCAAGCTCACCAGCATGAGAGCGGGCCCATTTGGCTTCAGCAAAGGCTCGCCAGCTTGGACGCAAGGTCGCTGGCTCCAGCAAGGGGTTGCTAGGTCTGTTGAAGGCCCGTGGTCAAGGCACATGTGAGAAAGCAATCAATGAACAACTAAGGTGTCGTAACAGCAATGAAAAACTGATGATTGATGCTTCTCACCTCTCTCCGTTCCTGTCTGTCTGTCCCTATCTATCCTTCTCTCTGACTCTCTCTCTGTCCCTGGAAAAAAGAAAAAAATAATAAAACCATCTGGCTGAAGATACAGAATTGTACCCGAGACTATATTAGGGGGAAAAACTGTTTTCCAGAATCATTAATTCAACAACTGATAGGACAAATGTCCTTTCTCTCATGGAATTAAATCTAAAGAATATCATCTAAATTGGCTGCAGCCTAGAACCTTCCTAGGAATCTGACATGACAAGCATGGGCATCCAGCTCCCATTCGTTTAACCTCTAAAACTGTCAAAAGCCAATAACATGACCTCCCAACAATATGTAATATGAAAGTAGCCCATTAAGTGTAGTCAGACACCTCCAGCCACTGAAATCTGGTAAGGGCCTCCATTGGAGCTACTCAGCCTGGCCCAGACAAAGGGATCACCGCAGGGGCACACTGAGGCCAGCTGCACGTGTGCAGCCTGCCCTCTAGCCATCTTCCCCTCCCAGCACGAGCTAGGTCCACACAACTACTCTTCTACCACCTCGGTCTCTGTCCCGAGGGCTCCGCCTGCCTTCTGTACTGGATAGATAGTCACATGGGCCTTAAGACAAAAAGCTAAGCACAAAGGAAAGGCGTTTCCACTTCTAAATAAAACCCATGTTTTCGGTTTGTACAAAATAAAAGTTGTAGACAGATGCCTAAGGGTTACCTAGGAAAAGCAGATTTGTTTTCTTTTTTAGCTTTGCATTTGTTACAGCAATGCATTACTTGACTAAAAAGAAAAAATACATACTCAATGGCTCTCAATCCAGGCCTCTGCATGGTCTCCTCAGACACTACCATTTGTCCAGCATATTTCTTGCACTATGCCTGTGCCACACTGCAGTGCCTAGAAAGACTTACGCTTAGATTGCCAAACCCCTTTACCTCCAGCTCCTGATGGTGCTTTTATGCTGGACACCAGGAAGGCTTTCCCAACTCAGAAGGTCTGGATTAGGTGCTCTTTCTCCCTTTATTTAAAAACAAAATTATTTTCTCTATTCCACTATTTTAATTACTCCTTTTAACTTGTTTTTCTTTCCTAGCCTATGACAAAAACTAGTCTTCTTTTAACCATCTTCAGCACTAGGTGCAAGAATAGAAGAGGTGTTTGGTTAAAAAAAAAACCCTAGAAGGAAAAAGCAACCTGTGCTAACTGGATTCTTGCCTTTCATGAGCCCAGAACAAAACATACATCTCATAACTGCCAGTTCACAAAGTCATGGGCTATATAAAAAATCCAATTTCTTAAAGGTTTTCCTAAGGAATTTGCACATAAGCTGTCCCTTTCCCACCTGAACTTCTTTTACTTAAGCAAAGGCTTTTCACTAGGATGGCAGACTACAGTCACATAAAAATTCATGGACTTATGACTGTGTTCAAATCTGAAAATGGCAGCAATACAACAGACATTCTGTCAGAAAGCTACAGATTTTGTGGTTACAGGAAAAAATTTTAGTTTGGGGAATATGACTGGGAAAGAAGGATTTCTTAGTGCTGTTAAGAATTAATTCAGCCAATATGGAGCTTTACTGTTAGGCACAGGATCAGGCTGTATTTCAAATTACAATAAAAAATAAATTATAAAACTCCAAAACTTTGAAAAAATTATCCCCACTAGTTTATATCTAAGAAATACTAAAATTACACAGGGGCATAAAAGAACTACACAAACTAATATGGTCTTACTTTCTTGAAATGGTACCTCGCACATTACCTTAATACACCAACACAGATGCTCCCTCTTCTAACTAACATCTTTGGCTGAAACATAAAAGAAACACCTACATGCAAAATATTCTAGGCATATTGTTGGCTTTTAACATTTTTTTTTTTTTAGCTAACTGGTAATGATGCACATGGCAAAAAAGACTTCTAAATCTCAATCCTTTTCTAATTTTTCTTTAGAACAATAGCACATTTGGCAGTGCCAAATCTGTTGAAGGGGAGGTGCCAAAACTGAATTTTTACAATGTATCCTGCAACTGGTTCTATACAGGAGGAGCTCAAGATGATTTTCCTTGGAGTTGCCCAGAACATGTGAGAAGGCACACGTTTATGAATGAGTGGAAGGGTCAGTACTGTGAAATGAGATCTTTTGCAGCAACCAACCTTTTCACATTCAGTCTCTTCTACCCAAGAATTGACTTCCCACTATATTTAAGAGTCAGGCATAAATTAATGTCCATGTCCCACCCAATTCACTAAATTCTAAGTAAGTATATTAACTAGATGAGCACTTATTTACATTTAAAAACAAAGCCTCCAAAAAGGTGTAAAGTTTATTACCATCTAAAAAAAAAAAGAAAATGATGGAACAGCTACTGAATATGGATAGTTTCTTATTTACAGATTTACTGCAAGGAGGCACATTTAATCAGCATCTCAATAATCAAAGGGTTACATTTTTTTCTAGAAATATCAGTTACTTCACTCTCCAGGTAAAATATCATTGAAAACTTAAAGTGACTGCCCCAATTAGAAACAAATGAATACCTTAAAATATATATATATATAAAAAAGGGTAACTGCTACTTAAACATGAATTTTCACAAAATTATTCTTGTGCCTAATTCAGACAATTCACTTAAAAGCTGGTCAAAAAAAAAACAAAAAACACAAGAACATGTCTTCATTTAAGTACATGTTCTCAAACTAGTTTAAAGAAAAAATGTCAAATTAGGGTTTCCAGAGTTTTAGGAGTCCATCCTCACTGTAGGTAGCAATCAGGTTCTGATGAGGGTGATGTGCAATACCAATCACATCCTTCTCATGAACCTGGAAAAAGGAAAGCACAGGATTAGGGCATATAGGTCCACTAAAAATTCACTCTGAAGAGGCTTCCACAATTGAGCAGGTAAGAATTAGAGTGAAGCTTCCACTTTCTACCAAAGGAATCAAGCCTAAGGCAGCCTCAAAGAGAGCTAAACAAACACAAACTGCACTCAGACGATGCGATTATATTGCTGTTCATATTTTTTGTACTGTTTTTCATAATGTGTGAATAATACTTTGTCCCAAGACAGTGGCTGAGACCAAATGATTCCTTCAACTCAGTGAAATAGGACTGTCCAGGCACCTCAGCTAGAGGATACCTCCCACCTTATTTCTTTTGCTTGTTTTCTTGCTCACATCTTAGATCAGTACTGGAGGCTTCCCAGGGCAGGTGCACCAAAAGTTCACTCGTGAATCATGAGAAAAGATTATTCTCTAACACAGGTACCCATATAATTATTTTATGGTCACCATACCATTTCTTCCTGAACCGAAGAGATTATATCTTCACATTCCCCTGGCATTTGGGTATAACAAAAAACGAATACAGAACAAAGTAATATAAGTCACCTCCAGATGTGAGTCTTAAAATCATCTAACATAGCCCTCTAGCTATCATTTTTCTCCTGAGATGCTGGAGGCTATATATTCCAAATGACACAACTAAAAGATGGAAGATGGCTATCCAACTCATACCACACGATAAGAAACAAACTTTATGTTAAGCCACTGAAATTTGGGGAGTTATTACAATAGTTGGCATTAATTTTTGTACCAAATTTTACAACATAGAGCTGCTTAAAAACAAATCAATTCGATAGGATAATGTAAAAGTAATTTGCCTTTGAAAGGACATGAACAGCCTGGCCTATGGTGGTGCAGTGGATAAAGCATCGACCTGGAACGCTGAAGTCGCTGGTTCAAAACCCTGGGCTTTCCTGTCAAGGCACATATGGGAGTTGATGCTTCCTGCTCCTCCCCTCCCTTCTCTCTCTCTGATCTCTGTATAAAAATGAATAAAATCTAAATTAAAAATAAAAAGGACATGGACAGAACTAGCTATATCTGTCACTCTCTAATACCCTGAGGAAGATATGGATCATCTAGCTGGCTAGACAGGCGTATTCCCTTTCTTCTCTGCTTTATATACACCCACACTATTCATTTGAAGCCAAGGGCTCAATGAAGGTTAACTTTTTTTTTTTAATTATTTATTTTAGATTTTATTTATTCATTTTAGAGAGAGGACAGAGAGAGAGACAAGGGGTGGGGGTGGAGGAGCAGAAAGCATCAATTCCCATATGTGCCTTGACCAGGGAAGCCTGGGGCTTCGAACCAGCAACCTCAGCGTTCTAGGTCAATGCTTTAACCACTGCACCACCGCAGGTCAGGCAACGATGACTTTTCTTGAGAGAGAAGGTAATTCTATACAATTACGTATGGGCTCTCTGTTTTATTTAGTGATAAAAATTTTTATATATTTTTATACCAAGGTTCACACTGGTAACAGTCTGGAAAAGATTCACATCAGAGTTCAGAAAGACACAAGCATTAATGTAATTTCTTTACATGGCCTCAAGTCAGTATATACTCACTGTCAAAGTTCTCTCCAGTTTGCCGGTGACTGTGCTAAAGCAGTAGAGCACAAAGTCCTCCCCCACACAGTAGATCCATTCACCACGGGGAGAGAGGGCACAGCAAACAAAGTCACCACCTTCTCTCTTACCAGAGCTGAAGCTTCTGACAATCTACATCATATCACAGCCCAAGGCAAAACACAAAACATGGATTAGCAGCATTTTAAATGGACATCTTTACATTGTTATTTTGCACTTTGGTTTACTGACATTTATAATTATTATAGATCACCAATTCCCTTCATCATATGCTAAATCCCCTTGCCTGAGAAACAGTCAACAGATAGGCTACCTAAAGTCAGTGGCAGTCAGAAATTTAGAATTTATATATCCAAGTCACCAATCTTGCTCTTTAGTCTACTGAGTCATTTTACCCTGAAGCAAATTCATTACCACACACATAATTTCTAAGTCAATATACTACTGGTTCTCAATCCACTGTGGACTCATGCTCCCCAGTTTCCACTTTCTAAAAAAAGGTGTTGCACCCATGCAGGCTAGAACTCTGTCTCCAAGATTTTGCTTGCTCTATTTTATATACCATTTAAAATCATCACAAATCAAGTTGAGAAACAAACTGCAAAGGTTATAAAAGGTTACAGTACCAGTGCTCCACAAATCCATTAGTTAACGGAGCCAAATATCAACAGTACGATTGAAATTTTTTTAAAAATATTTAAGTTTTTATTCAATTGTGAATTTTTTTATATATATATTTTATTATTATTAATTCTAATGGGGTGACACCAATAAATCAGGGTACGTATGTACAATGAAAACATCTCCAGGTTATCTTATCATTCAATTGTGTTGCATACCCGTCACCAAAAGTCATGAAATTTCTTTTGAGAGCCAAATTTTTTAAACTTAAACTATATAGGTAGGTACATTCCTTATCAAGGTAGCAGTGCCTGCACGTGGTATTTTGTGGAAGAGCCACACCCAAGGGACCAAAGAGCTGCATATGGCTCGCAAGCCAGTTTGCTGACCAGAGTGCTATACAATTCCATTTATCCACCATTCTCAAAATGACAAAATTATAATAATGGAAAACAAACCAGTGGTTGATGGGAAGAGTTTGATTATAATAAATGTGTAGTATGAGGGATTTTCTTTGGGGGTGATGAAACGTCTCTGTATCCTAACTGTGATGGTGGTTACATGAATCTATACATGTGGTGAAATTTTATAGAACTGTTAACTTCCTGTCTCAAAATTAATGAATGTAAAAACTGGTGAAATCCAAATAAGGCTTTATTTGAGTTAACAGAATTGTAGTAATGGCGATTTCCAGATTTTGATAATTGTTTGATAATTTCCAGGTTATGTAATGTTATCTTTGGGGAAAAGGTACACAAGAATACTCTGTTTTTGCAACTTCTTTATAAATCTAAAAAAAAAATCTTTTTTTTAATAACTCTTTTAAAAATCAAGAAAACTAGGAAGTGGGCAGCTCTGGCTACTATGAAGGGGCCCAGAAGGTACTACAGACCAGCCATCTCAACCACTACTAATCTGTATCAGTTACAGGGACTAAAGGAATAGAGAGTTCCATACACCAGCCCCAGGTGCCCAGGCCAACATTTCAACAGCACCACAACACATTCCCAGGGCTCCAGACCTCAACCTTAAAGCTTCTAATGTCCCTGGTACTACAAAAGCAACGTTCCCTGGGGACCATGCAAATGTGCTGATTACAAATATACGTCATGAAGACACTGTTGCTCTTCTCCTATTAGAGTTCTACCTTAGATCGTGGTAACTAGATATCCCAAACTGGTAACTGACACGCACTATCACCCATACTTAGGAAATGTTATCTTAAAATCTTCAATGAGCCTGACCTGTGGTGGCGCAGTGGATAAAGCGTCGACCTGGGAACACTGAGGTCGCCAGTTCAAAACCCTGCACTGGTCTGGTCAAGGCACATATGGGAGTTGATGCTTCCAGCTCCTCCCCTCTCTCTCTCTCTCTCTCTCTCTCTCTCACTCTGTGTCTCCTCTCTAAAATGAATAAAATAAAATTTTAAAAAAAAGCTTTAAAAATCTTCAATGAGATTCTGCAGAGGCATAAAGAGAGAGCCTCATATATCCAAAGGATGCAAAGGAAAGAGCATAATACACAAAACTCTGAGAAAAAGATAACTTTTAAAAAGCCAAAGAGTGTAGTTTAAGCATTTGAATAATAAATACAGTGTACATGTAGTCCCTGGTTACAAACGAGACTGGTTCTGTAGGTTTGAAAATGTTTAAGTACTTATATGCACAGAAAAGTATAAATAAATACGATGTTAAAACAAACATCTAAGTTGCAATTCATAGATAAATGGACCTGTTCCAACTTACATAAAAATTCAACTTAAGAACAAACCTACAGAACCTATCTCGTTCATAACCTGGAGTCTGCCTGCATATGGTTTTTGGAATGGTGAATCCATATTTAGTTACTGGAAGAGCCAGGACCAAGACAGGCTGATTTGGGAATGGTGCACAGGATCTGTGTAAAGGCACTTTCTGAGCACTCACCTGCCCCTGCATGTTCATGATGACCACTGTGTTTGATCTGTTGCATACCACAAAGTGCTCTGGGTTTTTAGGAAGCAGAATCACACTGTTGACAGTGATGTCTGTCCCTGCAGTGCTGCCCAAGGATTTAAAGGTATTTGAACATTCTGTAGTCTTCATATTCCAGATCTATAACAAAAAATTTAAAGCATAAGAATTTATGCAATTTGTGTAGTTTAAAACAAAATTAGATTATGAAAAAATAAAATTAACTCAGGAAAAAAGCTTCTTACTTGATTTTTAGTCTAATCAAATAATTAGCATTGCCATCTGCATAGTAAGCACTTATCATCTATTTGCTGATTAGTATAAACAAAAATCACAAAGCTAAGTAATAAAAATCTTTAAAAATCATGGCCTTTTCTTATGAAATTTTCCTAATGAGCTACCCATCTTTAAAATTAGCTATGTGTCACCCTGGCCAGACAGCACAGTCCCAAAGCTCAGAGGTTGTTCGGTCCCCGGTCAGGGGACATAAAGGAACAGCTTGATGTTCCTGTCTCTCTCTCTCTCTCTCTCCCACTGAAAAATAAAAGTAAAAATAAAATACAATAAAATTAGCTATACGTCAATACTGCTACTGTCATAAACCACCACAAACCTGCCCTTATCTGGACATCAAAATCAAATGGAGGCTGTTTAGTTTCAGGCTCAGGCCCTTATATGGAGATTCTAGCTTGGTGGGTCTTGGATGGGGCACAGTCATGTGCATTTTTATATATTTATTATATTTTAGAGAGAGGAGAGAAGGGGGGGGGGGCGGGAAGCATCAACTTGTAGTAGTTGCTTCTCATATGCGCTGTGACCAGGCAAAGCCTGGGACTTCAAACTAGCGAACTCAGCACTCCAGGTCAATGCTTTATCAACTGTGCCACCAGTGGTCAGGTGGCATGTGCATTTTTATAAAGCTCCACAAATAATTCTAATGTACATTTTGAAGCACTAAACAAGTCACGATGTTCACACACACACACAAGGATCCATAAAGAGGAAGCCACTCATGGCTACCTGTACCACTACTCCCCATCCAACATCTCCTCTGGTATTAATTCTCTAACCTAATGCTTTCACCTAACCTCTGGGCTACTGTGAACTGAAGGGTTAAATAAGACATCACAGTAGTTACTGACATCTGAGGTTTGCTTAAAGGGTTGATTGCAGAGAAAGATGGCAGTGCAAATTTCCAAGAAGTGGAAGTTTGCTGCTGATGGCATCTTCAAAGCTGAACGGAACAAGTTTCTCATTTGGGAGCTGGCTGAAGATAGCTACTCCAGAATTGAGGTCAGAGTTACACCAACCAGGACAGAAATCATTATCTTGGTCACCAGGACAGAGAATGTTCTTAGTGAGAAGAGCTGATGGATACGGGAATTGACTGCTGTGGTTCAGAAGAGGTCTGGCTTCCCTGAAGGCAGTGTAAGGCTTTATGCGGAAATGGCAGCCACAGAGGTCTGTGGGCCATTGCCCAGAGTCTGCGTTACAAACTCCTAGGAGGCCTCTTGGTGCAGAGGGCCTGCTATGGCATGCTGTGGTTCTTCATGGAGATGAGCAGGGCGAAAGGCTGCGAGGTCATGGTGTCTGGGAAACTCCAAGGACAGAGGGCTAAATTAATAGTCTGTCAGTGAGCTGATGATCCACAGTGGTGACCCTGTTAACTACTACATTGGTACTGCCGTGCACCATGTGCTGCTCGTGCAGGGTGTGCTGGGCATCAAAATGAAGATCGTGCTTCCTTGGGACCCAAGTGGTAAGATAGGCCCTAAGAAGCCCTTCCCTGACCACATGAGCATTGTGGAACACAAAGATGAGATACTGCCCACCACCACAAAACAGAAGGATGGAAAGCCAGAGCCATCTGCCATGCCCCAGCCAGTACCCACAACATAACAGGGTGTCCTTGGCAGCTGGATCTGAAGTCTGGATGTTGCTCTATAAATATCTTTAATAAAGTTGTTTAAAAGATGCATGGCAATGGGTGACTAGATTGTACATCCAGTATTCAGACTGAGGATCACATAACCCCATCAGAGCATTACTTGATTTTTATGGCTGCCTAGCTCACGATGTTTCTTTCGTTTCCTGAAATCCTCTTGGTTTCAGCTGTACTTGTGAGAAAAGGGCCAGAACAGCAGGACCCAAGCAGAGCTAACCAGAGAGATACCCTGTTAGCGGTAAATGGTGATGATAAGGTCTGATAGCACCTTGATCAACTCACCTGTAGTTAGTAACTCATTTGCAGTCAGGGTTATAGGTTTAGAAGTGGGGTGTATTAAAACAATTTTATTTTCCTGGTGCATAAGAAAATCTACGTTGCATAAAGAAATAAATACACCAGTCATTATATTTTGGATGGTACTATGCCCTGGTTGCTGTGCTTCACATACTTTCTTATTTAATCCTCAACATCTCTAAAATGTAAAAGGAATTTGCGCTAATGATGAAGAGCCTGAAGCACAAATGTAAAGAACACTGCCACTGTCTATTGTTTTAGCTTTTAAATAAAAAAGACAAATATTGATTGCATTGGCCTCATTTGGACAACACTCACTTAATGAGGTATAAAAGCCTCAAAGGCATGGACTGTGTTTTCTCTGTGCTCTCAACAGAGCTTAGCACACAACAGATACTGAATACCAATAAACAGGAGGAAATAGTTGTCCCAGTGTTTGTTTTCCTAATAAACATTGTAATCATCTGTTCCAATCTCCTCTCTAAAACCCAACTGCTTAGAAGAGAAATGAACATTTTAGGCATCTAGAGTTCTAAGGCTTTTTTAGTGTTTCTGTCCAAAAAGCCAGTGCAATGCTTTATCTTGCACACTACAGAATTAAAAGAAAAGACATCAAAACATAGAGCTAGATCAGTGGTTATTAACCTGGGTTCTATTGAACCATAGGTGTTCAATGAGTCGGTCTCAGGGGTTCGGAGAAGCCTCTGCCGCGGAGGCCAGAATAAAGTAATACCGTAATTTGTTGTGAGTTCATGCACTTTGTTGGTTTTGTCCTTTGAGCAGGGTGATGTTCATGCACGGCTCATTTTGTGCACCAGTAAAAAGACATATACCTATGCCTTGAATTTGGAAAAAAAAAATCATATTTTATTTATCACTAAAGAAGGGTTCGGTGAATGCGCATATGAAACTGGCAGGTACCTCAAAAAAGGTTAAGAACCACTGAGTTAGATAACCCAGCACCCAATGGCATTTTACATGTTGTGAGGCCTTACACATAGCACTAAGAGGATAAATCCTGTGACTAAAGTAGTGAGAGCTCTGTGTATTTCCCCATCCCTCCTGAGGAAGAGAGTATCTCCTACTCTCAGGTTTCTGGTTCGATTCCCAAATCAGAACAAACCTCAGGACATGGTCTGACTTTTAGGTGTTTGTGTTAAAATGTTGAGGACTTTTGCTATAAAGCACTCACATAAGGCGATTAACAAGCAAGAATGTAAATGGAGTGTCTCAAAGATTTTTAGCAACTGAAAATTTGGATTTCTCATCTTTTCTAGGAAATGAGGACCTCTCTTAAAATAAATCTCTCTAGGCACTGAAGATCCATTCCTTTCAGCTGAGAGAGGGCTTGGTTCTACCCTGCACCTCCTCTGTTCCTCTATAAATGCCATTAGGAAAGCCCTAAATTAGAAAGGCTGAGCAACAACAACTAAAGAAATCTATTTAGCCACTGAGCTCCTTGTAAATTTGTTGCAGGTGAACTATACATATATGGCAAGATCAAATTTAACCAATGTAAATGGGGTATGACTTAAATTCAGGACTCCACACTTTTCTTCTTTTCCTACACATGCTAAAGTCTGTGTTTTATTTTGTAGGTTTGAGATTTGAGGTTTAGGCCAACAGGAATTACCCACAAAATATTACTGTTGTCTCAGACTAAACTCAATTATAGCTAAAATAATTAATAAAGAGATCTGCTCCCAACATAATTATCATCACTGAAAATTCCTCAAAGGGCAAAAATGGAACAGACACCCCAGAGTAAAGCAAATACTTCACCTTCACAGTGCCATCAGAGGACGCACTGATAATATAATGTCCGTCCTGTGTAAATGTCGCTTCGTTGACAAAGGAAGAATGGCCACGAAATTCCTTCAGGGTTTTCCCAGATTTTAAACCATGAATTCTATCACATACAATAGGAAATGAAAAGAACAATTAATATTCTATATACTACATTTGAGAATAAGTTTTTAATGCATTTTAGATGAATTACAAAAAGTCTTGTTATAATATTAAGTGAAGAAACAGGGCCATGCATTTATGTATGCAGTATAATTTTCATTATGTCAAAACCCAAAGCAAAAGGTTGGCACAGACTGGAAGAAAATATGCCAATAATACCACAGGCTTCTGTTCAGAGACAGACTTTTAGGCTTTGGCTGGGTCCCAGGAATCTGTATTTATAATATGCCCTCTAACTTAATTCTGACACAGGTGGGCAAAAACTCAAATGGACAAAATAATAGCACCGTGTCAGCTGTACTCTGACTGGGGACATGAGATCTCACATCTGCTCACCCTCCATCCAATACCATCCCAGTGAAAGCATAAGGAATCACTAGTACCACCCTTCAGAGCTTCGTCATATCAAACCCAAGAAAGGACAGCTTGGGGATTATTACTTACCTAATTGTCTGGTCAAAAGAGGCACTAAGGATCTGACTGCTATCCTTAGAAAAGCTCAGACATGTGACACCTTTACTGTGCGCCCTTTCAAATCTCCTTAAACACTGTCCACTCTGAATTTTCCACACCTTAAAAAAATAGTAAAAACTTGTAAATAGAGTGTCCCACTCTAGCCCAGAGTCAAGCAAAATGCAATGCTCACTAATGTACCAAAACAGCATTAAAAATGCATGCTTATAGCTGAATATGATATGTCTGGTTCACACAGTATAATGATAACTGAATCTTTTGAAAGTTAAATAGCTTTCCTTGTAAATTATTAAAACAATATTTAGACTCTAAGTTCACTTAGCAGAGACCATTTCTGTATTTTACCTAGCCCAGAGCATTTTATAAGCAATTAAATACAAGCCACAGCTAATGAGCTATATACCATCTCATTCCCTAAAAAACAAAAACAAAAAAACAAACACATATAAGGTAAGCAAAGTGGTACAGCACTAAGGGCATGAGCAGATCTACACTAAAATCCAGCTCTATCAACTACTAAATGTGTGACCTCAAACATATTATTGGGCCTCTCTCAGCAGTTATTAGGATTAAACAGAAAAAAGAAAAGTGACTAGCACAAAGTAGATGCTCAATAAACAGTAGCTGTTATTAAGCTGCATATCATATGTAGGACACTACTTCACTATAGAACTCTCAAAATGTCTACATACAAGTGTTTGTGACACTCACTAATTCATACCTTGATTTTTCCATCTTGGGCCCCAGTTGCTAACATTTCTGTGTCTCTGCTGAAACACATGCAGAGGACAGCATCATCCATCATCATAAAGTTATCCTGGGCCTGGTACTTAAGATCCTAAAGGAAACAAGGATAAGCTCTTATCAAAATAACACAAAACCCAGATCTTTACAAACTCACTGAAAGCAGGAAAATGGCTTGTTCCTACTCTAAATCTCCAAAGCAAAGAGTAGTGGCATACACACATGTTCCTAATGAACAACTGATAATGTTGGGAACAAATAATTTTGCATAATTCGAACTAACACTAAAAAAATGCCAACATAATGGCCTATATCTTTTGACTAGTAATCTTTTCTAAGCAAAATTTCCTTACAGTTTTACACTGTGTATCTCTTATAAATCTGAATTTACTTATCTTAGGGGTATGAAATAGAAACTAATGTTTTTCCCAAATCATCAGCTATTTTTCCTCATACCATGTACTGACTAATCTATTTTTGCTTACTTTATCATACATTATTGTTCAAATAGAAGTAGGTCTATTTTTTGCTAATTAAAACTGACACTGCTTCATAATTTTAAAAAAGAGACAAACTGTAAAAAAATATAAAATAGAAAGTGAAAATCACTCATAAATTCACTACCAAATAGAATTTAGTACTCTATGATGGCGACTGCAATTTAAATCAGTGGATAGTCAATAAATAGCTACTTGAGAAAAAGATTAAGTTCGATCTATACCAATTTTATCTCCCTAAACAAATTACAGATGGATCAAAAATTGAACATAAAATGAGACATAAAAAGACTAGAAGAAAATGTAGAAGAGATGGATGGAGATATATATATAATAAAACAAAAAAGATAGGTTTATAAAGCAAAACCATAAGCAAAATCAAAAGACAAAAGTTAAAACTGAAAAATATTTGTGATACTATAAAGGTTGATTTCTTCAAACTGTAAAGAGCTCCAACAAATCAGTAAGATACAACGCAAAAAAAAACCAGGCAAAGGATATAAACAGACTTCACAGAGTAGGAAATATTGGTGGCTTTTCACACATAAAACGATGCCTGATCAGGCGGTGGCGCAGTGGATAGAGCGTCGGACTGGGATGCGGAAGACCCAGGTTCGAGACCCCGAGGTCGCCAGCTTGAGCACAGGACCATCTGGCTTAAGCAAAAGCTTACCAGCTTGGACCCAAGGTCACTGGCTCGAGCAGGGGGTTTATTCGGTCTGCTGGAGGCCCATATGAGAAAGCAATCAATGAACAACTAAGGTGTCACAATGAAAAACTGATGATTGATGCTTCTCATCTCTCTCCGTTCCTGTCTGTCCCTATCTATTCCTCTCTCTGACTCTCTCTCTGTTCCTGGGAAAAAAAAAAAAAGATATTCTCTCAGCATATTCTCTCAGCCCTGGCTGATTTGCTCAGTGTTAGAGCATCAACCCAGCATGTGGATGTCCTGGGTTCTATTCCCGGTCAGGGCACATAGGTGAAGCACTCATCTGCTTCTTCACCCCTCCCTTCCATTCCTCCCCCACCCCTTCTTTTCTCATCCCCTCCTGCAGTCATGGCTCAATTGGAGCAAGTTGGCCTGGTTGCTGAGGATGGCTCCATGCTTCCACATTAGGCACTAAAAAACTGGCTCTGGTTGCAACAGAGCAAGGGCCCCAGATGGGCAGAGCATCACCCCCTAGTGGGCTTGCTGTGTTGATCCCAGTCAGGGCGCATGCGGAAGTCTGTCTTTGCCTTCCCTTCCTCTCACTAAAGAAAAAAATAAGATATTCTCTCATTCATAGTAAGAGAAATGCAATTAGTAATACAATTAGGTTATATTAGGAATAAAAAATAACTGCTTACATATACCTAGAAAATTCCAGAAAGGTTACACAAGAAACTGGTAACCCTGGCTGGACCAAGGAAGGGAACTGACTAGCCAAGAGACTGGAGAACAAGACCCTTTACAAAACAACTTTTCTATTTTATAAAACATCGATCAGACGTACATATAACCCACTCAAAAAATAAATTTAAATTGTAAAAATAACAGATAATTAAGAAACAATAGATCAATAGATCATTCTTTTACTAGAAAAGTTAATGTATTTTAAATACTTTACCTTCCTGATTTTTCCAGTTGTAAAGTTCCATACTTCAATGAATCCATCAACAGACCCAGTGACCAGATACTGACCATCTGGAGAAAATCGAGCACACTCCACATGTGATTTCTGACCAAACTGTTTCAAATGAAACAATGAAACAGATACACTTTTATCTAATGGACTTAAAACAGTTCCCACTTTAACCTTCTGAGAAACCCTGCCCTGAATAAAGTCATAGCTAGCTTATTATTATGGAATATAGGAGGGACATTTCTGCACCTAGATACAGGAATATTGTGGACATATTTTCTCTGACCAGTTTTGTGTCTAACTCTCAGCTGAAACTAGTATCTTTAATTGAAGTTCACTTTTCCAAATAAAAGCAAAAACAACACCAACAACCAAAAAAACTATTTTAACATGGGACTCAGAACAAATAGTCCAGTTAACCCAAACAATAAGCTTTTATCAGAATCAGCCACTATTAGCATGACACTCAACGTAATATACCATAATACTTTTCTGTTGTGCATCTAGGGGGAAAAAGTCCGTTTTTCAAAATAACTCTCTGCTTTCACACACTATTTTGTAAACAAATTTTCTATCACTGTTTCTTTTCATGATATTCCCTTAATCAAGTGATAATGTGTAGGTAACTAATTCTGGGAGCACTACTTATAGCTGATATAGACTGTTTACCTAGGAAATGTATTCTGAGCATTTACCAGCAATCATGCTCCCAACAACTGATGAAAACTACAGAACACTAGATAGAAATGCTGTTATGAATTTCAATTAAATGCCAAAAAAAGAAAGTGTAACAAAATCTTAGCCTAGCAGCATAATTGTAATGGATTTTTGTCTCAAGGCTGAAAGGACCGCTCAAAAGTATCTTCGAATACAAGTCAGAACATATAATTCAGAAAAGACAAATTCAATTCACTAAACCAAAGTCAAAGCTTTGAAGAATATGAATTATTTTAAAATGCATAAATTCAATAAGAGCACAAACCTACAGAAAAACTATAATACATATAAAGATGCTGAAGTAGCAAATATAATTCTGGAAACTGAAGCAATTACTTAATTGTGCTTTTCCCTAAGAAAGTCTCAGATTAAAACAAACAAAGAACAAGAACCAGCTTTAAGATGATAAATTATTATCTTCAAACATCATAAAAGCCCACTTTACAATCCATGCCTGGTACTTTGCCTGACAGGCAGCAGTCAAAAACACAAATGTTGAAAAAGACAAATATATTTATATTAAACATTCATAGTCCCAGGCTTAAGCAAACAGCTAACCATACTTCCAAATGCCGACTCCCTGGGAGGAAGTGCAAGGTCAGACGCCAGACATCAAACGTACTGTATTTCCCCATGTATAAGACGCACCTTTTTTCAAATAATTTGGAGTCTAAAAACTGGGTGCGTCTTATACAGTGGTTGTAGATTTTTTACTTGCATTTTCCGCTTTTTGCGCAGATGAGGAGTTATATGAATTTTATGATGAATAAAACTTGAGTTCAATGATTTTATGTAATGCTTTTTTTTCAAATTTCAGGCCCCAAAATTAAGGTGCCCCTTATAAATGGGAGTGTCTAATACATGGGGAAATATAGTATGTCCACTTGGTTATACAACTGTGGTGTGCCAGTGCCAGGTCACAAGACCCAGTGATCACTAACAGCAACCCTGAATGTTGTCAGAGCTGGAGACTAAGTCCTGCTTTCTAACCCAAACTCCTAGCATAGGGCCTGACTGAGCAAGCACATGTGAAGACCTAAACATATGATTACTAACTGGCTCAGTGCCTAAGGATCCTACCTTAATATGCCTGCTCAGCTGAGTAGGAAACTTTTCTTCTTCCACATCTTTGACAGCTGCTTTTCCTCGGAACAAATCTATGGTCATGCCAGGAGGAAGCAACCCCTGGTGCTGCTGCCACTTCAGTGCCTATAAAAAAAGAAATGTAAAGTAATCCACTTTAGCGTTTTATGTTTTTGTAATTTTATTTTTATTTATTTATTTTTTACAGGGACAGAGAGAGTCAGAGAGAGGGATAGATAGGGACAGACAGACAGAAACAGAGAGAGGTGAGAAGCATCAATCATTAGTTGTTCGTTGCCGTCGCAACACCTTAGTTGTTCATTGATTGCTTTCTCACATGTGCCTTGACCGCGGTCCGTCAGCAGAATGAGCAACCCCTTGCTGGAGCCAGCAACCTTGGGTCAAAGCTGATGAGCTTTTTGCTCAAGCCAGATGGGCCCGCGCTCAAGCTGGTGATCGTGGGGTCTCAAACCTGGGTCTTTCGCATCCCAGTCCAACGCTCTATCCACTGTGCCACCACCGGGTCAGGCTGTGTTTTTTTGTTTTGTTTTGACAGAGACAGAGTCAGAGGGACAGATGGGGACAGACAGACAGGAAGGGAGAAAGATAAGAAGCATCAATTTTTCGTTGCGGCACTTTAGTTGTTCATTGATTGCTTTCTCATACGTGCCTTGGCCATGGGGCTACAGTAGACCGAGTGACCCCCTGCTCAAACCAGCGACCTTGAGCTCAAGCTGGTGAGCCTTGCTCAAACCAGATGAAGCTGTGCTCAAGCTGGCAACCTCAGGGTTTCGAACCTGGGTCCTACACATTCTAGTCCGATGCTCTGTCCACTACAACACTGCCTGGTCAGGCTGCCTTTTTTCTTTTTAAAAGACTTTTTGTATTGACTTTTAGAGAGAGGAGAGAGAATGGCGGGGGTAGAAGTGGAAGCATCAACTCATAATTGCTTCTTGTATATGCCTTGACCAGGCAAGCCCGGGGTTTTGAACGAGTAACCTCAGCATTCCAAGTCAATGCTCTATCCACTGCATCACCATAGGTCAGGCTACACTTGGGTGCTTTTAAGATCTCATCCTGAGCATATGGACATCCCGGGTTCAATTGCCGGACAGGGCACACAGGAGAAGCGACCATCTGCTTCTCTCCCCCTTCCTCTTCCCTGCTCTCCCTCTTTCCTTCCTGCAGCCAGCTCACTTGGTTTGAGTTTGGCCCCAGCCCTAGACGGGGGAACCAGGTGGATCCTGGTAGGGCACATGCAGGACTCTGCCTGTCTCACCTCCTCTCACCTTTAAAAAAAAAGAAGAAAAAGGAGAAAGGAAGAGAAATCTCATCCTGACTGCTCAAAATCAAGCCCAAAAGGGTGAGATTCACAGGCCACTGGGAGCCACAGATGCATCCATCTTTGGCCATCCCAACACAACATAATCTATGCTACTCTGTGCATCCTAGAAACAGGCTGATCTCAGCATAAAAGAGGGTTCTGAGAGTCAATGGGTCCATCTTTACACACCTATTTTATTATAAATAAAATTTGGAAAACAAAAATCTCTCAGAGTTCCAAAATTCAAAACACAGCCATTGTTAGCATTGTATATGTTATCTTCTCATATTTCCCTACTTACACGTGTTTAATTAATGTAGCTGTAATTATAATATATGCAAAGTTTTATATTCTCCTGTTTTCACCTAACATCAGATCATGATATGCCATAATTTTCCTTCCAATGACTGTAAAATATTATACAGTGTGTTCGTAAAGTCATGGTGCACTTTTGACCGGTCACATGGTCAAAAGTGCACCATGACTTTACGGACACACTGTAAATCCTATCTAGTAGATGTTTAACAATTTATTTAATTATGGTAATATATAAAAGAACAGTTACACATTTCCAATATTTCACTCATCTAATTAATGCTGCAACAAACATCTTTGGACATAAGACTTTTTCTCTTTTGGGGATATTCCCGCTTTAGAATAATAGATTCCAAAATAGGAATTATTGAATCCAAACAAAGAACACGAGAGGTTAAGGCTCTTGATATACACTGACAAAGTTTCCCCAAAAAGTCCCAATTTCAACAACATTCACAACTATATTACGAATGAAAAAATCATGGATTTGGGGACAGATGGCCCTAGGCTAGATCATCTGCCGAATGTTATTTTGACTCCCAATCTCATGAACTAAAAAAAGTAAAAGCCTAATTCCTAGAGCTGCTGAAAGGAAACAACAAAATAATATGTCAAGTCTATATAACAGATACATGGATCAATGTTTATTCCTTTTCCCTTTGTTATATTAATAAAACTCAACAGTTTTGGATATCATTTTAAAACTTGGCTAATTTAATGAGAAAAGTTATAACCTATTTTAGTTCTATGATTAATTTGAATTTCTCTCCAAGTTTATTAAATAGATATACTTCCTCTTCTTGCCATTCATTCATGTCACTCATGGTCTTTGCTCACTGATCTATTGTCTATTTTTCCTAACAATTTGAGAGCTTTTTTATTTTTTATTTAGTGAGGGGAGGGGAGGCAGAGACAGACTCCCACATGTGCCCCGACCAGGATCCATCTGGCAAGCCTACTAGGGGGCAATGCTCTGCTCATCTGGGGAGCTGTTCTGTTGCTCAGCAACTGAGCTCTTCTTAGCGCCTAAGGCAGAGGCCATGGAGCCATCCTCAACACCCGGAGGGCCAATTCGCTCCAATCAAGCCATGGCTGCAGGAGGAGAGAGTGAGAGCAAGAGCAAGAGAGAGAAAGAGAAAGAGAAAGCAAGAGAGGAGCTAGAGAGAGAGAGAAGTGAGAGGGGGGTGGAGAAGTAAATGGGTGTTTCTCCTGTGTGTCCTAACTAGGAATCAACCTGGGGCATCCACAACACTGGCTGACACTCCACCACCAAGCCAATGGCCAGAACCAATTTATGAACTTATAATGTAATCAGTTATTTACGTTTGCCAAAAAAATGTTTTTCCCAATTTGCCTATTTTTTATTATAGCCATATAGCTTTCTTTGTTTCTATTTGGTTTTTCTGTTTGTTTTTGGAGGTGAGAAGAGGAGAGATAGTGAGGCAGATTCTCACATGCACCCTGATCAGGATCCACCTGGCAACCCCATCTGGGGCCAATGCTCAAGTACCAAGCTATTTTTAGCACCTGAGGCTGACTCACTCAGATCAACCAAGCTATCCTTTGTGCCCAGGACCACACTCAAACCAATCGAGCCATTGGCTACAGGAGGAGAACAGGAAAAGAAGGGGGAAAGGGTGGGGGCGAGAAATAGATGGATGTTTCTCCTGTGTACCCTGACTGGGAATCAAACTCAGGACGTCCATACGCCAGGCCCATGTTCTATCCACTGAGCCACCAGCCAGGGCCTTCTTGGCATCTTCAGTGATTAAATTTGCTGACCTTTACCTAGATATTTACTCCCTAATCACAGGAAGTCGTTTCCTATCAAGAGTTTGATAAATTATATTATCTTCTAGTTTTTCTATTTTCTTTTATTTTATTTCTTGATTTTAGCAAGACAAGAAGGGAGGGAGGGAGAGACAGAGAGAGAGAGAGAGAGGAATCAATCTGTTCCTGTATGTGCCCTGAACCAGGATCAAATCAGCAACCTCTGTACTTCCGGATAATGCTCAAACCAGCAGAGTGATCCAGCCAGGGCTCTATTTTCTTAAAATATACAGTTTTCAGTCTATCTAAAATTAAGCTGTATAAAACATGAGAAGGCTCTCAGCTGACATTTCTTCCCATTCTAAAGTAAGTATCCCAAAACCAAAAAGGGGAATAATTTTTTCCTATTCCTAGGATATTTGACATTCTTATTATCATCTGTCCAATTCTTATAATAGGATCAATTTTTCGCACTGTTGTTGCACTGGCTGCAACAGATATTCTTGTGCCAAGTACCAAAATGATTCAAACTAGGAACCTTCATTAAATGTTTTAAAATTTCTAGGACGAGTGCTGTCAACACTCTTTTCAAATTTCCTTGATGAATATACATCAAAGTTTATTTTTGCAGATGAACACTAAAATACTTTTCTGAAATAGTTCTAATCCTATTGTGATCTTTGTTATAATTCCTTTAAATCTAAGAAGAACTGATATCAACGGTCAGTCTCATCCAGGAAAATCAGTATCACTGGGAAACAAAATTTTTGTTGCATCCACAAAAACACTTGTTCTTACCTAATTTGAGTGTGCTGATCTCAAATCTGACATTAGTTTTTCTCTGTAAGCTACAGTTTTTTTTTACAATTCAAGATTTTAGGTTTTCATCTTATTGTAAAATTTTCAACATTTAGTTTAACACAATGAAGTAGAATGTCTTCTTGGGCATCATCTTTGTGAATATATAATAATTTATATAATGCAGTAAATACACTAATACACTTAAAGATATGATTGCATCAGAATTTGTCTACGATTTCGAAATAGAGAACATATTAAAACACTTATTTTAATCATAAAATTTGCGTAAAACTTACTTAAATTCTATACAGGCAAAAATTTGTGTTTGTAGCTCTTGCATTAGTGTACTTGTTGAGGACAATCTCGTCTGACGCTCCAGCAGTAATTTACCATCATATTTCTGTCCCATCACCCCTGATAACACTCTTCCATTGTCTTCAGATCTTTTTTTTTTCTTTTAGAGAGTCAGAGAGAGGGACAGATAGAGACAGAAAGACAGAAACAGAGAGAGATGAGAAGCATCAATCATCAGTTTTTTGTTGCCGTTGCGACATCTTAGTTGTTCATTGATTGCTTTCTCATATGTGCCTTGACTGAGGGCCTTCAGCAGACTGAGTAACTCCTTGCTGAAGCCAGCGACCTTGGGTCCAAGCTGGTGAGCTTTTTTGCTCAAACCAGATGAGCCCGCGCTCGAGCTAGAGACCTCAGGGTCTTGAACCTGGGTCCTTCCACACGCCCGTCCGACGCTTTATCCACTGTGCCACCGCCTGGTCAGGCTCGTCTTCAGATCTTGATGAAAGCGTTCTCCCTGCTCATCATTAACAGCTCCAAGAGTTTCGGGAAACTTATCAAGGTGACTATTCAGGAAGTGAATCTTAACACATAATGAAGTAGAATGTCTTCTTGGGCTTCACCTTTGTGAAAATATAATTTGAGGTCCATTGAATACACCTTTTATCTTCTCAAAAGACTAGGCAGGTAAAGCAGAAATAATATGTTGAAATGTTTCTCTATTCAAAGCCTGAACAAACTGCTTCATTAAGCCAAGTCTGATGTGAAGTGGGGGAAAAATGATCCTGTCTCAATTAACTACAGGTTCATTCACAATATTATGCATCCCTACTTCCAGAGCTACATGTTTGGGTCACTCCTTCTGTGTCCAGTGTTTCTCCCGAGCTCGGCTGTACCACAAGCACAGAAAGCAAGTATACTTCATGAAACCTCTCTGTTGTCCTAGCAGGAAATTGACCATTTAAGATCCACACAAATGATCCAGTTATGCTCCTCATACGTCAGTAAGTCAAGGACAATTTTTATGTCATTATAATCTTCTCGGAGATGAGTTAAATAACCAATTGGAACCACTTCATAAACATTACCGTTGTGTAGGAGACTCTGTTTAG
The DNA here is from genome assembly GCA_037038555.1 of Rhynchonycteris naso. Lineage (NCBI taxonomy): Eukaryota > Metazoa > Chordata > Mammalia > Chiroptera > Emballonuridae > Rhynchonycteris > Rhynchonycteris naso. The sequence goes on along the minus strand of CM072996.1, from coordinate 38,105,186 downwards.
AGCTGTCAAGAAATAGCAGCCACTGTGTTGGACTGTAAGTGGTAACAACTAGCTGGCTGAGAAGACTACTGATTATCATGACAGTAAACAAAGTGTTTGTCTTCAGAAAAGAAGTCCACAAAAATAAATCCACAAAAATTTGTTCACGCTTCCTGAAATGGGATACTTTAGCTGACCAGTGAAGTATATTTCTTTTCTTAAAGCCTGGAGGCTAATAACTCAGTTGCTTTCTTTGATAGGCCCAAATCTCTTACTAAGTCATTCAATTTGGGTTGGCTAAACTGCTGAGAGGTTAATGACTGCTTGGCATAAGAAGAAGGCCCTTCAGATTCTACAACCATTTCCTCATGCATCTTATCAAAATACACTTGATCACCATGTTCACTTTCTTCGTCCTTAGAAGAAATAAAACCATTGAAAACTGGAACTGGGAGTGTCTCAGAGTGTGTGATAGGTTGTATTGCTGAAGGAATATTAGGATATGCAATCATATGCCATTGTTTCTTGCCGATGCCCTTTGTATGGATCAGATAGAAATAACAGTCACTGCTGTGGTCCTTAGGTTCACGCCAAACCATGAGAATACCAAAAGGCATTCCATTGCATTTGCCTTTTGTCCAGTCACAAAGCATTTCCTCACAATTATGACACACAGTATGAGGAGCCCAATTCTTGTCTTGATCGCCAAGGGGAACTTGAAAATAGGCAATATATGCACATGTCACAAATGATGAAATATTGCACCTTTGACGTTGAAGTATGTAACAGCCACATATATAACAGAAGGTGTCAGGACTATTCTTACATTTACGCCTACTCGAAGAAGCCATGATTCAATCTTAAAACAAAATAAGAGGGTGTTTTTATCAGATAATAATTTTTTACATTTAAAAACAATTATGTCAAAGTGATGTTTGTAAAACATTAATTGCCTTGTGGTTATGCTCAATCCAAGAGTCGTTGCCCTTTAACTCCAATTTAAAAACCAATGCATGCCATTAACTGCAACAAAAAGAAATTAAGATTGCATAAAAACTAGGGCATGCACCAAAAAACAGATTTCAGATTTAGAATCAGCAATGTAGAAATATATAGAAAAAGTTCTGAAACCTCATGCAACAGAAAATGAAAAAAATATTATTCCCCAGTGTATTTAATCATTTACTCAAATCTTCTTTTACTTCTAAGTTTTGACAGGTTTTTGCCTTTTTTAAAAATGGAAATCACGTCTGACCAGGCAGTGGCGCAGTGGATAGAGCGTTGGACTGGGATGCAGAAGACCCAGGTTCAAGACCCCGAGCTTGCCAGCTTGACCACAGGCTCATCTGGTTTGAGCAAAAGCTCACCAGCTTGGACCCAAGGTCGCTGGCTCCAGCAAGGGGTGGCTCAGTCTGCTTAAGGCCCGAGGTCAAGGCACGTGTGAGAAAGCAATCAATGAACAACTATGGTGTCGCAACGGCAATGAAAAAACTAATGATTGATGCTTCTCATTTCTCTCTGTTCTTGCCTCTCTGTCCTTATCTATCCCTCTCTCTGACTCTCTCTGTCCCTGTAAAAAAATAAATAAAACATTAAAATAAAGAAAAGAAATGGAAATCACCACCTGACCAGGTGATGGCACAGTAGATAGTGTCAAACTGGGATGCAGAGGACCCAGGTTCGGAACCCCGAGATCACTGGCTTGGCGCAGGCTCATCCAGCTTGAACGCAGGGTCTCTCTGGCTTGAGTGTGGGATCATAAACATGACCCATACTGGCTTGAGCCCAAGGTCACTGGCTCGAGCAAGGCATCACTTGCTCTGCTGTAGCCTCCGGTCAAGGCTCATATGAAAAAGCAATCAATGAACTACTAAGGTGCTACAACAAAGAATTGCTGCTTTTCATCTCTTTCCCTTCCTGCCTGTCTGTCCCTATCTGTCCCTCTCTCTGTCTCGGTCACAAGAATAAATAAAAGTAAAATGAAAATCACCTCTTTATGATGAGAATTAAAGCTATAATTTTGACCTTATAAGTTGTTAAAAACAAAAGCTGTTTTTTCACTAATTGTCTAACTGGCTCCTGCTAATATAAAGGAATCTCTGACAATATCAAACTTTTAAATTGTCTATAATTATTATAGTTTAAATATCTAATGTTTCTAAATATTATTAATTTTATTTCTTTCCAAAATTCATGTTACTTATTTTTCATGTTTTACTGCAATGGAAAGAAAAAACTTCAAGGCCTCTTTCCAATCAATGTGTACTTTCTGCTTGCTCTTTACCATTAGTCTGTAAGTTTCAAATCACTCCCATTTTTAAAAGAAAAGAAATCCCTCTTGCCCTCTGTTCTTTAGCTATTTCCCTCTACTCCTCATCACGGTCATCGTTTTCCTTTGACCACCAAGCTTCAGGAGCCATCTACACTGTCTTCACTTCTCAGTCAATTAAATCCTAACTCATTGCAACATACCTCTGCCTCCCTTTCCACTGGAGGTGCATCTCAAATATCCCAACCGTCAAAACCAGATTCTTTTATAACCTTGAACTTCCTTAGTTGCTATCAACCTTAATACTCATCTTCCTGAAACTCCTCTCTTGGCTTATCTAATCCTATTCTCTCAGCTTCCCCTTTTGTCTCTCTGGCTATTCCTTTCTCTCTTCACTCTATTCACTTTAAGTGTTTCCTATAGCTTTCTTCTCAAACTTTTACTTCTCTTATTCTCCATGCATTCCAGGGTATTATATTTATATGTATGGCTTCAACCACTAGTGCACTTTACAAAGCTACAGGTCTAGCCAAAACCTCAAGGCTAAGGTTCAGATTCACAAACCCCAGTACAGTATTTTCCAAGACCCCTAGTAGATGCCTAAAACTGAACGGTACCAAATCTTACATATACTCTTTTTTTCGTATACATACATATTCATGATAAAGTTTAATTTACAAGTTAGGCACAATAACAGATTAACAACAATTAATAATAGCAGAATACTATAACAGTATACTACAACAAACATTATGTGAATGTGCTCTCTCAAATATAGTGCTGTACTCGCCCTTCTTGTGATGTTAGCTGTGTAAAGCCAGTAGTCACGGCCACCATCACAGCAGCCTTACCCATGCAGGTTCGCATTTGATTCGAACAGATGGCAATGAAACACAGGAGCCAAGAACTGGTGAGCCATCAGCTTTAATTCTAGCTTGCACCCGGCGGGCAAGCAAAAACACACTGGGCTCCAAAACCTACACATTCAGTGCTCACAAAGCTACTGACTTATCCGAGTTTCCTAGCATCAAAGCTTTCCAGCTCACCAGACTTATTCACCTCTGTTTCCCATCTCCTCCTGCACAAACTCTTCCTTAGCACTCTGCCATCTTGGCTGCTTCCTCTCCTCCATGTGGCCTTACTCTGCTCTCCTCTCTAATACCAACCTCAGGAATCCAGGAACCAAGAGAGAAAGCAAGCTCCCAGACTGCCCCAGTTTATAGCATAGAAAATCCAATTATACATTCAAGAAAGTCTCTGATACAAAGTCACCCATCTGAGGCATAATGGGATTCCTCCCTACATCACCACCCTACATCATCCAATCAGTCAAGGGCGTGGAGAAGAGCTTACTCTTAAACTAAGCCTTAGGCTATAACGACCCGGCCTGCCCACAGCCTGTTCCAGAACACACATTAATATCAACAAACTTCCATGTGGGCAGCGCCATCTTTAACAAAGTGAGCATATTATATTTTATCTGCCGAACAAGATGATAGAATGTCTATGTGATAAAATAAAGTGAGGTGTATAACATAAGCATTGTGATAAAGCATTAGGCTACTACAATGGTTACTTGAACACAAGCACTGAGATACCTCAACAGTCAATGTGATAAACAAGATGGCTGCTAAGTGACTATAGGGCAGATGGCATCCATGGTGTGGAAACGCTGGACAAAAAGGTGACTCATGTCCTGTATAGGACAGAGTGGGATGGAACAAGATTTCATCACACTACTCAGAACAGCGTGCATTTAAAACTTACAAACTGTTTATTTCTGGAATTTTTCATTTAATATTTTGGGACTACGGTTTACCACAGGTAACTGAAACAAAGAAAGTGAAACCACAAGCTTCTTCAAAGTACAGAAAATGTATTATATCTCAAAAACCAATAGTGGCTCACACTGGGACACCAATGTCCAACTGGACTAGAGCTAGGAGCATGATGGACATGTTGCAAGGCTTCACCTACGCCGAACCAATGCTCCTTTCAAAGCCACGACTGACTCAGAATGATGCTGTGTCCTCTTCTTAAGGAAAAGCCCTCCTACACACACACAATAATGAGACATCATGTGAGCCCACAGAGTGCCTAGAAGCTGAAGGAAAGTGTAAAGCCAGTAGCCGCGGTCAGGATCACAGCAGCCTGACCCACGCAGGTTCGCATTGGATTCGGACAGATGGCAATGAAACACCGGAGCCAAGAACTGGTGAGCCATCAGCTTTAATTCTAGCTTGCACCCGGCGGGCAAGCAAAAACACACACTGGGCTCCAAAACCCACACATTCAGTGCTCACAAAGCTACTAACTTATCCGAGTTTCCAAGAATCAAAGGTTTCTAGCTCACCAGACTTATTCACCTCTGTTTCCCATCTCTTCCTGCACAAACTCTTAACAAACTGGCTTCTTCCTCAGCACTCTGCCATCTTGGCTACTTCTCCTCCACATGGCCTTAATCTGCTCTTCTCTCTAATACTAACCTTAGGAGCCCAGGAACCGAGAGAGAGAGAGAGAGAGAGAGAGAGAGAGAGGGAGGAGAGAGCGAGCTAGCTCCTGGTCTGCCCCCATTTATAGCATAGAAAATCCAAACCTTTAATCTAATCTACAAACAAGGAAGTCTCTGATACAAAGCCACCCATCTGAGGCATAATGGAATTCCTCAGGAGAGTACACCACCCTACATTATCCAATCAGTCAAGGGTGTGGAGAAGAACTTACTCTTAAAACCAAGCCTTAGGCCATAATGACCTGGCCTGCTTACATTACAGCCTCTCCCCCACACCCATCCCAAGCATAAGGGCAAATAATATCACCTGGGTGACGGTGATATTATATTTTATCTGCCCAACAGAAAGTATTAAACTCAACATTTCTCCAAATCCCCAGCAATCGACGATCAGAAGTCAGAATCTCATTAAATTTAAGTTGGTTTTACTAATTAAAAAAAAATCAATAAAACAAAAAAGAAAGTGAAACCACAGGTAAGGGGGGCTACTATACCTATACTGGACATCCCCAATTGTATATCAAATAGAACTTCAAAACTAATACATCCAGCCTGAATAATGGTAGCATAGTGGATAGATGGTCAAACTGGGACGCTGAGATCCCAGGTTCAAAACCCCAAGGTCGCCAGCTTGAGTGTGGACTCACCTGCCTTGAATCCAAAGATCACTGGCTTGAGTAAGGGGTCACTGACTTGGCTTAAGCCCCCAAGTCAAAGCACATATGAGAAGCAATCAATGAACAACTAAAGTGATGCAACTACAAGTTGATGCTTCTTATCTCTCTCCCTTCATCACTCCCTTCCTGTCGTTCCTGCTCTCTCTCACAAAAAACAAATTAGTATATCCAAAATTGATCATCTTCCCCATCCCTAGTTTCTATCTTCATTCCAATATATCTGTTCTTATATTCTTTACCAAGTCACTCAAGCCAGAAACCTAAAAGGACAACCCAAAGCCAAAGCCTCACTCACTCCATACATCTAACCAATTAAATGTGGAGGAACACATGAGTTTATTTCCACTTTCTCTAGAAACTCCGCTACAGTGACGATAAAAGGAATTTTAAAAAAAAGGACATACTCAAAAAGACAAAGAGAATGGAAGAAGAGCTAACAGTAGAAGATAAATGTTAGTAAATTTCAGACCTACAAGTGAATAAACCAGTGGCAAACAAGAACATAGTAAAATGAAACCTAATTATATAAGGTAGAGATGAGGAAGTCAGAAAAAGCAAGCTAAACTATCTGCAAATTTCAAAAAGGTTTAGGAATTAGAGGTACCATTTAGCCCTCAAGGACAAGGCAGGGCATGAGGCAATGATAAAAATCTGTATTAATAGCAGTCAGCTCCCAAGACCTCTCCCAACCCTATGCATCAGGTGACTGCCCTGCCCCAGCCTCAAGAGAAGTCAGGTGGTTCATTTTCTGGACAGGTTGAGATCCTGGGCTCCAGAAAACAAGACAGACCTGAGGAGTAGGGAGTTAAGTGAGAAGCTACAATGAAAACAGGAGGATCCAGTGCAAATTGATACGCTACACAGTCAGATTTCTCTACTCTCCACTCCTACCAGTATACTTCCACCTCTGGCTCCCAGAACAGAGTTCATACCTTCCCCAAGAAACTAGAGGACTACTTTTTTAAAAAGGTGATCAGTCCAAGAGAATAATCTATAGATGCTGATACATGAGGACCCCCCACTCAGTCATTCCAGGTTGAAGGTTATCAGTTTCCAAGCTCCTCCTTCTACTACCCCATCCCCAAATTGACTTTCCAAACAGCTTTTCAGTGTTTCACTCTTGGATATAAATCAACAACCAAGAATCCTGAAATATTTTGGGAAAGTTTCTAAACATGGGCACCAAAACAAATGAGTGAATAAAAGAAGGAACTCAAAGAAAATCAGGACAATGCGCAGAGAAAAATAAAACTTTAAAAACTTGCCTGACCTGGTCGTGGCACAGTGGATAGAGCGTTGGACTGGGATGTGGAAGACCCAGGTTCCAGACCCTGAGCTTGCCGGCTTGAGCACGAGCCCATCTGGCTTGAGCGAAGGCTCGCCAGCTTGGACCCAAGGTTGCTGGCTCCAGCAAGGGGGTTGCTCGGTCTGCTGAAGGCCGGCGGTCAAGGCACATGTGAGAAAGCAATCAATGAACAACTAAGGTGTCGCAACGGCAAGGAAAAACTAATGATTGATGCTTCTCACCTCTCTCCGTGCCTGTCTGTCTGTCCCTATCTGTCCCTCTCTCTGACTCTCTCTCTCTCTCTCTGACCCTATAAAAAAAAAGAAAAAAAAAAACAATGATGTATTATAAAAAAAAAAAAACTTGAATAAAAAGAGATATTACATACACAAAGCCTCAAAAATTTAGCTCTACGTACTATTTCTCAGGAAGTTACTAGAAGTATTCCATTAAAACAAAGGTCTAAACTATAAAAAGAAAAGACACCTAAAAAATATGTCCCAACAAAAGAGGGAAACAATTCCTAAAAGTAAGATGAAAGAAATCCCAGTACAATAATTGTGAAGCAAGCCAAGAGAACCAGTCATGATGGAAACAAAAGAGAGAAGAACCTCAGGGAGAATATCAGCAAAGGGGAAAAAGGGAGGACTTTTCTTATAGCTGTCAGAATGATTCAGGCTAAACTAGCAAGAGGTACATAGAAAACTAGGCAAAAGAGGCCCTGGCCAGTTGGCTTCATGGATAGTGTTGGCCCGGCATATGAAGGCCCTGGGTTGACGACTCCCAGTCAGGGAACATAAGAGAAGCAACCATCTGCTTCTCTCTACCTCTCCCTCCCCCTTCTCTTCCTCTTTCCCTTCTGTAGACAGTGGCTTGATCGGCTTGACTGGTTTGAGGATCAGCCCCAGGTGCTAAGGGTAGCTTGGTTGGTCCTAGTATCAACCCCAGGCACATGTGGGAGCTTATCTCACTATGTCCCCTCCTCTGATGGATGGATGGGAGGGCGGGAAGGGAAGGAAGGAAGGGAAAGAAGGAAGGGGAGGGAGGGAGGGAAAGAAGGAAAGAGGGAGGGAGGGGGGGAGAAAGTAAGTGAGTGAGTTGTTTATCTCACTATCTCCCCTCCTCTGAGAGAGGGAGGGACAAAGGGGGAGGGAGGGAGGAAGGGGAAAAGAAAGGAGAGAGGGAAGGAGGGAATGGGAGGGAAGGGGAGGGGAGGGAGGGAGAAAACTAGGCAAAAGGAAAAAAAATTAAGCCAATTATTTTAAGGGATCATAAAAATTATGTAAGAAATGTATTTATTATTGGCTATGAGCAGTACTTATATAAAGATAATGCAAACACTGAACCAATTTAACATAAAGTGTGATATAGTTATATCAAAAATCTGGAGGAAAAAAAAAAAGAAAATCTGGAGGAAGAAGAATGTGTGCATGTTTGGGGAACTCAGTATGAGATAAATCATCTTCCACTAAACAAAGTCAATAGCTAATGTCTTTTAAAAAAAGTCAAGATACAACAGTAAAAATATAATAGTTTAGCTATGAAGGTAAATGTCAGGAGTTAGAAGTGATTGGAGGAATTAAGATTCAGAGATGGAGGAGAGATGAGACTATTTTTCACTGAAAGCCCTAAATTATGCACATTGACTACTTTCATAAAAAGTAAAGTAGGAAACAAAAGACCGCCTGACCAGGTGGTGGTGCAGTGGATAGAACGTCGAACTGGGATGCTGAAGACCCAAGTTTGAGACCCTGATGTCACCAGCTTGAGCGCGGGCTCATCTGGTTTGAGCAAAAGCTCACCAGCTTGAGTCCAAAGTTACTGGCTCGAGCAAGGGGTTATTTGGTCTGCTGAAGGCCCGCGGTCAAGGCACATATGAGAAAGCAATCAATGAATAACTAAGGTGTCAAAATGAAAAACTGATGATTGATGCTTCTCATCTCTCTCCGTTCCTGTCTGTCTGTCCCTATCTATCCCTCTCTCTGGCTCTCTCTCTGTCTCTGTAAAAAAAGAAAAAGAAAAGAAACAAAAAAGCAGCTTAAGTTTGTATCTCAGAAGTTATTACAAACCTGTAACAAATAGCTTTTTTATTTTTCTTAGCCAGAGAGAGAGAGAGAAAGTGAAGGACAGATAGGGACAGACAGGCAGGAAGGGAAAGAGATGAGAAACATCAATTCTTTGTTGCGGCACCTTAGTTGTTCATTGATTGCTTTCTTATATGTGCCTTGACTGGGGGGCTCCAGCAGAGTGAGTGACCCCTTGCTCAAGCCAGCAACCATGGGCTCAAGCCAGCAACCTTTTGGGCTCAAGCCAGCAAACATGGGGTCATGTCTATGATCCCACTTTCAAGCCAGTGACCCCGCACTCAAGCTGGTGAGCCTGCACTCAAGTCGATTACCTCAGAGTACAAACCTGGGTCCTCTGCATCCCAGTCCAATGCTTTATCCACTACGCCACTGCCTGGTCAGGTACAAATAACCTTTTGGCCCTTTTCTAAATGCAGATTTAGTGCAAAAAGTCTATTTACAGCTCTATTAATCACTTGTGCCCTGTGCTATATATAAAACATCTACATATTATATAATAATAATGACACCACCAGTAATACTGCTATTAAAAAAAAAAAAAAAGAAATCAACATTCGCAGCTACCATTTACTGAGTGTTTACAAGATGTCAGGCCATATAACAAAGCTTTAAGCACATAATCTCATTTAATCCTTACCATATACTATGATGAATAAATGGGATCACAAAAGTTAGGTAATGTGCCCAAGATGACACAGCTAGCAAATGAGAAAGCCTGGCTTCTAACTAGGGTAAATATTTGTTTCAACTTGCCCAGGACAGTATCCTGGCACAATGAACAGTGCCCTTAAGTTATCTTAGATGTAATGGTAAATTCTATGGTCACCCTGACTCTGACTCTAGAGCTTATGCTCTTAACCACTCATCTATCCTCCCTCTCTCAGGAAAGATGAGGGTGGCACAGCCCAGCTGTTAATACAAACAGCTCTGCAAGCAGTGCTCAATAATCAGGATATCTGGTTTCTTTAGCTCATACAGTATAGTTTACATACAGGGTAATTTCAGTTCCACGGACTTTAATTACCTGTCCCAGCAATGCCATGAGACGGGATGGAGGCACCACACTGACTTCCCCAGCTAAGGCCTGAGCAATTGCTGCTCTTCTCTTCTCTTTGCTACTTCCATCTGGGTATGCCTGAAAAAGGAGAAAGGGTAGCATTACTTATAAGAAATGGCTGCAAGATAGGAGTGTGCTTAATTAAAAAAAAAACAATAATCGTCAAGCAGAAACACTCAAAAAAGGAAACCATGAAAAGAAACTCCCGGTTGAACAGAGGGTTAATTAAATCAATTAGATTTTTAAAATGACTTTCCAATTCTACCCACTTGCATTTCAAAAGCATGAGCTGGGGGAGAACTGAGGTCAGTCAATCCACACTGTTATTTCTAAATAGAGTCCAAGTAAGCTACGTCAAAGAGAGGGTTGTTTTCACAGTTTTTGAAAAATCTGCAGAGCCAAGAATTCTTTTATAGTCTTTAGTAATTTCAGTGAAATGATCCCAGCGCAGAAGTTCCTTACTACCTCTAACTTAAATCTTTTTGACTTGGCAATTCTTTATCCTCATGGTTTCTGTGAATTTACCCTAAATTTCCATTATCCAGTGTCTATCAAATTCTTCTTCCTCCCATTTTGACTAGTCAAAGGCTGGGTGAGAAAGAATGAAACTATACACAAAACAAGGTTGTGAAAGAATAAAAAGAGTATCAGTCACCACATTCTACCAGGAAGCATAATCAGCTGAGAAGTAAAAGCATGAGCTTCTAAGAGCTGAAAGAAAGAGCTGGAAGGAAACTGCAATCATCAGGGTTAAGGGACACAAATGCACAGTGATTATACCAGCAGTCAGGTAGCCCTTAAGGGCCAGACAAGTAGTTGGGCTAATAAGGAAATGATATCAGAAAAAACTTTCTGCTTCTGTACTAATTGACACAAAGTCTAAAATGGGGTATGTGGGGAAGGGAAGACCCTCCAATACTCAGAAAACTGGACAAGATTAATCTCTTTAACATACGCAAATTTCAAACAACATATATAAACAGAAAAATATTATCAAAAATGAAATCAAAATCATAAAAAGTACCCAGAGAGTTAAAAAAGATTGCATTATCACATGTTTTCAAAATTAAAAACAGTTTATTTTCATTACCACAGCCATACCTCACGAGGATCAAAATAAGACCTGGCCAAGAGATTTTCCAGATGAATATACCGCTCTGGCTGCGTTTGTTTTAACATGATCATAGGATCAGTCTGTCTCAGGAGTGACCTGGCAGCCCCCAATTCACGGAGCTCTATCAATTCCAGAACAACCTAGAAAAGTGAAAGAAAATGGTTGTTTCAATGCAGTCTCTTAGTAATAGTTCTTTTCCAGTATTATTCCTTATGCAGAAATAGCCTGTCAAAGTGATTTCCTGTACTGAGAAATGCTCCTCCTTTTCAGGTGGACAACTGAAGTAATTGTAAGTAATAACTTCAATCCTTCAACTTCCACCTTCCATTTTTATCTACCAATCTCCTCTCCTTTCCAGCTACCTGTTCAGAATACAGATGCTGAAGAAAACTAAAGATAGCAGTATCTCCACAGGCTCCAGAGAAATCTTTCTCCAGGCACCAGAACTTTCTTTGGGGAATTACTGAATTCATGTAGATTGTAAAGAAATAAACCAACTACCCTATTTTTATAAACACTACATTCTTACGTCCAGAAATTCCACTCTGTTCTACTGTATATGTCATTTGTATGGTCTTTGTCCTGATTTCCTGGTCCAGAGCTTCTAAAACCCTGAAATTTTGCCAATGATAGGAGTATCCTTGTTATTAATGAGCCCCCTGCATCACATGTGAGTTTGTGCTAAAACGATAGCTCAGAAAGGGGGCTGGTTACCAGAAAAACCAACCATGTGATTGTAGGGTTTCGGCTTTGAGCCAACCCAATCTCCAGGGAGCTGAAGATAGAATGAAACCCCAATAAAAACCCCAATGGAGCTTCCTGGTTAGTGAATACATTCCTATGCCAGGTCAGAGAGACACAAGAGTTCATGGGAGAGGGCACTGGCAGCTGTGTTCAGGATGCTCCCAGACCACAACCTGCATGTCTCTTCCTTTGGCTGGTTACAATCTGTATGCCTGATAACAAAACTGCAATCACAAATATAGAGCTTTCGTGAGTTATGTGAGTCATTCTAGTGAATTATCAATTCTGAGAGGGTCTTGGGACCCCAAATTTGTAGTCAGTTAATCAGAACTGTGGGTGGCCTGAAACCCCAAGGTGTAACTGGTATATGAAGTTAAGGCAATGTTATGGAGAACTTAACCCCTAATTTGTGGGGTCTGCGTTAATTTTAGGTGGTTAGTGCCAGAAATGAATTGTAGTACACTAGCTGATATCAGAATAATTGATGTCAGAACAGTTCATTTAATGATCACTTAAGAAATACTTTCGCCCTAGCCAAATAGATCAGTTGGTTAGATCAATGTCCCAATATACCAAGGTTACAAGCTCGATCCCCAGTTGGGGTACATATAAGAATCAACCAATGAATGCATAAACAAATGGAATAGCAAACTTATGTTTCTCTCTCTGTCTCTCTCCCCACCTATTTTCTCTAAATCAATAAAAAAAAATTTAATTAAAATGAAATACTTTCAATTTGGGAAAATCTTGGCTTTTCCAAAAGAGAAAAAAATACAAAGTAGCACTCAAGCCTTGACAGTGTAAGTTTTAAGAACTATTACAGCCCTATAGTGCTTGAAGGAATGCTCACTAATGCTTCCCAGTCAGGAGGCCCACATTAACCAATCCACAGGAATTAGCATCACCTCCACTCTTACCTGTTCATAGAGGTCAATGAGGGTTTTGTCTGGCAATTTCAAAGACTGTATAGCCTGTAAAACAGTGTCCCAGTGGCCACTATTAATGTCAGCCACAAAACTCTCAATGCTGTCCACAGTATTCAGAGACACAGTAGTCTCCTCCTGTAAGGTGGCTAATGCCCGGTGTAAACTGTTCTCCTTCAGGTACTGCATGATAAGACGGATCACACTGGAAAAAGAAAGCAAGTCATCTAGTTCAGGGATCCTCACTCACCAGAGAGGCCACAAAATAAGCCCATGCCAGCTTATTTCTCCTATTTAGCCATCTTCCTTTCACTACCTACTTTTCATTTCTTTCTCATCTACAGGAAACTTTCCAAAAATCAAGGAATCTAAGTTCTAGGGGACTTTAGGGATCATCCAGTCCTATCTCCATCTCAGAAATAGGAGAACTTGGGGTTCAGAGAGGGGAAAATAATTTTCCCAATGTTTCAGTCAGCTAGAAAGGGAACTGGTACCAAAGTGACTCTCTTACTTTCAAGGCCAGATATCTTTTTATTATGCCAGGTTTCTCATTAATCCATAAAATTATATTGTTGCACACTTTACCAAAATATTTAAACCTATTCTAGTCGTTGACACAAATACTCTAAATGCTTGTAGGATGATTTGGTTCACTTTCTAAATGATAACCAAAAAACATGATTTGAGATTTTCTTAATACGGATTTGGTAATCCCTATTTAATCTTAATGATCCCTATTTACTTACACAAGTAAGTAGAGCTATACTGTATAGAAAAGTAAAGCAGCCTGACTAGTGGTGGTGCAGTGGATATAGCATCAACCTGGGATGCTGAGGTCACTGGCTTGAACACAAAGCTCTCTGGCTTGAGCAAGGGGCCACTGGCTCAGCTTGAGTCCCCTGGTCAAGGCATGTATAAGTAGCAATCAATGAACAACTAAAATGATGCAACTTGCAACTATGAGTTGATGTTTCTCATTTCTCTTCCTGACTCTCTCTCTCTCTTTTCAAAAAAAAAAAAATGTAAAGCAAAGCTACATGTCCTCACTTGCAAAAATAACATCTAACTACTGCCTTTATCACCAAATTTTCAGAAGTGAAATAAAAACATTGTAAATTTAGTTTCCCAAGAAAGTCAGATAATTGCCAAATACTGAGAATAAGCAACCATTTTCAACATGTCACAGTAAACTTATAAATTATTTATAGTTAAATAAATGTTTATAGTTTAAATTTCTTGATCTCAGATTTAATGAGTGTAGTAAAGAATCTATTTATATATACTATAAAAGTTCACTGTATGGGCCCTGGCCAGTTGGCTCAGTGGTAGTCAGCGAGAGCAAGGATGTCCTAGGTTCAATTCCCAGTCAGGGCACATAGGAGAAATGACCATCTGCTTCTCCTCCCCTCCCCGTTCTCTCACTCTCTCTTGCCCTCTTGCAGCCATGGCTCCATTGGTTCAAGTGCAATAGCTTCAGGCACTGAGAATGGCTCTATGGAGCCTCTGCCTCAGGCACTAAAAATAATTCCGTTGTGAGCATGGCACCAAATGGGCAGAGCATCAGCCCCAGACAGGGGTTACCAGATGGATCCCAGTTGGGTGCATGCGGAAGTCTGTCTATCTCCCCTCCTCTTGAAAAGAAGGAAAAAAAAGTTCACTGTATGATGCTGTGATACAGTGTTTTCATTCTCTTTCCTTATATGTGGCTCACACTGTCTTTCAACTGGACAGCGCTAGTATAAAGTCAGATTGTCACATGGAAGGAATTTTAGATTAGAATTTAATTAACTCTCTCTGAGAAGAAATAATCATAAAACAATAACCAATGTTTATTATGTTTTTAATATACCAAGTACTGTTCTAAGCATTTTAGACATTGATTGATATCCTCCTCAAAACAATCCTATGAAGTAGGTTATTACTATTATGTCTACATATTTTACAGATAAGGATCTCACTAAGTAACAGATAAGTGGGAAAATGAAGATTCAAACTGGCAATGTGGCTCTTGAGCATATATCCCTGACAGGAAAGCAAACACTCTCTTTTTAAAACCACTATAGACAGAAACTACTATTTGCAGTAGTCTTTTTTCTTATGGCTCCTTTAAGAGACACCCAGGTTTAGACCCCTGATATTTTAGTACCTGCCATATCCTCCTTACAACACTTCCATCTGCACTCCCAAAATAAGACACTCTTCCTGTAAAGATCTCTTACTTGGTGTAATCAAAATAAAGTTTACTTCCTCAAATATAATGGAATACATAAAGAGTTTAAAACCTGGGAGATTGGCTGGGATTTGAATCAAAGTTCTGTCACTGTGAGCTTGGGTGAGTCAGTTATCTCTGCCTGTTTCCTCACCTGTTAAGAAAATACCTACCCTGTAGGCTTGGTTAAAGAATTGACTATACTGCTTATAGCATGGCTAGCACAGAAAATACTTAGTAAATAGTAGCTATTACTAAGTACTAGTAGATAATAAAAACGTAGCACAGCCCAAGACTGGGCCACTATTATTCAGGTCCCAAAGCATGAAATTAATCCTTTCCAATTCCTGCCCTTGACTTAATTGTCTTTACTGCAGCATTCTATCATTCTTCTTTAATTTTCTCCACAATACTTATCACCATCCGTCAAGCCTCGTATTTCACTTATTGTTTTAGTCTGTTGTTCGCCTTCCCCAATCACTAAATACATTCTATGAGAGCTAGGATTTTTGTCTGTTTTGTTCACTACCATATCCCCCAGGATCTAGAATAGTACATAGTAAACTTCAATATTTGTTGAGTAAATAAACCTTTCATCCTATGGCAGGTCTCAGGACAAGTCTTCTCTCTTACTTACACACAGCACACAAATGTTAAGTCTGATGATTTAATTATTAAGTGTTGGTACGGGCACAGTGGAAGATGATGTCCTAGAAAAGTTCACTAAAGACCAATCATTAGTGCCACCCCCACCCCCTCAAACTATCATTCTTCTGGCCCAATATACAGATTCTGTCTCTCCTTTGTAGCTACACGGAGCTTACAGACGAATCAAAATTCAGCACCAGATAGAGCGTGATAAAATAGCTAGTCGTTTATTCATTGCAAAGGTAGTAATCGAGCCTCTACGCTGTGACAGGGACTGAGACAATAAGAAAAAGGAGGCTCTAGGTACCCATACAGGCCAGTAGAGTGGACAGAAAAACAGTGACAATACTGGGTTAAGTGATATGCAGAAGAAAGCAGAGGGGCCATGTAAGCACAGAAGAAACGAATCACATTTATTTAACGGGAGCAGGAAGAACAGGAAGGCTTAGAGTCTAAGCCACCCTGCGCAAATAATGAGACTGGATCCCAGAGTGGAAAGGGAATTTGATCAAAGAGCACGACAGGAGTCGGCAAAGGCCAGAACTCGGGTCTTCAAGGGGCATCCTTCTCCCGGCCCCGCACCGCCTCCCACGGGGCTTTGGGCTTCTCGTCCGCTACTTCCTTATGGGCCCGCCTTCGAGGCAGCCAGATGCAAGAAACGTCTTTGTGGGCAAGTAAATGCCCCTCCACTCCCTAGCCTCTCCGACATCTGCCCCTAAGCATCTTCTATTCCACACCCTTCTTTCCATCCCCCTCCCCCCGGCCACCGCAGGACTCACTCCGAGGACTCGATTTCGATCGACATTACGGTACACTCCCGGGCCCAGGCCCCAGTCCACTCTCAGACCTAGTCGCGCAAAACACCAACGCGACCTCCGGCGGCCGCCTAACGTCATTTCCGCTAGACGTCTTACGCCCGCCCCAGAGGTGGTGTACGTGAGGGGCGGGGCCTGTAGGGGCTGCTAAAAGCAGTAGTGGTACCTGCTCTGTAGATTTCTCCAATCTCTTCTCTGAAGGAAATCTGTGCTTAGAAGCACTGGTTTGGAAATTCTGCTCATTTGATGCAATTAGTTGATTAGATTTAAAGATAAGACTGAATTTACAATACTGGATGATATATAAAATTTTTTTTAAAAGTTTTTAGGGGGGCGAGACAGAGGGGGGGCGCAGACAGGAAGGGAGAGAGATGAGAAGCATCAATTCTTGGTTGCCTCACTTTAGTTGTTCATTGATTGCTTCCCATATGTGCCTTGACTGGGGGGCTACAGCAGAGCTAGTGACCACTTGCTCAAGCCAGCGACCCTACACTCAAGCTGGC
Source organism: Rhynchonycteris naso (assembly GCA_037038555.1). NCBI lineage: Eukaryota > Metazoa > Chordata > Mammalia > Chiroptera > Emballonuridae > Rhynchonycteris > Rhynchonycteris naso. The sequence continues at coordinate 38,088,364 of CM072996.1, read as the reverse complement.
GACCTCTGGGTTTTGAACCTGGGTCCACTGCATCCCAGTCCAAGGTTCTATCCGCTGCACCAACGCCTGGTCAAGCAGCGATTGATATCTTCTAAACGGATGGAACACTAGCCAGCATTTGCAGATAGAGTTAATTGAGAATGAATGAATGAATAATTTTGAATCCAAATTCACAGTTTAATCAGTCAAATTATGAAAAGTTTGGAACCCAGTTAAGATTTTCATACTCACTTGTAGGAAGAGCTAAATTACTTATAGCATTTCTAATTAAGTATTTAGTTGAAAAGGGTTTCACTTCAGGGGTAGGGTTCCTGGAAAAACAATGAAACCAAATGCAAATGTGGACAGGGAGATTTGAGACTCCTTTTAATAGACTTTAAACCTTGCATTATTAAATTAGAAGAGCTAAATGAAATATAGGGGTAGCGATGAATTTTATATAAATTTAAAAATATTTGCAGCACAATAAGAAATCTGTGTTGCACAAATTACCACTGAAATTATTTATTTGGAGATTTCCTGTTGGTTTTTAGTCTTACCTAATACTGTCTCCAAAATTTAGCCATAGAACTTTCCTGTAGCCTCTTAAATACTGCTTTTTTTTTTTCAAATCTTTCTCTATTTCTCATCAACCCTTGAAGGACATGATCTCCAAGTTGTGGGAGTCTAAATGTTTGCTCCAATATGTGGTGAGATAACTTAGATAAGTGTATGATTTCTGAGATATTCTTTCACTATCGTACCCCATGACACAACATAGAAAATTGTTATAGCATCTTCCTTGGAAAGAAGAGCCAGCTAATTTTCAACAATAGTATACACCTTCATTTTCTCTACCTAGTATTTGTCATGTTATTCTTACTTTAATTAAGGTTACTTCCCTATTTCGCTTATGCAAATATCTCCTCTATAATTACTTAACACCAGGTTTTAGTCTAGTGTCCAACACACCCATGCTTTTATTTTAATAGAATGGTTTCTCTTCTTATGGCTCCTATTAAATCCAAACTTATTATACGTAGACACAAGCATCTCATTACTTCATTATGTCTTTAGAAGTAATAGCCAAGGATTTACATATTTAAATACTTATTACTGAATTTTATAACAAATTTATTTTTTACTTTTATTAGGCTTTTTATTGATATTTTTCATATCTATGTAGATTATATTACCTATAAATTTCAGGACACCAAAGGAAATATTATAAAATATTTGGAGAGTCTTGACCAATTAGTACTTGAGAACATGTTGGGAAGATTTCATCAGAAATGATGCCAACATAATAATCCCAATCTGTATTTTTTTTCTTATTGATTGAGAGAGAGAGAGAGAAACATTGACCTGCCACTCCACCCATCCACGCATTCACCAGTTGACTCTTGTTATGTGTCCTAACTGGGGATCTAACCTGGAACACTGGCATATCAGGATGACACTCTAACCAATTGAGCTACCCAGCCAGGACTCCAATCTCTTATTTATTCTTACATTCTTTTAGAAAATAATATCTCTGTGATAAAGAGACATTTATTTAAAATAAGGCAATCACTTTGGTTTCACTTTAGTTTCTTTTTATTCAGTCAGTTACAGTTATAGGTAAATTGATTATTTTTTCTCTAAGAAATAGCATGTATTCTGTGATCCTATTTCATGAAAGCACAGGTATGCAACTCCTTACCTGCAATTATTAAATCTAAAAAGCTGTGAAAATTAAAGGTATTTTATAAATTATTTAACATCAAAATATGTACTGAATGAATTTAAGTGAAGCTATTTGCAATCCCTTAAACACCTCTGAGTGTGGATATTCATGTGTAGAAATGTTAATATATTTATTTATAGAGTACTGCCTAGATCCTGCTGGGAGATAGTATAAGGTGTACATAATATAAACCATGCTATCTTTTCAAAATACAAAACATTTCAAATTCCAAAATATGTCTAGCCTCAAGATTTTCAGAAAAAGTATTGTGAACCTATTCTTTCTATCTAATCTCCTGTTGTATGTATGAAAATTACTCTGGAATTATAGTCACCTAATATCATCTGAGTGATAGGATTTAGACTAATATTTCATTCTCTTCATTTCTCCACATCTTAAAATTCTTTTTTATAAGCATGTGAAAGTAAAATCTTTTTAAATTTCAAAAAGAAAAGTTATAGTACTGTAAGTGCAAATGTCAATTATCTGAAAAATTAACTTATATGAAAATTCAATATCTGATCATTGTACTTTCAGAGAAATAAAAACTGCCTCTAAGCCCTGCCAGTTGGCTCAGTGAATAGAGTGTTGGCTTGCCATGCAGATGTCCCAGGTTTGGTACCCAGCCAACGAACACATGAGAAGTGACCACCTACTTCTCTTCCCTTCCCTCTAACCCAGGGGTCCTCAAACATTTTACACAGGGGGCCAGTTCATTGTCCCTCAGACAGTTGGAGGGCCGGACTATAAAAGAAACTATGAACAAATCCCTATGCCCACTGCACATATCTTATTTTAAAGTAAAAAAACAAAATGGGAACAAATACAATATTTAAAATAAAGAACAAGTAAATTTAAATCAACAAACTGACCAGTATTTCAATGGGAACTATGGGTGCGGATGCATCCTGTGCTCCTCTCACTGACCACCAATGAAAGAGGTGTTCCTTCCGGAAGTGCGGCGGGGGCCGGATAAATGGCAGTAGTTTGGAGACCCCTGCTCTAACCCTTTTCTTTCTCTGCTCCTTTCGCAGCCAGTGGCTTGATTGGTTTGAAACATCAGCTTGGGTGCTGAGGATTGCTCCATTAAATAGAGCATCAGCTCCAGATGAGCCTTGCCGGGTGGATCCTGGTTTTTGTGCATGTGGGAGTCTTTATCTCTACTTCCCCTCCTCTCACTTAAAATAATAAATAAATAATTGCCTCTAAACTGAAGAAAAAGTGAGTAAACTAAGAAAACAATCCCATTTATAATTGCATCAAAAAAATTCCTTGGAATAATTTTAACCAAGGATGTAAAAGACCTGTACTCAGGATATTGTTAGACACTGAAGAAATTGAAGAAGATACAAAAAAGTGAAAGCATATACCATGTTTATGGATGTGAAGAATTAACATCATTAAAATGTCATACTACCAAAGCAATCTGTAGGTTCAATGCAATTCATATCAAGATACCATTGGCATATTTTACAGAAATAGAACAAATATTCCAAAAATTTAAATGGAACTACAAAAGATCTCAAATAGCCACAGCAATCTTGAAAAAGAAGAACAAAGTTGGAGGTATTATGCTACCTGACAGCAAAATACACCACAAGACCACAGTAATCTGAACAGCATGGTAGTGACATAAAAACAGTTGTGTAACCTGACTGGTGGTGGTGCAGTAGATAGAACATCAACCTGGGATGCTGAGGTCCCAGGTTCAAAACCCCAAGGTCCCCAGGTAGAGCACAGGCTCATTGGCTTGAGTGCAAGGTCTCTGGCTTGAATGTGGGATTAGAGACATGATCCCATGGTCACTGGCTTGAGCCCAAGGTTGCTGGCTTGAGCAAGGGGTCTCTGGTGCGGCTGGAGCCCCCTAGTCAAGGCACATATGAGAAACAATAATTAAAATGAAGTAACTACAAATTGATGCTTCTCATCTTTCTCTGGTCTCTCTCATCAAAAGAATAAATATTATACTGAGTGGTATACTTGAAACCATGTCAAAACAATAAATTAAAATTCAAAATTTTTTCAATAATAAATAAGTAAAGACAGAAATATATGCCACGACCAGTGCAGGGAAGTGAAGACCTGAGTGGGGGTGATGAAGGATTAGGAAAAACACAGAGACATAGATAAAGTTTGGGCCAGGTGAGACATTGTGATCTGATGAAGATGCAATGACACGAAGCCTGGAAACCCCATTCATTTTAAAAGCTTAAACAAGAGGGTATTGTGCTGGGGGGGTGGAGGTGATAGCAATGTAATGCTCTATCCTATAAGCATATCAGGGCAACCTGAGCCTGCAGTAGCACTGTATGCTTGCCGCCTGCTTTTGGCGCCAATGCCACAAACAGCCTCCAAGTTGTTTTAGTGACCTTGCCTTACCTGGTCACTCAAGGCTGAGCAGCACCCTTTCTCTGCTCTCAGCTGCACGCAGGCTGGACACATTCAGATGCAGTGGCTCTCAACACATATATATCAATGGAAAAGAATAGAGAGCCCAGAAATAAAACCACAACTTTATGATCAATTAATATTTTACGAAGGAGGAAAGAACATAAAATGGGGTAAAAAAGAGTCTATTCAATAAATGGTGTAGGAAAAATTGGACAGATACATGCAAAAAATGAAATTAGACCACTTTTTTTTTTTTTAGCAAGAGAGACAGAGACAGAGAGAAGGACAGATAGGGACAGTCAGACAGGAAGGGAGAGAGATGAAAAGCATCAATTCTTTGTTGTGGCTCCTTAGTTGTTCATTGATTGCTTTCTCATATGTGCCTTGACCAGGGGGCTTCAGCAGAGCCAGTGACCCCTTGCTCAAGCCAGTGACCTTGAGCTCAAGCTAGCAACCTTGGGGTCTATGTCTATGATCCTGTGCTCAAGATGGTAATCTTACGGTTTCAAACTTGGGTCCTCTGCATCCCTCCCATGTCAACGATTTATCCACTGTGCCACCGCCTGGTCAGGCTGGACCACCTTCTTACACCATACACAAAAATAAATTCAAAATCTATTAAAGACTTACCGGTATATGTAAGACTCAAAACCATAAAAATCCTAAAAGAAAGCATAAGCAGTAAAATCTCGAATGTTTCTCATAGCAATATTTTTTTCTGATATATCTCCTCAGGCAAGGGAAACAAAATTTTAAAAAATGAAACTATATTGCCTGACCAGGCAGTGGCGCAGTGGATAGAGCATCGAACTGGGATGCGGAAGACCCAGGTTCGAGACCCGAGCTCGCCAGCTTGAGCGCGGGCCCATTTGGCTTGAGCAAAAGCTCGTCAGCTTGGACCCAAGGTCGCTGGCTCCAGCAAGGGTGGCTCAGTCTGCTGAAGGCCCGCGGTCAAGGCACATGTGAGAAAGCAATCAATGAACAACTATGGTGTCACAACGGCAACGAAAAACTAATGATTGATGCTTCTCACCTCTTTCCGTTCCTGTCTGTCTGTCCCTATCTATCCCTCTCTCTGACTCTCTCTCTGTCCCTGGAAAAATAAAAATAAAAAAAATTAAAAATAAAAAAAAATGGAACTATATCAAGCTAAAAAGTTTTTTGTACAGCAAAGGAAACCATTAACAAAATAACAAGACAACCCACTGAATGGGAGAACATATTCACCAATGATACATCTGATAAGAGGCTAATATCCAAAATCTATAAAGAACTTCCACAACTCAACACAAAGAACACAACCAATCCAATTTTTAAAAATTTATTGATTAATTATATATAGAAAGAAAGATATTGATTTGTTGTTCCACTTATTTTTGCATTCACTGGTTGATTTTTTTTTTTTTTATAGGGACAGAAAGAGAGAGTCAGAGAGAGGGATAGATAGGGACAGATAGACAGGAATGGAGAGAGGTGAGAAGCATCAATCATTAGTTTTTTGTTGTGACACCATAGTTGTTCATTGATTGCTTTCTCACATGTGCCTTGACCGCGGGCCTTCAGCAGACCGAGCAACCCCTTGCTGGAGCCAGCGACCTTGGATCCAAGCTGATGAGCTTTTGCTCAAGCCAGATGGGCCCGCACTCAAGCTGGCGAGCTCGGGGTCTTGAACCTGGGTCTTCCACATCCCAGTCCAACGCTCTATCCACTGTGCCACCGCCTAGTCAGGCACTGTTTGATTCTTGTATGTACTCTGACTGGAGATTGAACCCACAACCTTGGTGTAACAGGATGATGCTCTAACCACTGAGATACCAAGCCAGGGTAAACAATCCGATTTAAAAATGGGCAAAGGACCTGAATAGATACTTCTCCAAAGAGGACATACAGATGGCCAATAGACAGATGAAAAGATTCTCAATGTCACTAATCATCAGAGAAATGCAAATTAAAAACACAATGAAAAAAAAAGAAACCACAATGAGATATCACCTCACACCTACTGAAATGGCTATCATTAAATCAACAAACAAGTGTTTGTGAGGATGTGGAGAAAAGGGAACCTTGGTGCACTGTTGGTGGGAAAGCAGATTGACACAGCCACTACGGAAAGAAGTATGAAGTTACCTCAAAACATTTAAAATGAACTGCCTGCCTTATGACCCAGTGATCCCACTTCTTGGAATACATCCAAAGAAACTTGAAACACTAATTCGAAAGAATATGTGCACCCCTATGTTTACAATAGCCAAGATTTGGAAGCAGCCCAAGTGCCCATCAGTAGATACAAAAGTTCTGGTACATTTACACAATGAAATACTATTTGGTCATAAAAAAAGAAGGAAATCTTACCTTCTTACAGCATGGATGGACTTGGTGAAATAAGCCAGTCAGAGAAAGACAAATACCATATGATTTCACTAATATGTGGACTCGAATGAACAAAATAAGCTAACAAAACAGAAACAGACCCCTAGATAAAGAGAGCAGACTGACAGCTGTAAGAGGGGAGGGGACTTGGGGGACTGGGTGAAAAAGGTGAAGAGATAAGGAGGTTGGGGGAGGTAGAAGAGGGTAAAGGGGGGATAAATGGTGACGGAAGGAGACTTGACTTTCGGTGGTGAACACACAATACAACAGACAGATGATGTATTATAGAATTGTATGTCTAAAACCTATATAACTTTATTAATGAATGCCACCCCAATAAACTCAATAAAAGTTGTTTTTTAAAAAAGAAAAGAAAATATGGTGGGAGGTGGTCGTAGCAGGGTGTAAACTATATTCTACCTGCATTGCTTGCTGCTTGAGAAAATCCCCAGGGCCAAGCAGCCTGTTTCAAGTTGGATCTTGTTATCTGTAGCTATGGCTGTGGTTTATACATCCACAACAGTCAAATCATCAGACACCACTCTAGAGAAATGAAACTTTATCATTATAGTTAGCAGCCACAGGTATATCCTCATCCTTTGTTTCTTAGACATATTGGATTTTTTTTTTTATCTCTGATGTCCCTGGCATCACAAACTCTCCTCATCCATGTTTCCCCTGTAATAACTGTAGTGAATATGACATTTTTGTTATCATACGTAATGAAGCTGCAATCTTCACCTTGTTAGGGAAGTTTTCCCCTCTTAACTAGCTCCTTATGTCTTCTGTATCCCAACTATATAATCCATCAATCTCCATATCCTTTCCATGCACAAAGCATTAGCTTTAGTCATCTTGCTGATTGCTTATTAGCCAGCTGATAAACTTTAGCAATTACTAAAGATCCATTTGTCTAGGAAATTTTGTTAACGCTTGACAAATAAAGTCAATCGCATCTCTCCTTACATTGTGTATGAATAAAGAGATCAGACAAGCACACAACTTTTTAACGTCTAAACCAGGCAGTTGTATTCATCACGAAGCTTCCCACTCCCAATTTGAAGTCTGAGTCACAGCCTCCTAGACCTTTTTTTCTGGTAAACAAATGGCCCAAGGAAATCCACTCTCCTGATCACATTTTCTTTCCAGAAAGCTGGCTCTCCCCGGAAGTTCCCATCTCCACAATCCAGCTCTTTAACCAGCAGAGGGCAGGCCGACCACAGAAAAGCTGTCATTGTAAACCCCAGCCTCCAGGTGTCCAACTGCATAGTAAAGAGGACAGATGTAGAACGATGTTAAGAACCTAACCAATACACAATATATGGGAATGAGAGCAGTAGTATTGAGTGCTTAAAAGCACAGATATTCTGGGTAGGAATCTCACCTCTGCCACTTCTTAACTGTGTCACTTTATGTGAGTTGCTTAAGTTTTCTGTCCCTTGGTCTCTTAATCTGTAAAATAAGGATAATGATAACACTGGGGAACAAAATTTTTGTTGCAACCACAAAAACACTGGTTCCTACCTAATTCGAGTGTACTGATCTCAAATCTGACATTAGTTTCTCTATAAGCTACAGTGGTTTTTTTGCAATTCAAGATTATAGGTTTTCATCTTATTGTAAAATTTTCAACATTTAAAGATAATAAAGTAGAATGTCTTCTTGGGCATCATCTTTGTGAAAATATAATAATTTATATAATGCAGTAAATACACTAATACCCTAAAAGATATAATTGCATCACAATTTGTTTACAGTTTTGAAATAGAACATATTAAAACATTTAATTTAATCATAAAATTTGCGCAAAACTTATTTAAATTCTATACAGGTAAAATTTGCATTTGTAGCTCTTGCGTTTGTGTACTTGTAGAGGACAATCTCGTTTGATGTTCCAGCAGTAGTCTGCCATCATATTTCTGTCCCATCACCCCTGATAATGCTCTTCCATCGTCTTCAGATCTTCATGAAAGTGTTCTCCCTGCTCATCACTAACAGCTCTAAGATTTTTGGGAAATTTATCAAGGCGACTGTTCAGGAAATGAATCTTAACGCTCTTGTTACATCCAATGTCACAGAAAGCAACAGCATCCTTTGAACCGGAAGTTCATAGTTATCTGCTTTTTTGTTGCCAAGGAAGTTCTTTGTAACTGCCACAAAAGACTACCATGCTGCTTTCTCCTCCTTATTCATCTTCCTGGCAAATTCTTCATCACGTATGAGGGTTCGAATTTGAGGTCCATCGAATACACCTGCTTTTATCTTCTTGAAAGACAAGGCAGGAAAAGCAGAAATAATATGTTGAAAGCATTCACTTTCTCTATTCAAAGCCTGAACAAACTGCTTCATTAAGCCAAGTTTGGTGTGAAGTGGGGAGAAAATGATCCTGTCTCAATTAACTACAGGTTCATTCACAACATTTTGCATCCCTACTTCCAGATCTTCACGTTTTGGCCACTCCTTCTGTGTCCAGTGTTTCTTCCAAGTTCGGGTGTCCCACAAACACAGAAAACAAGGATACTTCATGAAACCTCTCTGTTGTCCTAGCAGGAAATTTACCATATTAAGATCCACACAAATGATCCAGTTATGCTTCTAATATTTCAGAAAGTCGAGGACAATTCTTATGTCATTATAATCTTCTCGCAGATGAATTGAATAACCAATCGGAACCACTGCATAAACATTACCGTTGTGTAGGAGAACACATTTCAGACTCCATTTAGAGCTGTCAAGAAATAGCCGCCATTCTGTTGGACTGTAAGTGGTAACACCTAGCTGGCTGAGAGGACTACTGACATCATAACAGTAAACAAAGTGTTTTTCTTTGTAAAAAAAGTCCACAAAAATTTGTTCATGCTTCCTGAAATGGGATACTTTAGCTCAGGGGTGCCCACACTTTTTCAGCTTGCGAGCTACTTATAAGATGACCAAGTCAAAATGATCTACCTACAATAAAAATGCAAAACATAAATTTATTTCTTCTCTATTATCATTATTTAAGTTATTATTATTACTATTTAATATTGTGTATTCTTCTTTCACCTTTCTCCTTCTCAGCTCTCTTTTCGGAGGAAAGCCAGTGTCATAGTTTTTATGAACAGTCCGAAAAAGCGGCTCCACATTTCCCTTCTTTGGAATAGCAATGGCACACAGACAGATAAGGCAAACGCACTTAGAATATGACATAGTGAAAAAAATCCCCTCCCATTCTGTATGAAAGCGGTAGGTTTTAGGCTTCTTACTAGGACCAGCTACAGCACTCATTTTTATACCCTTTGTTGTATTTAGTTTAAATAAATTGAAGGCTAATGACGCAGCAATGTAACTGAACAAGTTAGCGCAGTTTAACGCGCTGTGTAGGGTGTCAAAAGTTCAGACGTCAGATTGGCTACCCTGTATGCCAATCAAAAGACAAATGTCACCTCACCAGGCGGTGGCGCAGTGGATAGAGCGTCGGACTGGGATGCGGAAGACCAAGGTTCGAGACCCCGAGCTCGCTGGTTTGAGCAAGGGCCCATCTGGCTTGATTGAGCAAAAGCTCGCCAGCTTGGACCCAAGGTCACTGGCTCCAGCAGGGGGTTGCTTGGTCTGCTGAAGACCTGCAGTCAAGGCACATGTGAGAGAGCAATCAATGAACAACTATGGTGTCTCAACAGCTATGAAAAACTAACGATTGATGCTTCTCACCTCTCTCCATTCCTGTCTGTCTGTCTGTCTCTATCTATCCCTCTCTCTAACTCTCTCTCTGTCCCTGGGGGGGAAAAAAGAAAGACAAATGTTGTTTTAGATTTTTTTTTTTATTAATTCATTTTGAGAGAGATAGAGAGAGAGTGGGAGAGAGAAGGGGGGAGGAGCAGGAAGCCTCAACTCCCATATGTGCCTTGACCAGGCAAGCACAGGGTTTCAAACTGACAACCTCAGCGTTCAAGGTCAAGGCTTTATCCACTGGGCCACCACAGGTCAGGCGACAAATGTCCTTTTAATGTCATGTGATCTACCCACACTTCCTTCGCAATCGACCAGTAGATCACGATCGACATATTGAGCACCCCTGCTTTAGCTGACCTGTGAAATACATTCTTTTCTTAAAGCCTGGAGGCTAAGAACTCAGCTGCTTTCTTTGATAGGACCAAATCTCTTACTAAGTCATTCAATTCGGGTTGGCTAAACTGCTGAGGGGTTAATGACTGCTTGGCATCAGAAGAAGACCCTTCAGATTCTACAACCATTTCCTCATGAATCTTATCAAAATACACTTGATCACCATGTTCATTTTCTTCGTCCTTAGAAGAAATAAAACCATTGAAAACTGGAACCGAGAGTGTCTCAGAGTGTGGGATAGGTCTTATTGCTGAAGGAATATTAGGATATGAGATCATATGCCGTTGTTTCTTGCCGATACCCTTTGTATGGATCAGACAGAAATAACAGTCACTGCTGTGGTCCTTAGGTTCACACCAAACCATGGGAATACCAAAAGGCATTCCTTTGTGTTTTCCTTTTGTCCAGTCATGAAGCATTTCCTCACAATTATGACACACAGTATGAGGAGCCCAATTCTTGTCTTGATCGCCAATGGGAACTTGAAAATAGGCAATATATGCACGTGTCACAAATGATGAAATATTGCGCCTTTGACTTTGAAGTGTGTAACAGCCACATATATAGCAGAAGGTGTCAGGACTATTCTTACATTTACACCTACTCAAAGAAGCCATGATTCAATCTTAAAAAATAAATGAGAGGGTGCTTTATCAGATAATAATTTTTTACATTTAAAAACAACTACAATTATGTCAAAGTGATGTTTGTAAAACATTAATTGCCTTGTGGTTATGTTCAATCCAAGAGTTGTTGCCCTTTAAATCCAATTTAAAAACCAATGCATGCCATTAACTGTAACAAAAAGAAATTAATATTGCATAAAAACTAGAGCAAGCACCAAAAAAATGGATTTCAGATTTGAAATCAGCAATACAAATATATATAGAAAACATTCTAAAACATCATGCAACAGAAAATGAAAATATTGTTACCCAGTAATCCCTACTTCCAAAGTCATGAGATAATACATATAAAACACTTAGAGCAGCGCTTGGCATATAGTAAGCTCTGAGTAAGAATTTGTTATTGTTATTATATATTAAGAAGTAAAAGCTCTTCTCTTACTTATGTTGCTTTTTTTTATAAAAGAATTTATTCATTTTAGAGAGGAGAGAGCAAGAAGGCAGGGAGGAGCAGGAAGTATTAACTCCCATATGTACCTTGACCAGGCAAGCCTAGGGTTTCAAACCAGTGACCTCAGCGTTCCAGGTCAATGCTTTATCCACTGAGCCACCACAGTCAGGCTCATTTATGTTTTTTAACACAATAAGAAAATTAATATTGAAAGTCAAAATAAAGTCTGTTTCGGAGAGAGGGACTCCACTCCTTTTTGGTGCGATGCTGCTCTCACAGGTGTGTTTGTCCTCTGCTCATGTGCAACCAGAAGGTGGATGGCTGGTCCCCTATTATATTTCACTTTGCCTTGACCCCTAGAATCCCTGTCCAGTTCAACCTCCAGGCATAAAGCCATAAAGCTGGGTGTGTTGGCAGCACCGTTTTTACACAGAAGGGTTCTTCCCACAAACCTGGGCTTGGATGGTAGGCCAGGTTGGAAAGCCCAGTTCCCCACACCATGCCTGTTAGGACTTGTGGTTCCAGAGGTTACCCTTAGCACATCTTTCATCTGGAACCCAAGCAAATGGAATCTGCAGGGCGAGGCCAGCACAATGTATATCCTACTATGTATCCCCCACAGGGACTTCTCATTGTTGTCCTTTTTCTTAAATAGCATTTCTGATCTCCTTTTCCAGACTACTTTCCTTCAACCTCCAGAGACTCTAGGACATAAGGACTAAATTTATACTGCTGGATTGCTTGCCTTTCTTTATCTACATCAAGGGGAGGGTTTCAACTTAATTCCCCATATTATACCTACTCAGAGAGAGGACTAGAATTCCCTACTCTCCAATTGTAATGACTACCTTTTGGGATATCTGGCCAATTCACAATTCTTTCTTCTACCTGTGGTGTTCCAACTACCCTCAGGGGTGGGTCTGGTACAGCCATATTTTACCAGGTACTTTTATTTCCACCATATCTAAATGGACTGGTAGTAGACACTGACCCAAACTAAGCTAATAGGATTCTCTCTCCCAGTTATTAAGAATTAGGATCAGCATGACCAGGCAGTGGCGCAGTGAATAGAATGTTGGCCTGTAATGCTGAGGAGTCAGGTTTGAAACCCCGAGGTCGCCAGCTTGAGCGTGGGCTCATTTGGCTTGAGCGTGGGCTCACCAGCTTGAGCGCAGGGTTGCCGGTTTGAGTGTAGGACCACAGACATGACCTAATGGTCTGTGGCTTGAGCCTAAAGGTTACTGACTTGAGCCCAATGTTGCTGAGCAAGGTGTCACTGGCTCAGCTGGAGCCCCCCAGTCAAGGCATATTAGAGAAAACAATCAATGAACTAAAGGAGCTACAACTATGAGTTAATGCTTCATATCTTCTCATCTTTCCCTTCCTGTCTGTCTGTCTCTCTCTCTCTCTCTCTCTCACTAAAAAAAAGAAAAAGAGGAATTGAGATAAAAATATTTTAGTTCTGATATGCTGAGGAGGTGTGGGTGGTCACTTTCTCTTGCGTGACTAAGGAGCAAAGAGTCAGGCTGCAGAGGAAAGAATAAAACCAGCTGCACAGAGAAAAAGAGAGAGAAGAGCAATCAAGAGTGCTGTCTGGGTTTCTGACAGCTTTTCTTCCTCGCAAAACTCTCTGTGGCAGGGACATTTTTTTTAGCAGCTTTATTTTTTTAATATAATTTTTTCTAATTTATTGACTGGTGTTTTAGAGAGAGGAGAGAGAGAGAAAGGAAGGAAGGAGCAGGAAGCATCAACTCATAGTAGTTGCTTCTCATATGTGCCTTGACCAGGCAAGTCCAGGGTTTCAAACCAGCAACCTCAGAATACCAGGTCACCACTTTATCCACTGTGGCCCACCAGTCAGGCTGCCAGGGAATTTTAATATGTTGTCTTACAGGTGAGGAAACTGAGGCACAGAACAATAACAATGCTGTTCTAAGAAGAACACAGCTTCGGTCATCCTAGTTGTGCGAGCTGGTAAAGGATCCCTTTTGGTCTCCTTAAGCTGGTTTGGGTTGGTATTCTGTCACTTTTGTGTACTGACAAAAGAGAACTGCAATAGAATCTTTTGACAAGAGACTTGGCTATGAGAAAGGACACCAACATACAAGAAAAGGAGATGAGAATGGGTGCAAGTACACACAAGTTTGAAGGTGAGAGGGGCAGAAAATGGAGGAAATTCACATCCATTAATCTGGGGCAGGGGAGGTTCTGAGAGGTGTTAGGGGGCAAGGTCTTTGCTGAGATAAAATATAAAGCACTTGGGGTGGGGTAAGGGGTGGAACTGAAATAAAGAGGAGAGGGCCTGACCAGGTGATGGCACAGTAGATAGATGATAGAGCATCAGACTGGAACGCAGAGGACCCAGGTTCAAAACCCCAAGGTTGCTGGCTTGAGCACAGGCTCACCAGCTTGAGCACGGGGTTGCTGCCTTTAGTACAGGGTCACTGTCTTGAGTGTGGGATCATAGACATGATCCCATGGTTGCTAGCTTGAGCTCAAAGATCTCTGTCTTGAAGCCCAAGGTTGCTGGCTTGAGCAAGGGGTCACTCGTTCTGCTGTAGCCCCCAGTCAAGGCACATATGAGAAAGTAATCAATGAACAACTAAGGTGCCGCAACGAAGAATTGATGCTTCTCATCTCTCTCCCTTTCTGTCTGTCTCTATCTGTCCATTTTTCTGACTCTCTTTCTCTGTCTCTGTCAAAAAAAAAAAAAAAAGAGGAGAAGGAAGGCAATTTGTATCAGAAGAATCCCAAGGTGTGATTATAGGTGATTAGTTTTAGGTGAACTTTTCCACCCAGCTGTATATGATTTTGCTCCAGAAAGACTCAACTACATTGCTGGGCATTACCTGGATGCAGTAAAATATAAAACAGAATATGCTAGAAAGTTAGGACATTGAGGGTGTCAAGGAGAATGCTATTAAACTGATACACTGGAGTTCAGGGCTGAAGAGGATGGGGAGTTGTGAAAGGCTGGAGCAGTAAGAGCCAGAATGTGATAGAACTAGAGAGAGGGGAGGGCCTGAAACATAGGATTTTGAGACTTCTTTCACTGATGACAAGATTCAGGACATGATCACAAGACAGACTGGCTGAAGTATGGTGACAGAGAGATGTTGGAGAGAAATCATGTAATTGGAAGACTAAATACATATAAACATACTAGGTTAGAAACAAATGTTAACATATATTAGAAATACTCAGACATAGGACACAATACAGCCCTCCCCTATGCTCCTTCCCAGCATACAACACAGACAGGTACACACACAGGGACACAATAACATGTACATACACAGATATGGAGTACATACATATATAGAGACACAAGTAATCATGTGACAGGCATGGAAACTTAGACACACACATGCATACACACCACAACTTTGTGACTTAAGGGAGTAGATTTTCCCCCTGAGTATTGTATTTCTTGTTGATTCTGGCCACATATCCAGTTCTTAGAAAAGAAACATGAAGCCTCTCCCAAGTTAGAAACAAAGACATAGCACAGCACAGCCCTGGCTCACCAATCCAGGATGTCTACCTTTGTCTCCCTGGAACTGGAGTTCTAGTCCAAATGCTGCCGCAGGGGTTTCTAGTCAAGGGAAACAAAGTCTTCCCAGGCACAGGATAGCCCTAGGACAATTGACCCAAGATAGGCAGATAAGTTCTGGCACCTAGAGCCCCCATCTTCCCCAACTTAAGCATCTCTTTTCCAGATAGGTCAACCTCACCTTACACAGTGGCCTGCTGGGGAAAGGGAACAAAGGTGAGAGGGTTGAGGCTACAGAGACATGTAGAAATGAAGGCTTCATCCAGAGGAAAATTGGGAGCCAAGAGTATTACTAAACAGGAGAATGACATTAAAATTTTTACTTTAGAGTTCCCAACATTTAGAATAGTGCTGGACACATAATAAATATGAATGGCTCTGGTGGTTTTCAATAGAAGGGGTTGGAAACTTGTGACCCTACTGGTAGGAACCCCACTCAAGAGCCTCATATCAGGTGAAAGTGGATGGGGGCTTAGTTTAGGGCAAAGGATAACGTAGGACTGAGTAGAGGAAAAAATGGAAGTGACTATGAATGTGATAAGAAAGGCTGGCTATAACTTTTGACTCATGCTAGTTCAAGCACAACTGAGAAGCAGACATAAAAATACAATTTGTTCATTTTCCTGAAATACATGTAAATATACCTGTCATGAGGATGGCAAATATATACATCATCGTAAGCATCCCCATCAGCATACAAACATGCTCTGATAACTCTCACCCTTAAAATTCTTCTTTGACCTGTATCATCCCTCTTAATCTCTCACCTCATTTCTCTGCTTTCCTTCATAGCCAAATTCCAGAAGGAGTTGCCTCTCAAATGCTATTTCTATTCCCTCACTCCATTCACTCCGAACCTATTCTAACCTGACTTTCATCTCTATCACTCCATAAATCCTGCTCATGTCAAAGTCACTGATGACTTCCATGTTGCCATAAACAGCAGGGACATCTAGGTCCTCATCTTGAGAAAACTGAGGTTCAGAAGGATAAGTAGATTTCACTTGCAATTTCTTCTTGCAATTTGGTCCAGCCCTCCTACTGAAGACAGCTGTAAAATATGAAACAAAATCTGCTATAAGGCACAGAAGAGATAATAAATTGGTGTTTGGAACCACTTTTTCCCTGGAGGATATTTGTCAATGCCAGAGTGGCTGACCAAGAGGCAGGCGGCCTTTTGGAATACAAGGACAGTAACTGCAGTTTAGGGATGGTCAAAGTGAGGAGTCCTGATGAACCTCCCTTGTGTTAAGATACTGAAAGACTGAACCTTAGAAGTTAAAGTGAATTAAAAATAGATAGACCCGTCTGACCTGTGGTGGCGCAGTGAATAAAGTGTCGACCTGGGAACACTGAGGTCGCCAGTTCAAAACCCTGCACTGGCTGGTCAAGGCACATATGGGAGTTGATGCTTCCAGCTCCTCCCCCCCCCTCTCTCTCTCACTCTGTCTCCTCTCTAAAATGAATTAAATAAATAAATAAATAAATAAAAATAGACAGACCCTTGTATCAAATGGAAGCTCAAGTAATTTGAGGAACCCTCAGCTTCAAATCATTTCAATCCTTGAAATTGAAATAAGGTATTCAAGAATGCCAGAGACTCTCAAGAGCCTGGCAGAAGCAAACTTAGCCTGACCAAGTGGTGGTGCAGTGGATAGAGCATCAGACTGGGATGCAGAGGATCCAGGGTTGAGTGCGGGCTCACGTGGCTTGAGCAAGGGCTCACTAGCTTGAGTGCAGGGTCACTGGCTTGAGTGTGGGATCATAGACATGACCCCATGGTCACTGGCTTGAGCCCAAAGGTTGCTGGCTTGAAACCCATTGTCACTGGCTTGAACCCAAGGTCACTGACTTAAGCAAGGGGTCACTTGTTCTGCTGGAGCCCTCTGGTTAAGGCACATATGAAAAAGCAATCAATGAAAAACAAAGGTGCCACAATGAAGAATTGATGCTTCTCTTCTCTCTCCCTTCCTTCCTGCCTGTCCCTATCTGTCCCTCTCTCTGTCTCTATCACAGAAGAAGAAGAAGAAGAAGGAGGAGGAGGAGGAGGAGGAGGAGGAGAAGAAGAAGAAGAAGAAGAAGAAGAAGAAGAAGAAGAAGAAGAAGAAGAAGAAGAAGAAGAAGAAGAAGGGGAAGGAAAAAAGAAATAGCAGCAGCAGCAAACTTAAATCTTTTTTTGGAGGAAGACTTCTCAGGCCTCAAATTATTGCTATAAATATTTTTTCTTTTTGCATTGAGTTTTGCAAACACAATGTCCTATGTATAGACAATAGAACATAAACAAAACCCAGGAAAATCAATAGACAATAGAAATAATCCCACAGAAGCTCCAAACATTGGAATTATAAGACACAGACTTTAAAGTAACTGTTTACTGCCTTACCAGGCAGTGGTAAGTGGATAGAGCACTGACCTGGGATGCTGAGTGGTACAGTGGATAGAGCACTGACCTGGGATGCTGAGGACCCAGGTTTGAAACCCCAAGGTCACCAACTTGAGCATGGGATCGTCTGGCTTGAGTTTGGGGTCACTAGCTTGAGCGTGGGATCTAGACATGACTCCATGGTCTCTGGATTAAGCCCAAAGGTTGTTGGCTTGAGCATGGGGTCACTAGCTCAGCTTGAGCCCCTTGGTCAAGGCACATATAAGAAAGAAGTTGATGCTTCTCATCTCTTTCCCTTCCTGTCTGTCCCTGTCTGTCTGTCTCTTTCTCTCGTTTAAAAAAAAGAAATTAAAAGTAACTGTTTACCATGTTCAAAGTAAAGACTGAGAATTTCAACAGACAACTTGGAACAATAAAAATAAAAAAGAACTAAATGGAAATCCAAGAACTAAAAATACAATAATTAACCATAAGAAATCATGGATTGGCTTACCAGTCCATTTAACAAACTAAAAAGAAAATTCATGAATTGGAAAGTAAATAATTAAAAACAAACTAAAAACAGTCTCCCACATCGAGCTAGGCTGCAGACCTCATTTTGATGTTGGAGCTGAGCCCCACTGATCAGGAAGATCACAGATGTGTTGTTTGCCAACTTCACCAACATGTTGGGTATGTCATTCTCTATTACTACATGGCAGTCAACAGTTCTGAGAAGCAGGAATAAAAGTAGCACTTTCTCTGCCCCAGAGTTCCAGGACATAGTCTGAGGCAAGATGAAGGGTATGAGAGGCCTTCACACTTCATTTCATCCCTTCTACCCATCACAGTATATAAAGCAAGTACACCTGGATTTTTCCAAACAAGTTTTACTTCCTCCAAGTCTTCCTTAACCCTGTGGAACAAAAGTTGCTACTGCAAGGGCTCAGTATAGGGGCTGCTATCTTTTCTACTCCCTCCTCCCAAATAAAATAAAATGATAAATGCAGAGAAACAAAAGTATGGAAAATACAAAGGAAAGGAACAATTCATAAAGGGTGTGATGAAAAGATCTAACATGGCCCTAGCCAGCTGGCTCAGTGAATAGAGTGTCAGCCTGGCATGCAGACATCCCAGGTTCAATCCCCGGTCAGGGCACACACGAGAAGTGATCATCTGCTTCTCTTTCCCTCCCTCTCTACCTCCCCTCTTTTCCTCTCACAGCCAGTGTCTTGATTGGTCCAAGCATCAGCCTTAGGCACTGAGGATAGCTCGGTTGATTCAAGCATCAGTCCCAGATAAGCTCAGGAGATTTGAGCATCGGCCCCAGACGAAGGTTGCTGGGTGGATCTCGGTCAGGGTGCATGCAGGAGTCTCTCTATCTCCCCTCCTCTCACTTAAAAAGAAATAAATAATAATAATAATACAAAAATAAACTGTGTTTCACAACTGTAAACCTACTTTTGCCCCACCCTGTGTATAAATAAAAACATATGAAGCAATCAGAGGAATGTGAACACTAACTGAATATTTGGTATTAAGAATTGTTCTTTTAATTATTATTTTTGTGTTTTTAAAAGGAGTATTTATCTTTTAGTAATAGACCCTGAAGTACTTACAGATGAAACATTATGATGGTAGATCATTGTTTTGAAATAATCTGAGACTGTGGGGAAGGGAGGAGTGAAACAAGTCAAATAGATGCTGATAAATGTTGAAGTTAAATGATGGGTACAGAGTGTCATTATATCAGTCTCTCTATTTTCGCATTTGTTTGAAATTTTCCATGCTAAACATTTTATCCAAAAAGAGTGAAGGTCAAATAAAGATATTTTCAGACAAACGAAAACTAAGAAAATCTGTCACCAGTTGAGCCACAATGTTGTCCAGTCAAAATGAAAATGATTCCAGATGGAAGCTTGAAAATGCAGAAAACAGTGAAGAGCGTAAAAATGACAAATATGTGGGCAAATTCTAATTGGTACTGACTGTGTAAAACAATAATAATAATAATAATCTCTTGGGAGTTTTCAAATATGTAAAATTAAAAATGCATGGCAATAATAACATAGAAATCAAGGAGTAAATGGATGGAAAATGTTCCAAAGTATTTGTATTGTCCTGGAAGAAAGTAATATCCTATTAGAGTTCAATAAGTCAAGGACGGATGTGGTAATCCCTGCAATAACCGCTAAAGGAATAGAAAAGAATGCACAATTTCTAAGCCAATTGAGGGGGAAAAAAAGAAAATTTTAAAAATGCATAATCAATTTAAAAGTAATGCAGGAAATGAGAGAACAAAGAATATAGAGCATGTGAGACAAATAGAAAGCACTTAAAAAATGATAGATCAAGACAAACACATCAATAATTACTTTGAATGTAAATGAAAAAAAATTTCTCCGGTAAAAATAAAAAGATTAAAGATGGATTAAAAAAACAAACAACTATATGCTATTTACAAGAGATCCAGGCCCTGGCCTGTTGGCTCAGCAGTAGAACATTGGCCTGGTGTGTGGATGTCCCAGGTTCAATTCCCAGTCAGGGCACACAGGAGAAGTGACCATCTGTTTCTCCAACCTCCCCCTTTCGTTTCTCTCTCTCTCTCTCCTCCTATAGCCATGGCTCTGTTGAAGCAAGTTGGCCACAGGCACTGAGGATGGCTCCATGGTCTCACCTCAGGTGCTGAAATAGCTCAGTTGCTGAGCAACAAAGCAAGGCATCAGATAGGCAGAGCATCACCCCATAGGGGCCTTGCCAGGTGGATCCCAGTCAGGGCACATGTAGGAGTCTGTCTCTCTGACTCCCCACTTCTCACTTAAGAAAAAAAAAACAACCCAAGAGATGTAGGTAAAACATAAGGATACAGAAAAGTTAAAAGGATGGAAAAATATAGACTGTGAAGACTAACTGAAAGAATGCTGAAATAGCCATATTAATATCAGAGAAAGTAGATTTTCTCATATCTTTTAAAGTGTATAAGCAATGATTTTTTTTTAGTATATTCACAAGATTATGCAACCAACACCACTATCTAATGCCTAGAAAAGTTGGCTTTAAGGCAAAAGCTTTATGCTGAGAAGATATAATATTTCTACATTTGTAACCCTCTAATACCATAGACTCAAAATATAAAAGGTAAGAATCAATAAAATTACAAGAACCTGACCAGGCGGTGGCGCAGTGGATAGAGCATTGGACTGGGATGCAGAAGACCTAGGTTCAAGACCCCGAGGTCGCCAGCTTGAGCGCGGGCCCATCTGGCTTGAGCAAAAGCTCACCAGCTTGGACCCAAGGTCGCTGGCTCCAGCAAGGGGTTGCTCAGTCTGCTGAAGGCCCGCGGTCAAGGCACATATGAGAAAGCAATCAATGAACAACTAAGGTGTTGCAACGGTAATGAAAAACTGATGATTGATGCTTCTCACCTCTCTCCATTCCTGTCTGTCTGTCCCTATCTATCCCTCTCTCTGACTCTTTCTCTGTTCCTGTAATAAATACATACATACATACATACATACATACATACATACATACATACATACATACATACATACATAAATAAATAAAACTACAAGAATAACCAGAACAATATATAATCATAGTGAAAGATTTTTAACAAGTAAAGGGTATAAAAGATTTGATTTAAAAATTAATTAAGGTTGCCTGACCAGGCGGTGGTGCAGTGGATAAAGCATCAGACTGGGATGCTGACGGGCCCACGTTCGAGACCCCGAGGTTGCCAGCTTGAGCACAGGCTCACCAGCTTGAGTCCAGAGTCGCTGCCTCGAGCAAGGGGTTACTCAGTCTGCTGAAGGCCCGTGGTAAAGGCACATATGAGAAAGCAATCAATGAACAACTAAGGTGTCAAAACAAAAAACTGATGATTGATGTTTCTCATCTTCTCATCTCTCTCCGTTCCTGTCTGTCCGACTCTCTCTCTCTGTCTCTGCAAAAAAAAAAAAAAAAAAAAAAAAAATAATTAAGGTTATGAAAGATTTGAACAATACAATTAGCAACTTTGACCTAATGGACATACACAGAATGCTGCCCCTGCCCTGGCCAGTTGGCTCAGTGGTAGAGTGTTGGCTCAGCATGTGGATGTCCTGGATTCAACTGGTCAGGGCACACAGGAGAAGTGATCATCTACTTCTCTACCCTTCCCCCTCTCTCCTCTCTCTCTCTCTTTCTCTTTCTTCCCCTGATGCAGCCAAGGCTTGATTGGTTCAAACACAGCACCAAGAAGCTGAGGATAGCTCCATGGAGCCTCCACCTCAGGAGCTAAAAATAACTCAGTTGGAAAAAAAATAAAATAAAATAACTCAGTTGGGAGCTGGCCCCAGATGGGCAGAGTATGGGCCCCAGACTGGGGTTGTTGGTTAATCTGGCAGGGCACATTTGGGAGTCTATCTCTCTATCTCCCCTCCTCTCACTTGGAAAAGAAGAAGAAGAAGAAAAACAAACAAAGAATGCTGTTCCCCCAAATTCTGACTATAGTGTCTTTTCCTGCATATAGAAACATTTTCGAAAGTTGATCATAGGCTGCTGGCTACAAAGCCAGTCTCAACAAATGTCAAAAGACTGACATCATACTGAGGATGTTTTCAGCTTACAATGCAGTTGAGCTAGAAAGCTAACAACAACTTAAACCGCAATAATTTGAAAATACACATGTGATAAGACATTTAAAAAATATATATTTCTATGTTACCATTGGATGAAAAAAAATCACAATTGAAATTAGAAAATATTTCCAACTAGAAACTATATAGTAATAAATATGACACATAAAAATTGCAAAATGCTGTTAAATATGTGCTTAGAATGAAATTTATAGCCTTAAATGAATATATTAACATACATATTAAGAGCTAAGCTTTAATATCAAAGTATTAGAAGAAAAACACATTAAACCCAAATAAAGTAGAAGGTAGGAAATCTTTTATTTTTTTTAGAAGGTAGGAAATCTTTAAAAATTCTATCAACAATGTAATGAAGTGAAAATAAAATATAATAGAGAGAATCAAAATCTAAAGT
Organism: Rhynchonycteris naso; assembly: GCA_037038555.1. Lineage (NCBI taxonomy): Eukaryota > Metazoa > Chordata > Mammalia > Chiroptera > Emballonuridae > Rhynchonycteris > Rhynchonycteris naso. The sequence continues at coordinate 38,065,768 of CM072996.1, read as the reverse complement.
AAGTCAGGTGGCCTTGTCCAATAGCCCCAAAGCCCCTAAATAAGTCCCCTCCTCTCTTATAAATTGCAGCTGACACCTGAGTACCAAGCCCCCTTGAAAAGAATAGCCCTCTGGTTGGCTACCAACAGTAGGACCACTCTTTTGGGCAGGAGGACAACATTCCAGCACAGATGCTCAGGGCTGGAGCACTCCCAGTGCCCAGGGAGAGGCCAATGCTCTGATGTTCCTTTGGGATCTGTCTCCAGCAGTGTTTGGGAAAAGCAGGAACTAGGCCACCGGAGACCCTGAGGACATGTTTTACATTTCATTTCTGTAAACTGAGTTTTGTGTTTTTGCAGTCTGTCAGTCTGTGGTGAGACAGCCCGAAGAAGAGAAAGCAATAGAGTGCTCCAAGAAGGCTCGCAGTAAAGGCCTCGTTCCCTTTGGACTCTGGGCCATGCATACGCTTGGGGGTGACTTGGGATGGACATGGGCTGTCTTTCCTTTTCTCTCCCCGCTATTCTGAATTGACAAAGAAGACCTGGAACACCCCAACAGCAACCTCAAAGAGGCAGAGGGGGCTGGAGGAATAAAAGACCCCAAAAAGTTTTCCTAGAATCACAAGCTGGCATCCCTAAAGGGTCTTCACTCCCCACCTCCATCCAGTTTCTTGTTGAGGACCAGAGATGATCTGGCCTTGGTCACACAGCGAGTCAGCACTGATCTCCCAGTTCAGAGCTTCCTCAGCTCCCTATACTGTCTGCATTGTCCAAAGCAGTATGTTAGGATAGATCCTCACCTCAGGACTGTGGGGAGACAGGGGAAGACCTGGCAGGTCTTGTTTCCCATGAAGAAAGCCCTGGAACAGTCTTCTGGAAGGTGTGGGCAATAAACCTGCAAGATAGGGCATGTCCAAAATGGAGAGTGCCCACAGGCCCTGGGGAACCAGGAGGACCAAGCTCATCAGCCAGACACACCAGTCACCCAGCCCAGGGCCTGTGGGAGACAAAGTTAAGCCCCAGACCTGAGTCAGAGGCAGAACATTCAGTGCCAGCTGCCAGGGCCCAGGCTGGCGTCTGAGACGTATTGCCTGACGAGTGGGTCGTGGTGAAGATTTCTTCTGTCCTCAGCAGCAGCTCTTCTCTCTCATTCCACAGTCTCACTGTGGCTAAGTCAGCTTCTCTCAGAGCAAACCACATGAAACATAAGTCAGTAAGGTCTGGAGTCTGACGAAGTTAAACCCAACAATGTGATTTTTAGAGTTTTGAGTTCAGTGTGTTTAAAATCGCAAATCATAAGACAAAACCACAGGCCCTGGTTTAATTTAGAAAAATGCCATTGACTCAGTAGGAGTTGGAATAGTGTGGCAGCCGCCCTCCTTACCGGGAGAGGCTGTAGGGAGGGGGTGGGGGAGAGGTACTAACAAGGAAAAGAGAGAGCTAAGGAAAAGTTCAGGCCTCAGCAGAGCTGCCTGTCTACCTTCACCGTGGTCCCCGCAGCTTTGGAACAAGACTGTGCTGAGCCTTTCTGGACACCAGGTGTCAGCCCAAGGCAGGGACAGGACTAAGCAGCGGTTGGAGGAGCTGTACCGTGAACCCAGGGGCCAGGTGTGATGCCCAGAGTCATACTCCCAGAGGCAGAAAGCAGCCCCACCTCTTCAGGTCCACACTTGCCCACAGTACTCAGTGGGTCTCCCTTCCTTCCTGCATCCCATGGATGATTTCAGTGTCAATCACCCTGGTGTGTCTTCTCAATGGAGGCTAGAATAGGGAGCTGCTCCCATGAAGTATGCCAGGTTCCCAAGTCCTATAAAACCACAAAGGGAGCCTGACCAGGCGGTGGCACAGTGGATGGAGCGTTGGATTGGGATGCGGAAGACCCAGGTTCGAGACCCCGAGGTCGCCAGCTTGAGCGCAGGCCCATCTGGCTTGAGCAAAAGCTCGTCAGCTTGTACCCGGGGTCCCTGGCTCCAGCAAGGGGTTGCTGAGTCTGCTGAAGGCCCGCGGTCAAGGCACATGTGAGAAAGCAATCAATGAACAACTTGGTGTCGCAATGGCAACGAAAAACTAATGATTGATGCTTCTCACCTCTCTCCATTCCTGTCTGTCTGTCCCTATCTATCCCTCTCTCTGACTCTCTCTCTGTCCCTGTAAAAAAAAAAAAACCACAAAGGGAAAATAAAACAAAATGAAAAGCACAAAAAACAAAAGCCATGCTTTGGGGTCCAGCCTCAGTCTGCACCACACTTCTCTTGGCAGTTCTGCTGAGGACAGGCTCAAAACAAGGACATGTCTTCCTGGCTGGGGCAGGGCGCCGCCCAGCTTCCACCCTCCCCCTCCCACGCTGTTTTGCACAGGGACTGCTGCTGAGGCTGGACCCTGGTCAGTGGCCAGAGCTCTGAAATGAGATTCAGGAGACCTAGCTCAGACACTAACTCTGTGTGACCTGATGTGACCTACTATGGGAATAACTGTAATGAGCAGCACAGAGCAGGTGGGAAGGTGCTGGGGGCTCATCCTAGGAGAACCCATGTGAGGGCAGCTGTCCCACAAGTCTGCCTGTACCTTCCCTCACTCCTTCTCTTACTATAGATTGTGCCTTTGTGAAGTGGGTGACTACAGAGCTGGAGCTTTGGAGCTGGCCTGTCTTCTCTGCTGTTACCATCAGGGGAGACCAAAGTCATTGCGGCCACAGCAACAGGACACTTTTGCAGAAAGGGAGTACTCTGAAGGCTCCACCAAAGGCCCAAGTTCCTGGCTGGATCACTTCCAGGGGCTGACCTGGTCCAAGGCTCTCAATGCGGAAGCTCCAGCTGGCCAACTTCCATGGAACTGAGCAGAATGGGACAGGGCTGGGCACATGCCTCTTGGCACCCTACCCGATAGAGATTCAAAGATCAAGGTTAAAAATAGGGATGTGCGCTCTTGCTAGTCATGACGTCAGATCCACCTACCCTGGCACATGCCTCCCAGGCAGGAACTGGGTCCAGAAGTTCAGGCCAATTGTCCCGCTTTCTCTTCTGGCCCAGAAATGAGTCTACGATAGCTCCAGGATTAGGTTTGCATCAAAATCTAGATATCAGGGCCTTCCTCAGCAACCAGGCTTCTGGATTCTAGGGTCAAAAATCCATGGGCAATGTGGTACACCTCACTTCCCACTGGGTTCATGCAAGATTGACCTGAGAGCCTTGATCAGGTACCTCAGGTCAATCTTGCTCCTAAAGAGCCAGGACACAGTGGCCCCCCGCCCACTATCTTTTCTGTCCTTAACATTGTGATTACCTATGTATAACACGCATGAATATTTAGTGGCACTTAGGAAAGAGTGGCAAGAAATGTCCTAACTGGATTTTTTTAAATCTGAGAGGACCCCCTTCCCTGAGCTCCTGTCCAATCTCTAGGGACATCCTCACAGAATGCCACATCTGCCACATGTGAACAAGGCACAGGACTTCATCATGTCCCCTGTGGGAGGAAGCCCCATCTCCGTTTCTAGCCTGGGCACTTTCAGAGAATGCAATCCCTCTGGGGTACAACCCGGCTGTTCTCTCCATGGGGCCAGCACTGTTAAAGGCTTGGCTCTCAGGCAGCCCCTGAAACACAAAATGTTGTTACTCTACCTCAGAGCAACATGAGCCTGGCTGCACAGTCTGTGCAGAGAAAGGAAATCATCTCTTCATGTTATTACTGTGCATCTGCTCCCACAAACAATTACAGAGTAATTTCTGCACTAAATTATTCATTCAGTTCCTTTGTCATATATGGAAATAACATTCTGTAGCTTACTTTTTTCCCTTAGGCCCCTTTCCAGTCAATAAATATAAATCCTCTTCATCATTTCTCAATGGTCATAGAGTACCTGATCGTTCAGATGCATCTTGTTTTACTTAGCGCAGTCACCCACTGAGCATGGCTTCTAAGTTTTCAGTGTTATGAGCGGCAGTATGGCAAACATTGCCACACATCTCAGTGCATAAATGTGATTGTTTTTTGGATAAATTTCTAGAAGCTGAATTGTAAGGTCAAGGTACAGATCCATTTTTAAAAATTTTTTCCCATTGATTTGAGAGGAAGGGAGAGAGGATGAGGGGAAGGGAGAAAGAGTGAAGCATCAACGTATTGTTTCGCTTAGTTGTTGCATTTAGTTGTGTACTCATTGATTGCTTCTCATATGTGCCCTGACCAGGCACATGTTGTAACCATGACATCTGGCACACAGGGTTGATGCTTTATTCACTGAGTCACCTGGCCAGAGCTGATTGATCCTTTTTAAAATCTAATTATCTACAGTCTACTCCCTGAAAATCTGTACCAGTATAGCAATGTGGGGGTGGAGGTTCCCCCACTGCCAACACCAAATATAAGACCATCTCTCCAAAATGACCCTCCTGCCCTCCCCGTCCAGAATGAAGGCTCTCTGGGCTGAGACCTGGGGGTCTTCCTCCCCAGCTAGACCGATCTTAAATGATTTTCATCTCCACATGTAACCAGGCCCCAGCTTGTCGTTGCTTCTTTTAAAAATCCTGCAGTTCAACTAGTTTCTATCAATAGTAAATGCCCAAGAGGGCACTCTGGAATAAGTGTCCCATTGACCCCAGCCCTAAGACCCTGCCTGAGTCCAGGCCTCATTCTCTCCACCCAATCCCCCCACCCTCCCACTAAAGAATAATTGTACCTATGTCTAGTTTTGTCATGTCAAGGGAAGGATGTTTGTCTTGGAAACAGGTAGCAACTGAAAAGCCAGTCATCTGGGCAGAGCACCAAGCTGGACTCAGCAACCAAGCCGAGTGCCCACAGTTTGTGGTCCTCAGATAGCACAACCCACATAGCCAGCCCATCTCATTCTCAGAATCTCCAGGTGATGCTGTACTCACACCACCATACTCAGCCACCTCAGGTAGGATGAGATCAAGCTTGGCTACAGGGAGAGTCCTTTCTTAAAATTGTGGTTAAATATACTACTTTAGTCTTTTCAGGCTGCTATAACAAAAGAACTGTACACTGGATGGCTTATAAACAACAGAAATTTATTTATCACAGTTCTGGAGGCTGGGAAGTTCAAGATCAAGGTGATGCAAGCTTGATATTTGGTGGAGGGGTTCATAGATTTCCCCTTCTCTCTGTAATTTTACATGGCAGAAGGGATGAAGGAGATTTCAGGGGTCACTTTTATAAGGGCACTTGTCCCCTTCATGAGGGCTCCACCCTCATGATCTAATCACCTCCCAGAGGCCCATGCCCATCACATTGGGAATTGGGTGTCAACTTATGAATTTTGGGGGACACACTCAGTCTATAGCAGGGGTCCCCAAACTACGGCCCGCAGGCCGCATGCGGCCCCCTGAGGCCATTTATCTGGCCCCAACTGCACTTCTGGAAGGGGCACCTCTTTCATTGGTGGTCAGTGAGAGGAGCACAGGATGCATCTGCACCCATAGTCCCCATTGAAATACTGGTCAGGCCTGATGTGTGGTGGCACAGTGGATAAAGCATCTACCTGGAATGCTGAGGTCGCAGGTTTGAAACCCTGGGCTTGCCTGGTCAAGGCACATATGGGAGTTGATGCTTTCTGCTCCCCCCACACCCTGCTCTTTCTCTCTCTTCTCTAAAATGAATAAATAAAGTCTTAAAAAAATGTTAATCTTATAAAAAAAATACTGGTCAGTTTGTTGATTTAAATTTTCTTGTTCTTATTTTAAATATTGTATTTGTCCCCGTTTTGTTTTTTTGCTTTAAAATAAGATATGTGCAGTGTGCATAGGGATTTGTTCATAGTTTTTTTTATAGTCCGGCCCTCCAAAGGTCTGAGGGACAGTGAACTGGCCCCCTGTGTAAAAAGTTTGGGGACCCCTGGTCTATAGTATATATGTAACATAAAATTTGTCATTTAACCATTTTTAAAGTACACAGTTTGAAATTTAATATATTCATTTTGTTGTACAACCATCATCACCATCCATCTCCAGAACTTTTTTTATCTTCTCCAGCTAAAACCCTGTGCTCATTAAACATCAACTCTCCATTCTTTCCACTCTCCCCTACAGCCCCTGACAACCATCATTCTACATTCTGTCTCCATGAGCTTGACTACTTTAGGTATCTCATGTAAGTAGAATTATACAATATTTGTCCTTTGGTAACTGGCTTATTTCACTTAAATAATGTCTTCAAGTTTCATTCATGTTGCAGTATGAATCAGAATTTCCTTCCTTTTTAAGGTTGAATGACATTCTATTGTAAGTGCATACCACATTTTATTTATTCATTTACATGTCGATAGACATTTGGGTCACTTCCACCTTTTGGCTATTGTGAATAATGCTGCCATGAACATAAGTGTACAAATATCTGTTCAAGTCCTTGTTTTTGTTTCTTTTGGGTGTATATGCAGAAGTGGAACTCCTGGATCATATGGTAATTATACGTGAATTTTTTGAGGAATCACTACACACACCATCTTCCATGGGGGCTGCACCATTTTATATTCCCACCAGCAGCATGCAGGGGTTTGAATATTCCCACATCCTCAGCAACACTTTTATTTATTTACTTACTTAGTTACTTATTTACTTACTTATTTACTTATTTATTTTTGTTACTAGCCATCCTAATGTGTATGGAGTGGTATCTCGGTGTGATTTTGAACTGCATTTCAATAGGAAGTCTTCTTAAGATCAGAATATTCCAAGTCATTTTGTTACAGGATAGCTGGTCCACTTGAAAGGAGCCTGGTTGTGAAACTGGCTGCTGCTCCACCTTTAATCCTATCTCCTCTTCCAGGAGCTGAGCAGAGGCCCATGGGCCCACCCCCCACTCCTGTGCTTCTCCCTCAGATCCTACCAGATGATCAGGAAGCCAGTTTTGAAATCCTCAGGGAGAGCAGGAGAGAGGAGTGTGTCCTGCTCCTCCTGGAAGGGCCTCAGGCAGGAAAGTGAGGTGGCATCAGAAACGAAGCACACGCTCTGCACCAGCTAAAACTTTCACAGTTCATCCTTTGATGCTTCAGCAGCCCTGGGAGGGAAGTGGGAAGGCAGGGGAGATCCTGCTATTTTTACAAAGTCCAGGGGCCTGACCTGCGGTGGCGCAGTGGGATAAAGCATTGACCTGGAACACTTAGGTCGTTGGTTCAAAACCCTGGGCTTGCCCGGTCAAGCCACATATGGGAGTTGATGATTCCTGCTCCTCCCCCATTCTCTCTCTCTCTCTCTCTCTCTTTCTAAAATGAATAAATAAAATCTTTAAAAACAAACAAACAAAGTCCAGGGTACTTCCTACTGGGCAAAACTATGGGGCAAAACTATGGGGAGACCAGGTTTGGATTCTGAGAGCAAGTAATAAAACAGAGGAACAAACTGCAGAGCTCAGATTGGGGAACCAACTTGCCTACTGTCACAGAGCGAATGGGAAGGGCAGTTAGAGCCAAAGTAATAATCATTATATGGCTTTTCCTGGCTCTCTTCCCAGGCCCCCTGCCTGATGACCTGGCACACATCTTGCTCCAATGCTGATGTCCTTGGAATGCCACATTGCTCTGGTTTCTGGTCTAGTGACCCTATTTCTTCCCATGACAACTACACCCTGCAGGTTCCTGTGCCTCACAGCCTGGGTATAAGTCTCAGAGTTCAGACAAAAGCAGTAGCCACTCTCTCTCTCTCTGGGGACTCTGCCAGGAGGGAATTAGGCTTGTCTGGCATGACTGGTTCAGCCAGACAAACCTCATTTCCTTTCTGAGCGGGTAAGAAGTCCCAGTTCTAAGAAGAAATTGGCCCCAAGGAATGTCTGAACTCCCACGTCCTGGAAGAAACAAGAGGATGGATGCCTGGGAGTGTGGTGGAAACTTGGTAACACCTAGAACTTGGGCATCTTCTCATTCACTTGACCTCTCCCTCATTCTCCGTAGCTCCCCATCACCAGCAGCAAACACCCCGGCCTGGGGATGTTTCACTGACCTCCACGGGCACACATCTACCTGGGCACCACAGCCCTTCCGCCACAGGACACCTGGGGGTCACCGACTTGGCATCCAGTATTCTCACATGGCAAAGAGCTACTACATGGGAGAGAAGGGATCAGGTACCCATTAAAACCACACTCATGACTGCTGGGCTCTTCCTGGCTCATGCTTATCTGGATCCCATTTAAAATGGGAGACTTCCCAAGGAAATGGCCAATCCCAGCAACCTGTCCTTGACCCACCTCCTCCTACTTTCTTCCTTTCCTAGCGTCTTAGAACACATGGGACAGGGGGGAGTGGGAGGGCTCAAGACCCCTCCCTCCCCAAGGCAGTCATTTCAAATAGCTTAGGCAAGATAGGGAAGGGGTAGGGAACCACTGATAAGGTCCAGAAGAGATGTGGTTACTTACCCTGAGGTTCACCTGCCCAATTGCCACACAGTTAAGCCCCAGACATGTGCCCTGGAAGAGGAAAAGTAAAGATCTCCACTGTACACCTGAAACCTATATAATTTTATTAACCAATGTCACCCCAATAAATTCAATTAAAAAATTTTCCACTACATCTATCTGATGAGTGTATATTGGTAATGTGTGCACAGCAGTCTATATGTACATGTCAGCAGGTGTGTCCATGTGCATTTTTAAAAAATCAACAAACATTTGTAACACATAAAATGATTATGAGCCAGGCATATTCTAAGTGCTTTATAAGTATCAACTCACTTGTTCTTTATAACAACCCTACAAAATAGGTATTGCAATCCCCATTATACAGATGAATAAACTGAGGCACAGAGAGGCTAAGTAATCTGCTCAGGATCATAGAATTAGCAAGAGGCAGAGGCAAGATTGAACCCTGGCCTCTCATAGGCACATGTCAGGAGCATTAATGCATGTTTGTGTTCACGCACCTGTGTGTCTTTGGGGAGAGAAGGGTGCTCCCCTTAACCCAGACCCTACAGCTTGCAAATCCCTGAAAAGCAGCACTTTGTCCAAAGGACCAGTCTCTGTTCCAAGGTCGTATCTGAGCCCCAGGCCACCTGTGGTCAGGACTGGGGCAACAAGAGATCCTTCTAAATGTCACAGGGATGGGTAGAGACAGCCAGATGGCCCAGGGAGAGGGGCTACAAGGGTCTGCTCCCTTCCTGTTCCTGTTTCCCAGCTGGTCCCACCTTTGCAGCTCCAGCCTGCCAGGGCCTGTAGCTGCCTCAGCCTAGACGGCAGGGCAGCCTCTACTGTACACTGGCTTCCTCGGGCCCATTTCTCCCAAATGCCAATTCAGTCCAAGCAGCATGTAAGAGTCTGCTGCTGATCATTTGATTAACATCCTTGGGTCACAACTAAGACCCTTTAGTTCAATTTCCTAGGGCTGACAAGAAACGCTATTTGGGGTAACAGTGATTGACACTGCAAACACCTTCAAGTGGCTGAGACAACTATCTCAGAACTAGTCCGATATTTGTTGAAAACAGCAGAAATGTGACCAGAGAAGTGCTGGAGACAATTCTGCTTTGAAGTGGCACTGGCTACTATGTAATGAGTACTTGTGAGGTGTCGGTCATTGTTTTAGATACTTCATCTCAAGTCTCTATTATTCCCATTATGTAAGTAAGAAAATGAGGCTCAGATGGGGAAATGGCTGTGTAAAACAAAAACCTTTAACTTCCTGACTTTAGTCTTTTTATTTAAGGTCTTATTGAGCCAAAAATACTAGCCAAGAGATCAGTCTAGGGGCATAGAGTCTAAACCACCAGCAGCATGGCTAGGCAGAGAAGACAGTATGTCCGTTGCCCCAGTTTTGTGAGCGTTTTTATACATCAAGTTGGGGGAAAAGGGAAGAAAGGCATTCTGAAAGGATTTACATGAGCTATATAGGCAAAGGGGTGGGAGAAGGTGAAGGGGGCCAGCTCTGGGATAGCAGAGTCCAAGTAAAGAAATGTTTACGCCTGTGGAGTGGCTGTGGGCAGCAGTCCAGAAAGCCCACGTGCAAACAAGCAGCGGCTCCTGGAGTTTGATGGTGCCTGGCTAAAATACACCGCAAATATAGCCACCTGGAAATTAATCCAAAATTCGACAGGCAAAACAGGAACGTGAGAAGTCTTTGGTTAGCTGGCCCGCAGCCATTAGCAGACTAACAATTCTGTCTCCTTCTCTCACTCTGAGGCCGCTGTAACTTAATTTAGAACATCTCGGAATTTTTCTCTTATCAGAGATTGCAGGGAGGTGTGTGTGCTCCAGGTGTGTGACTGCGGGGTAGCGGGCGGGGAGACAAACACCTCCTGCTCCCCAGCGGCCCAGCCACGACACCCCTGACCCGAGAAGGCATAGAAGGCAGACTCTGCTTTCCGCGAACCTCCCGCAGGCAGCCCCAATCCCTGTCCACCCACTCTGGGAGAGCGGAGCGCTTTAAATCAGGAGAGAAATCACCTGTAGTTACAAAGATAGGGACATTTATTCTCATTATATTACCAGATTTTAAAGGCAAAAATACAGTTTTGTTTTTGAACACCAAAGTCAGACATTCTCCCCCTCCCTTACAATGGGAAATACATACATTTGCACACACAGGGAATCAAAATATACAGCACAACAGGTCTCCAGGACAGGAAAGCTGCTATCCTGGCTGTGTTGGACACCCCATGGCCAGCCCTGAGGTCAGCGGAGACCCTGCCCGGGCTGAGAGCCAGCACTAGCATTTCCTTTACCTTCCTGGGCCACCTCTGCCCTCTGATCTTTCCAAAGGCCACTTGACAGGGTCACCAGCAACGGAAAGGACAGAAACAAAGGCACAGTACATGACAGCTTCATGATGACAACTTCCAGGTAAAGGAAATGCTCACTGAACCCTCTGTCCTGAACTCCCCAGGGAGGAAACAAGACCTACAGCATCCCATGAAACAAACAGGCAAGCATCCAGGCCCAACCTTGAGCCCAGGTGGCCCCCATGAGAGCATCAAGAGGTCAGCAAATGAAGAACAGATGATGTGGGCTTTCCCTTGGTTCTGAGAATGAACCACGTAATTGAATATTCCAATGTAACATGAAGGAAAATATAATAAAAAAATAAAAAAGAAAAACGTCTGGGTTTTTTTTGTCTTTCAAGAATAAAGTAACAAAGAGGTCACTTTCCAGGGCATTTGCCTCCCTTCTTTTAAGGCACTTTGGAAAAGTCAGAATCTGGGGTCAGAAAGAGAGGCCTTCCTTCATTCTTTGCATTTTTCAAAACTCCTCTCAGTGCAGTTGTTATGAGCTTTATTAACATCACTACTAAGGAGTGGGGAAGTAACAGAGGAATACTCTTTGCATAGCCCAAATGCTTCTGCAGTGGAAAATAAATGTTAATCAATACAAAGACTTCTGGAAAAAAGAACCCAGTTAGCATCTGAGATGCTCGAAGCAATAAAGGCACAGGTGAGACTGGGGCTGGACACCAACTCAGCCTCCACACTGAGGGTTGATTCTCATGAGGTCAGTGATGGGGGTCTGAGCTGCCACCAGCTGAAAGGTCAACCCTGGGAGTAAACAACTGAGTCTCATGCCCTTAACCCAGCAAGGGCACCCAGTGGTAGAAACTGTCTCCTGCATCTCACCCCAGGCAGGCAAAACCTCTCCCAGCAGAGGTGGGTTTGGAGAAAACAGCCCCATTGGTCAGCCTCCCTGGAGTGGGAGCACCGGCTAAAATCTTGAGGGGGAAAGGATGGCTTTAGGCACCAGAGTGGCCATGGGGAGTGAGTGTGTGTGTGGGGGGGGGTGGTTCAGCTGAATTTCTTTCTAGGTTTCTAATTAAAAGGCACATTCATGCTGGAGAATGAATAGTTTGTTTGACCCTGAGTGCCACAGGCAAGTTTTAGGAAACAGGCAAGAAGAAAAGGAACAAAAAGGGGGAGGGAGGAGAGGGCGGAAGAGAGAAAACCGGTCCCGCCAGGCGGGGCAAGCAGTGTGGGCGAACCTCCAAGGTAGGCAGCCCCTAGACTCCGAGGGGCCAGAGCCCAGGTTCCCTCCACCTTCCCAGGCTAAGGGCTCGTAAACAGACTGGCTGCCCTCACTGCCTAGGGCCCTGAGGGGAGGTCTTGAGGTGCGGGGTCAATCCAAGGAGGTGGTGAAGGTTCCCTCTACCCTGCCCACCTGGGGAGGGTGAAGAGGTGGGGAGCTCTGCCTGGCAGGCCAAGGTTTCTGCCTTCCTGCAGAGGTCCAGGGGGCCTTGCCCTCATCCAAGGGCCCAAAGGTGATTTTGTTCTTCACAAAACCTGGCCTGTCAGCTAAATCAGAGGCCTGCTCATGGCCACTACAGCATACTTAATTTTTTTTCCCTAAAAAAAAAAATGCTCAGCCCCCTCCTCACATTTAAAATACCACAATCAAAATACATAGGAAGTTCAAGTTTACATAGCATACTCAGAAAAATAAATTGTCATGATGTAACACGAAACAGCTATGCAAATCTGGATCAACAGAAAAATCAAGCTAGATCATTAATGAGAATTCGATTTGGTCTTTAAAATACTACAAACTGCAATTTTAAAAAGTTTTACATTCAGAAATCAGGCAATCTGGAGAAAGGCCACTGAAGGTGGGAACACCCAAGGCTTCTGCCCTGATGGCTGAAGAATGTTGCCTTGGAATTCACACGTTAGCAGGGCAAAAGGTCGAGGCTCAAGTTTTCACACTCTTTTGCTAAGAAAAAGGCATACACACAGTGACTGTAATAGTTGTATATAGCACTAAAAGAAGGTGGGGGAGGAATAAAATGAGAATGGTTGAAACTGTTTTCTGTTAATATATGACAACCAAAACATACCACAGCAATCCAATTTCAGCAGCACTCTCTGATTTTTCTTAAGTATTCAGAATACACGATTTAAAGCAAAATTCTTATATATTTCACAACAAATTAGCAGTTTACCACTGAGAATGAGCCCCACAGTCACCAAATTTGGGGCTGTATACAGACAGCCCTACTTCTTTGGGGTGACACGGTGGACATGATGAGAATTCCCAGCTGACAGTTTCTACACTTACAACCGCCTCATAGAGCTAAGAAGTCACATGCCGAGCCAAGTTGGAGGTAAAATATCCCATTCATTCTGGTCATCTGGAAAGGCATGTGAATGATGAGCGAAGGGCGCCTACTACTCTGGAAGAATGAGAGGGACCAGCCCGGCACATTGGCAGAGACAGGACAGGACTCTGGCCATTTTAAGTTCTCTTATCAGTGTAGCAAAATGCTAGCTCGGTGTCCCGACGTCCACTGTGATTTCGGTATATAACGGGTATCTCTCTATGTTCAACACCTTGTAGGCCAGTGTGTTCAAACCATCAGAGAGCATTGTCTCCTTTGTGTGTGCAATTCGGTCAAACCTACAAAGAAACAAAGGGCAAGTGGTTGGTGTCAGAACAAAATCATAAGGAGAAAATGTATTAACACTTGTACTTTGCTGCCCTTCCCCCCTTGGAGTAAACCCTCCTTCGCTTCAGGCACAGAGCCCTCCCAGAACCTCATTTCCGCCTCCTGCCTCATCCTAAACGGGGAAGAAGGACTATGAACCAACACAGAACACACCTCTGAGGATTGGGTTCATTTTTCTTGTCTCTTGAGTGGCGAATCATCCGACACTTCCCAACCACAGCATTTGGGCGAGATATAGACATACCTTTAAACACTAATCTGCAAGGAGTAAAGGGACAAATCATTACAGAGCCTGCCATAAGGCTTGGATCTGAGAGCCCCAGCTGCACGACTGTTGCCCACTCCTACCACGCTGCTTACTGTGCTCACTTGCCCACACCCCAGCCCAGCGTGGCACTGGTTAAAACTCACATCCCTTCCCCATGTCCTTTTACCACTGTTTCACGGTTTGTGTTGGTGACTGTCACGTGCCAGACTCTGGTGGTGTCTGCCCTGATGGAAATGGCAGTGCTTAGAATGCATGGCTGTCAGTGGCAGGACGGAGGGCAGAGGGAGGCGGAGTTGTAGGGCCCAGAGAGACAAGCAACTACCTGACCAGAGCAGGCAGAGCCAAGCCGTGAAGGTGATGGATGTCTGCCAGAGCATTCTGGGCAGCCAGGAAAGCACAGGCAGTGGGGGAGAGCAAGCGCAGTGCGCAGTGCCCTCGGGAAACAGCACAAGCTTCCCGGGACTGGTGACAGGACCTGGGGTTGGGAGTGGCTGGGGATGAGGCTGGAAAGATGGACGAAGGTTAAATCATGGAAGTGTTCTCAAAGCTTCAAGCATTCTGACGAACAGTGCCAGTGTCAGAAAGGAATGGAATACACAGTGTTTCCCAAAGGTTTTTGGCCGAGGAGACATCTCTCTGATAAGCAGCATAAGAATGGAGAGTAGGGAACAAGACCAGAGGCAGCCAGAACAGGGTAGAAGGTTCTGGCTGGGTCTGGGGAAAGGAAGGAGGACCCAAACCAAAGCCTCGACAGCAGGAATAGAAGAGTTAAGAGGCAGGACTGACTGCTCCTGGGTGATGGAAGGATTTCTGGCCTCACCCCCCACAGTACTGAGCTAGCACCTGGCTCAGTGAGCAGGTGTGTAATAACAGTTGGGTATTTTATTTTTTAAGAAAGCTGCTCCACAAACCACTCTCCCGTCTGGTCCCTCCACTCCAGGGTGTTCATACTTGGTGTTCCTACCCCCTCAACCTTTCTAACCACTCAGATCTGTGGGGTCACACCAGCCCTGTATAATACCGCATGGGCCTCGTGTTTGCCCGGGGCTGGTACTATGGAAGCAAGTTTGTTTCTGTCTGGACCCCACGTCCATTTCTTCAGTGTCCTCCCCACTGGGCATACCTGGCATGGTGCTCTGCAAGCAGCATTCAGTAAGCACATGCTTGATAACTAATCTGCATACTTGAAAACAAGTTTTCGCCAAGGCTTGCGTCTATGCCAAGTTCTCACATAAAGGTAACCTTGACTGATTTGAATGTTGCTCTGACAGACTCCTGTTAACTGCTCAAATCATGTACTCCCATTCAGGAAAGCACTAGGGTGTATTCTGACATCAAATTCAGTGACAAGTTCACACTGGTTCACATAGGAGGAGGTGCATTTAACCTGAGGCTGACAGGGTTGAAGTCTCTGCTGCCAGGGAGGACTGGGCAGAATGTGGTTTCAAATGCTACTGACAGATGGTTTGTTACCACTTGCAATGATGACCCACATGATAAAGATTTGCCAGCCTCCAAGGAGTCCCAGGGTGTGGACGGGGTAGACTGGCCATGAAATGATGATCACTGGGGCAAGTGGGCGCACAGAGTTTCATCATACTACATGTCCTCTTTCGTATATATTAAAAATAGTCCAAAAAATAGTATAGTACAAAGATTCTGTGAAGAACTTGGGATTCTGGTCAAAGAAACTTGTTTCACACTCAAACAGGACTACACTGAGATGCTGACTTTTTACGAAGGACATGTTTACTCCTGTGGTACAAAATGGCATGCGGTATGCACCAAAGTAAGCTCACCCCTTCATCTAGTTCTCCTTTTACATTTTCCAAGGCTAATGCAAAAATCACAGAAGCTAATTTTCCTAAAGTCATCTTCAACATGTACAGTGGCTACAGCAGGGCACACGTGAGAACCTGGGCTGAATGGGGACTGCATCCCTCTCAAGGGTCAAGCCTTGCAGAATGACCAAGCATTAACATCAATTGAAAAACTAGAAGGGAAGGGAGACAGGGAAGAAGGAGGAGATCTAAGTTGTGACCGTTACCTGTTAAAAATGTCGTCATCTTCACCTCCCCAGCCCCAATAATTATTTGGAAATCCATTGATGGTGAGAAACTGTTGTTTACTTAGAGCAGACACGCCTCCAAAAAACTGAACATAAGGTAAGCTGGAGGAAAAAAAACACGCGCGCGCACACACACACAGGACCAGTGGTTAGTAAGTTTTGACTCTCTCAAAATAAAGCTTGCTCAAAACATAAACACTTCTGAAGTTATTTTTATTCTCTAGAAGTTTTTAATTAGAGATTTATGAGGATTCTCTGTTTTGTTTTTATAGCAGACTCAGATAATCTTAGAGAGGACAGAGCTATCAAAAAATAGAATCTTCTTTCTAAGAATACTGTGTCACTTCTGTGGTGATCTAGACAAACAGTTACAAGAGCATAAGCCCAATTCTTCTGTATCGATCAAGAATCTGCTTCCCACCTTCTGTTCCTGTACAGGAAATCCTTCTCAAGGTCCTGGAATCTGAGATTGTTTCAGAGCCTCCCTGTGCCCACTCTGTCCTGCACCCATCCCATCTACCAGTCTAGCGTTCACTCTTCCAGAGGTATACTGGCTTGAACACTGATGAACTCCAACAGTCATGATAGCAATCCTGAAAATATTCTAAAATAAAATCTTGGAAATTTCTACCATGTCCTGACTTAGCAAAATGTATAATGGTGAATCTATTCTGACATTTTCAAGCAGCAGGGCAGCTGTGTGCTTATCCATCCAAATCATTTTGTATTTCATTGTTTCAGTGGTTATGACTTATGGCACCCTGTAATGTGAGGGTTTGAACCAGACATGATCAGGCCAATAAAGTTGTTTGAGAATCAGTGTTTTTACAGAAATGGACTCTTAGCCACTTTTAGGGGTAGTACAGGCTGAGCTGACAGATCTAGTTATGCTGTCTCTGCTGCTTTCTCTTACCTCCTGCCCTGTCCCCCAATTCTAAGTGGTTGTGGGGAAAACAGATGTACTGCTGTGATAAAGAATTAAGTGATCAGCTTGATTGGTGGTGGTGCAGTGGATAGAGTGTCAACCTGGGCGGCTGAGGACCCAGGTTTGAAATCCCGAGGTCACTGGCTTAAGTGTGGGCTTATCCAGCTTGAGCGCAAGCTCACCAGATTCAGCACAGGGTTGTCTGCTTGAGTGTGGTGTCACTGGCATGATCCTATGGTTGCTGGCTTGAGCTCATAGGTCACTGGCTCAGCTGGAGCCAGCCGCCCCCCAAGGCCCATATGAGATGCAATTACTGAACAACTGAAGTGCCACAACTACAAGTTGATGCTTCTCAACTCTCTCCTTTCCTGTCTGTCTCTCTTCTCTCTCTCTCTCAAAAAATAAAAATAAAAATAAATTAAGTGATCACCACCATGCTTCAAGGGAGAAATTAAGAGGGGTCAGGGTATGTATCTCAAAAAGAATACAAACAGGGAGGAAGAAAAGATATTGAGCCAGAGAGTGATGTTTACAGTTAATTTTCTCCCATAGGCCCTGGCCAGTTGGCTCAGTGGTAGAGTGGTAGAGTGTCGGCCCAGTGTGTGAAAGTCCCAGGTTCGATTTCCAGCCGGGGCACTCAGGAAAAGTGCCCATTGGCTTCTCCACCCCTCTCCCTCTTGCTTCTCTCTCTCTCTCTCTCCCCTACCTGCAGCCATGGCTCAATTGGAGCAAGTTGGCCTGGGGCGCTGAGGATGGGTCCATGGCCTCTGCCTCAGGCACTAAGAAGAGCTCAATTGCTAAGCACTGGAGCAATGCCCCAGATGGCAGAACATCCCCCCTAGTTGGCTTGCCAGGTGGATCCTGATTGGGGCACATGCAGGAGTCTGTCTCTGCCTCCCTTCTTCTCACTAAATAAAAAAAATTTATTTTCTTCTCTTGAAGACAGCAAGGTTAGAGCCTGAATACTTTTGATCTGGGGGAAAGACTTCATAAGAACCCTATATTTATCTCACAGATCTCATGCCCTCAAGCAAGGGAGAAGAGAAAAAATTCTGAGAATAAAATGAGTCAGAAGAAAATGCAGCTGAACTCCTAATTGGCCTAGGCCAGCCACACTACTTATCATTCTGAGGCAGTGGCCTATACACTGGGCACCTGCAATAGCTTCTTAGAATACGGAAGGAAGGTTACAAGATTGATAGGTAATTTAAAACCATTATTAATTTTTTTCCCATTGATTTGAGAAAATGAGAGAGAGAGAAGCATCAACTTGCTATTCCACTTCATTGTGTACTCATTGACTGCTTCTCATCTCTGCCCTGACTGGGTATCGAACCCACAACCTTGGCAAGCTGGGATGACACTCTAACTACTGAACCACTCAGCCAGGGCAAAACCGTTTTATGTTGATACAAATATGGGTAAATTATCAAACAAAATACACATTTTATTTTAATGCTAAAACAATGGACCACAAGGTAATTTTCCCCCTATGACAATATGCTTTGGACTACACTGCTGCCGCCAGGGGGGAGGCATTAGCAGGCCTCCTCACTAAAGGCATTCTGGTAGAAACATTTGGGACCCATGTTTAAGCAGAAGCCTGTGCGCTGCTAAGAAACAGAATCACGCTCTTTCTTAAGGTGCTAACGAGCATTTGCCGAGGTTTCCATGCCCAAGAATATGCTGGGGGAAACGAATCCAACTGGTTTCCCAAACTTGGGGGCTTGTAGGGGGGTGGGGGGCAGCAAGGAAACTCAGTGTCAGTCTGGAGCCATCCTAAACATTGGAAGCTCTTCTTGTTAGGATGTGCAGAGGTTATACGCCTTCCAGACTCCATTTTCCTTCTCAAATAATCACTGGCTGTGGACTTAAAAAACAGCCACTTCTCAGAGGAGGCATTCTTCTCCAGAGCATGAAGAGGTACTCCCAGGCTGGAGGAACAGCACGTCCTCATTGTCACAGCAGAGGAACATGTTTTCTGTAGACGCTGGTGAACAACTCTTACCTAAATCCAAACTTATCCATGGCCACCGAGATGTGCCGTGGCTGTGAAAAACACCTATAGGTGTTACGGTCATCCATTGGAATGAGGTCCACGTCGCTGAACACAAAGCAGTTGTAATCATAGTCCTTCAAGGCCTCTTGGAAGCCAATGTTGAGGAGCTTAGCACGATTGAACATGGAGTCTCCAGCCTAGTGCAAAACAAAAGTGGCATTAGATGCCATAAGAACTCTGAACAGAGCTGGTGACTTGATCCCCACAGGTGGTCATTAGTCCACTCTTGGGACTCATTTCTTTCTGCCCTCATTTACAAATTAATACCAAGTGGTATGTCCTGAGTCAGTATTCCCACTATTTGGAATTATCTTGCAGGCCTTGCAAATGTGCAAATGACATATGAACATTATTCCCCATGGAGTGCTCATTACAGCAAAAGATCGCAAGTAATGACATAAGCATCACGAGGGAATTGGTTAAATAAAGCATGGTACAGCTACATAATGAAATAGAGTTATTTTAAAAAATAGGCAAGTTCTGAAAGGAAATGATCTTCAAAATAGTACTGTTAGGTGGAAAGGCATTTAAACACACGCCATTTATTTATGTAGACTAATTACAGGAAAGATACCCAGGAAATTGATGTTTATGGGACTTTTCACTTCTACCTCTTTATAAGGCTGACTATGATTGATAACCGCATTGTGTGCCACAGTGTCTGTCACTAAGCTAGGCACCAGAGAAATATGGCAAACCCAACTAGATCTCTGCCCTCATGGTGCTCATAGTGTATGGTGGGAAGCAGTGCAGGGCACACAACAGAAGGGTGTATGAGAGAGCAGGCAATACCTGCTTCAGGATGCCAACCACTGGGTCACAAAGTACCAAGTCTGTTCATGCAAAAGTACTTCATATTTTACTTACTTATCTTATTTTCAATTCCCCCCATTAGAATGCATGCTCAATGAAATAGAATATTTTTACTATTTATTCACCCAGTGCCTTGAACACTGCGTGGCATATAGTAAGAGCTCAACAAATAACTGGCTGGATGGAGGCATGATAGATGATAGATAGATAGATAGATAGATAAGTAGACTGATGGATGGGTTTCAACATACAAAGGCAGAGAGCAATTCTTTATGGGAAGCTCCAACTAAAGGGCCCCCTCAGAGTAACCAGTAACCAGTCACTGCCTTTACCAACTCCCAGGGCCTAGGTTAGCAAAGACAGTAACAGTAACACATGTGACATAACTGGGCTGAAGCCCAACATTATGGAATCCTTGCTATACACTCTCTCCCAATACTCTTGGGATAAACAAGATCAGACCCTCTATTTAAGGGAAAAATGTGTCCCACAAGGGCCTGCAATGGTTACACAGTCTCAAAAGTAGGATGCCCAAACCTCTCTCCAGGCTCCCAAGAGAGGACTTGGACACTGGTGCTCCACAAGGCTACCTGTGTGAGTGCAGAGCGGCAGACAGCGCCACAGCTGCCTCGCCTTAGGCAGGGGACTCGGGAAACAAACCTCTTAAGAAAAATAAGGACCAGGAAGTCAGACTAAGCCAAGAGAATACTAAATGAGTACTAAGGAAACATCTTATGCAAGAGCTCCTTTCTTCAGCACATGACAAAGTTTCCAAACCACACATAGTGAAAAGAGAAAGCTGTGACCAATGGCACACACTGTATTTTCCGCTTTCCCACCAGTTAAGTCATTTAGAGTTCTGCCTTCAGTTAATTCTGTGTAAGTCATGAGGCAAAAAGAAGTTTAAAGTTTAGAAAATGCATATAAAAACTATGAAGCTGTAATTATTATTATTTCAACAATACATTGCTAATATTCATCAGGGAGGGGGAATATGATATACCAGGCAAAGGATAAGTGTTTTACATGCAGGCCGTGCCATTTAATCCTCTCAACAATCCTGTAACCACCTTCACCCTGACGCAGATTGACGTCACTCCTCCCATACCTTCTAGCTTTGGGTGATGGGGAGGAGGCCAGCATCTGGTACTTTCCATCTTGCTCCTCTAGCTCCATGAATACCCTAAAAGAGTTAGCTGAACATTTTCAAACAAAATTCATTCCCACTAAACACTTTTCCAACAAGTATAAGCAGGGTCTCAACAAAGCCTTTCCACACTTGTGTGGCAGAACTGTGCACAGGGTAGCTGTGCAGTGCTCCCTTCTCTTGCTACACTCTCCAAAAACAGAGGCGGGGTAGGGGACTCCTGGTGACCATGTCAACCACAGGAGCTGGCCTCCTGGCCACTACTATTTGATCTAAGCAGATGCCTGATTCAGACTACACTAAGCATTTTTCCTCTCCCAGAAACTGGTAATTTGGAACCATAAACAAGCTCCTCTGGAGCCAAATTTGCAGAATAATAGCAGCCTAGAGAAACCTCAGAAGAAGACCTGGTTCTGCCCCGCTGCCTATGTGTGATGCAACAGTTCCTCCGGCTCAGTAAGCTACTCCAGTGTCTGGTCCACATTCAAAACTAGTCAAGCAGTTTTCCAAAATAACCTGAACTCCACATCGCATCTCCCATCCTTCTTCCTAGCCTGGCCTTACCTGTGTGATGTGGGGAGAGGGGAAAAGCAGGGTCTATTTCTGCAGGTGTTAGGCCCAGGAACACCAGATCAGCAGAATGATAGATGAGGAAAATGTGTGTGTGTGTGTTTCCCCCTTTCTCCCCTGGGATCACAGAAAAGCCAGTTCTAGGCTTCTTTGGGTGAAATGCTATAATAACACGGGTAACTTTCTTGATAAGACAGACAGACCCTGGGAAGTCCACCAACTCCTCCCCTTAATAACAGCAGGTGCCCCTTCTTTTCAGGCAGTAGGAAGACACCCTGCCCTCATTCCTACCCCTCCTTGCTGGACACATTTATTCAGTGCACTGGGTGCTTCATTTACTCAAACATTTATCAAGTACCTATTGTCCGGCCAAGTCAAAATGTGACAGACAACATGCATTTTTATCTCAGGAATGCCAGCTTCTTCACTTAATAGATATGGGACTTTGGGCAAATCAGATATCTAGGCCTCAGTTTCCTCATTTGGCCACGGGAAGACAAGATGGATTGTATTAAACAAGACAATACATTATAGGCCTTCCCACATTGCCTGGCAACAAATGTCGGATACATAATATGGATATGTAATAATAAAATGTCATTACAGCATAAATTTTCCCATCCATCTTACGTAGACGTTTCAAAATGTCTCCCAGAGATCCTTCTCTCATATTTGTGTGTCCTCCCCAATCAACTTCAAAACTCCTCCCAAATCCAGCTTCTCTTCTGGAGAGGGAATTTCTTTTATTTTAATTTTAATTTTATTTAATTGATTTTTGAAGAGAGGAGAGAGAACAAGAGAGGGAGAGGGAGAAAGAGGAGGAGAAGCAGGAAGCATCAACTTATAGTAGTTGCTTCCTATATGTGCCTTGACTGGGCAAGCCCAGGGATTTGAACCAGAGACCTCAGCATTTCAGGTCTACGCTTTATCCACTGTACAGGCTTGACAGGATTGGAGAGGAATTTATTAAAAGGATTACAGCTTGAGTGAGTTGCCTGTGGCTCACATGATTAGAGTGTTTATAGCAGCAGGGGAAAGAGAAACCTTTAGAGACCCGTGAAATGCCTGGGAAGTCACTCTAGTGAGGAGGAACTGGTGCACTGGAGCAGATGTCCTGAAAGACTGGGCTTTTTAAAGTGCAGGCTTTTTATATGCTGCTGGGCAAGTTATACTTATCCCGACTAGGGCAACTGGCTCCGCTTAACAGAGGGAGAGGGCAAGAGAAAGAAGGCCAAAAACTGTATGGCATTCCTACAGCTGGACAGGGCAGCTGTTCCAGAGATGAAAGCTCACAGAGGAGTCTTTTAGGGCTGGGCAAACAAGCCTGACAGTGGGTGTGTGAGTCAGTCGAGCAGAACCAATAATGGCCAGCACAGAGAGAACAGGAGCTGGGCATGGTCAGGCATGCTGGCCTGGGGTTCAGTGAGGAGACCTGAGGTGGAAGGTCCGGGATAGGTCTAAAGGTCACGCTCCTCAGAGGAGTGAAAAGAAAAAAGCAGCTACCTCCAGACACATCATGTAGCAAGCAAGCCCCAGTGCCCTTCTGGTAGATCTGGGTGGCAGGGAGGAATGTCTTAAGAAGTATCAGATAGCTCTCCAAGGCTATTAAGACTTTTTCTATGGTGAGGAGAGGTGAGGGAGGGTACAGGGGGGATAGATGGTGATGGAGGGAGACTTGACTTGGGGTGGTAAACATGTAATGCAGTGTACAGAAGATGTGTTGTGGAACTGTGCACCTGAAACCTGTATAATTTTATTAACCAATGTCACCCCAATAAATTCAATTAAAAATATTTTTAAAGAAACATACACAGAAAAACATTTTTCTAGAGCCCTCATTTACATTAAAGATAGAAAAGAGCAAATAGTATGTCCACTGAGAATGGAATCACCCTACACTGCTGGTGTGAATGTAAAATGGCGCAGCCATCGTGGAAAGCAGTCGGGCAGTTCCTCAAATAGATAAAGAATTACCATATGACCCAGCAATTCCACTGCTGGGTATATCCCCAACAGAAATAAAAATATATGCCCACAAAAAACAACTTTTAAACAGTGTTTATAGCTTGACCAGGCGGTGGCACAATGGATAGAGCATTGGACTGGGGAGGTTGCCAGCTTGAGCGCGGGCTCATCTGGCTTGAGCATAAAGCTCACCAGCAGGGACCCAAGGTCGCTGGCTCGAGCAAGGGGTTGCTCAGTCTGCTGAAGGCCCACGGTCAAGGCACATATGAGAAAGCAATCAATGAACAACTAAGGTGTCGCAACGAAAAACTGATGATTGATGCTTCTCATCTCTCTTCGTTCCTGTCTGTCCCTCTCTCTCTCTCTGTCACTGTAAAAAAATAATAAATAAATAAACAGTGTTTATAGCAGCATTATTCATAAAGAGCTAAAAAATGGAAACAGTACAAATGTCCATCAACACAAGAATGGGTAAATAAAATATGGTCTATCTGTACAGTGGAATACTAGTCAGCAATATAAAGGAATGAAGCACAGACACATGCTACTATGTGGATGAACCTTAAAGACATTATGCCAGGTGAAAGAAGTCAGTCACAAAGGATCACGTATTTATTATGATTCCATTTACATTAAATGTCCAGAGTAGACAACTCTATAGACACAGAAAGGTTAGTGGCTGCCTAGGGCTGTGGGGACTGGAGGGATTTATAGCTAGGAGGTGTGGGGTTTCTTTTTGGCATAATGAAAATGTTCTAAACTTGATTTTTTTGTGTGGCAGAGACAGAGAGAGTGAGAGAGAGGGACAGACAGAAAGGAAGGAAAAGAGATGAGAAACATCAATTCTTCGTTGTGGCTCCTTAGTTGTTCATTGATTGATTTCTCATACGTGCCTTGACGGGGGTGGGGGAGGGCTACAGCAGAGCGAGTGACACCTTGCTCCAGCCAGCGACCTTGGACTCAAGCTGGTGATCCTTGCTCAAACCGAATGAGCCTGCACTCAAGCTGGTGATCTCGGGGTCTCAAACCTGGGTCCAACGCTCTATCCTGTGTGCCACCGCCTGGTCAGGCTCTAAACTTGATTTTATGGTGATAGATGCACAACTCTAAACATGCTAAAAAACATTGTGTTATAAACTTTAAATAGGTGAATTGTATATGATGATATTTCAGTGAAGCAGTTATCAAAAAAATAAAAATAAAAAGAAAGAAATATAAAAAGAAAAAGAATGAGCAAGCCAACCCCAGAGACCAGAGGGTCCTGTTTCTCTTTCTCTCATAAATTTATTCTTGTCATTCACTGTCTACTTCGTGTTTAGCAGTAGGGATACAAATAAAGGAAAAGAAATGGCCATGCTTTTGAGGTATTTCAAGTTAAACTGGGTAATGACTGATACGTGCTTTATGGTATACAGCTACCAGGGGAAGGGAGGGGAGGGGTGGGGAACTACAGAGCCAAGCACAGACTGAGAAGTGGAGGTGGCAACCTAGTCCTAGAGGGGCTTGTAGACAGCTTCAGTGAAGTAGTTAGCCAAGTTTAGTGGGGAGGCTGAGAGGAGTGTCCCTGGGGGAGAGAGCAGCATTTGTAAAGACTGTGAGGAAAAGAGAACATTCAAGGAACTACAAGAAATACAGTGTGGAAGTCAGAATAAGACATAAAGGTAGAGGCCGACCAAATCATTAAATGAAGGAAGAAACTGGGCACTCTGCTAAAATACTCAGGTTTTTCCTTTGATTTAGGCCACAGGAATCCTTTGAAGGTTTTAAACAAGGATTATGTTTTGCACATCAAGGAGGGATTTGTGTCACCTCCCCGCAACTGAAGGCAGGGTTTGGAAGCTGCTGCATGATTCATGGAGCACACGGAGACTAGGCAGCATTGGGGGGCCAGTGGAGAAGGCCTTGCCCATGGGCTAAGGCCAGGGCTCCACTTACCTTACCCATTTCTTGCTTCACCTGCTCCCTGGACATGTGTGCTGTACTCGCAAGCTGGCTTTGTGGGGCTTTCAGGACAGGTACAGGTTGAAGTCTGGTCCAACCCCCAGAAAAATTCTGACTGTGGTTAAGCCAAGTGCAGCCTTCTTCCCCTGATTTCAGAGGAGGACAAATGACTACCAAAAGCCATAGTTTCTGTTTGTGCAAGTGCGAACAGTCTCTAGAAGACCCATCAAACCACCTTGCCTTCCCTGGATGGCAGGGCCATGTGTGCTCGGCAGCAGACCCATTGCCAGACCCTGATGGCTCAGGAATGAGGATATCTGGCTCCTCCTTCACCAAACACACATCAGCAATGAGGTTGGAAACATCAACCCAAAGCCAGGACTCCCAAAGAATCAGAATCTTTATGTGATGGGAGAGACAATGTTGCTCTGCTGACGTGCCCTGACCCCTCACAGAGCCACTCCCCTCTGCCCACCATTACCCCCAGGCTCTCAATCCCAGGGGTCCATGGCCAGGTCAGTGGTCCGCGGAAATGTCTCCTTAAACACAAGTAAGACACCGGGAGGAAAGACCTAGGCTCAGTGGCTGGTGGGAAAGTAGGGCAAACTCTGGGCGGCAGTCCTGTGGCAGGACTCACCTGCAGGCCTACGTGTGAACCCTGGGATAGTAGACAAGCTAAGAGGGGATCTCTAGAGATTACTAGGAAGGGCCTGGGATCACACAAGTGTTTGGGGGGGGGCAATGTCCATTTACCCATGATTTCACAGCAGTTGGGCCTCTGGTTTTTCATATAGCAATCATCATAATAATATAGAACTCCTTCATAATAATATGGAGCTTCGACAGGCCTTCATTAACACTTAGATCTGAGACTTAAGCATTTTACTCAGTGAGAAAGGAAATGGCTCTTTGAGGATCAGGGAGCTGAGAGGGTGGCTCTCCGTTTGACAAAAGAATTAGTCACAAAAGTGAGGACATCCTTGGCCCCTGCCAGACTAGAACACAGGTCAGATGCCATAAGCTGCCTTCAGAAATAATTAAGCTAACAGGACAGCCCAGGAGCAATTCTGGCTGAGGTGAACAAAGAATTTTTAAACCCCAGCTCCACGGAGGCTATAGCGGGCCTTCTGCCTCTCTCCCTGGGCCTGAGGCACTGACTTTCTGCAGAAAAACACTTTAGAAGATAAAGGCTTCCTTAGAAGAAAATAATTTTCCCATTTATCTTAAGAACCATAAAAATGTTTAAACTATTTCAGAATCCATAATCCTGTATCTAAAAATCTAGCCTGTGGAAACCTAAAGGCAGAAGAAGCAAACACCAAGTAAGATTTAGGCTCAAAGACATTCATTACAGTATTATTTACATTAGAAAGAAAGTGGAAATGAGCTAAATGCCTGCTAATACAGAAGATTGGCTAAGTTAATTATGGTAGAACTGCATGCTCAACTACTATGAAGCCATGGAAAGTGATGATTATGAAGACTATGAAATAACATGGGAAGAAGATGCTGATGATATAGAATTAAGAAAAAGCAGGATACAAAAGTATACATACACACAGTATGAGCTCAACTATGGCTTTTCAGAAGGCAAAGTCTCAGACCTCTGCACAACAGACTGGCATTTCCAAGCAAGTCAACAGAGCCCACGGCCTTGCCTGAGAGACAACCGGTCCCAAGGACAAACACCGGCAGACTACACAGCTTCCCCTGACCAGTAGGGCCTGGGCTCTGGCTATGACTTGGAGGTGTGTGGACATTACCAAGGTGGCAGTGGTGGCGGCAGCGGCGGCAGCAGCAGTCACAGCAGTAGTTAGGTCGGCACTCCTCTCTCTCTCTCTCTCTCTCTAGGAGGTGGAGGGACCAGAAGAGGAGGTAGGTGGAGAGTAAGAAGCAGATCACAGAGAGAAGCTCCTCCTTCATCTGGCTTTGCTATAAACAAAATTAACAAGTAAAGGAAAAAGGCCTCCACTAGAAGGAAAAAAAGAAAAAATGAGAGAAGGTAGATGTGAGGGGGATAAGGAAGAAAAGCAAACATCAAGGCTGCAAAGAAAAGGGGCCCGTTCCGATCACCCCTTGTTCCAGGGCAAAGGCCCATTCCTAATAAGCAGCCATTCCTGGTCCTGAAGTTAAAGGTGAGCAGAGAAAATGGCATTTCCCAGAATAAGATCCAGGGAGGCAATTTACCAGCCATGTGAGTACCTGTAAGTGCTTTAACACATTCCCAGAAGAACGGAGCGAACCATGGTCAGAGAGGGGGAAACACAGCTCACTGGGGCAGCACACAAGCAGTGGAGGGACACAGACACCCCCAGTCATACACAGCCCTGCCGGGCCCCAGGCTCCCAAAGGTCTAAGTGCTCAAAGGAGGGCCTGCTGCCGGACAGAATAGGCACTGCCCATCCTAAGCTCCATTCCTGCACACATTAGTCTGGAGGCTGACAGCTCGGGAAAGAAATGGAAGACAGGGATGGGGGATGGTAAAAAAAAAGGTCAAGGCAGAAACCAAACCAGTAGGGGCTTCAGGCCTAGGCAGCTGTCCTCAGTCATGGGGCAGACTTGTGAGTCTGCTTCACCCTAATTCACCTGGGCCTCATTTAGGAACCAGCTGCTTGGCCCAGGGACAGAGATAAGCTGCGGAGGAATGGAGACAGATACTTGCTTATTGAGGTTACAAAGGGCTCTCTCCAAACCTGCCCACACTTGGCCCCAGACAAGCAGCCTGGAACCATCTCACAACAGTGCACAGGTGGAAAAACTTCCAAAGCCAAACAGAGCCAGGTCCCTCTCATCTTCCCCCCACAACCCAGCCTTTTAGGGCCAGGGTTCACCTGTTAACATGGTGACTGGGCAAGCCTCACAGAGGGTTCTTAGGTTGTTACTCCAAGGGCATAACCCCTCCCTCCATGATCCAGAGGGACTCATGGCATTGCCAAGCAGAAGTGGAGCTGTTCCCCAGTGGGGGGAAGAGAGGCATTCCTTAGGCTTCATGTGATTTCTGTCCAATCCCAGCTACACCACCCAGCCAACATGGGAGCAAGCTACTTACCTTCATGAACCTCCTCTCAGTAGGAACAATGAGAATAACTCTTTGCCTCACTGGAGGGTCATTAAGAGTTAAAATTCAAAGTGAGACCCAGAAAAGATGGTCAGTCCTAAGGACCAGAACTGTAAAATTTTATGACCGTCAACAACCACAGGGTTAAAGTAGGTTCTCTGCATTTTTCCTGAAAAGGTAGGTCATCCCAAGGTGCTGTGCCCTAGGTAGCCTGTTTTGGTCAGCAAGAGGTAAAGAACTCTGAGGAAAGACCCCAGGGGAGGACTGAGCAGGTTGCCAAGGAGCATGACCTGGCCTGACTGAGAAAGGAGGCGCCACTTCCAGGCACGCCCTCACCAGAGAACGGGCAGCAAGGGGGCAGAGTGGTGTGAGCACAGGGGCAGGAGCCACAGGGGGCGCTCAGCACACAGAGCCTGCTTAGCCCTGACTGAGCACTCACTCAGAGCCATGTGGTCGGGGAGACAGAGGCTGTTAGACCTGTGGCCAGAGTCCTGGGCCACCAGCTCGAGTGAGCACGCCCGAGGCAATCACCCCCATCTCTCGCTAGGATGTACTAAGTGGCCTGGGAGCAGCTGAGAGGGAGAAGTCAGTTCCATCTGGGGCAAGACAGTACTAATAAGGTTTGGGGGGCCTTAAATGATGACCAGAAAGAAAGCAGGCAGGGGGGGGAAGGCAGGCAAGCAGGGCAGAGGGAACAGCATATGCAAAGGCAGGAGGAGCACAGAGTCTATCTGGGTGGAGACGGGGAATCCCACATGGCTGTGACACAAAGGTGGAGGAGGAAGTGGCTGGAGGTAGGTCAGGGGTGGCTGCAGAGGGTCCTGGATGCTGACCTCAGGGCTTCACTCAGACCTTGAAAATCCTTGCCTGTGGGCAGTGGGGACATACTGAAGGGTTTAACGAGAGGGCATGACATGGAAGAATTAGAGATCTCGGGCAGCTGAGTGACATCAGAGGTGCCAGAGAACACACAGACGGAACTGTCAGGGTCCTGGCTCCAGAACAAAGGGCTGCCGTGCTGATTACACATGCACCTAGCCAGCTGGGCCTGCATTCCCCACCTGCGGGTAATTTTTATGATGGGTCGTCCCTCAAACATCCTGTACTTCTTTCTTAGGGCTGGTGCTGTCACGTGGCAACCTGTCTCCCCTTCACCTTGGGTGGTTTTACAGTTTCCTTCCTGATTACAGTATGAGTAAGTGCTGAATGCACCCTACCCTACGTCTGCTATGACACCGTGAGATACACTTCTACACCAAGGTTCCAGGGCCACACCTCAGGTAGGACTTCTATCCTCTGAGCAGCACTCTAAACTCCAACAGCCTGGCTGTACCAGACCCCTAACAGGTTTCCCAAACGCTGGTGGGCGAGGGCAGAGGACCTGAGGACAAACAGCAATGCTGTTCTCCATCTCAACTGGTAACCCACACACTTATTGTGAGATGTATGTTCTTATGGTAACTGGAAGGGGCCGGGGGAGACTGGAAGGTTCAAAACCAAAATGGGGTGGTTAACAGCTGAATATGGACCAGAGAAGCCACACAAGCTCACCCCTGAATGAGGAGCTTGAGACACAATCCTATTCTGAAGGAGCTGAGAGGGCTGACATGGTCCCTACGTCCCCTGGGATTCTGTTACCCGGTAGCTTTATGCTGTAGGCCATTATCCACTATCCTATAAACCCATGGAGGCCCCTCAAACGATAGAGACTGTCTCGACGCTGGTACTGAGTGGGGGTGAAGCAGAAAAGGGGGAGCAATAAAGAGTTATCACCACAGTACCCAGTGGAGAAAAGAGGCAGGAAGAGGGGGGTAGGGAGAATAAACTCAAATCATAGCAATAAGAGCTAATGTTTACTGACAGTTCTCCAGGAGCCAGGTGCTTCACAGCCCCCCTGGGAGATACTAAAACCCTGCCCTCCTACCAGTGCAGAAACTGATGCACTCAATCAAGTAAACTCAAATTGTTGAAGAGCTCAAACCTACCTGCAAAGTGGCAGAGCCAGAACCCAGGTATTTTAAGCTGGAGCTCACTCCCAGCCCTGGATGACCAGCTCTGAGACACTCTTTAGGGGGAGGGACTAAATGGCCTTGAGAGATTACTGCCCATGCAATCAGAGGACACAAGGAGTCAGGACAGCGGGGTGAGCTGCCACCCAATATTCCTTAGGTGATGTTCTACTTCCCTACTTTGAGCCTCAGTTTCTTCACCTGTGAAATAGATAGAGCAGACATTTTCACACTATCTGGCCTCAGAGGTCCAGGCAAATCCCAGCAAAAACTGCAGGGAAAGTTAGGGAGTAGAACTTCTGTTCTTAAAAACCTGTTTCAGAACCCCTGGACTAGATGTCTCAGAGGCCCCTCCAATTTTAAGCATTTTTTTCTCTCTAATCTTTAATGGGGTTGGGGATGAACGGTCAAAATGACAGCGGGGTGTCTGAGACAGGGAGACACCAAGAGGTTCTAATGATACCTATTTGACGCCTATTTGCTCAATAGTACATAAAGGTTAAAGCCAGATGCTACAAACTACCCTTGAACCCCCTTTCTTCCTCTAAAATAACTGTAAAACAGAGAGCACAAGATGTTTCTAAGTTAAATGGGGTAATGATGCAAATGTTTCTCTCTTGTCCTCTTTCTTTCAAAAGGCTCAAGTTTCTGCCCTAGCCAGATAGTCCAGTCAGTTAGATCATCGGTCCAAAGCACAAAGCTTGCCGTTTTGATCCCCGGTGAGGGCACATACAGGAACAGACTGGTGTTCCTATCTCCCTCTTGTTCTCTCCCTTCCTCTCTCTAAAAGCAATAAAACAAACAAATAAACAGAAAAGGCTTAAGTTTCCTATCACCACTTTCATATGTGTTCTTTATGGCTATGAGACAGATAATATTCTTCATAGGAAAGGTAGGGCAGAATTCAAGTTTCTCCTTAGACTTGGTTTTCTCCAAGAAATAACCAGGGTGGAGTTGGAGCAGCAGAAAAAAATTAGCAGGGGGAGAGGGAGATAAAGAGGTAAGATTCCTCTAAGGTAGAAAGTTAATCCTCGGAAGGGAAGGAAAAGATGTAGAGGCAAAACACACGGGATTTTGCGGGGGAGAAGTGATACTGACAAGGCTAGAGGAGGGAAAAAAATGTTTGAAAAACTAAAAATAAAATATATCCAATGCTGAGTTGCAAGTGGGAAAGAGAGGAGAGGGAGGGAGAATGGGGGTTCTCAGTTCCCTAGAGAAGAGGTGGGGGCTGCCAGCTTTCCCTAAAGTGTGACCCACAGAACATTATGGAGATGGTCCTTAGAAACCCATCCTCCAGTCAAACAACCTCAGGAAATACCACATGCTGAGAAGAACTTTTGGAAGCTATAATGAACACCTAGTACCCTGTGAAGGCTCTGCAGGACTGAGACCTGCTTCACACTGTGCAAGCCAGCATCCGTCCCTCAGAGGCGCTTGGCTTCAGATCTTACTTGGAGAAAAGTTTTGGCTTAGGCAGTGTTAACCCACTCAGTGGTGGCACTTGTCCACAGTGGCTGGATTAGCTTTTCCACTAGCTTGGACTGGGACAGGCAGGAGCATATAGCTGGTACAGGACATTTAGAAATCTGTTGTTTGAAACCATATTATTATCTGTAGAAATTATGTCATAGGAGTTTAACATGGTGGCTAAATTTCACTGGTCAATATTTGTTTTGACTTTATGATTGACCAGGGAAGTCTTACATTCACCTAAAATTTAACATATCTATCTATTCATTGGTATCTTCCCCTCTAGTCTTCCTTGACCCTAGTCACCTAAATTCAAAAGCTCAGCATCCTCACTAACTCTTTTACCCTCTTTACCCAAGGATGCATTTTAACCAAATTCAGGTGAGGTGTAATCCAGACCACGGTTGTCTATTTTCTGCTCAGGAAGATTTGTGGGAGGCCATCAGATGCCTTGATGAATAAGATCTGACAACACTGTGCCTACAGTGTGTTACTCTTATGCTGGTAGAATAATTATCAAAGAGGGAAAGAAAGTACGGCTGGCATGGCTTATTCTTACTAACTCCCACTGGCTCCTCATGATAGTGGCTTCCTCTTCCAGGTACTCACTGCCAGTGCTTTAATAACGGACTCCTGCATTTTGCCACAATCAAGATGTGCTCACTGGCATCGGACAAAGGTTCCCTGATGACAGGGCTTGTCTTAAACAAATACTTGTTGGATTGAAGGTGCCTGGCATTACTTGCTAGCTCCCATTTTCTCCAACATTCTTCTACAGTGAGTGACTCACAGCTATCTTGCTCACGGATTTCCTCAGGGCGCTGGTCCGTGCCTCACTTGGCTAAGGGACTCAAACAGCCCTGAGGGGTTTGCCTGCCACCTGCTCTTCCAATCTTGAGCTTCATATCCCATGTAACAGGCTGTTCTGCTCTTTCCTGTCTGATAAGACTCAGCTCCATCATCTGGCCCTACAACCTTGACTGCCTTACTGCCCAATGGTCATCTCAATCTCCAGGAACATGTAAGGTTCTGTTTTCCCTTAAAGTCTCCATCGCTGACCCCAGCTGAGATGCTCATGTCTCCCTCCAGCCTTCAGAACCCAGTTTTTATCCTGGGTCTTCCAGGAAACTGCTCTCTCCTTCCTGAGCTTCCAGAGCATTTGGGAGCCACCATACAATCACATGCTATTTGGGATTGTTAACAAATTATTTCCTGGAAGGGGCCACCTGCCATAAGAGGGAATGGAAGCTTTGGGACACTTGTTAGAACTGGGACCCTACAGTTCTTTAGAATCTTTCTGCAACTGGTGGAGCACTATGCACAGAAGTCCTCAGAAATGCTTGGGGACACACTGCTGTCTCCAGCCTCCTTTCTGGTCTCAGGGGAGGCACACAAAGTCCCCCAACTTTGACAGAAGCTGTCAACTACCAACAATCTTATTATCTCAAGCAGATTCAGAATTTATCTTGAAATGAAATGGACACTAGAAATGGGCATACTATGTCTCTTCAGATGAATTTCAATAAAATTTGGTATACAGATAAGTTAAATGTGTTATTGCACCTAGGAGGTTATAGTCTAAAGATATGGATTTGAGTATTTGAAATAAACTTGATATATCAAAGTTATACATTCAGAAAAATAATAACGCTCCTCAAGCAGACTGGAAATTAGCAAAGTTATTACAACAACAGTGCTTGTAGGTCAATCTGATTTTCTCCAGGTCATGGTGCTAAAGGCTAACATGTCTTCGACATTAGTTTCCTTAAGCACAGCACACACAGGGATCAGACACACAGAAAGACACTCCCTTTCCTTAGACTCAGCTCAGTCCACGTGATGTTCAGCCACCAAAATAAGACTTCCCCAAACTTTTGCTGGGGCCTGGCAAATTCAGGCCTGAACTAAGGGCATAGTCTCCTGTGAGTACCCCAGAAAAAGCAGGGAAACTGGATAAATTTGAAGTTGCCTAAAAGCCTGACATCTAAATGGATATTTTTATTTTTAAAAAAGAAAATACCAGCTACCCAGAGACAGGAAATAATCAGTGTTTTATTTAGAGAGAATTTTTGAAAGAATTTATCTCAATTTGGTTACAAGACTACTTCAAGAAAAACAAAAACAAAAACAAACAGAGGCCTTGTCTGGGTAGTTCACTTGGTTAGAATGTCATCCTGATATGCCAAGGTTACGGGTTCGATCCCTGGTCAGGGTACTTACAAGAATCTACCAGTGAATCAATAAAGAAGTAGAACAACAGATCAATGTTTGTTTCTCTGTCTCTTTCCCCCTTCTCTCTAAAAATCAATAAATTAAAAAACAAAGAAACAAACATCCTAGCAATTTCTCTAGCCTACAAGTTAATAACAAAAGACAAGCAGACTGTATCACATTTAGCTTATCTACACTGATTGAGATAAAGAAGGCAGCAGAGCTGTAAAGTGTGCTATCTAGAAAACTACTTCCATTACTCACACACGCGCGCACGCACACACACACAGACTCCCTCCCTTTGCTCCATCTTCCCAGATCTCACCTGGTTGATAACATAGATGCCATAATCCAACTGCTGACGTTGCAGGATCGGGTGCAAGTAATATAGCCAGTACTTGAGGTGCTCCTGCCGGTTGCGGAATGGAATAATGATGGCGACCTTGTGAGGAGAGATGCAGTCCTTGGGGGCATAGCGACCTCCCACCTTCACCTTAGGGTTCTGTTTGGCCACAAGTGTCAGGTCCACAGGCACGTTAAACTCGATCAGCATGGGGCCGACTAGAAAGTGGAGGGAAGGAGAAATTAGCAGGCCACAGGACTCACTGCTTTACAGGTCGTGTCAGAGGGCCAGGCCGCAGGAGACAGCTCTTCCTAAGAGGCAGCATGGCCATGGAAAAGGCACTCATGCCCAGAACTAGGTATCTTGTCCAGCACTAGTGTGACCAACCATCCCAGGAAACTCTCATACCAGGCAAACTTGGATGGCTGGTCACCCTAGGAAGCACTCGCCTAAGCAGGACAGACTGTTTGTTTCTCAACTGTAAAATGGAAATGGGGTATGTCCCGCTCTGACTTCCTGATAGGATGTTGTAAGGATCAGTCAGCATGGAGGAGAAGGCACTCTCTCAGAAATCCTAAAATTGAGAACTTGCTCTGCCACCTCCCAGGGGGCTTGGCTTTGGACAGATCCTCTCTGAACTTAGCCTAGCTGAGGACAGGAAGAGAGGGAGATGGAAAAAGAGAGAGAGAGAGAAAGCTGGAGAAGTCAGCGTTTAGAAAATCAGAAGGTAGCAAGAAGTGACATGAGTAACCCATGTTTCATGGGTTGATGCACAGATGAGACAAACTTGATGGGAAGGACTGGAGAAAATGAGGCCACAGAGGAGACTGAGAGGAAAGGAGAGGAAAAACCGCTGGAAAAAACATCAAAGAAGAATACTGAGTAAAAGGTAAAAGTAAGGATGACATAATAGCAGAGGGGATAAAGGAGGGAAGAAAAATCAGGTATGACTGCAAAGTTTCTGGCCTGAAAGAACATGGCTAGAGATAAGAGCAATAAGTTAGCAAGAGAGCTCTTTGGCTTAGATGAAAAACTGACAAGCCATGGAAGGTGGGTTTTTAGTTAATGGTAAGTTAGGAGCAGAGGCAAAGGCAAAGGTCAAATCCAGAGACAGTCATGGAAGTCCTTGTCTCCTAAATAG
This sequence comes from Rhynchonycteris naso, assembly GCA_037038555.1. NCBI lineage: Eukaryota > Metazoa > Chordata > Mammalia > Chiroptera > Emballonuridae > Rhynchonycteris > Rhynchonycteris naso. The sequence goes on along the minus strand of CM072996.1, from coordinate 38,030,439 downwards.
AAAAATGTAGAGGGCTGCTGGGGACTGTCCCTCATGCAGCACAGGTGGTGGGGGCAGAAAAAAGATGACTGGCTCAGGGACACAGGGAATAAGGGACAGAGTCAGGACTTAAACTCAGGCCCCCAGTATTCCCTGTAGGCCAGACATTCTCCAAGGGGCTTCGAGGAGACACTAATCCCAGTAAGATACTCAATGGAAGAACGTGTCCCCTGGTCAAATAAGGTTAACAACCCTGCCTTACTAAATCCTGCTTCTGGAAAGTCATGACGTGTACCCAATGCTCTGAGAAGTTGTGCAATCAGGAAACCTCCTTCACTTTATTTAACCTACCACCTCCCAAACTTACTGGGCCACAGAACCATTTTATTCGGGGACAGGCTTTGAGAACTGTTACTCTAGTGTAACCAGCTTCACCTGTGAAGCAACCAGCTGCAGAACAAAGGAAGGAACCTACAAAACAGAGGTGAGAACACTGACCACAAATCCAGAGCAAGTTCGCCTGAAACATGCTAGTTAAAACCAGTGTGCAGCCTTCTGTCAGCCTGTTTGTCAACAATATGTGCTCTCCAAGCACCCATGTCCCCAGAGGCCACTTACCCTCCTAAAGTGAGACAGCCGGAGAAAAGGAAGCTGTGACTCTTGCTCCTCCTGCCTGTCCACGGGTGCAAACTCACCGTCTCCTCCTACCCTCCCCCCACCCCAGTCCCTCGGCTACTCCACTCACCCCTCCCTCCTTCCAGTGCTGATCCTGTTCCATCATCATGGGACCTGTTCCCATTCATTCTGTTCTGAGACACAGCTATGGTCATTATTTTCCTGCTAAAAACCTCCAATGGCTCTAAGGCTGTGTCACCTTGGACAAGGTAAAGCCAAACCTCTTGGCTTGGCAATAAGGCCCTTCAGTCTCCATTCTCTCTCCCTCCCCCACCCCTTATTAACCAGGTCTCTGACCAGATTTTTCCCTTTGCCAGAAATGCCCTTTCCCCCTTTCCTCTAACAACAAACTGCGCTGAGAGACAGGCCAGAATCTTACAAGGAAGGAAAGCCCCAATCTGACCTTAAAATTTGCCTTTCCTCATTACCATGGGGCTCTGCCAGCAGATGCCCTGGGGGTCATGAAGGATAACCTTGGGGTTCCAAAGCCCAGGCACCTCCCTCTATGGAGGCACAAGGGTCTCAAAATCAGCCCCTCTTCTGACTGCTGGCTCCAATCTCCCAGAGAGCCCTCAGTTGAGTAGGCTTTATGCTCCAAGACTAAGTAAGGGGTAACCATGGACCAGTTTTTCTCAAAACTACCCTCAGAATCCCTGAGGTAATCTGTAAAAATATGGAATTTCAGGCCCCTCCCCTAGAGAGCCTGACTTGGCAGATCCTGAGAAGGACCAACGTGGATAATTAATTAACAAGAAGCCTAGGTCAGTGGTTTTCAACTGCCAGTCCACGAAACAGTTAACCACCCTGACGTATTAAGATTATAGAGTCTATAATCACTGGGTCTACAATCTTCATACAATGTCAGAGTGGTTAACTCTTTATCAGACTGATAGTTAAAAAAATTACTGGCCTATGTGATTCTGTTTGGGCAAGCTGGGCAATGGGAAGATGAACCTCCCATCTTCACAAGTTCTTGGGGTTTCATGTAAGGAGGATCCTCAAGGTCTCCTACAACTCATATGTCATGGAGGCAGCCTTTCCCCACAGGGTGCTGAAGGCCTGAACTGCTTGACTCCCCAGCTCCGGGCAAAGCCTTCTGGGAGGCCCTGCTGCACAGTGCACTTGTGAAAAACATGAAAGAAAGATTCATCACTGGGCTCTTCTCACTTCAGAGGGCTGTACCACATCTGTAAATCCCCCAGCCCCGCTGCGCCTTTGGTTCTCAAAATACAGCTAAACATAACACCATTTTCTGGAACCCAGGGGCATCTGGACTATCACCCTACCAACTTACACTTTATGAAACCAGCTCAGAAAACAGAATTCACACTTGGTCTGCCTAGCCTCCTAAAGCAGACATCTGCAGGTTGGTCTTAGTTTTGCCCCTTCAGGAGTTCCAGAAAGGTGGTCCTGAGGCTTTCTGGACAGGAGAGAGGATTCCTGGGCCCTGGTTCAGCTCCATAAGTGACTTGCTGGATGATCTATCATTAGGTAAGTACCATCCACCATCAGGATACTGGTCTCCCGTTTGCAAACTGCAGGGACTGGAATTCAACCTGCCGCAGAAGAACTCGTATCTACCATCACCCCTACTGGCTCCTCCAATGGCTCATGTAGAGCTTTGTCACCAAGGAGCCTCTTATCACTCTCCTTTTCCTCCCTGCACTCTTCTCGTAACCCCCATCATGTCTCCAACTCATTGAGAGCACACTGACTCCCAGATCCTGCCCTCCCTGCCCAATCGGACAGTTCTTTCCCCACCTTCGATCTGTGAAGCTTCCACAGCTTTGAGAATCCTACAGATCACACCTCTGACAGTGGACAGCACTTGGCAGTCACTGGCTCCAGACGTGGAGCTGAATGCCTTCTTGGGTCCAGTGCCAGCCAGGAGGCCTCCATGAGTGCCCTGAACACCTCCTGCCCATGCTGTGGAGATCGTCCTCTGCGCACACCTGGCTCTGTCCCAGTGAGAAAATCCATAGAGCTCAGACTCCAGAGCTGTGACAAGCTCTGCCCAGAGCCTTGCAGACCTGCCATCAGGTCTCAGAGCCACTGCTTGAGGTCTCAGGGAGAGGCACAGAGAGGAAGCAAAGGACTGAGAGCTTCATGGCAGTCCTCAGGCTAAGCCAAGGATCCCTTGCTGTGAGGCGCATGGCGTGTGCTACCACAGGCCTTCGGCCCCGCTGGGCTGGCTTGTGTGTTTTCTTGGCTCTGGGAGCTGGGAAGCAGGGTTACGTAAGCAGATGAGCAGATGTGAGCCTGTCCTCGGCTCCCCTAGCTAATGCCCCGCCACGTGGGCCTCTCGGCTGGGAGTCCAGGTCACAGCCTTGCGTGTAAGTCACTCAATAACTTCAATGTGTGAGCTCAACTCCGATAAATTCCACTGCTCCCTTGCTCAGCAAGGCAAACCCAGACACACACAGAATCCTCCATCAAAAGCCCTGCTAATCTACAGCCAACCCAGCAGACTCCCTGCCTCACTTTCACATTAGCTAAACCAGTAGTAGTAGTTCAATCCTCAAGCCTCAGCAACACAGGTTGGAACCGACTGCTTCCCAACTGACCAGCCAATGGTTCAAGACACAATCCTTGGCCAAAGGCTGGTTTGTGACAATGTTTCACCAGCCTGGACAAAATGGCAATATTCGAATGTAGTGGTTCTTCATTAGCTAAATGCAGTCAATATATCAGAATGCCCTTTCCTCCAAGGTTAAGTGCTTCTTACTCTTTAGATGTTAAAATGCCCTTTCTTTTATGAAATAATCATGATTGATCTTTTTTTTTTTGAGGGCACATTTATTAAAGCTGGGGACAGTGAAACAAGGGCTTAGGATAGAAGGAGCAACAAGAAAGAGACTAGGAGGGGCTGCTTGGGCTCTCTAGAAACACTATAGGAAAGAAGTGAGCCCAGGCAGGGCTGCTTTGGTTCCCTAGAAAGTCAGAGTAAAGGAAGCCCTGGAGACAGGTTCAGGGTTAGCCCAGGATGAGCTGCCACTGCCCACTGTTCCCCTGGTTGCAAGTCCTGTGAGGACCCTTAGAATTTAAAAGATGCATGCCAGAGAGGGAGAGAGCACCAATCATGACTGATTTTGATGCTGGATTGAATTTTTTTTTTTTTTTTAATTTTAACTTCAATGCTGGATTGTCAACCATGGATCAAGCCCCTCAATATCTTTTGGGATTTTCCTAGACAGTGAAAATCAAATATTTGGGAACTCTGGGACTAGGCAGTACCCAGAGTTTTGTGGTCCTAAAAGCTGGGATGCTGGACTGTCTCCCTTGTCTAGGCCTCAGTACTGGCAGCACATGACACAGCTCCTCTTTGAGCTATCTCCTCCCCAACCACAGTGTAGTTCCACAGGCATCATGGGTGGGCCATTTCTCTCCGTACAAATTTTCCAGAAGCCAGATATGCACTGGAAGCTGAGCCAGGCACTACCAAATCCCCAGACTTGGGAGTAACAGCTGTCTGCAGTGGTCCCATGAACTCATGATGTTCCCTGTGCCCCTCAGACAAGAAATGAGAAGCACCATCTACTGTCTGGGGCTCATTACAAACCTTCTTTCTGCTCCTTCAGGGAAGAGAAGGTCTTCAGAGTTTTCCAAGGACTTCGTTATCACCAATTCAACAGCTGCCTGGCCTCAGCTCAAACATCACTACCATAGGAAGCCGCCTTGGACCGCTGAAGGTTGGTTCTTCCTCTTTCTCCACCTCAAGTACTTACAGTACCACATCCACGCAAACACGCACCCAGTTAGTTCATACCATGTGCCAGTTGGTATCAGGCACGGAGCAGTGAGGCTGGGTTAAGAGGAGGTCTTTGCGCCCCTAGGGCGGGGTGACCAGCGAAGCAGACAATGATGGTGAGGGTGACAGTGGTGAGAACAGCTGACATGGCACAAAGGAAGGGAGGGGCCAGGGAAGAGTCGAGGAAAGTTTTGCAGAGAAGCGGCTGCCTGAGGCCAGCAGCTCTCCAGCAGCTTATCACACAGAATGGCACGTGTCTGCTTGGCTGCCACGGACCCAGAATACAGCAACAGCGTCAGCTGAGTGGATGGCGCACAGCTATTCCCCTGCTCCCCGCCACTGACACAAGCAAAGAGGATTTCCATACACCTCGAGAAAACCTGATGGAAGAGCATGGAGACAGAGGGCCACCAGAAAGGACTTCTGAAGTCTCGCGTTAACCATTTCTCATTGAGTTTTTTTTTTTTTTAAATTTATCTTTATTTTATTCATTTTAGAGAGGAGACACTGAGTGTGTGTGTGTGAGAGAGAGAGAGAGAAAGAGAGAAAGAGAGAAAGGGGGAGGAGCTAGAAGCATCAACTCCCATATGTGCCTTGACCAGACCAGTGCAGGGTTTTGAACTGGTGACCTCAGTGTTCCCAGGTCGACGCTTTATCCACTGCGCCACCACAGGTCAGGCTTCTCATTGAGTTTTAAAAGCTAATTCACCAAAAGCTTCACAAGTATTGGAAAAGATGTATTTCTTAAACCAGACGTTCATGCTATTTTTCTTTATCTCTTTGAGCATATCTTTAAAATTAAACAATAAACATTTTAAAAATATAATCCAAGAACAAAAAATGTAACCTCCTCCTTCATTCCTTTCCTAATAAGTGTCTCCCAAAATAAAGATTTCAAAACATACTATTCAGTGGCCAGAAAACAGGAATAATCTATTTCTAATGTTAACTTGATATCCTTCAAGCACACTGCACACAACATAATTTCAACACCTACTGTGCTTTCTGCAGTTTTACCATCGAAGCCACTCTTAGACCCTGGGGAAAGAAACGCCTTTTCAACAGGAAGTAGAGCACATTTGTGGTCTCAGAACCCTGCATTTGGGAGTATAGAGAAAAACAAAGTATTTACACAAAAAAATAAAAGTGCCTGCTGGGAGGTCTGCAGAGCGGAGCACAGGTGGCCAAGGGGAAGTTGGACCAGTCGGGCACGGTGGGGCCAGTTACTCCTCCACCCATCTCTGCCCAGGAGCAGCCCTGCCATGTGCTCACAGTGCTCCGCTCTGTAGGTCTTCCAAATATGACCTGAAAATAACTTGGCCAGCAATGGAACACTGACCTCACTGGAACTGGCCTTTCTTGTGCCCTGCTCTCTCTCCCATTATAAATGCCCACCCAACCTTCAAAGGCCATATACCCTCATTTGTTACTGTATCTGCCTTCAAAACGCTGGTGAGCTTTCCACCTATTGTTAACGGTTGTCAAACTGAGGTGTGCAAGAATCAACCAGGGAAGCAAACAGCAGATTCCTGGGTCCTACTCCCCAGATCTTCTGATCTAGTAAATCTCGAGCTGGGGGCCAGGACTCTGCATTTTAACAAGCACTCTAGGTAATTTTGACATGGGTTCCTGGATTATATTTGGAGAAATGTTGGTTTATAGGTTCACTCATTACCCACTACCTCCATCCCACTCCATGAAGTTCTAAGAGTGAGGTACCAAGAAAAACTTACACTCAGGCGCTATTTTGTATTTCTCCTTTCTGACAATGTATGTCATATAGTAGAACATGTTTCACTTTGGGCTTCTGTAAAGGGATAGATATCATAACTGCATTGTTGCCTTAACACACATCTATGACCAAGGCAACCAAGAGCAAAACAACTCCCTTTTCAGGGCTCTTATGATGCCTTTGGTTTCCAGGCATAGCACCTGTGACAGGCACATCCTCCACCCTCAATTTTAAAGTAAATTTCCTGCAGGTTCTAGGGCTACAATGAGAAGCTTTGTGGCAGTAGACAACCTAATGAAAAAGTTGCATTTCTTCATCTAAACCTCACACTGTCTATAAAGAAACTCGAGAGATCTTACTATATTGGAAAACCTTACATCTAAACCTCACACTGTCACATCAAACAGACAGGTCACCAAATGCCACTTATTCCTTGAGAGAATAACCCCAAGGCTCCAAGTCTGATGTGGGTTGTGAGATCACCAGAAAAGCCTTAGGCGGTCACTCAGTTCAGGCCCCTGTCCCCAAGGGTAACAAGACCTAAACCTAAGAGAGCAAAGCCATGGTCAGATTCCATCACCTTGAAGGGTCCGGATCTTCCCTGAATCAGAACCCAAAAGCCCTGGCAGTTTGGGGCTGAAAGGACCTTTAGAATTACGCTTCAGCCCCACGGGTTACACATGAGGGTTTGAAACTGAAGGCCAGAGAGATTGACAGACTTCCTCAAGGACATTCTAGGATTGCCCCCCACCAAGTCACCCTTATCTTCCCCTTATTAACCCTGTAGGGTTCTCATGTTTACAGATGCATCCACATAAGGGACACACACACCCCTCTGCTCTCCCCATGCTGTGATCGTGGAGATTCTGTCTCAGAACACTTCTCAAACTAGGGTTCCAGGAGCCACTAACTGCTCCCAGGCAGCATAAAAGTGAACTTATTTGACATCACTAACCTAAACCGTCCTTAAGCCCATTTCTATATCATACATGGTCATGGTGCCTGAATTCTGAGGCAGGAGAATCAAGGAGCAAATACTGAGAAACCTTTGGAGACCCCAGAGCGGAGGCATGACAGTCCACTTGTGTCCTGAGATAGCCCATAAAGGTTTTCTTTTCTCTTTCTTATCGGGGTGACGCTGGTTAATAAAATTATAGGTTTCAAGTGTACAATTCTATAATACATCATCTATGCACTGCACGTCAAGTCTCTTTCCGTCACCATTTATCCCCCCATTACCCTCTTCTACCTCCCCCACCGAAAGGTTTTCACAGGCAGTGCAACCACAGAGATGCAAGGCTCTAAGGTCAAGACACAGCACTGAGGATCACAGGCTTTGAAGCCCAGTAAACAGGCTTCCCAGTGTTTGTCCACCAGGGAAAATTGTCCCAGGAGGAATTTCTGCTTTGTTTGGTTCTGGCCCAAAAACAGATTTCCTCCTCACCCAGCCCTCTGCCTCCCTCCCTCTCGCCGTCCCTCAGCTGGAATTTGCAGAAACTGTGCCTGTCCAAGGTTAGTAGTTACAACTACCAGGAAAGGCTCAGGAGGCCAACTTGCCTGGAAATTCTGTCAGCCCCAGGGAGGTCTAGCTGCATCTCTCTCCTCTAAGAACTAGAGCACTTCTGGAAGGAATGGTTTGAACTTCTCATAAAGGATGAGAATGACAGTATCTGGCATTGTATTTTAAGACTTTCCCCTCCAAGCTGAGGCAGTCCCCCTACCTTCCTCTGAGGCCTCTAGTCTCTCCCTGGAGACAGTCACCCACAGGTAGTCCTGGGCCTGCCACTTGAGAACTCCAGGCCCAGAATGATAGAAGCCACACTGGCCTCCATTCCTCTTCTGATTACTTCCCCCTCCTCAGGATGCTGGGGACTGCTCTGCTCTGCGCCTTCTTAGGTCATTTGTTAGGAAAAATGGAGAAATTTGACACACAGTTCTACAGCAAGCAAATGCAATGTCCATAGGAAGCAGCATGGTAATCACAGCCCAGGATTCAGATCCCTGTGCCACTTCTGAAAAGCCACAGGCAAGGTTCATAACCTCTGAACCTTGTCAGTGATAGCACAGCACCTAATACATAGGAGGCCTACAACAGATATTTGCTGAATATGACTAATACCTGCATGTGGGCCTCACACTCTGAGAGACAAAGTCATTCTCAATGGGCTCATAAACACGGACTGCTTGCTGAGGACAGTCAGCGGAGCTTCGCTACACCAGAACACCCAAGATGCAGAGGGACTACGGGCGTTAACACAGTCACAGAGAAAGAGTGCTGGTGAGACACTGCACAAAACAAAGACAAAGGTCACATTCTAACAAGATAGTATGGGCAACATGAACAGAAAGACGACAGATTCAGAGATGACATCTGTAATGTCTAAGAGCAGCAAGGGATTAGTATCCAGGATATATTAAAAATCTTGCATATCAAGAAAAGTATAAGAACCTGAGTAAAATGAACAGCAAAGGGAGCCTGGCCCATGGTGGTGCAGTGGGTAAAGCACCAACCTGGAGGGCTGAGGTAGCCGTTTCAAAACCCTGGGATTGCCTGGTCAAGGCACATACGAGAAGCAACTATAAGTTGATGCTTCCTGTTGCCCCCCCCCACCTTTTTCTCTCTCTAAAAATCAATAAATCTTTAAAAAAAGGAAAAACAACTAAAGGATTATTATGAATAAGCAATTTAGCAGAGAGGAATCCCAAAGGAATCAAGCATATGAAGGAATTATTTGTAGTTAGAGAAAAGCAAGTTAAAACAAGAACTCTCTCAGCACATTTATTCATTTGGCAAAAATTAGAAAGCTGGTTAATGCCAAGTATTTGTGGAGGTACAGAGATGCTCATGCCCCACTGGTGGAAAGGTAAAGGGGGGTGGCCATCCTGGGTGGTATCTGGCACTCTCAAATCAACATAAGCATGCGCACACAGGTCCATAAAGGATGAGCAGAAGGCTGTGCCTTACAACAGGATTAGTGAAGGCAGTGTGGGAATATCATTAAGGAAGGCAAAGGGAAACTGGGATGAAAATCATGGACACTAGATGTATACATAACAATGTGAACGGACCTTAAAACAAGCAGATGAGCACCGGGAGCTCAATTCTTGGTTTCTAAATACAGGTATTGATCGACTTATGACCTATGCAACTTATAACCATTCGACTTTATGACCACAATTGCTAGTCACAACTGCTTCGCGTCTGGAGCAGTTTTTGTATGCACCTGTATTCTGTAATTTTGTATGTTTTGCAAATCTTAAACCAGTTGTACTCGTAATGCAGTGTTTTACTTAAACCTGACAAATGTAAAAATAAGAAACAAAATGGTGTAGAGATGATACAAATGGCATAAAATGAACAAAGAAAATTATGATATATAACAATAATGAAAGAAAATTATAATAAAATATGACTTAAAGATTTTTATAACATCATTTCACAGTACTGTACATATAGCCTACTCAACTTACGACCAAATTGTGTTACGACCGGTCTGTCGGAACCAATTGTGGTTGTAAGTCGAGCACGAGCTGTACTATTCCCTACTAAAAAGAGCTAGGGCTGGCAGAGAAGTGGTTGATTTCAGGACTCAGTCAGGGACTGAGCAAGAGGAATCTGGAACGTCTTGCTGTGCCTAAAAAGGAAGTACTCAAAGAATGATGAAATATTTCAAAATGACATAGGAGCCAGCCTGAAGGGGGTCTCACTGGCCAACTCTAGGACAGTTTGAGCATCAAAATAAATAATCCTAGTAAAGGATTATGAGCTACTGAATAAAATAAGAATCCATAAGTTTGTACTGAATTAGCAGGGGAGAATAGAAAGCTCTTCCTTACAAGAAAATGCCAACTAACAAACCTAGAAGGAATGACAGAATTAGATCACCAACAACCATAGTAAATGCCCATAAGATACTTTGTAAATAAAAAGTGTAAAATAGTGCCTGACCAGGCGGTGGCGCTGTGGATAGAGCATCGGACTGGGATGTGGAAGACCCATGTTCGAGACCTCGGGCTCGCCAGCTTGAGCGCGGGCCCATCTGGCTTGAGCAAAAGCTCGCCAGCTTGGACCCAAGGTCGCTGGCTCCAGGAAGGGGTTGCTTGGTCTGCTGAAGGCCCGCGGTCAAGGCACATGTGAGAAAACAATCAATGAACAACTATGGTGTCACAACGGCAACGAAAAACTAATGATTGATGCTTCTCACCTCTCTCTGTTCCTGTCTGTCTGTCCCTATCTATCCCTCTCTCTGACTCTCTCTCTCTCTGTCCCTGTTAAAAAAAAAAAAAAAAAAGTGTAAAATAGTAACTTTATCACTAAGAAATGGCAGGTGCCCCTATAATGAAATGATCAAAGTTCACACTGTCAGTAGAGACCGAAATTAATAACATGTGCCTCCAGACTTAATGTACTGACTACTCAGCATTGCTTGTGTGGTATTCTTGTCAAAAGTGCATAACCTGAACCTCATCACAAGGAAACATCAAATGAGTCCAGAGGGGCCTTTTACAAAATAACTTTAACACGTAGTGTCATGTAACATAAAGACAGACTTGGGCATTGTCCCAGATTAAGAGACTAGAAAGATATGACAACTGAATACTATTCATTGCCTTTGACAAGGACATTCTTGGGACAATAACAAAATCTTTCTAAGGTCTATAGGTGAGACAGGAATTTTTCAATATTGATTTGTTGATTTTGATCATTACACTATGGCAGCAATTTTCAACTGGTGCACCACAAGATCTTTTAAAACATGCAATACCTGACTATTTATTTAGTTAAGGGCACTGACTTCTTTTCCCTTACTGTCAAATAAAAAAATGACAACAGCCAACACAACAATAGCCATCCAGTGTGAATGAATCAAATTTTCTGGTCAAAAATATTTTTTTTTGGTGTGCCACAAGATGAAAAAGGTTGCAAATCACTGCACTATGGTTATATTTTTTAACTTCTTATTTTTAGGAAATACATACTGAATATGTAGGGGTAAAGATGGCTAGAGTGTCGTTTCAACATGCCAAGGTTGCAGGTTGGAGCCCTGAGTGACTTTCTGGACCAGTAATGCTGGTTTTAAGTACATCCTTCTCTCTACATCTAGAATCCGACTTGGGCTGTACAGAGCCTGCTTCCCTATGGGCCATCTGGGCAGTTTGCCATCCATGCACTCCTGGAAATACCTCTCAGGTATCAGGACCACTTTAAATGTAGCCAGCTCCAGTTTCCTTCTCTAAGGAGTGGGTATAATAATGTGTTCCTTTCAGGGGATAAATGACACATACACATATTTATCACAGTGCTTAATACTAACAGATGATCAATAAATATTGCTTGCCTTCTCATTGACTTGCTAGAATCCCCAAGCCTACAGATTATTACAGTTCTACAATCACAAGTGGTTAAAATCTCACTTTTTTACTGTGATCGACCAGCAATAGTGACAGATTTGGAAGAAGAGCCTGGGACCTCAAAGGATCTTTTGGGTACGACATAAGTCATCCTGCCACACACGAGGGCTGAGCAGCGATTCTGTTCATCTTTTACTTCCAGGACAATTACTAAAATGTTAAAGAAACAGTTTAGAAGAGAATACAGGAGATTAAAAATTATAATCTTGGAATGACAAAGACTTTCCCAAGTGGGAAAACAAACAAAAAACCTGAGGTGATACAATAAAAGACAGGTGTATATACAGTGTCCGTAAAGTCATGGTGCACTTTTGACCGGTCAAAAGTCAAAAGTGCACCATGACTTTACGGACACATTGTACATTAAAATTCAAAACTTTTGTATACTCAAAGCTACAGATAAAGTTAAAAAGACAGGTGACAGAAGAAAAGATCATATTTGCAAACAACATATAATAAAGAAATAATATCCAGCCTGACCAGGCGGTGGCGCAGTGGATAGAATGTCGGACTGGGATGCGGAAGACCCAGGTTTGAGACCCTGAGCTCGCCAGCTTGAGTGCGGGCCCATCTGGCTTGAGCAAAATGCTCGCCAGCTTGGACCCAAGGTCGCTGGCTCCAGCAAGGGGTTGCTCAGTTTGCTGAAGGCCCACGGTCAAGGCACATGTGAGAAAGCAATCAATGAACAACTATGGTGTCGCAATGGCAACGAAAAACTAGTAATTGATGCTTCTCACCTCTCTTCGTTCCTGTCTGTCTGTCCCTGTCTATCCCTCTCTCTGACTCTCTCTCTGTCCCTGTAAAAAAAAAAAAGAAATAATATTCATAGTATTAAAAACTCCTACAAACATTCTAAAAACTAATAAAAATTAGTAAAAATATGAACAAGTAACTCACAGAAGAAATACAAATAGACAACAAATACATGACAATTTGCTCAACATCATCACTAATTAGAGAACAAATTAAAACAAGACGCCACCCTAGTCAGATAACTCAGTTGGTTAGAACACTTCTGAAGCATAGGGGTTATAGGTTCGATCCCTGGTCAGGACACACACAGGAACAGAACAATATGCCTGTCTCTCTCTCTCTCCCTTCCTCTTTCTAAATCAATAAAATAAACATTAAAAAACCCCAAGATATCACATTTGACCATCATATATAAAAAGACTGACAGCCTGCCCAGGCAGTAGTGCAGTGGATAAAGTGTTGACCTGGGACACTGAAGACCCGGGTTCAAACCCCAAGGTCCCCGGCTTGAGCACGGGCTCATCCAGCTTGAGCCAACTTGAGTGTGGGGTCACAGATGTAACCCCATGGTCGCTGGCTTGAGGAAAGGGTCACTGGCTGAACTGGAGCCCCCCGGTCAGTGCACATATGAGAAAGCAATGAGTGAACAACTCAAGTGCAGCAACCACAAGTTGAGGCTTTTCATCTTTCTTCCTGTCTGTCTGTCCCTATCTGTTCCTCCTCTTTCTGTTTCTCTCTCCCTCTCTCTCTACAAAATCAGTAATAAAAAAGAAAGATAAAGAGAAAATCTGACTAAACCTGGAACAAGTTAAAGATTGAATTAGTAATCAAAAAGCCCAGGCTCAGATGGCCTCACTAGTGAATTCTAATATATATTTCAAGGAAGAATACAAATCTTTCACAAACTCTTCCTAAAATCAACGGGGGAAAACACATCACCTATTCATGATAAAAACACCCAACAAACTAGGAACTTTACTTACCTGATAAAGAAGAAAATTGGTATCCACATTGCTATGAAAATCCCACTAACATATTTAATAGTGAAAGACTGAATGTTTTCCTCCTAAGATCGGGAACAAGAAAAAATGGCCTCTCATCATATCTTTTCATCACTGGACTAAAAGGTAAAAATAATGAAAGTAATGCATATGAAGTAATGTTGGAAGAATGTTTGGTTGTTTCTAGAGCCTAGGATGCTAGACTCACTGTGGCTTCCACTGACTGGGTTTTCAAGCTGACCAACTTACTCATTCCGAGTTTTGATTTTATGCCTAGAAACAGAAATTGCTGGATCAGGTGGATGTAAATTTGTCCAGTAAGACTCAATCCTGGCTTCCAGAGCCCACTGAGAGTCACCCCAGCTCTACATGACTCACAGGGACATCACTCTACCATCCAGCAGCCAAGCCATTTAGACTTGCTGAGCAGGAGACCATGGCTACATTAGGATTCCCAGGCAGGCAGGAACCACAGAGAGCATCCAAGTCAACCCTTCATCTCATTATACAGATTTATAAACTGAGGCCCAGTGAGAAGACGTGATTTCTCTCAGATTAGTCGGTAGAGTGGCACCAGACCTAAGCAGAATGGCATGCCATCCTGGCTTCCAACACCACCAGCCCTTCAGTAAAGACAGGATGTCTGTAGGCCTGTGCCTACGTTCTCCTAACAAAACACCAGGCATAGGCTACTAGGCAGCCCAGGCTAAGCCCATTTACACCCAGTCTCCATTTTTTAACATCTCTTCTCACTTCTGAGACTCCACCAAACATCCAACGCTCCTTCCAGCTCCTCCTCCTGACCACTCAACTACTTGAAATCTATGACAGTATGTCCCCTGGACACTCATAAACAATGTCCACCTGGAGAAGGGAAGATTACGGTCAATACAGAAACCTGGCATGCCTGGCATATGGCAACACACACTCTGAGTTTCCAAAACAGTGGATTCAACAAAATGGAAGGCATTCTCCTTGTGTCCGGGAGCAGGTCTGTTCTTATATACATATTATATAAGCCAGGCCACAATCGCCACTAAACCTTCCTTCCAGGCTAAATTCTGTCCTCAAACTGTGGTTAGAGCTTCACACCTTTCCTTCTTCCTGTTAACTCTGCCCCAGGGCAGATGAAAAACAAAAACTGTATTTGGAAAAAAATTATTCTCTGCAGCCAGCTGTGTTGAATGCATGTTTTCTGTGCCCAAGGGGATAGGTTAGGCATTGATCAAAAGACACAGTACTGCTATTACTACAAACCTCATCTCTTAGCAACCCTCTGAGGTGAGAATTATCTCTCCATTTTACACAGAGAGAAAATCTTGCCCTGGATCCCCCAAGAACAATATGCTGGATACCAGCTCTGTCCCCATTGAGAGTGGACCCAGACAGTACCCTGTTAAAAAGTCACAGCTGACTGCTGTAGAATGCTGTAGAAGAGAGGACATATGGAGTGGCTGGCTACAAGACAGAGTGAGCAGCTGTCCCAAGTTGAACGCACCCTGTATGCTAGATTTGTAAACCTTTGATCACTGAAATCACTAGCTTTAAAGTCATTCTACTGGCCCTGGCCACATAGCTCAATTGGCTAGAGAATCATCCCAATATGCCAAGGTTGAGGGTTCAATTCCCAGTCAGGGCACACACAAGGATCAACCAATGAATACATAACTAAGTGGAACAAATAGATGTTTCTCTCTCTCTCTCTCTCTCTCTCTCTCTCTCTCTCTCTGCAAAATCAATAAAATAAAAATTTTAAATTAAAAAATAAAGTCATTCTATCATTTATGCAAGTCAGCAGGCTCCTGCTTATCTATAAAAGGGCTATGTGCATGAGGGGTGGCGATAGAGACAGAACAGGCAGTTTACATTTGCAGACCTTGGGCTACTGATACCCAATATAATCTAAAACCTTATTTGTCTGGGTGCCCATAAGCCAGGGCTGTCAGATCAGATTACCCACTTGGGTTATGGTCAGTGTGCTGGCTAGCCCATCAGAACCTAACAGTGTCTATAGATGGCTGCATGCAGTATTTCCAGCAACTAACTCAAAGTTTTAGATCAACACCATTTTTAAGCCAGGCTTTTAAACCCAGGGTTTGCCCCCATTCTATAGGTTTGGCTCAATAAATAAAGAAAAAATGAAAAGATTCTTAGTTTGTGTAAATCAATTATTTGGCAAAGGTGTTCAAAGAGCCACCAGTAAGATGTTTTGGATAATGAGAAACCTCAGCAGGATCCAGGGGGAAAGGCTTAAAGAAAAAGTTCAAGTCCAGCCTGACCTGTGGTGGCGCAGTGGATAAAGCGTCGAACTGGGAACACTGAGGTCACCAGTTCAAAACCCTGCACTGCCTGGTCAAGGCACATATGGGAGTTGATGCTTCCAGCTCCTCCCCCCTTTCTCTCTCTCTCTCTCACTCTGTGTCTCCTCTCTAAAATGAATAAAATAAAAAGAAATTAAAAAGAAAATCAAATAATCCTGCATTAAAAAAAAATAAAAGATAAAAAAATAAATTTCAAGTCCAGAGTGGCTTCAGGCCCTATAAAGGGACCTTAACACACACACAAGGCTGGGAGTGCAATTGTAAGACTCCAGACAGATCTGACTCTCCTTCAGAATCCATACTCCTTAAAAGCCAAGATCCCTGGGTCCAGGAATTTACAATTTAGGGCCTATGGATTATTCCAATCTTCTTGGAAAACAAAGTTGCAATGTGACCCAGTGTCCTAGAGATGACCATATACTATACTCCAGGCTAGAAATTCCTCTCTATCCCAAGGAAATAATGCAACTTCAGCAACGAGCTACACACAGTAAAAATGTTCAAGAGTATCTATGATGGTGAGATCTGGAATGTTGAATGCTAAAAGAATACCCATAAAAATTTTAGAGAACCACTGCAAAAGATAATTAGTATCATTATAAACAACATAACAGTTGAATGAAATTAGAAGAATGTAAAATAGTTTCACATACAATGGCAACAAAGTATAATAGGTATACATTTGCAAAGTAAATTCAAGTTTTGCTACAGTATTAGGCACAAATTTTGTTACAATAGCAGATAGAAGAATTATGTTTCTAAACATTTAATGTGATGACATTTTTAACTAAAAAAAAAAGAAAGTAATCCCACAAAGCAAAAGCCAAAATCTTCACAAATAAAAACTATCAGTACTACCAATAATAGATAACATATTCAGTGCTTATTCTATGTTAGGCACTGTTTTAGGAACTTTTATGCCTATGACCTAAACTTTACCTTGACAGACACAGCTAGTCAGAGTGACAGAATCATCCCTCATGCCATTTTAGAGGTCATCTGTCAACCAAAATCGTTATGCCTGCTTAGTCAGAGATGACAATATCTTCAGCAGGAGTCTCTACAACAGTCCTTGAAATGGGTGGTAGCAAACTTCACAGGGAATTTCACAAGCCTTTCATGTTGCAAATATAACTAGGATTTCCCCCAACCTAGACTCCAGAAGGAAGAGAAGGAGGGCACTAAAGACCAAAAAGTCCAGCCCACTCAAACTGCAGAAATGGGAACAGGAACAACGAAGCCAGGATTTGCCCAAATGATGTAACAAGTTGGAAGAAAAAGAACACAGAATCGTCACTCCAGGAGCTTGTAAGGCTTGCTCCTACTCTCTGCAGACCATGAAATACCTCTTTCTGTAACTCTCTCCCTTCACTTTCCTCCCTTCAGTCCCTCAGTCTAAGCCATCCTCAGCGTTCCCCTGTCCAGCATGGTCCCAACTACACCAGCTCTCTCTTTTATCATCTTCTGTTCACTATGCCTCCACTTCCTGTCTTCTCCTGCCCTGCTGGTAACTGTACACAACAGCGGAGCCTCAACCATGATGTTCTTCTTCCATGCAGCAGCTACAGGAAACTACCCGTTGTGTTCAGCAGTAGACCCCTGCCCTTCCCAACCAGGGAAACTGTTCAAACAGGCTGAAGCAGGGATGCCAAAATCAGTGTTTGGAAGAAAGGCCCCTCATTTTGACTCTGGCCTTGGGAGCACCCAAGCTTCCTCTTCTCTCTGACCACACAATATTGCCATGCCCGAGTCTGTCCACTGCTGAAGGGCTCCCAGAGAACGGGGGTCAGCCCTTGCTCACATCTAACTCCCGTGCTTCATGTAGTACAGTTACCATTAAAAGTTTGCTGAATGAGCAAATAAGACCCCATTCATCCTCTTCCTTGGGTGGGACCCTCTTAACTTTGGGTTAAAGACTCAAGTCTACCAGACGGAGACTCTTCCCAGGCTGCCTGAAAAGTACTTGAATGCCAGAAGCTTCCTGATACCTCCTACAATGCAAATAAAAGCTTCCCTAGGTCCCCTCTTATCTCGTGAGTCCTTTCCTGTTTTTTTTTCAAGCTGGCGGTCTCCTAAAACACCAACAACAGCTCTGCGGTTTCAGGATGTCAAAGGCAAAAGGACATTATGCAAAACAGGAAGAAACTTTTAAAGAAAAACTTTAAGACATTTTTAGAATGCACCCTGTCATAGGTCCAGGCAATGCCTGAAGCCCCAGCCAGGGCCCCTCCCAAGACCCATGTTGTGGGGCAGGAAGGAGCCTGATCTCATACCGAACGGTCACACTGGTATGACACAACCCTGCCCCTTCCCTCAGTCCCCAGGCTCTGTGCCTAATGACCCTTGGCAGATTCCCAAACCCCAAATGTCCCTCAGAAGAGGGGAATTTAGCTCCAGTGAGGACTCTCCAAGTGGAATAAGTTCAAAATAGACACGTTGGGAAGAGCCTGGTGCACTGGCCTGAGGCTGAATTGCACTAACCCATCCAAACAAGTCCCTACTGTGTGCCAGATTTCATGACCCCTCCCTCCCTAGATCTCAGGACCTCCTGGAGGTGGGAGTTTGATTTGCTAGCCTGTTCCCACACCTTCAATGGAAATTGTCAAGTCAGTCATGTCAATAGCTGGGTTAGCTAGCTGGCTGGCTCACCCAGCACCATGGCCCCAATGCCACAGTCACAGTCCACGTAAGCCTGCCAACGAGACAAACGGAGATGTTACTGAGAAAGCTGACTCATAGGGCATCACCCGCACTGATTCTATTGACAGATTTCTGTTCAGCCTTATTCCAAGACCCTGGCCTGCAGCCTGGCCCTCTGCCCCGCCCCAGGCACTTCCTGCACCTAGTTTCCTTTTTACAGAATTCTAGACACATCCTTCATTTAGCAATAAATGATACTCACCTGCGTGCAGTAAGCAAACATGTAATTTTCGATGGGCCTATCCTTTAGTAGAACTGGTTTAAAACCTAACCCTCCTTAAAAAGCACTCTTTTATTTTCTTTTTTAAAAAACTCTATTTTGGAAGTAATCCAAAGTATAAAGCTTTACACACAAGCTTTACCAGATCACAAGAACAAACAAACAAACAAAAAACCCCGCATATTCAGCTGACAGAATAATATAGCTTTTGCAGCTTAAAAAGGTATAGAACCAAGCCTTTGACAGAATCTCAAGTGAAAAATACTAGACATCAGGCTATCCATAGCTATACCAACCTATCTTTCCCTCTATAAAGATATCAGCTATATTCTCAAACATGTACATGATACAAGACTAGCAGAAAATATGCCAACACATTTTGTCTGAGTGACAGGAATACAGGTAATGCTTTTTACCTCTTAAATTTTCAAATTATTTTCAATGAACATGCATTAATTTTTACACAAAGGGGGAAGAGATTACTGGCTCCTCAAAAAAACAAAAAACAACAACAAAAAGAAACAGGTAAAAGCAAACAACCAAAACCCTAGCCTCGCAGTGAGGCAAATCCCAAACTCTTCTTTCTCTGGGCTTCATGAGGGGCTTTGGAGAGAGAGGTGGCAGGGGATAGAGAAGCAGCTACACAACACACCAAGACCAGAGATTAAAATCATTGCCAGCCTGACCTGTGGTGGCGCAGTGGATAAAGTGTTGACCAGGAGCGAGCGCTGAGGTTGCTGGTTCAAAAACCCTGGATTACCCGGTCAAGGCACATATGGGAATTGATGCTTCCTGCTCCTCCCCCCTTCTCTCTCTCTACTCCTTCTCTCCTCTCTAAAATAAATAAATAAAGTCTTTAAAATCATTGCCAAATAATTCAGGAATAGCCAATTATATAGCCACTTGCCTTCATTTGTGTCAGAAAGGGCCAGGCTGAGGTCAGGCTGGAAGGCAGACCCTGCAACACTGAGGGTGTGAGTCAGCCCTTCTGTCTTCTAAGGACAGAACTTTAGGCCTCATTCACCCACAACCAGCTCCCTGCCAGACCTTGTCTTCTACCCCTAAGTCACCACAACATTCTAACCTGAAGGTCTCTGACCTTTAGCATAGGATTTGAAATATCTCTCCCCAAGCTGGTGACTTGCATGGGCGCAGGTAAATACAGATGCCCCCTGTTGTAGTAATATAATGTTATAGTAATTAAATATATAGAAATATAAAAAAGGAAAGATATATAAAAGTAATTAAGATATAGTATTAAAATTAATTAAGGAAATTAAAGTTATGCCATCTGGACAGGAATTAATATAGTGTGTGCAGATGTGATAAACAGACTCTGACTTTCGAGCAGGGCCCAGTTTGTGTGTGTGTGAAGTTATACATAGATAAGAAGTGGCTTGAAGTCATAACTTTGTAAGTTAACATAAATAAGAAGCTTCCCTAGGAACATCTTAAAAGTGGCTTGATGTAAAAAGGGCTCCCTTTATGACCAAGGTCCATGAGTTTAGTACCTATGTTTTCTTCTAGATATTTATTGTTTCAGTTACTGAGAAAGCTGACTCATAGGGCATCACCCACACCAATTCTATTGACAGATCTCTGCTCAGCCTTATTCCAAGACCCTGGCCTGCAGCCTGGCCCTCTGCCCCACCCCAGGCACTTCCTGCACCTAGTTTAGGTCTTTGATCCATTTTGAATTAATTTTAGTACAAGGGGACAAACATACTATCTCACATCTGTCAGATTAGCTATTATCAACAAGACGGGTAGTAACAAGTGTTGAAGAGACTGGAGAAAAAGGAACCCTCATCCACTGTTGGTGGGAATGTAAAGTAGTACAACCACTATGGAAGAAAGTATGGTGGTTCCTCAAAAAATTAAAAATAGAGCTACCATATGACCCAGCAATCCCTCTACTGGGTATATACCCCCAAAACTCAAAAACATTGGTACGTAAAGACACATGTAGCCCCATGTTCATTGCAGCATTGTTCACAGTGGCCAAGACATGGAAACAACCAAAAAACCCTTCAATAGATGACTGGATAAAGAAGATGTGGTACATATAGTACATACTATGGAATACTACTACTCAGCCATAAGAAATGATAACATGGGATCATTTATAACATGGATGGATGTTGATAACATTATACTGAGTGAAATAAGTAAATCAGAAAAAACTAAGAACTATATGATTCCATACATAGGTGTGACATAAAAATGAGACTCAGGGACATAGACAAGAGTGTGGTGGTTACCGGGGGATGGGGGGTAGAGAAGAGAGGGAGGGAGAGGGGGGAGGGGAGGGGCACAAAGAAAACCAGATAGAATGTGACGGAAAACAATTTGACTTTGGGTGATGGGTATGCAACATAATCAAATGTCAAAATAACCTGGAGATGTTTTCTCTGAATCTATGTACCCTGATTGATCAATGTCATCCCATTAAAATTAATGAATAAACAAATAAGAAAATAAATAAAAAGGGCTCCCTGCGAGGAGCTCCCCAAAAGGTGATTTGAGGTGATAATCCTGTAGATTGACACCTGTTAGAAGGTATTGGCCAGAAAAGGTACTAAAGCTGAGGGGACCCGTGCTGAGGTAGTTGCCCAGACTCCAGCATGAACGTGAACTGTCTCCACACCACTCTGAGCTCTAACCAAAGACAGCCGAGAGGAGCACGCCGACAGGGCCCCCCTAAGCTGTACCCAGGCACGCCAAAAGGATTTGTGAGTAATGAATTGCCTGTGTGATTCTTGCAACTAATTTGTGTGTCGGTTGTGTTTTTCCTCAGGTGGCAGTTAGTGTCGGCACTGATCAGTAGCATCCTCACAGCTGCCTCAAGAGTAGACTCAAGCCTGACCAAGCAGTGGCGCAGTGGAGAGTCAGACTGGGATGCGGAAGACCCAGGTTCGAGACCCCGAGCTCGCCAGCTTGAGCGCAGGCCCATCTGGCTTGAGCAAAAAAGCTCGTCAGCTTGGACCCAAGGTCGCTGGCTCCAGCAAGGGGTTTGCTCAGTCTGCTGAAGGCCCGTGGTCAAGGCACATATGAGAAAGCAATCAATGAACAACTATGGTGTTGCGACGGCAATGAAAATCTAATAATTGATGCTTCTCACCTCTCTCCGTTCCTGTCTGTCTGTCCCTATGTATCCCTCTCTCTGACTCTCTCTCTCTGTCCCTGTAAAAGAAAAAAAAAAAGAGTAGTCTCGAAGAGGCTGACAGCCCTGCTGATAAGCAGGAGGGTCCCACTGTGCGGGGAAGTTTAATCAGGGATGCCTGATCAACGTATAGCTTGGGCTCTACTGGGACACCCCCACAACTGAGGCCTTTACAATCACAGCCAGTTTGGTTCCCAGACCCCTCTCACCAAATTAAGGCACAGGAGGGGTCGAATCCAATCCCACACCTTGTTAAATCCCACGGGATGCAGGGTCTGGCTGGCTAGGCTTTACAGTGACCTCATTGCCTAGAAACCACGCTGAGCAGCTCCAGAGCCAAAGGTAAAATGGCCACAGTGCCAGGCCCTCAAGGGAGTCATGAAGAAAGGGTGGCCCATTTGTCCTTAGACAACTGAGTTGGTGCTCAACTGGATGAGAAACACTGGAATTTCCAGGTCAATATAGGTTCAAGAAGAATTCTAGTCTCTGCTTCTTGTCAGGAACAGGCAGGGAACAACCGAGTAGGGAAAGAGGCAGGAGGCACTGGGTCAGCAGCAGGCAGAAATCACCAGGTTTGACCTGACCACAGAATGACTGGGCCCCTTTGACACACAAACAAAACTCAACTGAGCCCCCAAAGTCTAGAAGGGCCCTAGGGCAGAATCTGTGCAAGGGCAGGGACTGCCTTGGCATTAACAGTCCCATCATTCCCACCACAAAAATTAGCCAAGTCCCTGTTTGGGAATCCCTACCCTGCTGCTACTCAAAGACCGTAATACCCACCCATATGGCTGCTAATGTCTCATCACAGTCATTATTAAGAAGCAGGTTAAAGATTACCCAACAGAGTTCATGTGAGGCTTCAGAAATTAGAGGGGAGGGGAAAAATTAGAGGAACATTTTCACACAATCAAATAAAACCAAACCTGGAGAATTCTGATACCAACCCTGGGTTTCTGAATAAGAGAAAAAAGTGAGGAAGAAAAGAAGGAAAGGAAGATGGGTAAGGCAAAGTAGAGACTAAAGACACACACACAAACACACATTTCCCTAAATGTCATCAGCAGGGTTTAATTTTGTCTCCTCTGCCTAAAGCATGGGTTCCTAAAGAGAAGGCATTTTGATATATTCTTCTTTACAGCTCTAGCACCCAGAACAGGGCAGGCACGTAGTTTGAATAAAGTTAACCGCTGCTTTAGCCATCAAGGACATCCAGGCAAGTTGCCAACACATAAGTTCTTACAAAGGGACCCACAGACACACCTAGCTGGATCTTCCCAAACTCTAGCCCACACTGGGCTGCCCTGAACCTCTGCACTAGGTGCCAACTGGAGAATAACCTCAAGGAAGAGCACTGAGGCCCTGGCCAGATAGCTCGGTTAAAGCATCATTCCGATATGCAGAGGTTGCCAGTTTGATCCCCCATCAGGGCACATGTGGAAACAGATTATATTTCTGTCTCTCTCTCCCTTCCTCTCTAAAAACAATAAATAAAATTTTTAAAAGAGAGAGTACTGGCCCTGGTCAGTTGGCTCAGTGGTAGAGCATCAGCCCGGTGTATGGATGTCCCGGGTTCGATTCCCGGTCAGGGCACACAAGAGAAGCAACCATCTGCTTCTCCGTCATTCTCCCTTTCCCCTTTTCTCTCTTTCTCTTCCCCTCCCACAGCCATGGATTGGTTCAAGTGCATTGGCTCCGGGTACTGAGGATGCACCTCAGGCACTAAAAAAAATAGCTTGGCTGTGAGCATGGCCCCAGATGGGCAGGGAGCATCAGCCACAGATGAGGTTGCTGGGTGGATCCTGGTCAGGGCACATGTAGGAGCCTATCTCCCCTCCTCCCACTTGGAAAAGAAGAAAAAAAAGAAAGAAAGGAAAGAAAGGAAAGGAAGGAAGGAAGGAAGGAAGGAAGGAAGGAAGGAAGGAAGGAAGGAAGGAAGGAAGGAAGAAAGAAGAGTACTGAGCAGGGAAGCAGGAGACTGGGTTCCCGCTCCAGCAGGCCACTCCCTGTCTGGTGTACTGAGGCAGGAACCCTCTCCTCCAGCACAATGAGGGACGCGGTCAGGGTACTGGAGAGTCCATCATGGGAATCTTCACTTCCAAGAAGCTGCAGTTTAAGTCCAATCCCACATTTAGCTCTTGCTCTTTGTGCCCCAGGAAGCTTCCATCTGGTTCATCAGATGAAGGAGCCCACACTTGTTCAGAGTCTGGGAGGAATTACAACAGACGGGAATCACTCCTGCCACTATCAGAAAGCCAGAAAGCCAGACAGCAATGAAGGGTATTTCTCAATCGCAGTCTGCAGGACAAGAAGGCATGTCTGTGTGTACGTCAATAAATATCCAACAGGACAAAACTGGTTTAAAGAGCAAGTTACCTAACTGCCCAAAGCTTAAAGATCTAGACACATGTTAACTAGTGTCACTCTAATAAACTCAATTAAAAAGAAAAAGATTTAGACACAGGGGAGAATCCTTGTGCCTCCCCTAACTCCTAAGATGAGGCTCCACCCCAAGCTGGAAGGTGGAGGTTCCAAGACTCATCCGCAGAGGAGAGAGAGAGCACTTTCCCAAGCAGAGGCCAGGACAGATGTCTTCAAAGCACACAATGTCCTGGGCTTGTGTCCACAAGTGTGCATCTAAGAGACAGAAAGGAGGGGAGAGCATGCTGGTGGAGAAATACCTGAGAGCCGAGAGCTCTGCAGAGACCCAGCAAATGCTTTGTCTTCCCAAGGACACAAACTGAGGCAGAGGCTCTGCTGATAGCCCCCACAAAAAGCCAGGGAAATCAGTTCACGGACAAGTGTCTTCCAGTGCCCTAGCTGGGACTGCTATTTGCCCAGGTGCCCACGACTCTCTAGTGCCCACCTGTAGATCAGAGTCTTCTTCATAGCATAGATGGGCAAGAAGGGCATGTGGGGTTTAGGCAGGACTCATATGCACCACCACCTGTTGCCCCCGTGCACCCTTGAGGGGACTGTACCAACAGTTCCAGGCCCCCGTTGATTTCTGAAGTCAGCCCTGCCTCCCCTAACCAGTCCAACCTGAGGTACTGCCCACCCCCTACATAGCTCCTCTCTGGGCTAGCAGTGCCAGTACCAGTCAAGTCACATTGAGCTGCTGCCAAATCTGAGCAAAACTAACATTAGGGACAGGGACAGAACAAACATAATGAAAGGTCCCTGCTCCTCCCAGGCTGACTTCGTTGCAGGCAAACACTCAGGCAGCCAGGAAAGGCAGTCAAGCCTCACCACCACAGCTCAGTGGAGTGGATGCTGCGCGGGCCCAGAGGACACCACCTATAGGCCTGATCTCCTTGGGAGAACTCCCTGGCAGACTTGTAGGACTCCTCAGGAAAGGCCCACCTCCCTCCAGCAGCACTCACTCAGGAGGCCTCACACTAGCTTGTGAATGTGCCTGGGGAAGGGCCTACAATGGCTCCAAACACTGCACTCTGTGGTAGGTCACACAGGTAACTAGAGAGACAGGGTTCAAACCAAGTCCATCTGAAGTCAATCCCAAGGCTCTAACAACCCAGGACAGATCAAACAGTCACATGTCAACAACCCAGCCTGGCTCCCCCATGGAAGGGCATACTCATTACCCACCACCTACCAGCCGGGAGGGGTTGCAACGTATGGTCCAGACCCCTGGACACCAGAAAGCAGAGCCAAGTTGTGGAAAGGAACTGCAAGTAGTGAAAAGGCCACAACTCTAAACCCCACGAATGCTTTCCCCCACCAACCTCAAAACCACCCCACAAGGGCTCTCTGGTAGACACCTGCCCAGCTGAACAGATGCCCCCACACACACACACATTCTCCCAGGGAGACTTTCAGCTTTCTCAAAGCCCCCTCTTAGCCAGGAACTTCCCCTCTAAGAGCTGCACCCAACCACTCAAACCTAAGAGCTCAATTAAAATGAAGAAAAATTTTCCACCTTCACTTTTGGGGGCTGCCTCAACAAGCCACCTAAATAACATGGTCCCTTGCCTGCCACATAAAGACAGCCAAGCTAGGAAAGACCCAGAACCTTTGTCCTCGCCCTCCAAAACATTATCTCTCAGAAAGTCCTTCGAGCCACCATTTCAGGGTTAATTCAGGGACACCAGTAACTGGTCACTGGTTAGTAGCAACACCATTACAATACAAAACAAAGGTGAGTCACCACAGTCACTCATGCTTCAAAAGGACCCTACACCTCAAACATCAATCTGATGAGCTTTGGGGTACTTTAATTTGCTAATTAATTTCTCTTCCTTTCTGCACAAAGTCCAGGCAACAATTAAAAATGAAAGGACAAAACTTGGCTTCCCTGGGGTAAGGGAACTCACTCCTTCTCCACAGGAGTCTGAGAAATAAAACTTCAAGTCCTAAATCCTATTTGTCACATACTTAATATACGCAATCTCATTTAGTCCTAAATATAACCCTGTAAATCAAGCATGGACAACATCATTTTATACATGAAAGACTGAGAAACTTTATATCATGCGCTTAGCAGTAGGGCAAAGACTACTTCATTTTATAGGACTAGTCTGCTTCCCAGTCAGCCATCAAGTCCAAAGGAATTTAATTTTCTGCTTTTAAAAAAGTCCCCCCTAACTCTTATCTGACCAATTGCTAGAGCTTCCTCCTAAACTAGATATAAAAATGTTGAATATATATATATATAATTATTATATGTATATATGTAATTATTAGAGAAATTGAGCAAGAGCATGTAAGAGGCCTACTCTGCCAGGGTTCCGTGAAAAAGTGTAAGAGTTCCTATTGGCAGGCTGCCTGTCTGCCTGCCAGGGCCCCTCACTCGGAACAACGTTCCTGAAACCTTCTGTTCTCTAAACTGTTCATGAGAAATGAGCAGCTACCTGTCCCGTAATCTTGTGAGCAACCTGTGGCTGCACTGGGCCTGACTGCCAACGGATTACAGGTCAAGGAAAGGGCTGAGAATAGGCTCAGCCTCCTCCTGACGTAACTCACCCAAGCTCCCCAGAATAGCTGAAACAGAGGCTGGAGGTTACGGTTCACATCCCCTAGGCAAAATAATTGAGACTCCAGGCTGCTCCCGAAAAAGGGACAACTAGGTATTGTTAACTGGTTATATTTCAGTCCTCCAATCCCCAGGCTACACAAGTTATAGACCCACAGATATCCACAGTCCCTGGAAGGTTCTAGCTCACTGAAGTTTTGGGAACCTACAAGGACAAGAAGTAGGAGAAGAGGGCCCCAGGACAGGGATATGGAAGAGGACCTGAGCACAATGGTGACAATTTGCTGAGGGTTGCCCTCACTAATGTAAACCCTTGTTTACAATGCTTCATCTAATCTTCCAAAACAACTTCCTGAAATAGGTATCACTTATTATCCCCACTTAACAGGTGAGAAACCGGAGGTGTAGGGAAAACTTACTTGCTTAAAAAAGCTCAGGTAAAAAAGGTTAACCCACACTCAGTTGAGAGTGGTTCCATGGAAGACCTGTAAATAGGAGATGAACCCCCTTTCCTACTGGAGGCTGATCATACGTCCCCCAAACTGGAGTGGGTTACTCTGCGCTGCCTTGTGGTCCCCACCATAGTTAGCGCATGTTGAAGGCTGCTCCAAGCCCCAAGCACTCAAAATCCAATCGTTCTTGAGGTTTGGAGCAGAGCAAGAAAGTCTCCACGGCCTTTTCAGGTCCTGAGGTCAGAGGGGCCTGCAGCTTCCCCATACTTGTCCTCTCCTCGATTTCCAAAATGAATCCAAAGGGACTCACCTCCCAACCTCTTACCCTCATCCAGACCGGAACTTCTATATGGGATCGGGGACTCTGATCCGGAAAAGGTAGGCTGGCTGTCGTGGGAGAGAGCACGGGTGAAAGTCCCGGGGGCCCAGTCGGGGAAATCCGGGAGAGTCCCAGTCCTCGGACTGGCGCCGACCCGAGTTCTTACCGAGCAGCGGGGACTCCTCGGGGCAAGCGGGCAGGGACAGGGCTGTGAAGGGGGACACCGGGGCCGAAGTTAAGTTGCTTGAGGGGTCGGGGCGAGAGTTCGTGTCCGAGCTGGAATCGCGATCCGGACGCAGCTTAGAGGAAGCGTCCATAGGAAGCGGCGGCGCAGCCTCTTGCGACCGGAGCTCCTCGGAGGGCTGCCTGATGGCAGCGGCGCCGTTCGAGCCAGCTTGCAGCGGTGTGGGGACTCCGACCAGAGAGGGCAGGCGGCTCAGGTCGCGGCCGGCCAGGTAGTAGACGAGGGTGACGCCAAGGTGCAGAGCGCAGACGGCCACGAGCAGGCGGCAGGCCCGCTGCAGGGACGCGCCCGGCATCGCGGCGCTGCCCCCCAGGAGCGGTTCCCGGAACCTCATCTTCCCGCCGCCGCTTTAAGAGGCGGATGGGCTACGGCGGGTAGGGCGGCCCGCCCGCAGGCCGCCGGCCAGGCGCTGCCAGACCACGGGAATTGGGGGAGGGGCACAAGGGGAGGTGCGGGGCGCTGCGCCGGCGAGGAAGCAGCGGGACCCGGAGACTCACGCCGGCCTGCCGCGGGGCGCTAAGCACAGCGCCCGAGGCGCGGGCGGGGGCGCCGGTACGGGCGGGGCGGGAGCAGGGTGTGCAGGGTGAGAGCGCGAGGGCGGGGTCTGTGGGGCGTGGGTGGGGGCGGGGCCAAAATGAAGGGGCGGTGACTTGGAACGTTGGGCTGCAGGGGGCGGGGCTGTTTCGAGGGGGTGGCTGGCAGTCCCAAGGCGAGGTGCTTTCCCAGGTTTGGAATCGGACTCCCGATGACCAGCTGCGAACTGCAGTCCTCCTGAGCCTCGGTCGTGGAACTTCTGTCGCTAGCAAGCTACATCTCCTCCTTCGAGCCTCCCTCCACCACTTCCTGGGTGCTCAAGGGCTGGGATGTGGACCTGAGCCCCTGGCGCGGTGGCAAAGAAGAGGGCGGAGGAGAGAGCAAGCGGGTCGTAGTTTTGAGGGGTTGGGGGCCGCGGCGACGTTTCAGCAGCTGGGCTTCGGTAGGCCTGGGCGTCTGAAAGAGGGCCGGAGAGAGGTTGTCCTGGAAACGGGCTTCGACGCAAGGCGGGAGGTGGGACAGCTGCGGAGGGATTCTCTAGGACGTGAGGAACCCTGCTCCCTTAGGTGGGGGTCCAGCTAGAAGACGTGGCTCACCCAGCGCCTGCAGAAAAGAAAGTGGATGAGTCTGCTTCTCCTATAGCCCAGGGATCTCAGGAGGCCTGCCCAGCTCGACTTAGGTTCTAGTGCGTCCTGCCCTACGAGGATATACGCTTTGGGAGGGGAGCAAGGAGCCTCAGTAACTCCCACGCCGGAGAGCAACCTGCTTTATTTTACCAGCTACATTGGCCTGAACGGATTGCTCTTTACTAGGAATTGTTCCCATTTTACAGATAAAGAGTTCAAGACTCGAAGGTTGAGAAGCTTGCATAAGATTCCACAACTGTTGAGATGCAGAGATAGAACTCTGGCTCCGTAAGTTTTGGTCACCACGATTACTCCTTGTTGATGTGCAAGTAAGGTCTGGAAGCTGTGTGGGTGAGAAGCTTAGGCACTTAAGAAGCTTGGTTTAAATTTGACCCAGAGGCCACTCGAGGTCCATCTAGTGCCTAAGTGAGCAGAGACACTGCACCCCTAAAAAGGACTTATGGAGGTGACATCATTTATGTGGTTAGAGAAGCTGAATGAAGGCTCTGACAGCCAGCTCTGCAGTGGAGGAAATGATAAATAGGTTGAAAGGTCATTACATGCCAGTCAGACACAAGCCTAAGTGCTTTACAAGTTTTATCTCATTTAATTCCAGCAACACTATAAAATAGGCATTTGTTACTGGCTTCATTTCACAGGCAAGAAAACAGGCTCAGGAGTTGACGCTTGTGATCATAGAGAATATCCTTTCCTCACTTGACTTCTCAGACACCAATCTTTCCTGATCTTCCTCGGGGCACTGGCCACTCCTGTCTCTTTCCATGGGCTTCTCTTTTCCAGTTGTTGAAGGCTCCAGGTCATAGTCCATGATGCTTTTTTTGTTTTGTTTTGTTTTGTTTTTTATCTATACTCACTCCTTAGTGTTGATTTATAATATCTGTATGCTGATGACTTCAAAATTTGTCTCCAGCTCAGACCCCTAGACTAATAATATTCAACTGCTTGTGATACTGGCATCTCTTAACTCAACACATCCTGCCTCCCACAACCTACTACCTACACTCCACTCCTAATCTTACCTCTCTCTGAGAATGGCACCCTTGTTCATCCAGTTCCCCAAGCCCCAAACCTAAAAGGTGTCGTCAGCGTACCTCTCTTATTCTCAAATGCCATTTCCAGGCCCTTAGCAAGTCTGGTCAGTGCTACCTTCAAATCATCAGAATTCAGAATTCATCAGTCGCTAACTGCTGTAACCCTTCCAAACCAAGCCACATCATCTCAGCCTTATGAAGGAGGTCTTAAACCCATGTAGAATAGTCCCCCACCCAAATCTGCTCAAGCTGCTTGATTCTTTTTCAGAGCAGATATTACTACCCAGCATTAGACATTTATTTATTGTCTTTCTCTCTCAGAAGATCAGCTCTGCGAGCATAGGAACTTTCTTGTTCACTGCTGTATCCTCAGTTCCTAGAACTGAACCAGGCACATAGTTGGCACTGAATATTTGTTAAAATACCTGTTAAATGAATGTTTATGGTTGTCTTGATAATGTGAGAAAAGGAGAAAGAAAGAACTACTGCTAAGTTATTTTAGAACACAAAAGTCAAGAGGTGTTCACCAGGGAGTTAATGAGGATCAAGCTGTTCCTAGCATCCTAAGCCTAGAGGAAAATGCCTGGCCATTGAGGATAAGTCAAATTAGCCCCTATCTGAAAAATGAGGGAGGGGAAAATGAAGATATGTTTTCCATATGTCTGAGTAATGGCCAGGAGACCCGGATTGAGCGGAGGTTAGGGTCAGGCACCTGTCCCAGGACCTTTTCTGTGTCCAGGGAGTGAGGAAAAGGAAGAACACTTGCTCTGTTCCTCAGGAACATGCAGAGTCCAGTGAGGCACGAACACCAGCCTCACCAGCCCCTGTCCTGAAGTAACTAGAATTAGTACGTTTCTTGCTTCAGAAAGGTCCAGAAGGTCATAAACCTCAGGTCAACATTGTCCAGCTGTCCAGCATTAACTCGTGTTAAAGAGGGACAAAACCCAAGGCAACCTTCTCCAGCCCTTTCCATTCCCGCCTATGTCAGGGGAAGCATTAATCCCATCAGTGAGACATTTGAGGGGAGAAGTTGCTGTGCTGACTGCCCAAGAGTTGGGACCTGGATTTGGTGGTTTGCCAGTCCCATGCTGTTCTGCCCAGACTCACCCAGCTCTCTGTTTCTCTCTGCAGGCTGCCTTCAACCGGTTAGCAGCACTTCATCTGCCCTTGGACAGCAACCTGGTCTGCTCCTGGCAGTTTACATTTGTTTCACCCTAGTAAATCAGAAGGGCATAGAATAGTGTCTGGCATAGGGTAAACAGTTATTTCAGCTATCTATTGCAGAATAAAACACAACCCCAAAACTTAATGTCTTAAAACTAACAATTTTTCATCTGGTATGTAGTGGCACAGTGGATAGAGCGCTGACCTGGAACTCTGATGTTGCTGGTTCAAAACCCTGGGCTTGCCCAGTCAAGGCACATAACAACAGGTAAACAATGAACCACTAAACTGAAGCAACTATGAGTTGATACTTCTCGCTCCACCCCTCTCTGCTCTCTCTGTAAAATCAATAAATAAAATCTTTAAATAAATAAAATAAAAACTAACAATTTCTCATGATTGTGTAGATTGCCTAACCTGTTCTGCTTCAATGGTGTCAGCTGGGACACTCGCTGTCACAGTTGGAAGTTCCAAAATGGCTCCAATCACATGGCTGGCAGTTGGTGCTGGCTGGGGCTCGTTCAGAATGGGTTGTGAGTCAGGCTTTGGTTCTTCACATGGACCTCTACACCAAGGCCCCTCCACATGGCTGCTTGGGTTTCTTCACAAACAAGAGGGTGTGTCCGAAGAAGAGGCATTTCAAGAACAAGAATATATAGATTTCTTAAGGCCCAGCATTAAGCATCACTTCTGTAGGCATTTAAGTTTAAAACAAGTTATAGGGTGGTCCAGATTCAAGGGGAGTAGGAATAGACTCCACCTCTTGATAGGATAAGGAGTAAAAATTGGCAGCCATCTTTTGTAAACCACAGTAGTTTGCCCAGTGGCCACAAATTACATTGGGGAAAATTATTTTTTTCATTTTCTGTTGCATGAGGTTTTAGAACTTTTTCTATATATTTCTGCATCGCTGATACAAAACCCGTTTTTTGGTGCATGCTCTAGTTTTTATGCAATTTTAATTTCTTTTTGTTACAGTTAATGGCATGGATTGGTTTTTAAATTGGAGTTAAAGGGCAACGACTCTTGGATTGAACATAACCACAAGGCAATTAATGTTTTACAAACATCACTTTGACATAATTATAGTTTTGTTTTTTTTTTTTAACAGGGACAGAGAGAGAGTCAGAGAGAGGGATAAATACGGACAGACAGACAGGAACGAAGAGAGGTGAGAAGCATCAACCATTAGTTTTTCATTGCCATTGCGACACCTTAGTTGTTCATTGATTGCTTTCTCACACGTGCCTTGACCGCGGGCCTTCAGCAGACCAAGTAACCCCTTGCTGGAGCCAGCAACCTTGGGTCCAAGCTGGTGAGCTTTTGCTCAAGCCAGATGGGCCTGCGCTCAAGCTGGCGACCTCGGGGTCTCGAACCTGGGTCTTCCGCATCCCAGTCCGACGCTCTATCCACTGCACCACCGCCTGGTCAGGCTATAGTTGTTTTTAAATGTAAAAAATTCTCTGATAAAAACATCCTCTTATTTTGTTTTAAGATTGAATCATGGCTTCTTCAAGTAGGTGTAAATGTAAGAATAGTCCTAACACCTTCTGTTATATACGTGGCTGTTACACACTTCAACGTCAAAGGCGCAATATTTCATCATTTGTGACATGTGCATATATTGCCTATTTTCAAGTTCCCCTTGGCGATCAAGACAAGAATTGGGCTCCTCATATTGTGTGTCATAATTGTGAGGAAATGCTTCGTGACTGGACAAAAGGCAAATGCAAAGGAATGCCTTTTGGTATTTCCATGGTTTGGCGTGAACCTAAGGACCACAGCAGTGACTGTTATTTCTGTCTGATCCATACAAAGGGTATCGGCAAGAAAAAACGGCATATGATTGCATATCCTAATATTCCTTCCGCAATACAACCTATCCGATGCTCTGAGACACTCCAGGTTCCAGTTTTCAATGGTTTTATTTCTAATAAGGACGAAGAAAATGAACATGGTGATCAAGTGTATTTTGATAAGATTCATGAGGAAATGGTTGTAGAATCTGAAGGGTCTTCTTCTTATGCCAAGCAGTCATTAACCCCTCAGCAGTTTAGCCAACCCGAATTGAATGACTTAGTAAGAGATTTGGGCCTATCAAAGAAAACAGCTGAGTTATTAGCCTCCAGGCTTCAAGAAAAGAATGTACTTCACCAAGGTCAGGTAAAGTATCACATTTCAGAAAGCATGAACAAATTTTTGTGGACTTTTTTTTCCCAAAGACACTTTGTTTACTGTCATGATATCAGTAGTCTTCTCAGCCAGCTAGGTGTTACCACTTACAGTCCAACAGAATGGCGGCTATTTCTTGACAGCTCTAAAAGATGGCAGACTACTGCTGGATCATCAAATGGGATTGTCCTCAACAAGTACACAAACGCAAGAGCTACAAACACAAATTTTTGCCTGAATAGAATTTAAATGTTTTGTACAAATTTTATGATTAAAATAAGTGTTTTAATATGTTCTATTTCAAAATTGTAGACAAATTCTGATGCAATCATCTTTTAGTGTATTAGTGTATTTACTGCATTATATAAATTATTATATTTTCACAAAGATGATGCCCAAGAAGACATTCTACTTCATTATGTCAAACTAAATGTTGAAAATCTTATAATAAGATGAAAATCTAAAATCTTGAATTGCAAGATAAAACTGTAGCTTATAGAGAAAAGCTAATTTCATATTTGAGATCAGCACACACAAATTAGGTAAGAACACGTGTTTTTGTGGATGCAAAAAAAATTTTGTTCTTCAGTGTTATCTATATTCCTCCCACATGTATAATACATTAATCTCCTCCAAAAATTCCACAAAGGCTCATCCCATGAGGACTTCAGACTCAGGCTCCAGGTCCAGAATCTATTTCATCATTTGAATAAGACCTACCTATGGCTCCTCAGGTTCAGGAAACTCTCTGAACAACAGTCCAAACACCACTATGTAGGGATGAGCGAGGTAGGAATCCAAACAGCATAGTCTGTAAAAGTCCAATCCAATGAAGAGGAGGAAGTAGGGTGAGGGGTGGGGAAGGTGGCAGTCCAGCACAGGATTTAAAGTTTTTTTTAAAATTCATTTTAGAGAGGAGACACAGAGTGAGAGAGAGAGAGAAAGGGGGAGGAACTGGAAGCATCAACTCCCATATGTGCCTTGACTGAACCAGTGCAGGGTTTTGAACTGGCGACCTCAGTGTTGCTAGGTCGACACTTTATCCACTGCGCCACCACAGGTCAGGCTAGCACAGGATTTAGAAACCCAGGCAGAGTAAAGAGGACATACATGGGGTGTTGGTTTTTAGGCCATAGTTTACCAGGGGTATCCTGGAATTAATCTTTTTCTCCAGGTTTTGATTTACTTTGACTAATCTTTTGCTGGCTGTATAGACTGTCCTGGATCCTCTGTAGCTCTTCTTAATTCTACTCGAAATAAAAGTTTCTTCTTCCTATACTTTTTTATAGGCAGCTAAAGCAAGTCTGTTGGAACTTTGAACATTTTGCCTGGAAATCTCCAGAGCAAGAGCACAAGTTCATTGGATACATTTTGGGTTGTTGTTGTTGTTGTTGTTGTTGTTGTTGTTTTGATACATTTATATCATTTATGTTAACTGCATGTTGCTAGTATGTGGTTTAGGTCTCTAATAACCTCTAGTAACAATTTCCTTACAGCACTGGTAATCTCCTTTCTACTGTTCAGGATTCTGCAAGGTTTCTAGTTCCAAAGCAAATGCTCTGTATTTTAGGTTTTTGTTATGGATGCACCTACTTCCAGCTACAAATATTTTATTCAGTTATCTATTGCAGGGTTTGGCAAACAGGTTCCATAGGCCAAATCCAGCCCACCACCTGTTTAAATAAAGAAAATGTTATTAGAATTTAGCCATGCACATAGGTTTACCTATTGTCTGTACTTGCTTTTGTGCTACAGCAGCAGTGTTGAGTGGTGCAACAGAGACCATCAGCCTACAAGACCTAAAATATTTACTATGTCGACATAAATGAACAAACCTGTAAAAAATTTTTATAAGAATTTCTTTGAGCCAAACTAACAACATATGCTCAGTAGCAAGATCTCAAATGCTCCAGAAATTAACAGTTTTGCAGTTTATTTTATGCATTTTAAGTTAAGGAGGGACTATATGAAAGACTACAGGGAGGTGGGAAAAAACAAGAGAGGGCACTGGATTACAGGATGTAAACAACAAATAAACAAGAAGATTATGTGCTTTCTTGAGGATGGTTATGGCTTTTTTCAAAAGTATTTCAATATATATGCATAGAAACAATGAACAGAACTTGCTTAAGTCAAAAATAAAACTTTTACTAAAAAGTTATATGTCTGGGACATAACTACCTACAATGACCTACCTGCCCAATTAGGAATTCATGATCAGATCACTTTCTATAGAACCCCCTTTATCTCTCTTTTATTTG
Organism: Rhynchonycteris naso; assembly: GCA_037038555.1. Lineage (NCBI taxonomy): Eukaryota > Metazoa > Chordata > Mammalia > Chiroptera > Emballonuridae > Rhynchonycteris > Rhynchonycteris naso. The sequence goes on along the minus strand of CM072996.1, from coordinate 37,994,921 downwards.
TTTATTTATTTTTTTAGAGAGAGAGAGAGAGGAAAGGAGACATAAAAGAGGCAGAACATTATCCTTATATGTGCTTTGACCAGAAATCAAACCCACAGCTTTTCAGTATCAGGATGATGTTCTACCCAACAGAGCTATCCAGACAGGGAAGAACACCCTTTTTAAACCACAACTATCTAATAATCTGTTATAGAAAAAGTTAGCCAATCTTTGCTATTAAAAAAAACAACTACCAAGCCCTGGCCAGCTGGCTCAGTGGTAGACTGTTGGCCCAGCATGTGGAGGTCCCAGATTTGATACCTGGCTGAGATATACAGAAGGAGCACCCATTTGCTTCTCCACCCTTCCCCCTCTCCTTCCTCTCTCTCTCTCTCTCTCTCTTCTCCTCCCTCAGTCAAGGCTTCATTGGAGCAAAGTTGGCCCCCGGCTCTGATGACGGCTCCATGGCCTCTGCCTCAGGCACTAGAATGGCTTAGGTTGTAACAGAGCAACATCCAGATGGGAAGAGCATTGCTCCCTAGTGGGCTTGCCAGGTGGATCCCTGTTGGACTCGTGAGAATCTGGCTCTCTCTGCCTCCCCACTTCTCACTTAAAAAAAAAATACTTACCAAAAAATAATTTTTTAATTCATTTTTTAATATTCTGTGTATTAACCAGTTGTCTTTCTGCTTCATTTTTGTTGGCTTGGGTAATAGAATGTCTGGAAGGAACAAATGTTCTCACTCACGTGGCCAAAAGTTGTTGCAGGTTGCTGGCTAGGAGTTTAGCTGGAACTTGGCCTCAGTTCTCCTCCAAATGGGCCTCTCCCTGTGCTGCTTGGGCTTCCTTATAGCATGGAAGCTGGATTATAAAAAAGACTATTCGCCTGACCTGTGGTGGCGCAGTGGATAAAGTGTCGACCTGGAACACTGAGGTCGCCGGTTCAAAACCCTGGGCTCGCCTGGTCAAGGCACATATGGGAGTTGATGCTTCCTGCTCCTCCCCCCTTTCTCTCTCTCTCTTTCTCTCTCCTCTCTAAAATGAATAAAAGAAAAAAAAGACTATTCAAAATGCATAGGAAGAATAGAAGATCTATTTTATTTTATTGATAGATTTTAGAGAGAGAGGAAGGGAGAGAGAAAGAGAGGGAGAGAAACATCAGTTTGTTGTTCCACATATTTATGCATTCATTGGTTGATTGTTGTATGTGCCTGACCAGGAATCGAATCCAATACCTTGTAATATTGGGACGATGCTCTAACTATGAGCTACCTAGCCAAGGCTCTGATTGCTTACTTTTTAGTTGTTATTAGAAAATAAGATTTTGAATGGTTACAAATTCTAATTAAGATGAAAAGAAATTATGGTTTTGGTAATCGAAGAAGAAGATATGGAAATAGCCTGACCAGGCGGTAGCGCAGTGGATAGAGTGTCGAACTGGGATGCAGAGGACCCAGGTTCAAGACCCTGAGGTTACCAGCTTGAGCGTGGGCTCATCTGTCTTAAGCAAAAAGCTCATCAGCTTGGACCCAAGGTCGCTGGCTCAAGCAAGGGGTTGCTCAGTCTGCTGAAGGCCCACAGTCAAGGCACATATGAAAAAGCAATCAATGAACAACTAAGGTGTCGCAACAAAAAACTGATGATTGATGCTTCTCATCTCTCTTTGTTCCTGTCTGTCTGTCCCTATCTATCCCTCTCTCTGACTCCCTCTGTCCCTGTAAAAAAAAAAAAAAAAAAAAAGATACGGAAATACATTTTAAGAGACTTAAAGAAAGTAGTATATTCTGAAGTTGGTTATTTCTGAATAAGTAAGAAGAATCAAACTAAGAGGAATAAAGAAAGTTGTAGAAGGTTTGTGGAAAGGAAGTTTAATATGTGGTTAACCTGAATAAGATTGAGATAAATTTAAGTAAATAAATTTCAATATCAAAAGTAGGCTCATACAGAATTAGAGTTTAGTTCTTTTATTCTCTATTAAAATGACAAAGTTTTCCTGTATTTATTTTCTATTCCAGACAAGCTATTATGAGAAGTTTCTTTCTAGAAAAAAAACAATTCTATGTTTTATTAAAATAGCTCTAAGTTTTTGCCTAACAAGGCAGTGGCACAGTGGATAGAGCATTAAGCTGGGATGCTGAAGACCCAGGTTTGAAAGCCTGAGGTCACCGGCTTGAGTTAAAATCATAAACATGACCCAATGACTGCTGGCTTGAGCCCAAAGTTCACTGGCTTAAAGCTCAAAGTCACTGACTTGAACCCAAGAAAACTGGCTTGAGAAAGGTGTCACTGGCTCACTAGAGTCCCTCAGTAAAGGCACATATGAGAAAGCAATCAATGATCATTTAAGGTGCCACAACTATGAGTTGATACTTCTTATCTCTCTCCCTTCATGTCTGTCTGTCTCTGCTTTCAATAAGTAACCTATGTTTGTCTTTGATATCTTTTACTATCTCTCCGGATATATGAATAATTTAATAATGGGCCTGACCAGGCAGTGATGCAGTGAATAGAGCATTGACCTGGGATGCTGAAGACTGAGGTTCAAAACCCCAAGGTCACTGGCTTGAGTGTGGGCTAATCCAGCTTGAGCATGGCACTATAGACATGATCCCATGGTTGCGGGCTTGAGCCCAAAGGTTTCTGGCTTGAACCCAAGGTCACTGGCTTGAGCAAGGGGTCACTGGCTTGGCTAGAGCCCCCCAGTCAAGGTACAAATGAGAAGCAATCAATGAACAAATAAAGTGTTACAACTGCGAGTTGATGCTTCTTATTTCTTTCTCTTCCTGTCTGTCTATCCGTATCTGTCCCCCACCTCTCTTTTGCTTAAAATAACGATAATAATAATTTAATATCGTTTCATAATGATATATACTCTTTTCTCATTAAGTATGTTTGACAAACTTTCTAGGGTTCAGGTTTTAAAAGGAAATTTTTTGTTAACCTGGAAGTTATTTTGGGTTATTCCAATGGGCCCCTAGAATACCTCAGAGATTTGTTCCCTCCTTTTAAAAGATAAATTTTAAACTAATTAGGTCCATTTGATATAGTAAACATGACCAGTGTGCCAAATTTCCTCCTACTGCACATGTTCTCCAAAAGTCTCTGGCAGAGACTGAACAATCTCACTTGGAAATCTCTTAGTGCCTTGGATTTACTTCATTTGGCCAGCAAACAAATTTATTCTGAGCAGCTAGATAATCTCTTAAAATGGCTTACACCATTATTCTTTTCTCTTAATTTTTATTATGGAAGATTTCAAAAATACAAAAAAGTAGAAAGGATAGTATAATGCACCCCCATGTTTCTACCACCCCATGTTTGCTTCCTCAATAACCCAATGTCTCCCCACTCCTACAGGATTATTTTAAAGCAAAGCTTAGATACCATATAATTAATTTATCCTCTTCAACCACTATTCTGAGCTTTAAATCCTCTCATTCCTACATTTGAGGAGTTCTGTCCATTGCAAGACAAAGCAGAATACTTTGCACATAGACAGTATACAATTGACATTTGCTGAAGAGAGTCCTCATCCTCAGGATTTTTAATCTAGTGAGAGAGATTACCCTTCAGTGCTTACCAAACTTTAATGTAAAATCACCTGGGAAGATGTTAAAATTCAGAACCTGCTTGTGAAAGTCAGAGGGGGGATTCTACAATTCTAACAATGCCGCTTGTCTGTAGATCTCACTTTGAATAGCCAGACCCCAAACTCCAATGCAAAGGAGAAGATGACAGAGTGCTATATAAGGCCAAGGTAATGGGTCAGGATGAGTCCTCCGTAGTCCCTTTTGTACTGCTTGACCCCACCCACCAGCCACAGCTATTTGGACCAGAGTTAAGCATCTGACTCAAGCTGGCCCAATCAGATGGTCTCTCCTGAGACTTTGGATTTCAGATTCAAGACAGTCAGTCCCTGGGTGTGGCTGGACTTGAAATTATGTAAACATTCCTTTTGCTGCCGATACTCAGAGAAACAAATAAGCTGAGAGAATGGAACAGACCATAGACAAGTAGACCTAGAAGTGAAGAGAGAGCACTGCCTATGATCGATCCTGAGGCTTCTTGGCCCTATTCTCACTCCTCCTGAGACCTAAGAGCATTTCCGCCCTTGGATTCTGTGCTTCAGAACCCAGTATCCGTGTATTGAAATCTTCTAGGTATTGCTTCACTGAGCTTCAGATCTTCATAACCAAAGAGACTAACAAATAGACACAAGGAATTAACAAGTAAGAGAGGAAGGAGGGTCAGGGCTGCCTGGCTCGGCATGCAGGTCAGTGTGTGTCCAGACGGCAGGTGGGTAGATGAGAGGCCATTCCTGACAAGAATTAAGTTTTAAGAACCAGAAAGTAAACTTCTTCCCTGTCATAAGAGTAGGTTGAGCCCTGCCTCCAGCTTCTACCAGGTTTATGCTGCCTACCTGCCTGCCAGAGGATTCCCCTTAGTCTTTCTGTATGTTAGAACTGGCTACACCAGAAGCCACCTTGTTCCCACTAAGCTCGGGGGCCACAGTGTCCCGGCTTTATTGCCACCTGACATTATCGTCTGCCTCTCTTAAGCATCTGGGAAGAGCTGCTGCCAACTGGTTGTCACTTTGCCCAAAACAAAGTGTAAGGAGGAGGAGGACCGGCAGGTGGTCCTGAAGTTCATGGCAATGATTCATGTCCAGACTTTTGATTACAAATAGAATGATCAATTTACCCCTGTTTGCCCAAGATCATCCCAGTTTTAAAACTGGAAGTCCCATGTCCCAGGAACCCTATCAGTTCTCAAAAAAGTGGGAAAGTTAGTTACCATAATTATAGAGCCCTCAGGTCCTCAATGGAAATCTGCCTTAGCACTGTGTCTTGAAGGTATTATTCCAGGTCTGGGAACTCCAGACCTCCAAACCCTCCTAGGGATTCCCACACAACTGGAATTTCTAAAACCGAGTCTCATACACCTGTAGGCAAATGTGGCAGTCAGTTTAAGAGCACCGATTCTGAACCTTCCCATTCACTAACTGGGTAACCTTGGGCGAGTGATCCAACCTCTCAGTGCCTCACCAGAAAAGTAGGACCAATATTATACAGCTGCCTCATCGTTTTGTGAAAATAGTGTCTGACTATATAAAAGTCAGCAATTGTTGGGCCCTGGTTGGGCAGCTCTGTGGGTTTGAGCAACGTCCTGAAACACCAAGCTTGCAGGTTCAGTGCCTGGTCAGGACACATACAGTGAATGCATAAATAAGCGGAATAACAAATTTATGTCTCTCTCTCTCCCTTCCCCTCTCTCTAAAAAATCAATCAATCAATAAAAATCAAACAATTAAAATTTTTTTTAAAGAATATAGATAAAAGTCAGCAATTATTTTCATGCCCTTACCCTGAGCCAGTCATCACCTCCTCTTACCAGTGGGGTGCCCTGTCTGGTGAGCATACTTCAAAGTCCCAGTGAGGTGCAGAGCCTGGCACAGGGTCGTGGGAGGACCCAAGCTTTCTCCAGAGGCTTCCGCTGGTCCTTCTCTCCCTGGGTTCTGAGCTTGGGCCTCAGAGTAGGGGGGACCTTGTTTCTTTCCTTTCTGGGCTGTCTCTCAAAGGGAAAGTTCATGGAGTCCATTAGCAGGGGCTGGCAAAAGACCTCAGTGACTTAGCCAGCCCTCTGGTGTGGACAGAGGTGCCCTGTGCCTCTGGCCTCCTGCCCTGTGGTCATCCTAGTCCCTTGACCTGCTTTCTCAGCAGCCATGCTCTCACACCTGTCAGCCAGAAGTGAGAGATTCCAGGTCAGGAAAGCTCTGTCTCCTGAGAACTCTGCAAACAAATACAGAATGCCTAGAGGACACTGTGTGCATGCGGTGGGGAAAGCTGTGAAGTCCCTGCAGCCCACTAACTGTCCCCTGACCACTAACAACTGGAGGTGAGGTCTGTCTGCCCACAAAGGCACCCTGGCCCATGTAGATTTCTTCCTCGCTGTTCACTACAGGAAGTGTATGTACCAACACAAGCTTTGTGTGTCACAACGAAAGCAAACCCCGAAGCCTGGTGCTGGGTTTCAGGCCCTCCAGGAGTGCATGGAGGTCTCACCACCTCCCCTTGGGCCAGCAACACCAGGCCAGCATTCAAAGGCCTCTTGTGACTGTCCCTTTCTTTCGTCTTTCCCCACTCTGATAAATGTCCAGGGATTAGCCCTTCTGTGTTTATTGGGTGAGCAATTTGTGTCTGTCTGAAAAGCTATGTCTGAATAATATTTGGCACAAGCTGAAGAAATGTGATCTGCTGCATTCCCCCCAGCCAGCTCTCCGGAGCCAGCCCGTCTCCTGCCAACAGGGCTTGCAGCTCTGCAGCTGGGCCTGAAGCCTAAACATGTTTGTGGGTTGGAGGAGGGTGGAAGGAGGAGGGGAAGAGGTGCTTGCTTCTGGGACTAGAAACCCAGAGGGACAGAAGGGTGGAGCAGCCTTAGTGAAACTGCCATTAGTTCTGGAGCTCCTATAATAATTTAGGGACGTCACAGGTGCCCACGGTGGTTAGACCTGGGAACAGGGAAACCAGGGCCCTGTGTAGCTCAGGAGCCCAGGTGGATACTTGGGCCCAGAGTCCCAGATGTGAACTCAGCAAAGGAGATTCAAGGGAGTCCAGGGTGTAGACTGAGGGCCCCAGGGGAGGAGGGTAATTGGTTCTCGCTTCTCGAGGTTTGTGTGTTTGCGTGGGGTGGAGTCTAGGGGGTAAGATGTACTGAGACTGTTTAATGTTTCCTGCCTCCATGGATATGAGTCCCTGGGCTGGGGGAGGACAGAGCTTGCAGCCGTGGCAAGCAGACAACTCAGTTATGTGCCAGGGAGCATAGAGGGGAATGGAGTTTGGTAAGTGTGGGTATGTCAACAACCTCCTCCCTACCCCAGAAGCCTTCTGCTGTTCTCACTCAGCACTCATCCTGCTTTTCTCTTAAGACCCCCATCACTTCTTGTCTCCTATTACTCAGGTCTCAGACTTTTCCCCAACTCTATCCCACTCTCCCCAAGCCAATGATTGGTGTGTGTGTGTGTGTGTGTGTGTGTGTGTGTGTGTGTGTGTGTGTGTGAAGCCAGTGATTGGATTGAAGGCAAGACATCATCTCTGGGGCCTGACCCTTGGTGGTGCAGTGGATAAAGCCTCAACCTGGAATGCTGAGGTCATCAGTTTGAAACCCTGGGTTTGCCTGGTCAAGGCACATACAGGAGTTAATGCTTCCTGCTCTTCCCACCTTCTCTCTCTCTCTTCTCTGAAATGAATAAATAAAATAAAATAATAAAAATAATAAAAAAAGACATCATCTCTGTACCCCAAAGAGCAAACACAGAACTGGCCACCAAGGAGGCATCAGTAATGGTTTACTGAGTAAAAGAATGAAAGGGAGAGGCTGGAACTCTAACTGCAGTCAAAGACTCACAAAAAGATAGCAGTGACAAGTCAGGCAGAGGTAACAATGTAGGGAAATGGATTCAGGAGTGAGAACAGGGCCACACTAACATCATCCTCTGAGTCTGCACTGGGCAGAAGCCTGCCGGAAAAGCCAGCTGCTCAGGACAGCGCCTGAGGCTCTCCATTGCTGTCCAGCCGTCCTGGCAAATGGCAGCAGGATTCCACACTCTTCCATCTGTTTGGGTAATGTGTTTTCAATCCCTACCTTGTACCATGCTTCATAGGATAATATGTCTGTACCCTCAAAAAAAAAAAAAGTGTATTTATAAAAAGGAAGGAGCAATATGTGCTCTAACAGAGTGTAGAGAGAAGGTTACAAAACCTCAGAAGAAAACGGTTAATTTCACCTGGAGACCCAAGGAAGTCTTCATGGGGATGGGGTATGAGGGTGATATGAGAGCTGGACCTGGAACAAAGTCTGCAAATGCATCCCAAGTGTGTTGTCATCATCCCCACACACACACTCAGCACATCCTCAATTTGTTGTTCACGGCAGATCAGATTGTGCTCCCTGGTCCCTTTACTCTTTCACAGAGCCCAGGTATGTCCACAGAATCCTTCTCTACACAGCAACACAGGCAGACGATCAGAGCAGACACGGGAGAGATGAAACACGTTTGCCACACCTGTGTACCATGGACACAAGCAGGGATGGGAAGCAGAGGAACAGGAGGGGAGGCACAGGGGTGTGAAAACGCTGAAGCCATACTATGAAAGTGAGTGGGCTGGTTAGACTCATGGGTAAGGTTTATGAATGGGGAACAATGGACAAGATGGCTGAGAATTGAGGCAGTATCTGGATTATAATCCCACCAGGCTGAGGAACGTGTGCTGAGCCGGTGGAGAAAGAAGTCGCTGTGCTGTTCTGAGGAAGGCATCCTGGCAGCAGTGGGCAGGGTGGCCTGGGGTGGGGAGAAGCTGGAGATGGGCAGGCAAGCCAGATGACTGTTCCAGGCAACCAGTGACAGAGCCTCCTCTGAGCTGCTGCAGCACTTGATAATAACATCTGTTCAACACTTATCCCACTGTCTCTCTTGGAGCTGTCTTTTGACAGCCTGAGGGTCCCCCTACAAGCCTGTAGGTTCCTTGACAGCAGGAACTGTTTGCTGCCTCTTTGGGGCCCCAGGCCTGATGTGGCTTTTGGCAGGTGCTCATTAGATATTTGTGAAGTTACTGAATAGGGTAGTGAGAAAAAGACAAGGGGCATACAGAGAAGGGCACAGCTTTCAGGCATAACATCCTGTTTAGCAAGTGCAGTTCCTAAGGTCTGGGCATCGGCACAGCTGTCTTTTGGTGTGTGTGGAGAAGTAGAGGCATGTGCAGGCAGTGCAGGCGGGGAAGGAACCACAAGAAGGTGGAAATGGCCTTATTGCCTTGAGTGTGTGTGTGTGTGTGTGTGTGTGTGTGTGTGTGTGTGTGTGTGTGTGTGTGTGTGTCTTTGGAAGGGGCTTACAGGAGTTCTTGGCTTAGGGACCAAAGGGCTGCTGAAGTTGCAAGAGCTGGCTGTTGATCAGCGATGCTTTCAAAGAAAGATCTCAGTCAAAAGGGAGGAATGAAAAAGACTAACTGGAACTTTAAGAAAACACAATCAGCCTGACCTGTGGTGGCGCAGTGGATAAAGCGTCGACCTGGGAACACTGAGGTCGCCAGTTCAAAACCCTGCACTGGTCTGGTCAAGGCACATATGGGAGTTGATGCTTCCAGCTCCTCCCCCCTTTCTCTCTTTCTCTCTCTCTCTCTCTCACTCTGTGTCTCCTCTCTAAAATGAATAAATAAATAAATTAAAAAAAAAAAAAAAAGAAAACACAATCAGTCTAGAGGATTTATGGGAGGAGGTAGGGCTTAAGGAAGTTCTTGAACTCTATGTAAGGAGGATCCTACAGGTAGAACTTTGTGTGTACAATAAAGATTTATGGTTCTTTATGGAACTTCCCCTTTCCTTAACTTTCTTTTTCCCTTCCATTAAAATACTCCTCCATCTTGGAGTGCAGGCCATGTCTGCATGCCCTGGGTTGCAACCCTTTCTTTTTCCTGAATGAATCCTTTTTGGTAACAAAAATAAAATAAAATAAGAGTTCTTGGCTTTTCAGAGGAAGGTGGACAGACAGGAGACCTCACGATCTGTACTATCTAACCGTACCTTAGGAGTTTGAAAACTCTCTTTGGTTGCAAGTGAGCTCAGAAAAAATGGAACCACGGGTTCTGACAATGTTTCTTTCTATTTATGATGTCTGCTTCTCTCCACAGGCTGGAAACATGGTTGCCAGTAGTCCGGGCCTTACATCTGAGAGCTTTCCCACCAGAGAGGCCCTGCTGGCTTCCTGTCTTGTGTCCCAATTTCGGATATCCCAGGAAAGGACTCGAATGGGCTCTGCTGTATCCGGAACCTGCCTCTGACATAAGACTAAATGCAGTGGCTAAGGAAACAGTCACATACGAAGGAAAAAGCTTTCACCAAAACCTCTTGGTTGGAGTAGAAAAGGAGTAGTTCCAGAGACAGAGCCTGCAATAATAATCCTGACTGAGAGTCCTTTGGTTCAATGAACAATCCCAATAGGTGTTATTGTTGTAATCATTATTACCCTTGGGGAATTTTTATCTCAGAAAGACAAGACACAGAGAGGCTAAGTAATTGCCATAAGTCACACAGCTAGTAAATGGCAGAGATAAAGCTGGGATTTAAACCCATTCACTCTAGCTCCAGACCCTGTATCTTTCTATTTTGTTATGTTGCCTGTTCACTACGGAAGGAAAGAAGGTGTAGAGCTATGAGGAAGGAGCCTAGACAAATTTTCCTGAGAAAATCCAAGGGCTGAGAAGTCTGTGGGAAGGGATTGGTCCAATGTCGTGTGAAACTGGAGTAAGAAATGCCATCCCCCATCTTAATCTCACTGGAGATATATAAAAAGGAACATTTTATTTTGGTCTCTTCTTTCTTCTATCTTTATTTACTTAAAGTAGAATTCAATGTAGCCAGAAATAGCAAATGAAAGAAGAGCGAGGTCACATATTCACTTATTAAAAATAAAAGCAGCGGTATAACAGCCATGCTGGCAATTGTGGGGAGATAGTTTACTTCTAAATGGCTGGTGACAGATAAAGTGGTCCAACCACTATAAAACAAGAGCCATAAAAGAGATGAAGAGCTAGCCTGACCAGGGGTTGGTGCAGTGGATAGAGCGTAGAACTGGGATGCGGAGGACCCATGTTCGAGACCCTGAGGTCGCCAGCTTGAGCGCGGGCTCATCTGGCTTGAGCAAAAAGCTCACCAGCTTGGACCCAAGCTTGTTGGCTTGAGCAAGGGGTTACTCAGTCTGCTGAAGGCCCGTGGTCAAGGCACATATGAGAAAGCAATCAATGAACAACTAAGTTGTCACAACAAAAAAACTGATGATTGATGCTTCTCATCTCTCTCCGTTCCTGTCTGTCTGTCCCTATCTATCCCTCTCTCTCTGACTTTCTCTCTGTCCCTGTAAAAAAAAAAAAAAAAAGATATGAAGAGCTATAAAAGCCTTCTTTAACTGTGACCGGGTAATCTCACTCTTTGGAAACAGCTTGTGGAGTCACAAAATAAAACCCAACTAGTGCAATGTGCAAAAGATACGCCTAAAATTTTGTTCCTCAGAATGATTGATAGTAAAAGAGTAGAAATAAATAGAAAGAAAAACAAATGTAATGCATGCATATACAAACAAGTAAGCAAGCATTATAATATTAATATCAGACATGCTTAAAATTACAGAAAATCAGAAAACAAAACACAGGAGAAAACATTATAATGATAAAGGCTGAGAGCCACGATGAAGGTCTGTCATAAATATGTATGCACAAAATGATATAGCATCAGAATTCACAAAACAAAAATAATAAATACATGGAAAGGTGCACAGAAATACAGTAATAGCAGAAAATTTTAATTAACCTCTCTTATCCCATGACTGATTAGTAAAACATATAATAAGTAAGGATATAGAAGACTTGATTTGTTAAACTAGTAAGTTAGATAGTATTAAAAGACATTAGCACTGGCCAGGTAGCTCAGTTGGTTAGAGCAGTGGTCAGGAAACTCGTTAGTCAACAGAGCCAAATATCAACAGTACAACAATTGAAATTTCTTTTGAGAGCCAAATTTTTTAAACTTAAACTATATAGGTAAGTATATTGTTATTAACTTAATTAGGGTATTCCTAAGCTGGCCTTTGCACCCACACATGGTATTTTGTGGAAAGCCACATTCAAGGGGCCAAAGAGCCACATATGGCTCGCGAACTGCAGTTTGCTGACCACTGGGTTAGAGTATTGTTCTGATACGCCAAGGTTGTGGGTTCGATCCCCTGTCAGGGAACATATGAAAATCAACCAATAAATGCATAAATAAGTGGAACAACAAACTGATGTCGCTTTCTCTCTCTCTCTCTTTTTCTCCCTTCCTCTCTCTTTTTTTTTAAAAAAAAAAAAAGATATCAAATTTTATACCTTGCAAATCTAGAATATACTCTTTGCAAGTCCCCATGGATCATTAACAAATTATCACATATAAGGCCACAAACAAATAAAAACCTTAATACATACCAAAACTGGAATGAGTGCAGATAAAATTCTGTGATCACAATGCACTAAAACTAGGAAGTAATAACAAAACCAGAAACTAAAAAGCAATAGGAAGGTTGAAAAATAAACAAATAAAAAAATACAGCTGTGTGGAATATTATTCAGCCTAAAAACTGTAAGAACTTTTGATACATACTACAAATGAATAAACTTTAATAAAGACATTATGCTAAGTGAAAAAGGCCGGTTACAAAAAGAAAAATGCTATATGATTCCACTTACATGAGATATCTAAAGTAGTCATATTAATAGAGACAGAAAGTGGGATCATCATTTCCAGGCGCTGGGAGGACTGAAAATGGGGAGTTGTTTGACAGGTACAGAGTTTCAGTTTCACAAGATGAAAATGTCATTTTATATATTGCACAACAATGTGAATACTACAAAACACTATATTGAACTGTATACATGAAAATGGTTGAGACGATAGATTTTGTGTCATGTGTATTTTGAAAAGTTCACTCTCAATTAAATCTCAAAGTGTGAAATATGTATATATTTAGTGATAATTTCCAAGAAAATAGTTCAAAAAATAAGTCAAAGGAATGAGCATTTTTATGGTTCTTGGCTATGTCTCACATAGTCTTCAGGTGAGAGTTCAGAGGGATAAATTTTGAACAGTACAAGTTCCAAGACTGACACATTGACTTTGCTTGAAAAATGTTGGTTTTTCTCCTGCATTTATTAAACAAGCTTGTGCCAGGCCCTGTGTCAGGCCCTGAAGAGACCAAAAGAATAGAGTTTGTTTCTTTCCCCAGGATCAACAGCCTTGGGGGGGAGGGGGGAGGAAACAGGCCAAGACAAGCCTTGAGGAAATAGATAGGTACATCAGAATGTGAATCAAGGCTAGTCTGGACCCTTGTCTAAAGGGCTACAGGGCCTGACTAGGCAGTGGCGCAGTGGATAGAGCCTTGGACTGGGATGTGGAAGACCCAGGTTCGAGACCCCGAGCTCGCCAGCTTGAGCGCGCGGCCCATCTGGCTTGGGCAAAAGCTCACCATCTTGGACCCAAGGTCGCTGGCTCCAGCAAGGGGTTGCTCAGTCTGCTGAAGGCCCACCACGGTCAAGGCACAGGTGAGAAAGCAATCAACGAACAACTAAGGTGTCGCAACAGCAACAAAAAACTAATGATTGAAGCTTCTCACCTCTCTCCGTTCCTGTCTGTCTGTCCCTATCTATCCCTCTCTCTGACTCTCTCTCTGTCCCTGTAAAAAAATAAATAATAATAATAATAATAAATAAAGGGCTAGAGGAAGGGGAGGAAGAGGAGGAATAGGCCAAACCATTGGAGATAAACTGTAAAGAAAAGCTACGATTTCACCAAAGGAGAATGGCTGTGAAGGGCAGTGCAGGCAGAGGAAATTGTAAGAAGAAAGGACCAGAGGTGAAAACTGAAAACTCGGTTCATCCCCACCAGTAGTTCCAAGTAGAAGGAATGGGGGAGGGTGTACAGACCGCCAAAGATTAGGTCGTTTTCATCTCTGAAGTTAATTTCTTTCTTACCTGGGCTTCTTCTTGTGGCTTTCTCATTGTGACAGAAGGTAAATCACTTCACCTCTCTGAGAGTCAGTTTTCTCATCTACAAAATGAAACTGATACTGCCATCTGGTTTTTATAAGGGTCAAATGAGATAAGTGTCTTAAGAGTTTAGAACTGCACACATATTCAACACACAGGAATATGTGTTTGCTGTTGGTGCACACACAGTATTTTATAGATGAGGAAACATTCTCCAACTCAACTACATTCCTTGTTCTCTTTGAAGGTTTTTTTTTTTAATTTCATGTATAGATTTTAGAGAGAGAGAAAGAGAGAGTGAAACATCTATTTATTGTTCCACTTATTTATGCACTCATTGGTTGATTCTTGTACGTGCCCTGACTGGGGATTGAACCTGCAACCTTAGGGTATGGGGTTCACGCTCTAACCAAAAGAGCTATCCATCCAGAGCTTTTTGAAGGTCTTGATGTCCTGAGTCTTCCTTTCCTAAAGTTTCTTCCAAGATTCTCTCTACACACTTATACACCAGGTTGTTAGCTCCCTGAGGAAGAGACAAAATTGACTCATCCTGCTATCATAATAAAAAAAGAATAGACTCCTATGAACTTCACATGTGAACGTGAAAATGGGAGCTTATTACCACACAAGACAGCACAGCGGGGCCTTAGAACTTTATATGTTGTTGTTTACTTATCTGTCAGGGATATGTCTTTTTTCACTTCAAAAGGATCTGTTGAATATCATGTTCTGTCTTCAAGGGTTTTAAAGTGCTTCCTGGAGGCAATTGAGCACTGAGTGCTTGGTTGCTTTTCAGGAGAGAAGTTTTAGAGCCAGTTCCTGCAAAGTTCTTACCTGGTCCCACAGCAATTCTCTCACACCAACTGGGTGTCCTCCAGTTCAGTCCAATTCTGACATTAACCACCTGGAGTCGGAATTAGATCCCTCCAGTCAAGAATTCAGTCTCACAGTCCTGGTTGGGTAGCTCTGATGATTGGATACTTGTCCTGATATGCATTATATGCCAAGGTTGCGGGTTCAATTTCCAGGTCAGGGTACATACAAGAATTAACCAATGAGTAAATAAATGGGACAACAAAATTGATGTTTCTCTTCTTCTCTCTCTCTCACTCTCATTCTCCCTCCCTCTCTTATTTGTCTTTCATTTTTCTCTAAAAATCAATCAATAAATAAAAAATTTTAAAAACTCAGTCTCACCTGACCAGGCGGTGGTGCAGTGGATAGAGCGTCAGACTGGGATGCGGAAGATCCAGGTTCGAGACCCAGAGCTCACCAGCTTGAGCGCGGGCCCATCTGGCTTGAGCAAAAGCTCGTCAGCTTGGACCCAAGGTCACTGGCTCCAACGAGGGGTTGCTCGGTCTGCTGAAGGCCCATGGTCAAGGCACATGAGAGAAAGCAATCAATGAACAACTAAGGTGTCGCAAGGGCAACGAGAAACTAATGCTTGATGCTTCTCACCTCTCTCCGTTCCTGTCTGTCTGTTCCTATCTACCCCTCTCTCTGACTCTCTCTCTTTGTTCTTGGAAAAAATAAAAATAAATAAAACTTAAAAATAAAAAAACGAACTCAGTCTCACAAGATTGCCCCCACTTTAGGTGCCAGTCCAAGTGGGGTCCCTGAGCCACCGCATTCCTACTTGGCTGATGCAAATTCAGGATTTCTATACAAATATCAAGTCATTACATTGTATACATGAAACTAATACATTAAGTCAATTATACCTTTGTTAAGTCCCAAAAGCTGGGGTTTCCAAGAACCCCTCAGGTTTGATCATTTTCTAGAACAACTCCCAGAACCCAGCAGAGTTATACAGTAGTCCCCCCTTATCTGCGGCTTTGCTTTTTCCTGTTTCCATTACCCCTGGTCAACTGCCTTCTGAAAATATTAAATGGAATATTTAATATTTGGAATATCTGGAAATTATATAGACATAAAGAATTCTTAGGTTTTAAGTAAAATAAATAAATACACTCCTTCGCTTCAGGCAGCCTGATCAAAGTCACAGCCACTCTATGGTACCAACTATGGTGCTACAAACATCTGGGCTTCCACAAATATTGCAGATGAATATGTCTACGGGGCAGCAGCTCCATATCATTCAGTAGTTGCCCCACCATCACTACCATCACCACCACCACACACACACACACACACACACACACACACACACACACGGCAGATAGGATCCTTCATGCCTGGTAACCTAATTTATTTTTTAAAATTTTTATTTTTTTACAGGGTCAGAGAGAGAGAGAGGAATAGATAGGGACAGACAGACAGGAATGGAGAGAGATGAGAAGCATCAATCATCAGTTTTTCGTTGTGACACCTTAGTTGTTCATTGATTGCTTTCTCTCATGTGCCTTGACCGCGGGCCTTCAGTAAACCAAGTAACCCCTTGCTTGAGACAGCGACCTTGGGTCCAAGCTGGTGAGCTTTTTTTTGCTCAAGCCAGATGAGCCCGCACTCAAGCTGGCGACCTTGGGATCTTGAACATGGGTCCTCTGCATCCCAGTCCAAGGCTCTACCCACTGTGCCACTGCCTGGTCAGGCCCTAATTTATTTATTAACTAATTTATTCATCCACGACAGACATGTCAACAAACAATTACAAAGACTGCATTAGAGATCTGCAAAATGCATTAGGGACCCAAGAGGAGAAGCACCTAACACTGGGTGTATTAGGAAGGCTTCTTCACAGAGAAGCAGCATAAACTGCACTCTGAGTGATGTGTAGGAAATGGACATGGGGATTAAAGAAAAAAAACACAGTTAAGGGAAAGAGCTTGGGGCCCTTGGAGTTTCTTGTACGACTGAGCAAAGGTTTCCCATGAGGCCAAGCCCATGGCAGGGACACAGCAATTATTAGCCTCCTCTAGAGGGTTCTCTGCAAATCCTCCTCTCACTGCCACAGCCCGCCCAGCCTTACATCATTGGCCAAAGCTTTTTCTCTAAGGAGAACTGAGCTCTCTCTGCCAGAGTCCCAGGGTGAGCAGTAATGGAGCAGTGATTATCAGCTGACTGAGTTATAGTCTTAGCTTTTCTACTCTTAACTCATAGGCTTTTATGGAGCTCTGGGGGCTGAGCTGCCTTTTAAAAGCCCACACATGGAAAGCTTGGTGGGTACAACTGGCTCACCATTAATAAAAATAAAAAAAAAATTAAGTTACAGCTCTAAGACATGGCTGACGTTAGAACAAATTCCAGATGGCTGAAAGAATTGAATGTAAAACATGAAGTCATAAAAATAGTAAAAGAAGAAAATAAATGAATATTTATAATTTTGGAAGGGAGAGGAATACAAGGACCATTCTATGTTTCACACTAATGGCAAATAATAAAGAAAAGATTGACACTAATAAAATAATATGAACAAAAAGATTGAAACAAAATTAGAAATGTTGAAAAAGAACTCCAATTTCAGATTTAATGAGTATGAGGGAAAGAGCCCTAGACCATGCCTTGGGATTGTTAATAGAGAAACTGTATTTGGAGTGTCTGATAGTCCCTTCTTTCTCGTATTTATACTAATCCGCCAGCTGTCTGAGATATTTATCTCAGACCAGATTAGTGAATGTGGGCTTTTGGGCCAGAGGCAAAGCCTTCCCCAGAAACAGTGAATGCCCAGACAAAGAGCACTGCTGTACTCAAAAGCTAAGACAGGCCCTGTTCTTCCTTATGTACAGCCCCACCTGTGCCCTGAAAAGTACATTCCACTCATCCCACAAAGTTACTATATGGAAACTCAGTTAACAGAACAGATAAAAACAAGAATGAACAATTAATCCCTTTCTGGGTAGCTCAGTTGCTTAGAATGTTGTCCCTATACCCCAAAGTTGCAGGTTTGATCCCCAGTCAGGGCACATACAAGAGTCAACCAAAGAATACATAAATAAGTGGAACAACAAATCGATGTTTTTCCTTTCTCCCTTCCTCTCTCTCTAAAATCAATAAATTTAAAAAAAAATTAAGAAACTCCTTAGGAAAAAAAAGAATGAATGAACAATTAAAAGAAGAACAAATTCTAGAATTATTAAACAGTTGAGTAAAGTCAGGACTACAAAATAGGACCATCAAAATCCGCCATCCAGCCTGACCAGGCGGTGGTGCAGTGAATAGAGTGCTGGACTGGGATGTGGAAAACCCAGGTTTGAGACTCCGAGGTCGCCAACTTGAGCGCGGACCCATCTGGCTTGGGCAAAAGCTCGCCAGCTTGGACCCAAGGTTGCTGGCTCCAGCAAGGGGTTGCTCAGTCTGCTGAAGGCCCGCGGTCAAGGCACATATGAGAAAGCAATCAATGAACAACTAAGGTGTCACAACAAAAAACTGATGATTGATGCTTCTCATCTCTCTCCGTTCCTGTCTGTCTGTCCCTATCTATCCCTCTCTTTGACTCACTCTCTGTCCCTGTAAAACAAACAAACAAACAAACAAACAAATCTGCAATCCCCCTGACCAGGCGGTGGCGCAGTGGATAGAGTGTCAGACTGGGATGCGGAGGACCCAGGTTTGAGACCCCGTGGTCGCCAGCTTGAGCACGAGTTCATCTGGATTGAGCAAGGCTCACCAGCTTGGACTCAAGGTCGCTGGCTTGAGCAAGGGGTCACTTGGTCTACTGTAGCCCCACGGTCAAGGCACATATGAGAAAGCAATCAATAAACAACTAGAGTGCCGCAACAAAAAATTGATTCTTCTCATCTCTCTCCCTTCCTGTCTGTCTGTCCCTCTCTCTGATTCTCTCTCTGTCTCTGTCAAAAAAAAGTGTATGAGTGGGCACATGCAGTTCATCTTGTTCAAGTCAACTGTGATGACATATTTCCTAGAAGTGAAGAAAAGCATAAGTTTTCCAAAGTAGATGGCCCACTGAGCCCAAGAAGAATAAACAAATGAAAAAAAAAACCAAAATACCTACACATAGCTTAATTATAATGAACTTTCAGGATACTAAGCATAAAGGAAATACTGAGCAATTTTGTTTCATCTCCTTACATTTTTTAAGTGCATTTTTCTAGGAAGAGGACTTAAAATAAGTATTCAATTCTCAAGAGTAACCAAAAGTGAAGTCTAAGAACCACTGCTCTCTATGAAGACAACTTCTCCAAATGGGGCCTTGTGGGAGGTGCTTCAAACCCATGTTAAGACAGAACATAACACTGGGAGAATGCCATGTGAAGACAGAGGCAGAGTGTGGAGTGATGTATCTACAAGCCAAGGAATGCCATGATTGCTAACTACCATGGGAAAAAGGAGAGAGGCATGAAACAGATTCTCCCTCAGAGTCCTCAGAGGGCACCAACCCTGCTGACACCTGATTTCAGACTTCCAGCGTCCAGTACTGTGAGAGAATAAATTTCTGTTGTTTTAAGCCACCCAGTTTGTGATATGTTGTTCTGGCAAAATGAGGAAATGAATACACTCTCCTAAATGAAATACATCAGGTATGAATTTCTGATTTTTAGCTTGAGGTGATGGGAGGCCCAGTTGAATTCCTGCTGGACCAGGACGAGGGCAGGGCATGTAAGGTGCCCAAAATTTCAAGAGGCAATGACTCTTAGGTCCCTTTGAGTACTGATCTTGGCAGTGAGTGTTCCTTAAGAGCCAGGCACCTACGGCTGCGCTGGAGTGTGTGGCAGCGTCCTTCTTGAACACTTTAAAATCTGAGTGGTGCTTTGAAGCTGATTATAAAAGTGTGGTTTCCAGCCACTCTAACTCAGGGCAGAGCAAACATATTTCTCATCTCAGAATACTACCTCTTTAGTTAATGTGGAGCCTGGAGGGTAGCAAAATATGTCACTCCAAAATATAATTGCAAGGGTTTCAGATATGCCACCCCCAAATCTGCCACTTCGGTATATTGATTATTTGATCTGAAGGCACTTGAAAAAATAACCAATACAAGAAAAGGCTTTCTCTGAACTCCCCTTATCTGCCAGAGGAAATTGTCACAGTAATGCTGGTGGCTGAGGCCAAGCAGGTTCACATCGGATTTGGGCAGATGGTAGAGAAACTGTGGAGCCGGAAAGTGTTGGGCCATACCTGTTTATTGGAGGCTGCAAAGACGGGCGAACAAATAAAGAAGAAAAAGGAAAGAGCTAATAAACAAAGGAAATCTGTTATTTGCAGTAAGGGTGAGGGAACAAGGAAAACCACACCTCATGGTGAGGGACAGTGTTCTGGGAGGATCACCGCTGAGGGCAAGCACCTGCAGCCTCACACAGACCACACACACGTGACGCTGCCGAGCACCCGCAGCCTTACACAGACCACACAGATGTGACGCTGCCGAGCACCCGCAGCCTTACATAGACCACACATGTGACGCTGCCAAGCACCCGCATCCTTACACAGACCACACACACATGACGCTGCCAAGCACCCACGCACCAAGCAAGCAAAGTGCTTGCAGCCGGTAACCCGCAAGCAGGCCTTAACACAGCTGTTTTCCCCACAGTCACAAACCATCATATTTCTTATCTATTTTTCTGAGGACCCACTTATCTTTCTTAAAAATAATTTTCTCTCCCCTAAGTGACCTGTGTCTTCCTTCCTTTTTCCCTATTAAGGTGGTATTTATTTTATTTTATTTTTTATTGTTTTTACAGGGAAAAAGAGAGTCAGAGAGAGGGACAGATAGGGACAGACAGACAGGAACGGAGAGAGATGAGAAGCATCAATCATCAGTTTTCATAGCAACACTTTAGTTGTTCATTGATTGCTTTCTCATATGTGCCTTGACCATGGGCCTTCAGCAGACCGAGTAACCCCTTGTTCTAGCCAGCGACCTTGGGTTCAAGCTGGTGAGCTTTTTTTTGCTCAAGCCAGATGAGCTCGCGCTCAAGCTGGCGATCTCGGGGTTTCGAACCTGGGTCCTCTGCATTCCAGTCTGACACACTATCTACTGTGCCACCACCTGGTCAGGCTCCCTATTAAGGTGGTGTTTAATTTGAATTCTAAGCCACCTCAGAGAGTCACTAATTTTCCTGAGTATCTCCCCTGTATACATGTGGTATACATGTTAATAAGCTTCTGTTTGTTTTTCTTGTTAATCTGTGTTTTATTACTGAGATCTCTGGCAAGAACTCAGAAGTATAGAGGGGAAATTCATTTTCCTCCTCTACAAGTCTTATAAACTTGAGTTTTCTCTTTTCATCTGCTTCATTCACTCTCATCTATCAATCAGTTCTCTATATAAAGTGCTGGGGATTTAGAATTGAAAGAGACAACCCAAAGGTGTGTGTGTGTGGGGGGGGGGGTGATAGATTCATTAAAAATAAAAAGAGGCCCTGGCTAGGTGGCTCAATGAATAAACTGTCTTCCCAGAGCACCAGGGTTGCTTGTTCAATCCCTAGTCAGGGCACATAGGAGAAGCAATCAATAAGTACACAAGTAAATGGAACAACTGAGTGGAATAATGAGTTGATGCTTCTCTCTCATTCCCCTTCCCCTTTCCTCTCTGTCTCAAATCAATGGAAAAATAAGAAAAATAAAGAACAGAAAAAAATTTATTACCAGTACAATGTGATAAGTGCTAAAAGAGAGATTATTTCAAGGGCCTATGAGAACCCAAGAGAGTAGTATATCATATCACCCACACTGAGATAGTAGGGTAAGAAGATGCCTCTTTAAGAATAAATAATAGTTTATTTGTCATCTGAGAAGAAGAAAGGAGGAAGGAGGAGGGATGACAGATTGGATGAAAGAGGAAAGGGAGTCAAGAGTGACAACCAGCCTGACCAGATGGTGGTGCAGTGGATAGAGCATCGGACCAGGATGAGGAAGAACCAGGTTCGAAACCCAGAGGTTGCCAGCTTGAGGGCGAGTCCATCTAGCTTAAGCAAAAGCTCGCCAGTTTGGACCCAAGGTCACTGGCTCCAGCAAGGGGTTGCTCGGTCTGCTGAAGGCCCACGGTCAAGGCACATGTGAGAAAGCAATCAATGAACAACTAAAGTGTTGCTACAAAAAACTGATGATTGATACTTCTCATCTCTCTCTGTTCCTGTCTGTCTGTCCCTATCTATCCCTCTCTCTAACTCTCTCTCTCTGTAAAAAAAAAAAAAAAAAAAGATGACAACCAGGTAACTTGGTAATGGGCAATGTGGTCCCAGTCCATAAGACAGGTTAGACCAGAGAAGGAAACGATATAAAGGAAAAGAGATTGATTCAGCTTTAGACGTGCTGAGTCTCGGGTGCTTGTAATATACAGGGAAAGATGAACAACACAGCATTTCAAAATTTCTAGAAACCTGAGTTCTAGGAGACATTAATATTCCAGGAAAAAAGTGAGAGGGAATCTGTTGAAGGTTGTACTAGCCCAGGTTCCCTAGAAAACAGAGCCTGAGGCAAAGATTATATGCTGATTCTTTTTATGGAGGTACAAATTCAAAGCATCAAGAAAGATGTAATATTGCCTGACCAGGCGGTGGCGCAGTGGATAGAGCGTCGGACTGGGATGCGGAAGACCCAGGTTCGAGACCCCGAGGTGGCCAGCTTGAGCGCAGGCTCATCAGGTTTGAGCAAAGCTCATCAGCTTGGACCCTTGGTCGCTGTCTCCAGCAAGGGGTTCTCGGTCTGCTGAAGGCCCGCAGTCAAGGCACATGTGAGAAAGCAATCAATGAACAACTATGGTGTCGCAACGGCAATGAAAAACTAATGATTGATGCTTCTCATCTTTCTCTGTTCCTGTCTGTCTGTCCCTATCTATCCCTCTCTCTGACTATCTCTCTGACCCTGTAAAAAAAAAAAAAAGATTATTTTTGTAAATATTACTATATGGGAAATTTTGAGTGAGTCAGAGGGATCGGGTTACACGGTCCGAAACCAATGCCGGAGCTGCAGGAGCAGGCAGGAGCAGGCAGGGCAGTGCGGCCGACACACTAGGAGCCCGGAGCCACATGCCAGCTTCCAGGACATGGACCTACGGGTAGTTAGGGGACTTGACAGCCACTGCCCCAGCAGGTATGTCCTGCCCGAAGTTCTTTGTTTCGGGGGCCCGCACGGGGCAGCCAGCTCTTGCGGCAGTGCAGGCGCTTCCAGGTCGAGGTGGGGTCTCCCCGCCGAAAACCGTATATTCCCTTCCCATTCTCCCGCCATTCCCTAGCTTTACGTGCATTCTTTCCAAAAATCGGGACTTTTTTAAAACACCGCGGGATGCAGGACAAATTGTTAAAAATTGGGACTGTCCCACCAAAAGCGGGACGTCTGGTTACCTTAGGTTAGGCCGTTTTTCTCGAAGTGACACACCATCTGAGTTATGCACATTTTTTTGGCAAATTTTGACACACCAAGCTCAAAAGATTGCCCATGACTGTACTAGAAAGAAGTGGAAAGGGATGTTGTGTGAACCAGTCTAAATAATATAAAAGTAGAAATATCACAAAGCAGCCCCCAGGAATCGTTGAGAGACAATAGGAGCATGTCCTTTATATCCTTTTTTGACCCTCCCTCTAACTCGGACTATGAGATTGAGGGCTACACCCTGGGTTTGGCAGGCTGAGCTAGAAAGAGCCTGAGTCCTTGAGTCCTTTAAAGGTCACAGCCACCATTCTTGCACTGATGACTTACTGCTGTGTACACAAAAGACAAATCAACCATTGTTATCTTAGAGCAGTGGTCCCCAAACGTTTTACACAGGAGGCCAGTTCACTGTCCCTCAGACCGTTGGAGGGCCAGACTATAAAAAAACCTATGAACAAATCCCTATGCACACTGCACATATCTTATTTTAAAGTAAAATAACAAAACGGGAACAAATGCAATATTTAAAATAAAGAACAAGTAAATTTAAATCAACAAACTGACCAGTATTTCAATGGGAACTATGGATGCGGATGCATCCTGTGCTCCTCTCACTGACCACCAATGAAAGAGGTGCCCCTTCTGGAAGTGCGGCGGGGCCAGATAAATGGCCTCAGGGGGCCACATGTGGCCTGCAGGCCATAGTTTGGGGACCCCTGTCTTAGAGCATTCCCAGCAGATCCTAAACCTAGCCAATACAGATTTTTTTATTATTATACTAAATGTTAGTTTTATTGACTTTACATAGAGGAATGGAGAGAGTGAGAGTGAGACAGGAACATCGATCTGTTCCTGTGTGTACCCTGACCAGAGATCGAACTGGTAACCTTTGTGCTTTGGGACAATGCTCTCACCAACTGAGCTATCTGGCCAGGGCCCGATACAGATAGATTTCAAGGGCACTGGTTCCTAGCATTTTGGCAGATCCCTTGGAGAATCCAATGAATTCCCTGGACCATCCTCCCTAGAAAAATGCACATTTGTGCAATACCTTGTGTAACAATTTCAGAGAGTACGTGGTGTTTCTTCCTGAAGACAATCTAAGGACTTGTGGATTTTTGGTTAAAAACGCTTAGAGTTGAGATTTTTGAGGATTCTAATCAACAGCCAAATGACTCAAAGGAAAGGTAAAAACTGAGAAGGGGCCTTCAGATTTGGCTCCATATTTGATACCATTGATAGGAGAAGTTTCAGTGGGGTAAGGTAGGGCAGAATATAGACTGTAGAGTGCTAGAAAAACAGGAAGGAAGAAAGTGAAGACAGCAAGTATTGTCAACAATTTGGAGTAACATAGCACAGGAGATAGTGGTGGCCAGAAAACAGTGAAGGCCATGCACTCCAGGGAGGTTTTTCCGGGCTTTTCCCTCCTTCTAGGACCAAACCAGATGGAGTAAGAATGATCTGGGCTACCCAACAACATCCAATGTTGTAGCCCATCTGGTGGCGTTGGCCTTCACTGCACTGGAAATGCTGATGCTGTCTCAGAAACAGCGGAGAGTGAGAGCTTCGTAATAGGAAGCGTCACTGAAAAATGAAGGCTAGAGGATGATTTTGGCTCAACCAGATTAGATAGATGCTGCTGTCTTTTCTTCTTCAGACACTCAACACTAGGTTGCCTCTGGGCACTGACCTCTCCACCCCCACCTCTGAGCTTGCTGCTATAGGTAGATCTCAGGCTTGAAACCAGTGTGCCCAATGGCCTCCGCACATCTGTGGAGCTAAACATCAAAG
Source organism: Rhynchonycteris naso (assembly GCA_037038555.1). Taxonomy (NCBI): domain Eukaryota; kingdom Metazoa; phylum Chordata; class Mammalia; order Chiroptera; family Emballonuridae; genus Rhynchonycteris; species Rhynchonycteris naso. The sequence continues at coordinate 37,970,352 of CM072996.1, read as the reverse complement.
CAGACCACAGCTTGTCCTCTGGAGAGGAGAGGGAACCATGCCACGTCAGTCTGGTCTATCTTCTCACTAGTAAGTTTTGTGGGTTTCTTTTTTTTTTTGAGAGAGAAAAAGAGAGATATAAGAAAGAAGAGAGATGAGAAGCATCAACTTATAGTTGAGTCACTTTAGTTGTGCATTGGTTGCTTTTCTTTTTTCTTTCTTTTTTTTTACAGGGACAGAGAGAGAGTCAGAGAGAGGAATAGATAGGAACAGACAGACAGAGAGAGGTGAGAAGCATCAATCATTAGTTTTTCATTGCCGTTGCAACACCTTAGTTGTTCATTGACTGCTTTCTCACATGTGCCTTGACCGCGGGCCTTCAGCAGACCGAGCACCCCCTTGCTGGAGCCAGCGACCTTGGGTCCAAGCTGGCGAGCTTTCTTTTTGCTCAAGCCAGATGGGCCCGCGCTCAAGCTGGCGAGCTCGGGATCTCGAACCTGGGTCTTTCGCATCCCAGTCTGACACTCTATCCACTGCACCACCGCCTGGTCAGGCGGTTGCTTTTCATTTGTGCCTTGATTAGGAGGCTCAAGCCAAGCTAGTGACCCCTTGTTCAAGCCAACCATCTTTGGGCTCAAGCCAGTGACCTGGGATCATGTTGATGATACCACAATCAAGCCAGAAACCCTGAGCTAAAGCTGGTGAGCCCACACTCAAGCCGGGTGATCCTGCGCTCAAGCCAGCAACCTCAGGGTTTCAAGCCTGGAACCTCAGCGTCTCAGGCTGATGCTTTATCCACTGTAGCACCACTAGTCAGGCTGACCAGAAAGCTCTTTCACTCTTTTCTGCAATCAGGTCTCTGACTGGTGTTTCTGATACGCCTCCATGAGTCTCTCCACCTGCACCTCTTCGATCCTGCTCTGCTATCCCAGGCTTATCCCTTTCTTGTCACCCTGAGCCCTTTCTTTTCATCATCCCCTGAACACACTAGTCACTTACATTTCCTCTCTCTTTAACATCAATCATCCTTTTCTCAAATGATAAAACCACCTTCCTAATCAAAGATTTATTGTGCCAGGAACCCTCCCCAGCTCCTCAATGGGATGAAATTAGACAAAGGCCAGTCACATGTAGGAAACTGGAGAAGGAAATGGCTCAGATTTATGCCAGAGCCCCGGGGAGCAGCACCAGCAGGAGGAGACTATGGCAGAGGCACCGCCCTGAGTGGCTGACCCTTTGTAGGAACACAAAGTACCCTTTTATCTCCTGTCCTGGAGGAAATAAGGGTCCTCATTGGGGCCTGGTACTTGCCAATTTATGGGCTAAACTATCAGGTTTCAGTAGTCCCTTAAAGGTCTCAGGCAGGCATCCAGGGAGAAGCGAAGTTCCCAGGTTATAGCAGGAGCAGGGTTTGCTCTCACCTCCTCAGCTCCCACTTCCCAGGACATGCTCCTGTTGCTCTGGAATATGGCAGCCTCCAGAAAGAAGACTGGGCTTACAAGGTAGAAAATGTCCAACAAAACGTGTAAACATCCCACTGGGACCCCTCCCACTTCCCACTCTCAGTCCCCAGTGTTTGAAAACAAAGCTTAGGACCCATAAAAAGCCTTTAAGATAGATAAGAGCTGAGCCAAACAGTTTCAAATACTAGTGGGCCTGGTTCCACCTCCCCTGACCAGCATTTCCTGGGTGAGGCAGAATTCAGCAAAAGGAGTAAGCTTCACCTGGAATTTTAGCCCAGTGCCTAGAACAAAAGGGGGGCGCTAGCCTCTGAAAAATTTGGTCCCAATCCTATTCCTATCACTCACCTGCTGTGTGTCTTTTGGTACAACCCTTAACTTCTCTGAGCTTTCACTTACTTGATCAACTATAAAATAAGGATTATAAATCCTCTTATATAAGGTTGCAAGAATCCAATGAAATAATGTATCTATAGTCCCTGGCTTTTATTAATTAGTAGTCTGCTTGGAAATAGTCTCTAAATAACTTCTTGTTCACCATTTTCAGAAATTCCTTCCTCTCTGCTCTCAGCTTACCTTTCTCCTGTCTCATCATTTCTTTCCCTAGCACTTGGAAAGATTTCACAGGTTCTTGTTAGAAATAGAGAATATTAGGCCCCACCCCAGACCCTTTGAGTCTGAATTTGCATTTTAATAAGACTTACTAAGTTTTTCTCTGTGCATATTAAAGTTTGAGAATCACTGGCACTAGGTCACACTTTGTTTCTTTTGTTCACAACATCAAATACCACTGGGGTTCAGTAATTCACACCACTGAAAGTTGACATAAGTGGAGCCATTTTTAAATGGAGCCAAGCAGCCATTCCAGAGGTATTGCCTTATATGTCTTGTTCCTTGAACCTCTGAACTGTTTGAATTGAGCCAGACCTTTGGGCTGGGTCAAACTAACAATGTCTTTCAAACAACTTTGTGAAGCTAACAGAAAAGCAGACATCCTGACCACAAGAACTGAATATTATGAACTCTGTTTCTAAAGACAGAATCAGTAACCAGCCATATATAAGTAAAGAGTAACACAGCTTGTTAGCATCAATAGGAATTTCTTTCTTCTATTCATGTAATTATTCTCTTCCTTTTCTCATAAAAAACCCTTTTCCTCACCCTGTAATCGAGTCACTCTCTGGGTTTCTGCCTGAATCTATGCTTCCAGAATTGCAATTCTTTGATCCCAAATAAACACTTGTTGCCTCTTATTTTGGCTTTTTATTTTTAGGTTATACCACTTAACAGGAGTTTCCTTCTAGCACTACATACTAAATATTACTTAACTCTGACACATAACAACAAACCATAATATTAATAAAATTAATAATAGCACAATTGAATATGCATTTGGTGTTTGCAACATCCTTTTATACACAATCTCATCTGACTCTAGAATACAATCATACACTGCATAATGACATTTTGGTCAACAATGAACCACATATACAAAAGTGACCCCATAGGATTATGATGAAGCTAAAAAATTCCTACTGCCTAATGATGTTGTTAACTCATAGAGCAATGCATTACTCACCTGTTTGTGATGATACTGGGGTAAATAAGCCTATTATACTGCCAGTCATATAAAAGCATAACACAGGCCTGACCTGTGGTGGTGCAGTGGATAAAGCGTCGACCTGGGAACACTGAGGTCGCCAGTTCAAAACCCTCCACTGGTCTAGTCAAGGCACATATGGGAGTTGATGCTTCCAGTTCCTCCCTCCTTTCTCTCTTTCTCTCTCTCTCTCTCTCACTCTGTGTCTCCTCTATAAAATGAATAAAATAAAAAGAAATTTAAAAAAAATTAAAAGCATAGCACATACAATTATGTACAGTACATAATACTTGATAATGATAATAAATGACTGTTACTGGCTTATGTATTTATTATATACTATGCTTTTTATCTCTATTATTTTAAAGAATTTTATTTATTGATTTTATAGAGGGGTGAGGGGATGAGTAGTTGCTTCACTCTAGCTGTTCATTGGTTGCTTGTCGTATGTCCCTTGACCCAGGAAGCCCAGGGTTTCGAACAAGTGACCTCAGCATTACAGGTTGGCGCTCTATCATTCCGTGTGCCACCACAGGTCAGGCTTTCTCACTATTTTTTAAAGTTTGTTGTAAGATAGTATGCCATGTTACATGGACAGCAACCTCATACATCTTGTGTTTACTGTCTTGATTGCATCATTTTCTCCTGTGCTTGATTTCTTTTTTTAAATATTAAATTGATTGGATTTTTTTATTTTTTAACTGATTTTGGGAAGAGAGAGAGAGAGAGAAATATATCAATTTGTTGTTCCACTTATTTATACATTCATTGATTGACTCTTGTATGTCCCCTGACTAGGGATCAAACCCTCAACCTCGGCATATCAGGACAATGCTCTGACCAACTTAGCAACTAGGTCAGGGCCATACATATACTTTCAAAAATATGTAGAACCATTCATGAATTTACATGTCATCCTTGTGCAGGGGCCATGCTAATCTTCTCTGTATTATTCAAGTTTTGGTATATGTGCTGCTCAAGAGGGCAGGAAATAGATATTCTTGCATTATAAATTTATTTAATTTACCCCTTTACATTATGGCATTTTATGGTTTAATACTATGAAACTGTGGTGGTCATACTATCTATGAACCCTAAATGTGGTGATGAAAAATATTTATTATTAAGGGGCACTGGGCTACGTAAAGTTGAGAACTATAAAGTGACATTACGTGCTCAATAAATAGTCCCTATTGTTACTAAGGCTGCTATCACCCTTTGTCAATTCCAAGCACAATTTGGGTTAACCCCGTAGAGCAGTCCAGCAGTGAGTCAGCAGCGACTGAAGGGGGCGCAGCCTAGAGCCAGTTTCCCTGGAGATGGTGGTGCTGAGTGATGCAAGCCTGGGTCTTGAGAAACCATAGCTCTGCAGAACACCGCCGTTCTCCCTCCCCCGGAACAAGATATCTCTGGAGGAAGAGACTTTTTCTTAAACCCTAAAAGTCCCCGGTGACCTCCCTGCTAGGTGCGTTCGCGCCGGCTCCTTCAGAGCACACCGGCATCCAGGGATTTCCCTCAAAGCCAGGAAGGAGGCTGAGCCAGCTCTGGAGCAACGCTACAGACTAGCCCGGGGAGCTGACATCAGCGGATAAGCTCGGAGACGAAGTGTGGGGCTGGGGTGGGAGCTTGGGCGTCTAACTCGCAGGGGAAGGGAGGAGATGAGAGAGGAGAGAGGGGAAAGAGGAAGAAGGAAGGCAAGCGGGAGTTGAGCCCTCAGAAGGCTGACTCAGGCCAGTCAGAACAGCTGTAGGGAAGGGAAATGGGATACGAAGTTACCGCCCAGCTTGAAACTTGGCATTCGAGATTCTTGCTCTGATGGTTAAAGCATCCTGCGGATACCCAGGGTCAGGGCACATACAAGAATCAACCAATGCAGCCTGACCTGTGGTGTCACTGTGAATACAGTGTTGACTGGGATGTTGAGGTCGCAGGTTAGAAACTGTGGGCTTGCTGGCTTGCCTGATCAAGAAACATACCAGAAGCAACTTGGAGTTCATGCTTCCCACTCCTCCTCCCTTTACTTTCTCTCTCTCTCTCCCCTCTCTAAAATGAATAAGTAAACGCTTAAAAAAAAAAAAAAGAATCGACCAATGAATGCATAAATAAGTGGAACAACAAACCGGTGTTTCTCCCTTTCTCTCTCTCTCAAAAAAAAAATCAATAAAAAATGTTAATAGTTATTTATCAATTCAATTCAGTGCTCTCAACCTTTAGTGTGCTCAGAGTCCCCCATAAGTAAGGTGACCAGATTTTAAAATTGGTAAAGCGAGACACCATTGACAGGGTGGGATTCTTGATTAAAAATTTGGTCAATATGGAGCAAAAAAAATTTTCATAGAATGCAAAAATACTATTGTAATATATTTTTTTAAAATTTCAACATAAGTACAATTTAAAAATATAATACATTAAAAATTATGTATAGTATCATTTTATTCTTTGGTGTATTTCTCATTTGAGTGAATTTTTTTTTAGTAGATTGCTGTCATTGTTTAAAAGGTCATGAAATTTTTCACAAGAATTTGTTAAATTATATTTCACACATAAAATGGCTTTCAAAGTCTCAACCCTTAATTGTGATTTTTCTGATGTCCACACTTTATTTACTGTAGAAAAAATGTGTTCAGTCGCAGCATTAGTTCCTGGGAAAGACAGCACATATTCCACAATTTTTAGTGCATTATTGTATGGAACATGGTTTGTTTCAAAATGATGAAATATTTCTAAGAATTTGTTCTCTATTGTGATTTTTGCTGATGCCCACGATCTAACCTTTTCCTTATCAATATATTTTTTTAATAATGATACCTCATTAAATATGGGAAATTTTTAGTGAGTCAGAGGGAACAGGTTACACGATGCCAGAGCTGCATGAGCGGGCGGGAGCAGGCAGGGCAGCGCTGCTGGGGATGGGGGTAGGGGGCTATGGGTGGTTAGGGGACTTGCCAGCCTCCGCCCCAGCAAGTATGTCCCAAGTATGTCCCACCCCCGAAGTTCTTTGTTTCAGGGCCCTGTTTGGGGCAGCCAGCTCTTGCGGCAGTGCGGGCGCTTCCAGGTCGAGGCAGGGTCTCCCCACCGAAAACCGTATATTCCCTTCCTGTTCTCCCTGCATTCCCTAGCTTTTCATGCATTCTTTCCAAAAATTGGGACTTTTATAAAACGCCGCGGGACACGGGACAAATTATTAAAAATATGGTCACCTTACCCATAGGCTTGATAAAACAAATTGCTAGGCTGCATTCTAATTCTAATTCTGATTCTAATTCTGGTCTAGGGTGAGGTTAAGAATTTGCGCTTCCAACAAGTTGCCAGGTGTCGTTAATGCTGCTGGTCCGGGTGCCTAGCAACAGGCAAAATTGGAAAAACAAGGGCGAACTTTCATCCCCTGGTATATCGCTAGTCATGTGGTTTTAGACCCCTTTAGAGGAGAAACAAGGAACCTGAGAATAGACTCATATGACTCCCAGACAAGCCATTGCATGGCCACTACCTTAAGTATTGGGCCCTCAGGACAATGAAGTACTGACCCAGATCAAATGACCTTGAGAACAAAGCCTCAAATCGATTGATCAAGGAGACAGAGTTTTGGTCACACTAGAGATGACATTTAGGTCTTGGTTTGTTTCAGCTCCAGGCCCCAAAAGGCAGCAAAATCACATGGAGCGATGCTGTGGCTCACATCAGGACCAGATGCAATGACTAATAACCCTCTCCCCTAGTGCCAACCAATCAGCAGAGACCATGACTCTGAAAGGACACAGCTGGAAAGTTGATGAATATTTTTTTAATGTTTTTATTTTATTGATTTTAGAGGGAGAGGAAGGGGAAGCGAGAGAGACAGAAACATTGATCTTTCCTGTATGTGCCCTGACTGGAAATGGAACCAGCAACATCTGTGCTTCTAAAAGATGCTCTAACCAACTGAGCTACCCAGCCAGGGAGCTGATGGATATTTTATTGAGATCCTCCCCTAAGACCTCCTCTCAAATAGCCACGTGTAGAAAACAGATAAAACCCCTCAAGGTAAAGGAAGCCAGCTTGGGCTCCCTCTAAAGCATGCCCATACCTTTCTTCCCCCTTTCTCAGGCATGTAGCTCTGCTCTCTTTTTCCTAAGCTCTGAGGCGCCTGGCAAGACTTACAAACAGGGAAACAGTGGGCAGCAGTAGCTCATCCTGGGCTACTGTCCCCTGAATCTGTCCCCAAAGCCCCCTTTTCAGTGAGCTAGCGCTCTGCCTTGGCTCACCTCTGTCACTGTGACTTTTACTTCTCAGTGAGTCCATGCAGCCCAGTGTGACCTACTCCTTTCCTATAACATGTCTAGAGAGCCAAAGCAGAGCTCCCCCTAGGCTCTCTGCTGTTGTTTTTTCTACCCTAAGCCCTTCCTTTGTTTCACTGTCTCCAGCTGTTATAAACATACTCTCAAAATCATCTGGACTTGTGTTGTGAAATTTTTTCTGCATGAAGTCAAGAACCCACACATCAGAGGCCAGCCTGATGAAGACCCACTCTGGACCTGGTCCCTTTCCAGTGACAGCAGGACCTATACCCATAGAGCATCCAGGCAACTGAGGTAGACATATATTAACCAAATAAACATACATTAAGTATATAACAACAAATTGTTATAAGTGCTCTAAAGATAATTTTTAAAAATATTATAAAAAGAAAATAACAAGAGCCCTGGCCAGGTGGCTCAAATGGTTAGAGCATCATCCCAAAGCACAGAAGTTGCTGGCTCAATCCCCAGTCAGGGCACATACAAGAACAGATTGATTCTCCTGTCTCTCCCTTCCTCTCTCTCTAAAATCAATCAACCAATCAATCAATAATTTGTTTAAAAAATAATAATAACAAGAACCTATTTCAGATTGGGCAGTCAGATAAGGCCTTTGGGGAAGGGAAAGGACATATATTCAGGCAAACTTAACAAACTTCTATAGGGTGCACTTATTGTACTGTATTATTATCTATTTTTTAAATTATCCACCTAACCGCCTGACCAGGCGGTGGCGCAGTGGATAGAGCGTCGGACTGGGATGCGGAAGACCCAGGTTCGAGACCCCGAGGTCGCAAGCTTGAGCGTGGGCCCATCTGGCTTGAGCAAAAGCTCGTCAGCTTGGACCCAAGGTCACTGGCTCCAGCAAGGGGTTGCTCAGTCTGCTGAAGGCCCACGGTCAAGGCACGTGTGAGAAAGCAATCAATGAACAACTACAGTGTCGCAACGGCAACGAAAAACTAATGATTGATGATTCTCACCTTTCTCCGTTCCTGTCTGTCTGTTCCTATCTATCCCTCTCTCTGACTCTCTCTCTGTCCCTGTAAAAAATAAAAATAAATAAACAAACAAATAAATAAATAATCCACCTAACCACTACTCTGTGTGCTCCTTGAAAGCTAGAATCATGTCTTACTAATATTTGTGCCTTCAGCATGCCTCAAAGAGTAGGGCCTTGGTAGATAGTATAAGAATGGTTGGAAAGATAGAAGAATGCTTGACCTGTGGTGATGCAGTGACTAGAGTGTCGACCTGGAACACTGGGGTCACTGGTTGATAACCTTGACTTCACCTGGTTAAGGCATGTATAAGAAGCAGTCAATGAACAACCAAAATGAAGCAACTCTGAGTTGATGCTCCTCTCTCTTTCATAATCAATTTTTTTTAATGAGGCCCTAGCTGGTTGGCTCAGTGCATAGAGCATCAGCCAATGTATGGATGTCTCAGGTTTAATTCCCAGTCAGGGCACACAGGAGAAGCAACCATCTGCTTCTCTCTCTCTCTCTTTCTCTCTCCCCCTTTTTTCCCTCTTCCCCTCCCATAACCAGTGGTTCTATTGGTTCGAGTGTGGGCCCCTGGTGCTAAAAATAGCTCAGTTGATTGGAGTATTGGCCCCAGACTGGGGTTGCCAGGTGAATCCCAGTTGGGGCATATGCAGGAGTCTATCTCACTATCTCCCCTTCTGTCACTTGGAAAAAAGAGGGAAAAAAATTAAAGAATCAATACAAGAATGAACAAATGAATGAATGAAATGTCAGATAAATGCATTCAAGTTGGATGGATGGATGATAGATGGACAATTGACTGTCTCTGGCAGCAACACGAAGAACCAGAATTAATGGTAGTACCAATGAGACAAGAGTGGAAACTGGTAGAGACTTAGTTGACTCCTTTATTATGTTTCCAAACGCTATCCAACATTTAAGATGACCATCAACCGCCTCTCCTCCCCAAAGCTCTTTTGATTACCATTGCTAAGCTCTGCTCCCCACATGACTGAATTGCTGTCATCTCCTGCACTCCCACTCATGCCACACTTACTTCCACATATACAACTGTCTTCTTGCCACCTACTAACTACCTGTGTGCAAGTTTCAAACGGTAAGCCATGCTCTCTGTGTTGGTTTTAGAAGGGAAACATAGTGGAGAAAAAAAGAAGAGAAAGTTTTTCTCCGACCCCTGAGCCAAAGAAGGTACAGAGCTCAGAGGGTGGTGAGAAGATATCATGTGACTTTAAAAGAGCACTTTAAATGACACAGTTTCTCTCTATCTCTCTCTTTTTTTTTTTTTTTTTTTTACAGAGACAGAGAGAGAGTCAGAGAAAGGGATAGACAGGGACAGACAGGAACGGAGAGAGATGAGAAGCATCAATCATCAGTTTTCCATTGCCGTTGCGACACCTTAATTGTTCATTGATTGCTTTCTCACATGTGCCTTGATCGTGGGCCTTCAGCAGACCGAGCAACCCCTTGCTGGAGCCAGCAACCTTGGATTCAAGCTGGAGAACTTTTGCTCAAGCTCAAGCCAGATGGGCCCACGCTCAAGCTGGCGACCTTGGGATCTCAAACCTGGGTGAACCTGGGTGAACCTGGGTGAACCTGGGTCCTTCCACATCCCAGTCTGATGCTATATCCACTGCGCCACCGCCTGGTCAGGTGACACAGTTTCTCTTAATGTGTGTCTTAAGCTCCTAAGAGGAGCATAGTTTATTTAGAGACTCAATTTGAATCAAATAAAGAGAAAGAAAACACTGAGAGTCCCTGTAGGTTGTTTAAAAATGGAGATTGAAAAGAGAACTACATACGGATCAACTCCTTCCTTTTGAAGCTTTCCACCCCAGGATGAAAGCTCAACCAGTTTCGCTTGCTTCAGACTCCCATTCCCTTGTTTCAGTCTCACCGAAGCTCTTAGCCACCCAAGCCCAGTCCTATGCCAACAGAACTTGAATTCAGAAAGGCATTTCCAAAGGATTTTGGAGGAGAAGAGCCCCTTTCTTTTTTTCTTCTTCTTCTTTTTTTTTTTTACAGGGACAGAGAGAGAGTCAGAGAGAGGGATAGATAGACAGGAACGGAAAGAGGTGAGAAGCATCAATCATTAGTTTTTTGTTGCTGTCGCAACACCTTAGTTGTTCATTGATTGCTTTCTCACATGTGCCTTGACTGTGGGCCTTCAGCAGACCGAGCAACCCCTTGCTGGAGCCAGCGACCTTGGGTCCAAGCTGGTGAGCTTTAGCTCAAGCCAGATGGGCCCGAGCTCAAGCTGGCGAGCTTGGGGTCTCGAACCTGGGTCTTCCGCATCCCAGTCTGACGCTCTATCCACTGTGCCACCGCCTGGTCAGGCAAGAGCCCCTTTCTATCCAAAAGCGGGTAGAGGAAAGAATCTAGAGCACAAAACACCGCAGAGATTGAAATAAAATACTTCTCAATAGTGAAGGACTTGAATATACGACTCCCAAAAGAGGACAAGAGATTAACAAACATAGGCACGAATATCTGTCCCCAATAGTAGTTAAAGAAAGCAGGATTTCTACATATGCACATGCACATACACACAGATTTTTTTTTTCAGCACAGAGTCATCCACATGGAGAACAATCCTGTTTCCTAAGCTGGGGTTTGGTATCAGCTCACCACTGGAATGCACCAGACAACTGTTCAGGTGACATACACACAGATTTTAAACTAATATATATATATATTAAAATATAATAACTCCATGTGAGTCAATATATCCTGAAATGGTCTCCAGTAAGACTATAATTAATACGTACAAAAATTCTGAAATCATTGTGTAAGAGTCTCAAGTGTCTTGAAAATGTTCATGCTCTTTTTTCCCCCAGAAGAGGGAGATGTGACTTGACATCAATTTATTCCCAGTTCTGATCATCTATCCTAAGGGAATCACTTGAAATACAAATACAAACAAAACAATAACAGCAAAAGAACACTAATCACAAGTATTAGTCACAAAGATGTTCATCCCTATGTTATATGTAATCATGAAAAAGACTGGAAACAGCCTAAAAGTCCAATAACTACAGAATGGTTATTAGTTGGACACTTATCCGTGCCCAGTTATGTGTTCTGCAGGGTTCTTCCTTGGGGAATGTACTGGCAATGCTCTTGTCAAGGGTATGTGAGCTGCAGATCCTTCAGGAGAGCACTCTGATAGAGTCCTTTAAGTCCCAAACGTGGTTCTCATCTTCTCAGGGCCAGAATCTGGCTTTTCTTAGTACACCAGTTAAGTCTTGGTGACAGACTTACTCTCACTAAGAGCACGCATGCCTGATGTAGTTATTTAAGACAATTTCTTAGAACATAATGGATGACATTCCTTTCCAAACAGCAGAGTATGTGTATCTATTGCCTAAGATCTGTTCTCCAGCTGGTATTGGGGTAGAGGGGGAAAAAAATCAGAACGTTTCTTGGTGAGCTGAATATTTGAATAAAAATAAATATTATAATCTTTTTTTTTAACTTTTGTTAGTATTTATTTTATGCTGAATTTACTCCCTGGCCATACGTTTTTGTTTCTTCAGCTTCTTCTAGGATATCTTTTTCTTCTGTGCAATCTCTTCTTCTGGTTCAGAAACAATCTGCTCTTTTTCAGAAGTATCTTCTCAGTGTGGCCGGGAGAGCTCATGTATGGGTTTATTCACCCATGAGCTCTGTAAGCTCTGTGTCACATCTTGGGAGCTTTGTTCACCTAAATGTGCTCAGTGACCAGAGAATCTACATCTAAACATTTAAGTTCAACATTACTCTCTGCATTTTTAAGCATGCACATCAAAAATTCAGCATTCTTTTTGAGCCACTGACAGTATGTCCAGCCCCACTGTTTGGCCTAGGCACACCTCTCAGTTCCACCATTATAACAATGGAATGGCACACACTGCCTCTGTAAAGAGATATCCTTCAGATACTTGGTGGATTTTTTAATATGCATACCCTTAATGGCCTGGGAAGTTTCATGAGTTCTCTTAAAGTGAACATGGAGATTTGAACCTCTTGATTTGCATGAGTTTGTGGGGTTTTCTGGATCAAGTGAATAGCGAACCATTTTCAGAGGTCACCTCTGGGCACTTTCAGGAAAAGCAAATGGTAGTCTTCAGGAATTCTTTTTCAAACCATGAAATGTGTCTGATCTGTAGGAGACACTATTTTCTCTAGTGACTAAAATACTTGTTTCTCTCCCCTGGAGAGTAGAAACTGCTTGGTGATCAGTTTGCGTTCTTGCATCTGCTTTTCCATGCTCACTGCTTCCCTTTTATTGATGCAGTTCCATTCTTAGTAACGCGTGACTGATCAATCCAGGGGTGGCACCAGTTGAACTAATTATAATCTCTTCTCTGGGCATGTGGACTTGGCACTGTGCTAGTTATCAATCCATTGCTCCTCTGCTCTAAATTGAATGTTCATTGTCTGCTCTGCCAAAATGTGGTAAGTGATCTGAAACTTTTTCCTTTGCTAGCTGACAGACATTACACTTTGTCAATAAAGGACACTGGAGAGACAATGTAGGAGGGGTTTTCCTTCCTAATTATGGTGTGCTCTGCTCAGCAGGTCCCTGGAGTGTATGGAACCCAGCTTGGACTTTATAGTATCCAGCTCCTGAAATGCAAGTGACTTCTTTTGCATCAGGTATTTGCAGGACCAATGGCTTCTTTAGCATCCAGCCTACAATGCATGGTGGCCAGCATCATCCAAAGGCCAGTAGCCTCCCTTGTTATACTCCCTACAGGTGGTTTTGTAGAGCACTGCAGTGAACACATCCCAAGTATCCTAGAGGGTAAATTTCCAGAAAATTCTGCCAGTGCAGCATCATAGGGACTTCCTACTATCCAGTGAACCACAGCCATGCCCTCCCCAACAAGATCTGGGTCTCAGTCATGGGGGTGGAGGGTTGGGATACTCTGTCTTGAATGTTTTATCTCAGCCCTAGTGGGAGCAGCTGTTCCTTATAGCTGCTATTCCTATATTCTTTAGAGTTCTTTTTACTTACTGGCTGGCCAACTACCTCTGTTGAACAAACTCAAAAAGAGTGTGAAGGCTTTGGCTAGAAGTAAATGATAAAAATTTATTCAAGGGTCTTAGGTTTGCAAACCAGAAACACAACTAGGCAATACACAGAGTGTTCCAAAGAAGAACTAAAAGCTAAAAGTTTTTAGAGTAAAAAGCACACTCTTGAAAAGAATCAGACCTACATTCTTAGCCTCTGGATTGGTCCGAGATGGTAATCCTCTTGATAGCAGACAGTCCGGTTAATGAATGTCAGGCTATTCAGATACATGAACATCCTTTTCTTAGTTCTTCAGGGGTTTATCAGAGGTTTATTTGGAGTTTTAATGTATAGCCAGGCATTGGCACAGGACTGGAAAGTTCAGAAGATTTAATCTTAGATTTAGATTTAGTTCTAGTTACAACAAAAATAGAATCATTTCTTCTTACTTCAACTTCCTTGATTTTGGTCATTTAGCAGCTTGGTAATAGAGACTCCCTTTTATTTCTTCACTCTATTTCTGAATAGCCAAGTAAAAAAGTAAGGCATGAAACTTATTATTTTTATCTCAGCAATGTTAAATATTGCACATTAGACATAGAAAAGAAAACTTGTGAGGAATGCAAAATGTACAAAGAGGTTGTCATTAAATGGTGAGCTTAGGAGTGGTATTTATTTTTTTCATGTATATGTTGTTATTTTCCCCAATTGTCTACAATGAGCATGAACTACTTTTGAAGACAGAATTTCATTTATTTAAGAGAACACATTCATCATGCTCTGACCACATTATCAGGAACAAACCACACTGACCCTCCTAGCAAGTCCCAGCCAAGGAATCTACCTCCAGATACACCTTGTCATGGTTAGCGTCGGGAACCTCAGCAAACAACTCTTTGAGTTAACTCCTCTTTCAGAAGAGTAAGGAGTGGTGGTGAGTCAAGCCTTTGGATGAGAGCTTCCTGAAGATATGGGGTTGCTGCAGTGATTCCAGTTGTCCTGACTGCCTAATGTGGAGGTATAAGGAGTTCTTACTCTCTCCATCAGTGTTAGGTTGGGCTCCCTACAGTAGGATGCTAGAAAACAAGTTGAGTCAGAACTATCCCTGTCCTTGGAGAACACATATGGGACTCTGCCACCAGTGATCTGCACTGGATGGTGTCCTTGAAAGGTGGAAAACACAATAGGGCCAGCTTACTCAGGACTGGATGGAGACATGCACGTTGATGTCCCTCTTTCCACCCAGGTGAATGTGGTCCTGCCTCTTAGCCTTTTCTTGGGCCTTTACCTCCACTTGAAATGCCATCTCTCTGCCTGACCAGGCAGTGGCGGAGTGGATAGAGCGTCGGACTGGGATGTGGAAGACCCAGGTTCAAGACCCCGAGCTCACCAGCTTGAGCGCAGGCTCATCTGGCTTGAGCAAAGCTTACCAGCTTGGACCCAAGGTTGCTGGCTCCAGCAAGGGGTTACTTGGTCTGCTGAAGCCCTCCAGTCAAGGCACCTATAAGAAAGCAGTCAGTGAAAACTAAGGAGCCACAACGAAGAATTGATGTTTTTCATCTCTCTCCCTTCCTGTCTGTCTGTCCCTATATGTCCCTCTCTCTGACTCTGTCTCTGTCACACACACACACAAAAACAAACAAAAAAACCCCCATGTCTCTAATCCCATTATAGTTACTTGATTACTGCCTGACCTACCCTTGAAATATTTAGGTAAAATAGCAATAAACATACACCTTGTGGATTCAGGCAGTAGGTCTGGCCCCCTCTGCTCTGGCCCTCTGGATGGCACAGAAAAGGCGCTCCCTACTGAAGGATGCATCACACGTGTATTTTCTGTGCTCAGGGGCAAAAATTAAGCTGAAAGGCAGTGTTGCTATTTCCATATTTTGTTTTGTTTTGCTGATGTAAGAAAGGAAAAATAATTTTCTCTCTACTCTTTTGAGTTCTTAGCTGAGATCCGTATAATAAAAGACAGATTAACTAGAGAAAAACAAGTAGATGTTTTTAGACATGTATACCTCATATATACATGGAAAATACCCAGGGGGAAACAGGTAACTCCTTGGGTTGGCTTAGAATTCAGGATTAAATGCCATTTTAATAAGGAAAGGAAAAAGAGATGTAGGCCTCTTAGGAGAGAGAAAATGATTTTCAGGAAAGGTGACTTGGCCTTTAGAAGACTAGATGGGAGGTATGATGGTTTGTGACAAAGTTTGTCTTCTGTGTGTGATGTCTATTTCTAGTCTTCTCTCCTGTCATACTAGTTGATCTTCCGGGGTTGATGTTACCTCTCAGAAGGGGATCTATGACAAATGAGTTCCTTTTAGAAGATCTTTCCTTTGTTTTTTCTTTTTTAATAGACTTTTTTTTTACTGGGACAGAGAGGGAGTCAGAGAGAGGGATAGATAAGGACAGACAGACAGAAACGGAGAGAGATAAGACACATCAATCATCAGTTTTTCATTGTGACACCTTAGTTGATCATTGATTACTTTCTCATATGTCCCTTGACCGCGGACTTTGAGCAAACCGAGTAACCTCTTGCTCGAGCCAGAGACCTTGGGTCCAAGCTGATGAGCTTTGCTCAAACCAGATGAGCCTGTGCTCAAGCTGGCAACCTCAGGGTCTCGAACCTGGGTCCTTTCGCATCCCAGTCCGATGCTCTATCCACTGTGCCACCACCTGGTCAGGCTGGTTTTGTTTTTTTAAGATTTTCTTTAAACATCTGTTTTGTTTTTGATTTTATTTTATTCATTTTTATGAGAGAGAGAGAGAAAGAACAGGGGGAGGAGCTGGAAGCATCAACTCCCATATGTGCCTTGACCAGGCAAGTCTAGGGTTTCGAACTGGCGACCTCAGCATTCCAGGTCAATGCTTTATCCACTGCACCACCACAGGTCAGGCTAGAGGATCTTTCTTTAGACAAATAAGGGTAGTTCTGAGAAAGCCTCTCCCTAGATTTGCTGCTTTTCAATGCCTTCAGCTCAAAATAATCAATATGGTAGTCCCCTTATCTGTGGGGGTATATTCCAAGACCTCCAGTTGATGTACCAAATCTTATATATACTGAGTTTTTTTCCTATACATACATCCTATGATAAAGTTTAATTTACAAATTAGGCACAGTAAGAGAGTAATAACAATAACTAAAAATAAAACAGAACAATTAATACAATACACTGTAATAAAAGTTATGTGAGCCTGACCTGTGGTGATGCAGTGGGTAAAGCACTGACCTGGAACATTGAGGTCACTGGTACCCTGGGCTTGCCCAGTCAGGGCACATATGAGAAGCAACTATAACAAGTTGATGCTTCCTGCTCCCCCACCACTTCTCTCTCTGTTTCCTCTCTCTAAAATCAATAAAATAACATCTTTTTTTAAAAAAAGTTATGTACACTGCCTGACCAGGCGGTGGCGCAGTGGATAGAGCGTCGGACTGGGATGCGAAGGACCCAGGTTCAAGACCCCAAGGTCGCCAGCTTAAGCATGGGCTCATCTGACTTGAGCAAAAAGCTCACCAGCTTGGACTCAAGGTCACTGGCTCGAGCAAGGGGCTACTCGGTCTACTGAAGGCCTGTGGTCAAGGCACATATGAGAAAGCAATCAATGAACAACTAAGGTGTCACAATGAAAAACTGATGATTGATGCTTCTTATCTCTCTCTGTTCCTGTCTGTCTGTCCCCATCTATCCCTCTCTCTGACCCTCTGTCCCTGGAAAAAATTTAATAATAATAATAATAATAATAAATAAAAAAGTTATGTACAAACCCTGGCCAGTTGGCTTAGCAGTAGAACATCAGCCCAGCGTGTGGAAGTCCTGGGTTTAATTCCAGGTCAGGGCACACAGTAGAAGCACCCATCTGCTTCTCCACCCTTCCCCCTCTCCTTCCTCTCTATCTCTCTCTTCCCCTCCTGCAGCCAAGACTCCATTGGAGCAAAGTTGGCCCAGGCGCTGAGGATGGCTCCATGGTTTCCACCTCAGGCGCTAGAATGGCTCTGGGTGCAAGGGAGCAATGCCCCTGATGGGTAGTGCATCGCCCCCTGGTGGGCACGCTGGGTGGATCCTCGTCAGGCACATGCAGGAGTCTATTTGACTGTCTCCCCCCTTCTAACTTCGGAAAAATAATAAAATGAAATGAAATAAAATGAAAAAGTTATGTACATGTGGTCTCTCTCTCTCAAAACATCTTATTGTACTGCACTCACCTTGTCATTAAAGGAAGCCCTTTACAGCTTCTCTTTGGCACATCTGAACTCCAGCATTGCCACCTTTGTGCTTTGGGGCCATTATTAAGTAAAATGAGGGGTTTTGAACAGAAACACTACAATACCTAGACAGTTGATCTGATAACCGCGATTGCTACTAATGGGCGAGGAGCATATACAGTGTGGATATGCTGAACAGAGGGTTGATACACCCTGGCAGGTCAGAGTGGGACAGTGTGAGATTTCATTATTCTGTTCAAAATGGCACACAATTTAAAATTTGTGATTTGTTTATTTCTGAAATTCTTCATTTGGTATTTTTGGACAGTGGTTGACTGTGAGTAACTGAAACTGTGGTAGGCAAAACCACAGAAAAGGGGACTGCTATATACCAAAGCAGCATATTTTTGGGTAGCATGTCCTGTGCTTGTGGTTAATGATGTTGTGGTTTCGTTCCCCTTAGTTCCTCACACACACACCTGGGTCAGTCACCCTCCATTCATCGCAAGCCAAGTCTGTTAGAAGAGCCTTTCCTGGGTCCTCACCAAGGTCCGTACTCCATGCCCAACCTTCCTGAAGTCTCTCTGCAGCCTGTAAAACTCACCACCAGTGCCCAGGGCATGACCATTGGAAGGGGAAGAGATTGCAAAACTAGACCACCAGTTCAGCCTTTAGGTTCAGCACTCACCCTGACTGTCTTTTCCTGATGGTATGGGCTGCCATGATCCTCCCAGTATTGAGGATCAAAAGGAAGAAGCTAAAAGCTCTCCATACAGAGCTCTGACTCCTGGGTCTATGCCTCTGCGGCGCTGTGGCTGGCCACCTGCCCCGTCCTGAGCAAAGAAGGTATATTCTGCTTGTCCAGTCCATAGCAGAATACCCTTTTCCCCTCTGAAGTCTGTTCATTCCCTTCTTCCTAGTCATGCCCATTATGCCTACCCAGTCATGGCAGACAGCTAGGCAGTAAGCATCACAGGCCTGACTTCGTTACCTGTCCTTGCTCCCTGATGATATACCTGCAAGCTTACCTGGGGAATCAGTCGTTGCCAGGCAAGGGCTTTGAGAGGGGAGAAGACACTTCTTGCCTCTACCAGTTCTCCCTTCCTATTCTCTCTACCTGGCCTAGCCTGGAGGACATGAGGTCAGCCTTTGGCCAAGACACCACACAGAAATGCATTTGCTTCTGTTTACATTCTTGTCAGAAAGTATGTTCATTATAAGGTTGTGCTTCTCAAATAGTAATGCACATACAGATCACCCAGGATCTTGTTAAAGTGCAGGTTCTGACTTGGTGATTCTATTGTTGTTGTTATTGTTTTTACAGAGACAGAGAAAGAGAAAGATAGGGACAGGCAGACGGGAACGAAGAGAGATGAGAAGCATTAATCATCATTTTTTTGTTGCGACACTTTAGTTGTTCATTGATTGCTTTCTCATATGTGCTTTGACCATGGACCTTCAGCAGACTGAGTAACCCCTTGCTCAAGCCAGCGACCTTGGGTCCAAGCTGGTGAGCTTTTTTGCTCAAGCCAGATGAGATGAGCTCACGCTCAAGCTGGAGACCTCAGGGTCTCGAACCTGGGCCCTCTGCATCCCAGTCTGACACTCTATCCACTGCACCACCGCCTGGTCAGGCTGACTTGGTGATTCTAAACTGGAGCTTGAGACATTTCCTTTCTAACAAGTTCCTGACAGTGCAGTGATGTAAAGGCCCCAGCCTTGTGTTCTAAGCTTAGTGAACGTACTGTACTGCCTAATCTGAAAAGATTATTAGAACTCCAGTGTCAGAATTAATCACTGGCTTCTCCATTTCCTTAACATATCTGCTGATTTATCCATTCCCCTGCTAGCTCCAGGGCTACTAGGACAAAAGATCTTTGTAGCCCTATTATCTAGCAGGGTGGATGCTCAACAACTTATTTTTTAAATAAAAGAATGGTCAGCCTGACCAGGCAGTGGCATAGTGGATAGAGCCTCAGATTGGGATGCAGAGAACCCAGATTTGATACCTGAGGTCTCTGGCTTGAGTGTGGGCTAACCAGCTTGAGCATGCGTTCACTGGCTTAAACGTGGGATCACAGACATGACCCCATGGTTGCTTGCTTGAGCCCAGAGGTTACTGGCTTGAACCCAAAGGTCACTGGCTTGAAGCCAAAGGTCGCTAGCTTGAACCCAAGCTTGCTGGCTTGAGCAAGGGGCCACTCACTCTGCTGTACCCCCTACCCAACCCCCTATCAAGGCACATATGAGAAAGCAGTCAATGAACAACTAGGGTGCCACAACAAAGAATTGATGCTTCTCATCTCTCTCCCTTCCTGTCTGTCTGTCCCTCTCTCTGTGTGTCTCTCTCTGTTTCTGTCCAAAAAAAAAAAAGAATGATCACAATAATGGCTCTTGAAGACAATTTTAAAAGATACAGTTTGTTAATAGATAAGACAACATTTTCCAAGCTGTGCTCATTGAAATGTCAGTTCTGGGTGGGAGGGTTTAACAAATACATGTTAAATAATACAGGGCGGGTAGAAAGATTCTGGGAAATGCTGGATTAAAAATAGACACCTGAAGAGCTTCTCAAAGGCTTTAATAAACTAACGGTTATTGCCTATCCAAGAGAGGAATCCAATAGACAGTGTTGCCCTCATTGACTTGACTACAGAAAAATTTCCTGAGAAGTATCTTTTAGTGTTAGCATGCTAAGGAATATAAAGACAGGCATCACTCTGGGTGTTTACCCAAAAATTGTAAATAAAAAATGAAGCCACAGGCTGACATGTAGTGGCACAGTAGATACAGCATCAACCTGGGATGCTGAGAGCCCAGGTTCAAAACCCCAAGGTCACCCAGCTTGAGGGTGAAATCATTAACACGATCCCATGTTGCTGGCTTGAGCCCAAAGGTCGCTGGCTTGCAGCGCAAGGTCACTGGCATGAACAAGGGGTTGGCTCGGTTTGTATCCCGTGGTCAAAACACGTATAAGAAGTGACCAATAAACAACTAAACTGATGCAACTACAAGTAGATACTTCTCATCTCTCTTCCGTCCTGTCCTCTCTCTCTCTCTCAGAAAAAAAATGAAAAAGAAAAAGACTCACAACAAATATTTCTTTTAATTTAAAATTTTCAGATATTACTTTTGATTCAGCTGTTTTAGCATGAAATATTTGGGAGAATTTGTTAAGTAAAAGGATTTTTAAAGTACAAATAAGCCTGACCTGGTGGCGCAGTGGATAAAGCGTCGACCTGGGAACACTGAGGTTGCCAGTTCAAAACCCTGCACTGGTTCGGTCAAGGCACATATGGGAGTTGATGCTTCCAGCTCCTCCCCCTTTCTCTCTCTCTCTCTCACTCTGTGTCTCCTCTCTAAACTGAATAAAATAAAAATAAAATAAAATTTTAAAAAAGTACAAATAAATACATATGCGTAGAGGTGAGAAGGATCCAAATCCTGGCCATATAGTCAGAGAAATTCTTGCACAGATCCATAAAGACACACATAAGAAAGTATTTTATCTATAGTTACTTGTGATGGTTGGAGAGCTAGCCCCAATGAGGCACTCATCACTGCAATATTCTATCACAGTAATGAGTAATGAACTAGATATCCAAATAGCATTTTAAAAAGATCTTTAAAACACAATGCTTAATGGGGAAAGAGGGTAAGGAACAAAAAGCGACTTCCAGCATAATACAATTGATTGAAATTAAAAATACATGCCCACTAAACAGCATATCAAACTTTTAAGAACACTCTGGGGCGGGCTCTTCCTCCCCAGAGCATGTCTGTGCCTTCCTCCTCCTCCTTCTTTCCTTCTTTCCCTGGTTTTCTTGCTTCTCTCTCTTAAATTCAGGAGGACCCCAGGAGACTTACAACCAGGGGTGCAGTGCGCAGCAGTAGCTTGTCCGGGGCAATTCCCCCAAACTTGTCCCCCAGGCCACTTTTCTCTGACTTTCTTCCTGTATGGCCAATGAATTCTTTCTATGCATGCTGGAAAATGAGAGAGAGAGAGAACACTCAGGAATCTTAGTCATTGCAGTTACCGTCTCTTGGGCATTAGGCACCACTGCCACCTGGTGGTAGCAATTTAAAATGGAAATGTTGGACTTCAGAGTAATGGTTGCATGAGAGATACTCCTGATCTCTCCACTTGAAATTTCAACAAATTGAACAACTATAATGCAGCAAAGAAATCCCAGCTGGGTTCATAGGCGTGCCTGAAAGATCCACACACCTAATAGACTAAAGTTGGTTTTTTTTTAGTGTTTTTAACAATACCATTCTCAAATGGCACCAACGAAGAAGAAATCAAATACCATGGCTACACAAGACAGAGATGTAGCTCAGTAAGAAAATGAAAAATCTCCAGAAAAAAAAATCTCAGTCACGTGGAAACCTTGGAGTTAAATGATAAAGAATTCAAAATTGAAGTTCTGAAAATGCTCAATGAGATGCAAGAAGACACCAGTAGGCCACTTAATGAACTCAGGAAAAAAATTAATGAACAAAACAAATACCTCACCGAGGACAAATTAACTTTAAAAACAGAGATGGAAAACTCAATACATGAATTGAAGACTGAGGCAGCAAGTTTAGCTAATAGAACAAACCAGACGGAGGAAAGAATCAGTGACATCAAAAACAGGCAACTAGAGATGCTACAGAGAAAAGAGGCGAGAGACTCATGAATGAAAAAACAGAGAGCTCTACAAAAAATTGTCTGACTCCATCAGAAAGAGCAATATAAAAATAATGAGTATATCAAAGACTATACTTTCAGGGATCATTTCTATAGTATGTTACTAGAGAAGTTTCTCTGATCGTGTGGAGCACCCGAAACCACAAGGAGGAGTTGCAGTGTTCTCTTCTGAGCGTGAAGCCGGCTCTTGGTGTTCCTTGTGCAATTGCCTTTTGCCATTGATGATCGTTCTTCTCTTCCTTTGGGAGAGTAAGAGGGAGAGAACACAGTCTGAAAAAAAAAAAAAGAAAAGAAAAAAAATAATGAGTATATCAGAAGAAGAAGAGAGGGAGAAGAAAATTGAGAGACTAGTCAAAGAAATAATTGATGAAAATTTACCAAGCCTATGGAAAAAGTCAGAGCCTCGAATCCAAAAAGCAAACAGAATGCCAAGTTACCACAACCCAAAGAAATGTGCCTACTCCAAGGCACATTGTAATAAAATTGTTAAAAATCAATGACAAAGAAAGAATCCTCAAAGAAACTAGAGAAAAGAAGAACATAACATGTAAAGGAAAGCCCATTAGGTTATCATCAAACTTCTCAGCAGAAACTCTACAAGCCAGAAAAGAGAGAGGAGCCAAACATTCAAAGTACTGAAAGAGAGGAATTACCAGTCAAGAATACTATATCCATCCAAGTTATCCTTCAAATATGAAGGAGAAATACAAACTTTTACAGACATACAGAAGCTGAGGGAATTTATCACCAGAAAATTCCCACTGCAGGAAATACTCAAGGGGTTGTTCAATCAGAAACAAAGAACAAAACAAATCAAAATTACAAGTAAAAGCTCCAACAAGGTCACAATAAAAACAAGGATTATCTTTGACAACAATAACATGAAAGGGAAGAGGATAAAGAACTGCAGTAGCAAAGGAGAATGGAGTACAGAAGCATTCATAAGACAAAGGACTTTTGTATGTATAAACATTTTTCTCTTAATAACCTAATGGTAATACCCACAAAAAAGCCACTACTGAAACACATTGCTTAAAAAAAGAGGAAACAGGGGGGAAAAGTATGGAATACCACCAAACAAAATCAACTGACAGAAACAAAAAAGAGAAGAACCAAAGGAGACACAGAGCTACCAGTAAACAAAACATAAAATGGCTATAGGATATCCTCAAGTGTCAATAATTACCCTAAATATAAGGGAACTGAACTTACCAATAAAGAGACACAGAGTAGCAGATTGGTCAAAAAGCAAAACCCAAACATATGCTGCCTTCAAGAGACACATATAAGCTGCAAGAACAAAAGTAGATTCAAAGTGAAAGATTGGAAAATGATTCTCTAAGCAAATAATATCCAAAGAAAAGCAGGTATAGCCATACTCATATCTGACAATGCTGACTTCAAAACAACAAAGGTAACAAGAAACAAAGATGGACATTTCATAATAATAAAGGGGACATTGTATCAAGAAGACATACACTTCTCAATGTATATGCACCAAACTAGGGAGCACCAAAGTATATAAGACATCTACTAACTGATCTAAAAATAGAAGCAGACAAAAACACAATCATACTTGGAGATTTCAACACACCATTGATGCCTTTAAATAGATTATCCAAAGCAAAAATCAATAAAGAAATATTGACCAATTGGACATAATAGACATTTATAAGACATTTCATCCCAAAACGTCAGATTATACATTCTTCTCCAGTGTGCATGGAACATTCTTAAAGATAGACCATATATGTTGGGCCACAAAACTAACACCAACAAATTCAAGAAGATTGAAATTATACCAAGCATATTTTCTGATTATAAGGCTTTGAAATTAGAAACTGTAAAAAGGAAGTAAAGAAGCCCACAAAAATGTGGAAAATAAATTACATACTTCTGAAAAATAACTGGGTCAAAGAAGAAATAAAGACAGAGATCAAAAGATATATACAGATAAATGAAAATGACAACACAACATATCAAAATTTCTGGCATGCAGTGAAAGCGGTAATAAGGGGGAAGTTTATATCATTACAGGAGTATATCAAGAAGCAAGAGAGATCCCAAGTAAACAACCTAACATCACACCTTAAGGAACTAGAAAAAGAAGAATAAAGGCAACCCAAAGTCAACAGAAAAAAAATAGTTAAAATTAGAGAACTAAATGAAATAGAGAACAAAAAAACTATAGAAAAAATTAATACAACAAAGAGCAGTTATTTGAAAAGGTCAATAAAATTGACAAACCACTGGCTAGACTCACTAAGGAAAAAAGAGATAGGACTCGTATAAACAAAATCCAAAATGAAATAGAGAAATTACCACAGACATCATACAAAGGATCATAGTAGAATATTATGAAAGATTATATACCACCAAATTCAACAACCTAGAAGAAATGGATAAATCTTTAGAACTATACAATTGTCCTAGACAGAGTCATGAAGAAGTGGAAAACCTAAATGGACTTATAAGCAGGGAGGAACTATCAGAAACCTCCCCAAAAAATAAAAGTCCAGGACCAGATGTCTACACTAGTGAGTTCTAACAAACATTCAAAGGAGATTTGATATCTTTCCTTCTCAAAGTCTTCTAAAAAATAGAGGAAGAAGCAATATTCCCTAACACATTTTATGAAACCAACATAATCCTTATACCAAACCCTAGGAAGAACAACACAAAAAAAGAAAACTACAGAAAAATATCTCTAATAAATACAAATGCAAAAATCCTAAACAAAATACTAGCAAATCAAATACAACAACATATTAAAAAAATAATACGTCACAGTCAAGTGGGATTCATTCCAGGAGCACAAGGATGGTTCAACATACAGGAATTGATCAACATAATACACCACATCAACAAAACAAAACAAAAATTATATGATCCTTGCCTGACCAGGTGGTGGCGCAGTGGATAGAGCGTTGGACTGGGATGCGGAAGACCCTGGTTCGAGACCCCGAGTTCGCCAGCTTGGACCCAAGGTCGCTGGCTCCAGCAAGGGGTTTACTCAGTCTGCTGAAAGCCCGTGGTCAAGGCACGTGTGAGAAAGCAATCAATAAACAACTATGATGTCTCAACGGCAATGAAAAACTAATGATTGATGCTTCTCATCTCTCTCCGTTCCTGTCTGTCTGTCCCTATCTATCCCTCTCTCTGCCACTCTCTCTGTCCCTGTAAAAAAAAAAAAAAGTGGAATAGAAGGAAAGTACCTCAACATAATAAAGGCCAGATATGACAAACCATCAGCTAATATCATACTAAATGGTGAAAAGTGAAAGATTTTTCTCTAAAATCAGAAACAAGACAAGGCTGCCCACATTCTCTCCACTATTACTCAACATAGTTCTGGAAGTTTTAGCCAGACCAATCAGGCAAGAGAAAGAAAAGGAATCCATATTGGGAAAGAAAAAGTAAAGACATTACTTTTTAGCAAATGACATGATTCTGTATATAAAAACCCCGAAACTCCATTAAAAAACTATTATAAACAATAAACCAACACAGTAAAGTTGCAGGATACAAAATCAATATAAAAAAGTCCATTGCTTTTCTATATGCCAGTGATGAAACATTGGAAAATGAATTTAAAAAAAACAACTGCTTTTACAATTGCAACAAAAAATAAATAAATAAAATACGTAGGAATAAAATTAACAAAATATGTGAAGGACCTATATACTAAAAACTATATAACATTATTGAAAGAAATTGAAAAAGACATAATGAAATGGGAAAATATTTCATGTTCATGGATTGGAAGAATCAACATAGTTAAAATGACCATATTATCCAAAGCAATATATAATTTAATGCAATTCCTATCAAAATTCCAATGTCATTTTTTAAGGAAATAGAACAAAAAATTTCCAGGTTTGTATAGAACCATAAAAAACCCCAAATAGCCAAAGCAATCCTGAGGAAAAAGAATGAAACTGGAGGTGTCACAACTACCTGACTTTAAATTATACTATAGAGCCATGATAATCAAAACAGCATGGTATTGGCAGAAAAACAGACATACAGACCAATGGAACAGAACTGGGCACCCAGAAATAAAAGCACATATATATATATATGGACAAATCATCTTTGACAAAGGAGCCAAAAATACACAATGGAGAAAAGAAAGCCTCTTCAATAAATGGGGCTGGGAAAACTGGAAAGTCACATGCAAAAGAACAAAAGTTGACTACAGTGTGTCCCCCTGCACAAAAATTAATTCAAAATGGGCCAAAGACCTAAATATAAGATCTGAAACAATTAATTACATAGAAGAAAACATAGGTACTAAGCTCATGGACCTTGGCTGTAGAGAACATTTTATAAATTTGACTCCAAAGGCAAGGGAAGTAAAGGCAAAAATAAATGAATGGGACTATATCAATCTATGAAGCTTCTCCACAGCAAAAGAAACTGACAACAAAACAAACAGGCAGCCAACTAAGTGGAAGATGATATTTGCAAACAACAGCTTCGATAAGGGGTTAATATCCAAAATAGATAATGAACTCACAAAGCCCAGCAACAAATAAGTAAATGATCCAATTAAAAAATGGGGAGAGGGCCCCGGCCAGTTGGCTCAGTGGTAGAGCATCGGCCAGGCATGTGGAAATCCCAGGTTTGATTCCCAGTCAGAGCACACAGGAGAAGCGACCATCTACTTTTCTACTTCTTCCCCTTCTCTCTCTCTTTCCTCTTTCTCTCTTTTCCTCTCCCGCAACCGCAACAGTGGCTCAACCCGTTTGAGCAATTTGGCCCTGGGCACTGAGGATGGCTCCATGGCCTCTCCCCAGGTGCTAAAATAGCTTGGTTGCCAAGCAACAAAACATCACCTGGTAGGGGACTTGCGGGGTGGAACCCAGGTTGGGAGGAGGACCTGAACAGACGCTCTCCCAAGAGGACGTGCAAATGGCCAACAGATATATGAAAAGATGCTCATCTTTACTAGCTATTTGAGAAATGCAAATCAAAACTAGAATGAGATACCACCTCACACCTGTTAGACTGGCTACTATCAATAAGACAGGTAATAACCAATGTTTCAGAGGCTGTGGAGAAAAAGGAGCCCTCATTCACCGCTGGTGGGAATGCAAATTAGTACAACCATTATGGAAGAAAGTATGGTGGTTCCTCAAAAAATTAAGAATAGAACTACCATATGACCAGCAATCTTTCTATTGGGTATCTACCCCCAAAACTCAAAAACATTGGTACATAAAGACACATTCACCCCATGTTCATCACAGTATTATTCACAGCGGCCAAGACATGAAAACAGCCAAAGTGTCCCTCGATAGAGGACTGGATAAAGAAGATGTGGTGCATATACACCATGGAATACTACTCAGCCATAAGAAATGATGACATAATGACATTTACAACAGCAAATGGACCTTGAGAACATTATACTGAGTGAAATAAGTAAATCAGAAAAAGCTAAGAACTGTATGATTTCACACATGGGTGGGATATAAAACTGAGACTCATGGACATAGATAAAAGTGAAGTGGTTACCAAAGGAAGGGGCTATGGGAAGAGGGGATGGGGGGAAGGGTGTAAAGAGGGACAAATATAAGGTGACAGGAAATGATTTGACTTTGGGTGATGGGTATACAACATAGTCAACAGTACAAATGCTATAGAAATGTTTACCTGAAATGTATGTGCTCTTATTGATCAATATCACCCTGTTAAAGTTAATTTTCTAAATAAAATTGAAAAAAAATTTTTTTTAATTTATTTATTAATTTTAGAGAGAGGAAGGGAGAGAGAGAGACAGGAACATTGATTTGTTCCTGTATGTGCCCTGACCAGGGATGGAACTGTCAACCTTTGTGTATCAGGATGATTCTCTAACCAACTGAGCTATCTGGCCAGGGCTGAAAAACTTTTTAATAAATAAAATAAAATTGAAGAGTTAATAGGTATTTTAAATGAGACACAATCTAAATATTATGAAATGTACAGATCTTAAATATTTAATTTGATGAATTTTGACAAATATATGTAATTATCACTATAAATAATATATGCAAAAGAATAAACAATATATAGAACATTTCCATCACTCTAGAAAGTTCTCTCCTTTCCAGGCAAACTTCTCCACACACTACCTTAGAAACAACTACTCATTTGTTTTTGCCACTAATAATAAGCTTTGCCTATTATAGTACTTCATATATATGGAATTATACAGCATGTACTCTGAAAATCACAATGTTTTTGAGATTGATCCACCTAGCACATATCAATAATTCATTTTTATTCCTGAGTGGTGTTCCATTGTACAAATGATTCACACTTCATCTATCTGTTCACAAGTTGATGGATATTTGGGTTATTTACACTTCTTGGCTATTACAAATAAAGCTGCTACTATGAATATTTGTGTTTGAGCCTTTGTGTGGATACATGTTTTTATTTATCTTGGATGGAATTGCTGGGTAAGTGGATGTGTAATTGTGTAATTTTTTTTTTCAGAAACAGAGAGAGAGTCAGAGAGAAGGACAGATAGGGATAGACAGACAGAAATGAAGAGAAATGAGAAGCATCAATCATCAGTTTTTCGTTTTGACACCTTAGCTGTTCATTGATTGCTTTCTCATATGTGCCTTGACCGTGGGCCTTCAGCAGACTGAGTAACCCCTTGCTCAAGCCGGTGACCTTGGGTCCAAACTGGTGAGCTTTGCTCAAACCAGATGAGCCCCCGCTCAAGCTGGTGACCTGGGGTTCTCTAACCTGGGTCCTCCGCATCCCAATCCCATGCTCTATCCAATGTGCCACCGCCTAGTCAGGCTGGATGTGTAATTTTTAAGAAGCTGCCAAAACAATTCTCCAAAGCAGTTGTATCATTCTACATACAACCAAATTTATTTAAATGGGTAAAAAGAGTTGAACAGAAACTTGAAGATATGCAAATAGCCAAAACACACATGAAAGAGTGTCCAACATCATTAGTTTTTAGGAAAATGCAAATTCAAAACACAATAAGATTTCATTTTACATTCACTAGAATGTGAAAAGCAAAGTGTTGAGAATGTGGAGAAACTGAAGACTGTTGGCCATCACACAGACGCGTGTGCATAATGGTTAACCACAACAGCTCTCTCAGGCCACCAGCTCAATTTCTTCATAAAAGAAGGATTCGGCATATGACCTGCAGAGTCCCTATAGACTGTTGTTGTTCAAACCTGGAATGTTGAGAAGTCAGAAGACAGATCTGATGTTCTCCATCAGTTGGGTGGGGCCACTGATGGTGCCTGAAACATATATTGGAGCAGGCTCTTGTAACTGTTCTTTATCTCACGCTAGAGTCAGAGTATTTTTGTCCACTGCCCCCAAAATTCATTTGTGCAAACCTAATCCCCAGCTTGATGGTATCTGGAGGTGGAGCCTTTGAGAGGTGATTAGGTCATGAGCATGGAGCCTTCATGAATGAAATTAGTACCCTTATAAAAGAAACCCCAGAGCCTAACCAGGTGGTGGCACAGTGGATAGAGCTTCGGACTGGGATGCAGAGAACTCAGGTTCGAGATCCCCGAGTCACCAGCCTGAGTTTGGGCTCATCTGGTTTGAGCAAGGCTCACCAGCTTGGACCCAAGGTCGCCGGCTTGAGCAAGGGGTTACTTGGTTTGCTGTAGCCCCACGGTCAAGGCACATATGAGAAAGCAATCAATGAACAACTGAAGTACCACAACGAGAAACTGATGATTGATGCTTCTCATCTCTCTCCGTTCCTGTCGGTCTGTCCCTATCTATTCCTCTCTCTCTCTCTCTCTCTCTCTGTAAAAAAGAAAAGAAAAAAAAAAAGAAACCCCAGAGAGCTCCCTTGTCCCACTGGCATGTGAGGACACACCCAAAAGATGGCCACATATAAACTAGGAAGTAGGCCCTCATCAGAGAGTGAATCTTGGACTTCCCAGCTTCCAGAGTTACGAGAAATTAATATTCTTGGTTTATACGCCATCCAATTTATGGTATTTTTGTTGTAGAAGCCTGAATGGACTA
Source organism: Rhynchonycteris naso (assembly GCA_037038555.1). Lineage (NCBI taxonomy): Eukaryota > Metazoa > Chordata > Mammalia > Chiroptera > Emballonuridae > Rhynchonycteris > Rhynchonycteris naso. The sequence goes on along the minus strand of CM072996.1, from coordinate 37,940,120 downwards.
AGACACCTCGGTTTCTCAGTCAGGAGGCAAAGCTTCCAGAAGGGCATATTGGCAGAAGTTACCCCCTGACCCTTCTAAGGTGGATAGAGTATCCTGAAGTCAAAACCCATTAAAGCCGGACGGTGGGTCCAGGATAGAGCTGGGCAGGTTTTTGTGGACGTGTGCTGCCTGGGACTGTCCAGACTGTGAGTCTGCTGTAGTTCTGCTATTCAACTTTTCTCCTCTTCCTCTTTCTCCCTTTCTTTCCCTCTCACTTCCTCCTTTTCATGACAGTATTTTTAAAGTTTTACCATAAACCAGGCTTTCAATACATACTTTTTCTAATGCTACAACAGTGCAAGGTAGGCTTTGTTATTCCATTTCACAGATGAAGGAAATGAGATTTTGGGGTTGAGGAACTTGCTTGAAGGGCATATAGCTAGATTGGTTCCCTGTGGCTGCTGTAACAAGGGAACACAAATCAGAGGCTTAAAGCAATATAAATTTAATATCTTACAGTCCTGGAGATCAGAAATCTGAAATGGTCGGCAGGGCTGTGCCCCTGCTGGAGGCTGTAGGGGAGAATCTGTTCCTTGCTTTTTCCAACTTCTAGGGGCTTCCTACATTTCCTACCCCACTGTGCCCTCTCCCTCCATTGTCACATCTCTCTCTATCTTTCTCAGATTCTGGCTCTCCTGCTTCCCTTTTATAAAGACACTTGTGATTGCATTGAGCCCACCCTGATAATCCACAATGTGATAACCCTATCTCAAGATCCTAACTTAGCCTGACCAGGTGGTGGCGCAGTGGATACAGTGTTGGGCAAGGATGCTGAGGACCCAGGTTAGAAACCCCAAGGTTGCCGATTTAAGTGTGGGCTCATGTCACTGGCTCCGTTGGAGCCCCCTAGTCAAGGCACATATGAGAAAGCAATCAAGGAACAACTAAGGTGCCGCAACTATGAGTTGATGCTTATCTCTCTCCCTTCCTGTCTGTCTGTCCCTGTGTGTCCCTCTCTCTAACTCTCTCGCAAAAGAAAAAAAAAATCCTAACTTAATCACACCTGCAAAGTCCCTTTTGTCACCCAAAGTAACACTCACGGGTTTGGGGATTCAGAGGTCAATGTCTTCAAAGGGGGCATTATTCTGCCTACCATAGCTAGTGAGTGCCCAAGCCAGGGTTTAAACCCATTCTGCCTTATGCCTAAATCAGTGTTCTTTCTCTAAACCACATTGATCTTTCTTTCAGTTCTCCCTCTCCTTGGAGCAGCCCTGGATCAGGACATAAAGGGAGGACTTCCTGGTGAAGATCCAAGGATCTTCTCCAAAGCTGGGAAGGAAGAGGGGGACAGGAAATCCCATGGCCAGATCAGACTCAGAGGAAGGGCAACAGGGGGAGGGGTGGCCTGCAGGTCAAGGCAGGAAAAATTTACTGGAGAAGGGAAAGTACAACCCCTGAGGCCTCAGCTGTCAATACACCAAAGCACCAAGCACTAGAAGTAGCTCATTTCTCTGTATCTCTGCTTGGGCAAGTACCCAAAGCAGCTGCAGTTGCAGCTCCTTGCCCTCTGGACACAGGCTACTAGCCTCCAGTTCCCAGCTGTGTAACCATGATCAAGATATTCACCACTCAGTACCTCAATTGCCTCATCTCTAAAATGGGGATACCTGTATTTATTTCATAAAAATTAAGTGAGTTAATATATGGAAAGGGCTTAGAACAATGCCTAGCACAGCACAGACACTATGAATGTTGGGGAGAGAGAGCAGGTTGCAGCGGAGGCGGGGGACCATCTTTTGGGCCCTTAGTATCTAAACTTAACCTGGTGCTACAGGTAGTCATGTCTGGGAAAATGTCAATTGGGGTCACTTGGGTCATGAATGCTGAACCTAGCCATACTACAGAATGTCTGTGCCAGTGCCTCCCACCTTCTCACCGGACCCCTGGATTGAACACCTTCTGGAACAGCCCTATTTGCAGGGACCTTTGGACCTTAGCCAAGCCCAAGGAGGTTCCCTCTACCTGTGGTTCACACCTGGCAATTTTGGACACTTCCTGCAAAGGCTGAGCCACAAAGATTTTCCAAAAGACTCACTTGAAATTGTGTTTCCTTCTGCCTCTACTGTTTCAGTTACTGGGCCAAAGATGACCTGCTAGATGTATACATTTAAAACCAGAATTTCAAGACAAAATTACGATTTAAAGTCAGACTTACTGAATGACAGCTCTACCACTTACAAGCCTTGAAACTTTGGATATGCCATTAAGTCTTCCTGAGCCATAGTTTTTCTTCTGTGAAATGGGTATGATAGGGCCTACCTCACAAGGTTTTGTAAGTATTCTATAACCCATGTAAAAAGATTTTAGTACATGCTTAGAGTAGATAGAATAAACTCCCAACATGTAAGGACCATTTCTTCTGGTTTGCTTAAGTGGTCAAACGGCATACCAGGTCCCAGTGGCATGGAATGACAAGCCTTTAGTCATCTGTTTCAGCTCTTCAGAGCACAGGAGGGCCCAGCAGGATGCTAGTGGTGTCTGCTCCACATCAGGTGTGGTCTTAGGAGAATAGGACTGTGGCAGGGTTGAAAAGATATCTGAGCTCCTGGCTCTGGGAGACTCAACAAGGCAGTGATGGGAGAAGATCAGGAAACAAAGACCCAGTGGACCTTTGTCTTCGTTTTGTTTTGTTTTTTTGTTTTCCACCCAGTGGACTCTGAAGGTTTCTGATGATCCAGGAATTTGGCTTGTTGGTCAAATAAGTTTGTAAATATTATGTATATATGTTTGCTTGCTTATCGTTTGTATTGGTGTTGGGCAGATAAAATATATTATGCTCACTTTGTTAAAGATGGCGCTGCCCACGTGGAAGTTCAATGATATTAATGTGTGTTCTGGAACAGGCTGTGGGCAGGCCGGGTCCTTATAGCCTAAGGTTTAGTTTAAGAGTAAGTTCTTCTCCACACCCTTGACTGATTGGATGATGTAGGGTGGTGCACTCTCCTGAGAAATCCCATTATACAGAGACTTCCTTGTTTGTATAATTGGATTAAAGGTTTTGAGTCTATGCTATAAAGTGGGAGAGACCAGTAGCTTGATCTCTCGGTTCCTGGGTTCCTGAGATAAGTATTAGAGAGGAGAGCAGAGTAAGGCCACATGGAGGAGAGGAAGCAGCCAAGATGGCAGAGTGCTGAGGAAGAGTTTGTGCAGGAGGAGATGGGAAACAGAGGTGAATAAGTCTGGTGAGCTAGAAACCTTTGATTCTAGGAAACTCGGATAAGTCAGTAGCTTTGTGAGCACTGAATGAGTGGGTTTTGGAGCCCAGTGTGTGTTTTTGCTTGCCCGCCGGGTGCAAGCTAGAATTAAAGCTGATGGCTCACCAGTTCTTGGCTCCTGTGTTTCATTACCGACTGTTCGAATCCAATGTGAACCTGCATGGGTCAGGCTGCTGTGATGGTGGCCTCAGCCACAGGCTTTACAATTGGGTATGGGGGACAGGCTATAAGCAGGCAGAGTTGTTATAGCCCATGGTTTAGTTTTAAGACTAAGCTTTTCCCACCCTTTTTGATGTGGGGTGGTACACTCTCATAAGGAACCCCATTATGCCTCAGATAAGTGACTTTGTATCAGAGACTTTTTTGTTTGTATATTGGATTAAAGGTTTTGAATCTACACTATAAAGTGGGGCAGACCAGGAGCTTGCTCTCTCGGTTTCTGCTATCACCATTGCAGGGGCCTCCCTGATCCCTTGCCCTCCATGGAAAAGCAGGTTTTCTGCTTGTTGGGCAGATAAAATATAATATGCCCACTTTGTTAAAGATGGCGCTGCCCACATGGAAGCCCGTCACCCAGGTGATATTATTTGCCCTTATGCTTGGGATGGGTGAGGGGGAAAGACTGTAATGTAAGCAGGCCAGGTCATTATAGCCTAAGGCTTAGTTTTAAGATTAAGCTTTTCCCCACACCCTTGACTGATTGGATGATGTAGGGTGGTGCACTCTCATGAGGAATCCCATTGTGCCTCAGATGAGTGACTTTGTATCAGAGACTTTCTTGTTTGTAGAGGGGATTAAAGGTCTTGAATCTATGCTATAAAGTGGGGCAGACCAGGAGCTTACTCTCTCGGTTCCTGGGATTAGTATAGAGAGTAGAGCAGAGTAAGGCCACATGGAGGCCAGGAGAAGCAGCCAAGATGGCAGAGTGCTGAGGGAGAAGCCAGTTTGTGCAGAGTTTGTGCTGGAGAAGGAGATGGGGAACAGAGGTGAATAAATCTGGTGAGCTAGAAACCTTTGATTCTAGGAAACTCGGATAAGTCAGTAGCTTTGTGAGTACTGAATGTGTGGGTTTTGGAGCCCAGTGTGTGTTTTTGCTTGCCCGCCGGGTGCAAGCTAGAATTAAAGCTGATGGCTCACCAGTTCTTGGCTCCGTTGTTTCATTACCGACTGTTTAAATCTAATGCGAGCCTGCACGGGTCAGGCGGCTGTGATCCTGACCCAGGCTACTGGCTTTACATTTGACGTAGTCTGTGGCAGGATTTGATACAGATCGGTATGGAGCCACCACCACCTTTGAGCGGTGGAGTAGAGGACTGGCTGCTGTTATGGTTTCCCATAGCTGTTTTTTGGGGGACTGTAGGATGGCTGACTTTTACAGCCATGTGTGAGAAAACCGAGAGCTCTATGGAAGAGGCTGCCCGGGAACTGCAAACCGAGCAGTGGAAGGAGCTGGAGGAAGCACTGGAGGAAGAGACCGACTAGGTTTGCGAGATTCGCCTGGAAATGGAGCAGACGCTGGAGAAGGAATCACAGGTTCATTAGTTGGAGATTGCCCTGGATGTTGTGGAGAGCCAGCAGCGGCATGAGGCCGGGGCAGGAGCCGTGGCCAGGGCTGGAGCTGCAAGACCTGCTGAGCAGAAGGCGACGGCAGCCCGGAGCTCAAGCCCGGCAGCAGGAGTTGATGTTTTCAGTTCCTCTTTGGAGAATGAGGAGAATCGAGCTGGAGTTGCAATCCGCAGACTCCAGAAGGTAAATGGTGGCAGCTGCGGCGGGAGGATGAACAGACATCCCAGGAGCCAGGCATGCTTTGCTGAGTGGCCACTGAAATGGCAGGGAGTGCCTGCCAAGCTGCTGATAGGTCTGCGATTTTGGGACATAGGGGTGGATGCCATTATTCTCTCTGGAACAGAGATGAAAATGCTGACTGCCATTGCCACATGCTATTCTTTAGGACATTGTAAGACCTGCCATGACGGCAGGAATGAGGGGGGAGGCTAACACCTCATGTGCATGGACTGATTTCCTGGACTACGACTGGAGTGAGCACTGGCTCATTTGTTGAATGGACTTATGGTTTTGGACAATGTGAAATACCCTGATGGGGGTGAGGGGTGGCTTTGATGGAGCCATCCCCTGCCCCGGGAAGCCTTTCAAATGGCAAGAGAGAAGGCTGAGGACATTTTGCACTTTTGGCAAAGTGCTCAGAGACTGGTGAAATGTGTGTACCTTTGTAATTATTGAAATTGTATGATTTGTCATGCTGTTGTAATTTGTGTTATGTGCCTAATTTCCCTGTACAGGAATGCCAGTGGTGTAGATTGTGGGTAGTAAAGTGAGCATAGGGGTGGATTGTTGGGCAGATAAAATATAATATGCCCACTTTGTTAAAGATGGCGCTGCCCACATGGAAGCCCATCACCCAGGTGATATTATTTGCCCTTATGCTTGGGATGGGTGAGGGGGAAAGACCGTAATGTAAGCAGGCCAGGTCATTATAACCTAAGGCTTAGTTTTAAGATTAAGCTTTTCCCCACACCCTTGACTGATTGGATGATGTAGGGTGGTGCACTCTCATGAGGAATCCCATTGTGCCTCAGATGAGTGACTTTGTATCAGAGACTTTCTTGTTTGTAGAGGGGATTAAAGGTCTTGAATCTATGCTATAAAGTGGGGCAGACCAGGAGCTTGCTCTCTCGGTTCCTGGGATTAGTATCGAGAGTAGAGCAGAGTAAGGCCACATGGAGGCCAGGAGAAGCAGCCAAGATGGTAGAATGCTGAGGAAGAAGCCAGTTTGTACAGAGTTTGTGTAGAGAGAAGGAGATGGGAAACTGTTCGGCAGATAAAATATAATATGCTCACTTTGTTAAGGATGGCACTGCCCACATGGAAGCCCGTCACCCAGGTGATATTATTTGCCCTTATGCTTGGGATGGCTATGGGGGAAAAGCTGTAATGTAGGCAGGCCAGGTCATTATGGCCTAAGGCTTGGTTTTAAGAGTAGGCTCTTCTCCACACCCTTGACTGATTGGATGATGTAGGGTGGTGATGTAAGGAGGAATCCCATTATGCCTCAGATGGGTGGCTTTGTATCAGAGACTTTCTTGAATGTATAATTGGATTAAAGGTTTGGATTATCTATGCTATAAAGTGGGCGGACCGGTAGCTAGATCACTCTCTCTCTCGGTTCCTGGGTTCCTGAGATTAGTATTAGAGAGGAGAGCAGAGTAAGACCACGTGGAGGAGAGGAGGCAGCCAAGATGGCGAAGTGCTGAGGAAGAAGCCAGTTTGTTAAGAGTTTGTGCAGGAGGAGATGGGAAACAGGTGAATAAGTCTGGTGAGCTGGAAAGCTTTGATGCTAGGAAACTCGGATAAGTCAGTAGCTTTGTAAGCACTGAATGTATGGGTTTTGGAGCCCAGTGTGTGTTTTTGCTTGCCTGCCGGGTGCAAGCTAGAATTAAAGCTGATGGCTCACCAGTTTGTGGCTCCTGTGTTTCATTGCCATCTGTCCGAATCCAATGCGAACCTGCGTGGGTCGGGTGGCTGTGATCCTGACCCCGGCTACTGGCCTTACAGAAACAGAGGTGAATAAGTCTGGTGAGCTAGAAAGCTTTGATTCTAGGAAACTCGGATAAGTCAATAGATTTGTGAGCACTGAATGTGTGGATTTTGGAGCCCAGTGTGTGTTTTTGCTTGCCCGCTGGGTGCAAGCTAGAATTAACGCTGATGGCTCACCAGTTCTTAGCTCCGTTGTTTCATTACCAAATGTCCGAATCAAATGCGAACCTGCACAGGTCAGGTGGCTGTGATGGTGGCCCTGTTTCCTGGCCTTACACTGCTTTTCTCTTGTCTTCTCTTGTGGCTTGCCTGTCTTGGTGCGACACCAATAAACAGAATGGCCTACCATGCTCCGACTCCGTCGTTTCTTTACTGTCTGCCCGAATCCAATGGGAACCAGCATGTGAATGGCCACGGTGGCAGCTCCTGGCCATACATGGCCCTTGAGGATGGTGGAAACCTCTGGCATGGTGAAAGCAAGAGGCTTCTTGCCATCTAAGGATGTTTCTCAGGTTCTGCAGGAGGTGGCGCTGTAGGGGTGGGGCATCAGACACCCTAAAAGTCCCCTCCTCCACCAAACCAGGTTCACAGAGCACAACAGCCGCTACAAACACCACAAGAAAATGTTCTCAGTGTGCCAGGAGCTTGGTTACAGCTCTTAAGTATCAATGTAAGCCTGTCAAGTAGTCGTTGTTATCCCCCTACGTAAAAGAAGAAACTAGCCTTCAGAGAGATTTAAGATTTACCCAAGATCACTGTAAAGACAGTAGCCGGGGTCAGGATCACAGCAGCCTGACCCACGCAGGTTCCCATTTGATTCAAACAGTCGGTAATGAAACACAGGAGCCAAGAACTGGTGAGCCATCAGCTTTAATCCTAGCTTGCACCAGGCGGGCAAGCAAAAACACACACTGGGCTCCAAAACCCACACATTCAGTATTCACAAAGCTACTGACTTATCCGAGTTTCCTAGAATCAAAGGTTTCTAGCTCACCAGACTTATTCACCTCTGTTTCCCATCTCCTCCTGCACAAACTCTTAACAAACTGGCTTCTTTCTCAGCACTCTGCCATCTTGGCTACTTCTCCTCCATATGGCCTTAATCTGCTCTGCTCTCTAATACCAACCTCAGGAACTCAGGAACCAAGAGAGAGAGAGATCAAGCTCCCAGACTGCCCCAGTTTATAGCCTAGGAAAATCCAAACCTTTAATCCAATTATATGTAAAGAAAGTCTCTGATACAAAGCCACCCATCTGAGGCATAATGGGATTCCTCAAGAGAGTGCACCACCCTACATCATCCAATCAGTCAAGGGTGTGGAGAAAAGCTTACTCTTAAAGCCAAGCCTTAGGCCATAACAACCTGGCCTGCTTACATTACAGCCTTTTCCCCACACCCATCCCAAGCATAAGGGCAAATAATATCACCTGGGTGACGGGCTTCCATGTGGGCAGCGCCATCTTTAACAAAGTGAGCATACCATATTTTATCTGCCCAACAATCACGCAACTGGCAAGTGGCAGAGCCTTGATAAAAACAAGGGCTGGCCTGACCTGTGGTGGCGCAGTGGGTAAAGTGTCAACCTGGCATGCTGAGGTTGCTGGTTCAAAACCCTGGGCTTGCCTGGTCAAGGCACATATGGGAGATGATGCTTCCTGCTCCTCCCCCCTTCTCTCTTTCTCGCATGTGCTCTCTCTCTCTCTCTCTCTCCTCTCTTTAAAATGAGTGTAGTAAGGTACCAAAAAGCTGCAAAATTAATATTGATAATTTAGGAGTATAAAGCCAGTAGCCATGGCCACCATCACAACTGCCTGGTCCATGCAGGTTCGCATTTGATTCAGACAGTCGGTAATGAAACAATGGAGACAAGAACTGGTGGGCCATCATCTTTAATCCTAGCTTGCACCGGCGGGCAAGTAAAAACACACACTGGGTTTGGGTTCCAAAATCCACTCATTCAGTGCTCACAAAGCTACTGACTTATCCGAGTTTTCCTAGATTCAAAGGTTTCTAGCTCACAAGACTTATTCACCTCTGTTCCCCATCTCCTTCTCTAGCACAAACTGTACAAACTGACTTCTCCCTCAGCACGCCACCATCTTGGCTGCTTCTCCTGGCCTCTTCCACATGGCCTTACTCTGCTCTCCTCTCTAATGCTAACCTCAGGAACTGAGAGAGAGCAAGCTCCCAGCCTGCCCCACCTTATAGTGTACAAATCCAAACCTTTAATCCAATCTACAAACAAGGAAGTCTCCCATACAAAGTCACTCATCTGAGGCATAATGGGATTCCTCATGAGAGTGCACCACCCTACATCAAAAAGGGGTGGGAAAGGCTTAGTCTTAAAACTAAGCCTTGGGCTATAACGACTCTGCCTGCTTACATCCTATCCCCCACACACATTAATATAATCACGCCCATCCCAAGCAAGAAGGGCAACCAATATCATCACCTGGGTGAGGGGCTTCCACGTGGGCAGCGCCATCTTTAACAAAGTGAGCATAATATATTTTATCTTCCCAACAAGGAGAAAAGGTCAGGCTTTCCTGTCCCATCCTTCCTTTGGAGAGGAGAGGGAGAAGAATGTAGAAGTTTCTGGCTTGCAAGGACAATGGGTCATTTAGTTTTAACTATATGTTGGGCAGATAAAATATAATGTGCTCACTTTGTTAAAGATGGCACTGCCCACATAGAAGCCCATCACCCATGTGATATTATTTGCCCTTATGCTTGGGATGGCTGTGGGGGAAAAGCTGTAATGTAAGCAGGCCGGGTCGTTATAGCCTAAGGCTTAGTTTTAAGAGTAAGCTCTTCCCCACACCCTTGACTGATTGGATGATGTAGGGTGGTGCTTTCTCTTGAGGAATCCCATTATGCCTCAGATGGGTGACTTTGTATCAGAGACTTCCTTGTTTGTACAATTGGATTAAAGGTTTGATTCTACGCTATAAAGTGGGGCAGACCAGGAGCTTGCGCTCTTGGTTCCTGAGGTATTAGAGAGAAGAGCAGATGAAGGCCACGTGGAGGCCAGGAGAAGCAGCCAAGATGGCAGAGTGCTGAGGAAGAAGGCAGTTTGAGCAGAATTTGTGCAGGAGGAGATGGGAAACAGAGGTGAATAAGTCTGGTGAGCTAGAAACCTTTGATTCTAGGAAACTCGGATAAGTCAGTAGCTTTGTGAGCACTGAATGAGTGGGTTTTGGAGCCCAGTGTGTGGTTTTGCTTGCCCGCCGGGTGCAAGCTAGAATTAAAGCTGATGGCTCACCAGTTCTGGGCTCTGGTGTTTCATTACTGACTGAATCTAATGCGAACCTGCACTGGCCAGGCAGCTGTGATTGTGGCCGCGACTACTGGCTTTACACTATAGAATAAAGGTTGTCTGAGGAACTTCTTTTCTCTTACAATGAGACAGAATTTACATACCACTGGACACTGATTTTGGTTCTTTCTCCATTCCTGGAATCCTGAGAGTAACATACCTCTAGGCAAAGGAGGGGAGAAAGACACTAAAAGATTTGTAAATGTCTTTGATTGTTACCTTAAAAGTTTTAATGTTCTTGTGGATCCCCCAAACAAATGTTGTAAGCTTGCTAATAATTGTGCCATGATGTCATGCTCCCCCCAACCTGTGTGTAATCAAGGATATATAACCAGCCTCTGAGATGTATTTGGCACACAGACGATTTGGGTCAGCAATGCCTCGTGTGTTGGGCAGATAAAATATATTATGCTCTGTAAAGCCAGTAGTCAAGGCCGCCATCACAGCCGCCTGACCCACGCAGGTTCGCATTAGATTCGAACAGTCGGTAATGAAACACAGGAGCCAAAAACTGGTGAGCCATCAGCTTTAATTCTAGCTTGCACCCGGCGGGCAAGCAAAAACACACACTGGGCTCCAAAACCCACACATTCAGTGCTCACAAAGCTACTGACTTATCCGAGTTTCCTAGAATCAAAGGTTTCTAGCTCACCAGACTTATTCACCTCTGTTTCCCATCTCCTCCTGCACAAACTCTTAACAAACTGGCTTCTTTCTCAGCACTCTGCCATCTTGGCTACTTCTCCTCCACATGGCCTTAATCTGCTCTCCTCTCTAACACCAACCTCAGGAACTCAGGAACCAAGAGCGAGCTCAAGCTACTGGTCTCTCCCACTTTATACCATAGACTCAAAACCTTTTAATCCAATTATACAAACAAGGAAGTCTCTGATACAAAGTCACCCATCTGAGGCATAATGGGATTCCTCCTTACATCACCACCCTACATCATCCAATCAGCCAAGGGCGTGGAGAAGAGTTTACTCTTAAAACAAAGCCTTAGGCTATAATGACCCGGCCTGCTTACATTACAACTTTTCCCCCACAGCCATCACAAGCATAAGGGCAAATAATATCACCTGGGTGACTGGCTTCCATGTGGGCAGCACCATCTTTAACAAAGGGAGCATATTATATTTTATCTGCCGAACATGCTCCCTTTGTTAAAGATGGTGCTGCCCACATGGAAGCCCCTCGCCCAAGTGATGATATTGGTTACCCTTCCTGCTTGGGAATGGGCGTGATTATATTAATGTGGGGGGGGGGGGGGGGGGAACAGGCTGTAAGCAGGCAGAGTCGTTATAGCCCAAGGCTTAGTTTTAAGACTAAGCTTTTCCCACCCTTTTTGATGTAGGGTGGTGCACTCTCGTGAGGAATCCCATTATGCCTCAGATGAGTGACTTTGTATCGGAGACTTCCTTGTTTGTAGATTGGATTAAAGGTTTGGATTTGTACACTATAAGGTGGGGCAGGCTGGGAGCTTGCTCTCTCTCAGTTCCTGAGGTTAGCATTAGAGAGGAGAGCAGAGTAAGGCCACGTGGAAGAGGCCAGGAGAAGCAGCCAAGATGGTGGAGGGCTGAGGGAGAAGCCAGTTTTTGCAGAGTTTGTGCTGGAGAATGAGATGGGGAACAGAGGTGAATAAGTCTGGTGAGCTAGAAACCTTTGATTCTAGGAAACTCAGATAAGTCAGTAGCTTTGTGAGTACTGAATGTGTGGGTTTTGGAGCCCAGTGTGTGTTTTTGCTTGCCCGCCGGGTGCAAGCTAGAATTAAAGCTGATGGCTCACCAATTCTTGGCTTCGTTGTTTCATTACCGACTGTCCGAATCTAATGCAAACCTGCATTGGCCAGGAGGCTGTGATGGTGGCGTGGCTACTGGCTTTACACCAGTGGTTCTCAACCTGGGTTCTATCGAACCCTAGGGGTTCGATGAGTCAGTCTCAGGGGTTTGGAGAAGCCTCTGCCGCGGAGGCCAGAATAAAGTAATACCGTAATTTGTTGTGAGTTCATGCACTTTGTTGGTTTTGTTCTTTGAGCAAGGTGGTGTTCATGCACGGCTCATTCTGTGCACCAGTGAAAAAACATATACTTATGTCTTGAATTTGGAAAAAAAAAATCATATTTTATTTATCACCAAAGAAGGGTTCGGTGAATGCACATATGAAACTGGTGGGTTCGGTACCTCAAAAAATGTTAAGAACCACTGCTTTACACCTGTAAAATTCCTCTGGACTTGGTGTCTCTACATAAACCTGCAAAAGTGAGGTACGGGTACTTTACAACATGAGTAAATAAAATATTAAAATAAAAATAAGTAAACAAGGGCTAGCCAGCTCCAGGGCCCTGCTTTCTCCATCTTGACAATGTCCCTCTTTAGCCTTGCTCCTCCTCAGAGGGCCTTGGAATTCTAGAGAGGAAGTGACAGCAGTGGCTGGACAGCATTAAGAGGAAGATGTCCCAGTGAGGGTCCAAGGACACTTCCTCCAGGCTGGGAAGGGTTGGGTAGGACTGGCCTAGCCACACTCTCTGCAGAGGGAGGGCAGCAGGGATTTTTGGGTGGCTTGCAGAGCTGGGCAGGAAATAATCCCCAGGGAGGGGCAGACAAATCCTTTGACCACATACAGGTTGGGGAAGGGGGTATGACAGCATGACACAATTATTAACAAAATTATAACATTTGTCTAGGGCAGTGGTTCTTAACCTGGGTTCTATCGAACCCTAGGGGTTCAATGAGTCGGTCTCAGGGGTTCGGAGAAACCTCTGCCACGGAGGCCAGAATAAAGTAATACTGTAATTTGTTGTGAGTTCATGTACTTTGTTGGTCTTGTTCTTTGAGCAAGGTGATGTTCATGCACGGCTCATTTTGTGCACCAGTAAAAAAACAAATACCTATGTCTTGAATTTGGGAAAAAAAATCATATTTTATTTATCACTAAAGAAGGGTTCGGTGAATGCACATATGAAACTGGTGGGTTCGGTACTTCAAGAAAGGTTAAGAACAACAACAACAAAAAAATGTTAAGAACCACTGGCTTAGGGTAAAAGAAGCAAGAGAGAGCCTAGGTGGTTGTTGGTCAAATAAGTTTGTAAATATGATATATATGTTTGCTTGCTTATAGCTTGCTTTGGGTGTGGGAGACAGGCTGTAAGCAGGCAGGATCCTTATAGCCTAAGACTTAGGTTTAAAACTAAGCTTTTCCCCACACTCTTGACTGTTGCATGATAGGGGATGGTGCACTCTTATGAGGAATCCCACTTATGCCTCAGGTAAGTGACTTTGTATCATAAACTTCCTTGTTTGTAGATTGGATTAAAGGTTTTGATTTCTACACTATAAAATGGGGAAGACCAGGAGCTTGCTCTCTCTCGGTTCCTGGGATTAGCATTAGAGAGGAGAGCAGACAAAGGCCACATGGAGAGAGGAAAAGCAGCCAAGATGGCGGAGTGCTGAGGGAGAAGCCAGTTTGTGCAGAGAAGGAGACAGGGAACAGAGGTGAATAAGGCTGGTGAGGTAGAAACCTTTGATCCTAGGAAAACTCGGGTAAGTCAGTGGCTTTGGGAGCCCTGAATGGAAAGGGAAGTGTTTTCCCACTGTGTGTATTTCTTGTCCGCCGGGTACAAACTAGGATTAAAGCTAATGGCCCACCAGTTCTTGGCTTCATTGTTTCATTATCGTCTGTCCGAATCAAATGTGAACCTGCATGTGCCAGGCAGCTGTAATTGTGGTTGTGGTTACTGGCATTACAGTGGGCTCTGCTTTGGCTCTCTAAAAACATTATAGGGCCTGACAAGGCGGTGGCGCAGTGGATAGAGCATCGGACTGGGATGCAGAAGACCCAGATTCGAGACCCCGAGCTCGCCAGTTTGAGTGCAGGCCCAACTGGCTTGAGCAAAAAAGAGCTCGTCAATTTGAACCTAAGGTCGCTGGCTCCAGCAAGGGGTTGCTTTGTCTGCTGAAGGCCCGCGGTCAAGGTACATGTGAGAAAGCAATCAATGAACAACTAAGGTGTTGCGACGGCAACAAAAAACTAATGATTGATGCTTCTCACCTCTCTCCATTCCTGTCTGTCTGTCTCTCCCTATCTATCTATCCCTCTCTCTGACTCTCTCTTTGACCCTGTATAAAAAAAACAAACTAACTAAAAAAACAATATAAGAAAGAAGTGGGCCACACTGGACTGCATAGACTGACTGAGAAGTACAAGTGGAAGAAGTTAGCCACAGTGGGCTGCTTTTAGCTCACTGAAAAGTCAGAGGAAAGGGGGCCTTGGAGACAGGTTCAAGGGGTTAACCTGGGATGAGAGGCTGCTGCCTGTTGCTCCTCAAGTTGTAAGTCATATGGGTACCCTTAGAGCAGTGGTTCTTAAACTTTTTTGAGGAACCGAACCCACCAGTTTCATATGCGCATTCACCGAACCCTTCTTTAGTGATAAATAAAATATAATTTTTTTCCCCCAAATTCAAGACATAGGTATATGTTTTTTTATTGGTGCACAAAATGAGCCGTGCATGAACATCACCTTGCTCAAAGAACAAAACCAACAAAGTGCAGGAACTCACAACAAATTACGGTATTACTTTATTCTGGCCTCCGTGGCAGAGGCTTCTCCGAACCCCTGAGACCGACTCATCGAACCCCTAGGGTTCGATAGAACCCAGGTTGAGAACCACTGCCTTAGAGTTTAGGAGGGAAAAATAAAGATGCACACCTGAGAGGGCATAAAGGTGTGTGTGTGCTCCAGAGAGCCGTGCTGGGTCTTTGTCTTGAGGGTTCTTATCTGTTTTCTAAAGGGGAGGTCTTTTTTTCTTCAATTTTTAAAATTCATTTTAGAGAGGGAGAGAGAGAATAGGGGGAAGATTAGGAAGCATCAATTCCCATATGTGCCTTGACCAGGCAAGCCCAGGTTTTGAACCTACAACCTCAGCATTCCAGGTCAATGCTTTATGCACTGTGCCACCACAGGTCAAGGGGAGGTCTTAGGGGAGGATCTCAATAGAATATTCATCAGCTTTATGCTGATACACCAAAATGAGATTTATTCCCGACTACACCACCCTCGGCTGTGGTTGGCACAAAGGGCACTAATTGGATTTCTGTTATCTATCTCCCTGAGTAAAGTGACTTAAGCTATTTACCTTCTGGTTGGGGAGGAGAAGTGTAAATCATTTACTCTTAAGTGTCCTTAGTTAAGGAACATAGGATGGCTGTAAACTGCTTGGCTGTTTAACTATGTGTCTCAGCTTCCCTATTCCACTTTTCCTGGATTACTAACTTGTCTCACAAGGCCCTACAGGCAAGGTCTTCAGACTCTAGAGTCTAGGCCTCCTTGCTGATCCTTAAGGCCAGAGGGGAGCCCGCACTTTAAACTTCAACTGACCCACATGAGCCTGAGAACTGTTATTTTGTGTAGCATGCCTATTATATTCAGGCAACTTCTTGGGTTCTATTGGGCAGATAAAATATATTATGCTCACTTTGTTAAAGATGGCGCTGCCCACATGGAAGTTCGTTGATATTAATGTGTGTTTGGGGACAGGCTGTGGGCAGGCTGGGTTGTTATAGCCTAAGGCTTGGTTTTAAGAGTAAGCTTTTCCCCACACCCTTGACTGATTGGATGATGTGGGGTGGTGCACTCTCCTGAGGAATCCCATTATGCCTCAGATGGGTGGCTTTGTATCAGAGACTTTCTTGTTTGTATAATTGGATTAAAGGTTTTGAATCTATGCTATAAAGTGGGGCAGACCAGGAGCTTGTTCTCTTGGTTCCTGAGGTATTAGAAAGGAGAGCAGATTAAGGCCACATGGAGACCAGGAGAAGCAGCCAAGATGGCGGAGTGCTGAGTGAGAAGCCAGTTTGTGCAGGAGGAGATGGGAAACAGAGGTGAATAAGTCTGGTGAGCTAGAAACCTTTGATTCTAGGAAACTCGGATAAGTCAGTAGCTTTGTGAGCACTGAATGAGTGGGTTTTGGAGCCCAGTGTGTGTTTTTGCTTGCCCGCCGGGTGCAAGCTAGAATTAAAGCTGATGGCTCACCAGTTTTTGGCTCCGTTGTTTCATTACTGACTGTCCGAATCCAATGAGAACCTCCATGGGTCAGGCGGCTGTGATGGTGGACTTGACTACTGGCTTTACAGCCTGATTTCCCACAATAGTAACCTCAGTAATGCACACATTTTGTTCCCTTCTGTAAAGGCAGTAGCCAGGGCCAGCATCACAGCAGCCTGGACCATACAGGTTTGCATTAGATTCGAACAGTTGGTAATGAAACAACGGAGCCAAGAAATGGTGAGCCATCAGCTTTGATTCTAGCTTGCACCCGGCGGGCAAGCAAAAACACACACTGGGCTCCAAAACCCACTCATTCAGTGCTCACAAAGCTACTGACTTATCCGAGTTTCCTAGAATCAAAAGGCTTCTAGCCCACCAGACTTATTCACCTCTGTTTCCCATCTCCTTCTCTCTACACAAACTGGCTTCCTCCTCAGCATTCCGCCATTTTGGCTGCTTCTCCTGGCCTCCATGTGGCCTTACTCTGCTCTACTCTCGATACTAATCCCAGGAACTGAGAGAGAGCAAGCTACTGGTCTGTCCCACTTTATAGTGTAGAAATCCAAAATCTTAATCCAATCTACAAACAAGAAAGTCTCTGATACAAAGTCACCCATCTGAGGCATAATGGGATTCCTCAGGAGAGCACACCACCCCACATCATCCAATCCATCAAGGGTGTGGGGAAAAGCTTACTCTTAAAACTAAGCCTTAGGCTATAACAACCAGGCCTGTTTACATTACAGCTTTCCCCCACATTCATCCCAAGCATAAAGGCAAATAATATCACCTGCGTGACAGGCTTCCATGTGGGCAGCACCATCTTTAACAAAGTGAGCATATTATATTTTATCTGCCCAACACCTTCCCTTCCCTGCTTTGCTTTCTCATTCCCCTATCAGTGTTTTGTGGGATCACCTTCTAGAAATTACTTGGCATCTAACATCTCAGGGTCTTCTGAGTGAATCCAACCTAAGAAACCACATATTCTTCTGAAAAATTCCTATTCTGCTTAAATTGGCAAGACTGGTTCTGTTGCTTGCAACCCATGGACACTATCAGAATTAATAGTAGCCTGGGATGGTGTCACATTGCACCTGGCCATAATAACCAATGGTCATTTTTCTAATATAGAAAATAATAAAGACCATCAGAGGTTTGGAAGGGGAGAAAGAGTGCCTCATGAGTCTTTGTTCTAAGTTCTTTCATATGTAAACTCAAAGGACTTGAGCTCTGAGCTAAGCCTTATGAATGGAACTGCTTGGCCCAGAATAGCAGGTCTCTTGTGATTTCACATCACTCCTAGGGTGAGGAATGGCCTAAAAACTCCTTCTAGTTGGTGATGAAGCCAGAGAGATAAGTTAGTTGCTAAAGCTGATGTCTTTGAGCCCTGCAGATGGGCTTGGGATGGCTTTTGGAGTGAAGCACCAAATCTAGTGCTTGAAGGAGATGATGGATTCTTGGGGGTCCAGCCAGATGGGCCAAAGACCAGAAAAATGTGGTCCTATTCCCATATGAACACAGCACAGTAATGATCAGTGACTGAACTCACTGGGCCAATTGGAGCCCAGCCTGGTACTCAGAACTCTCTGAAGCCCCCAAGTCTAGCTGACTGAAAATCTGGAGTTGAGCTCATTGTTCTGAAGTTGCATTCAGTCTCAGATGTATTCATAGTCAACACATGTTTGCCGGGTTCTTTGCAGAGATTGGGTATATGAAGTGGATCAACTGTCCTCTCACTCTCTCTCTCTAAGGAAGTGTGAGACATATTCACATAAGCAAAAAAAAGCCACAAAGCATAACAGGTGCAGCTAGGATAGATGTCTCTATACAGATGAGGGGTCCTACATGGGAAAAGTTGAGGTCCCAGGAAAGAACCCAAAAGAGGTGATAAAGGGGCAGTATGAGCAGAGGCTCGGAGGCAAAGAACCTGATGGGTGGTTCTGTCTAATGGAGTAAAGAGTTAAGTGGCCAGAGATAAGTTAGAGAGGACAGCAAGACAGTCATGGAGAAATGTGTATGCCATGCCAAAGGAGTTTCGTTTTTATCCCTGAGTCAGTAGAGATTGAATGATTTTAATTGAATTGACTAATAATTGAATATATATATATATTTTTTACAGGGACAGAGAGAGTCAGAGAGAGGGGTAGATAGGGACAGAGAGACAGAAACGGAGAGAGGTGAGTAGCATCAATCATTAGTTTTTTATTGTTGTTGCGACACCATAGTTGTTCATTGATTGCTTTCTCACATGCGCCTTGACCGTGGGCCTTCAGCAGACCGAGCAACCCCTTGCTGGAGCCAGTGACCTTAGGTCCAAGCTGGCGAGCTTTTGCTCAAGCCAGATGAGCCCACACTCACGCTGGCAAGCTCGGAGTCTCGAACCTGGGTCTTCCGCATCCCAGTCCGTCGCTCCATCCACTGTGCCACCGCCTGGTCAGGCTAATTGAATAATATTAAGCAGAGCGATTGTGTGGTTATTTTTGCATTTCAGAAAGATTGCTCTGAAAGCAGAGTGGAAGATAAATTTGAGGTGGTGAGACCTTAGGCAGGGAGACAATATGAGTAAGGAAGGTGAAAGGTCATGGAAGCCAAACTAGAGCAGCAATGGAGGAAATGTAAAGGAAGTGAGGAATATAAGAGGTGGAAAGGAGGTGCAATCAGTAAGACCTGATTTCCTGACTGTACAAGTAAGAGAAAAGTTCAGAGTCATGCCCAGATCTGCCTAGGGCATCTGGATGATGGTGACGCTGCCACCCAGATGGGGAAACTGGAGGTAGGGTATCTTTGGTAGATAAGTTGGTGGTAAGTTGACTTTTGGACATACTGAAGGAATATCCATGAATGTCCATAAATACCTCTCTATTTTTATCAGTGCTTCAACCACAGCATTTATAAGTACTTGTTCAAGTAATCACGTATCCATTGTCGTGGTGAAATGAGCTCCTTGAGCACAGGGATCTATTTCTCATTCATCTCCGTGGCCCCAGGACCTGGCACAATGACTGGTTCCCAACAATAGGTGTTAAAAAAAGCATCTATTGAATGGCAGAGTAGGTGTCCCTATAAAGGAATGACATCAGTCATTCTCATTGATGAGTCCTCCTTGGAGTCAGATCCCAAACAAGTAGATGATATTCCTGTAAAGAAGTGGAGGGGTACCTTTTCCTCCCACTGCCATCACGGGGCGCTGCAGCCTTGGACCAGGCAGAAGTGCCCAGGACTGGGACATTGAGTTAGGTGGCTGAAGAGCTCAGGACAGGACAGGCTGTGGAATTGGCTGTGCCCAGACCAGGCCTCCCTGGAGTAGGTGCCCACACCTGGGCTGCTCAGAGCAGGTAGATGGGCAGGTGTGGGAGACTGCAAGCTGACAGAGTCCTTGCAGTTTAGATTTGTGGGGGACAGATGTGTGGGGGCCTGGCAGTAAGCTGACTGTCCAGCTGCCCATCCCCCACCTCACTTGTTTGATTAGGTTGCTAAAAGTTAAGCTCTCCCCACAACCTTTGATTGGTTAAGTTGGTAAAGACAATTTACATGCCCTTCCCCACACGTCCATATTAGCTGTGATGCTGTTTGTTTCTACTCGTCCTATCTCCCAAGTCTCTCCTCCACGTCCCTTGAAGAGACTGGAGGCATTTTTCTTTTTACCTTTTATTTTGAGAAGTTAAGATGTTATGCATGGTGGGGGATTTTCTGCACTTGGGAGAACTCTTGATTTGCCTCAGAAATGTGACTTTGCATCTGAGCTCTCTTTGTTTTGCAAAATAACTTTGCTTTACACTATAAAAATAAAGCTTTTGGGGGTGGAGACTCACTCTTGCAAGCAATCTGCTTTCCAGCAAGGCCTCGTGATCCCATCCTTTTTCTTTCCGTGTTTATTTTCTAGTCCTCCACTGTTCTCACTCGAGACCCACAAAATTATGAGTCACTGGTTTGCGACAAGGAAGGGTGAAGCAGGATGTGAGCTGAGGGGCCAGGGATAGTCCAGGAGCAAGCTGACTGCACTATCTGTGCCATCTGGCAGACCTGGGCCTACTGGAGCTCAGCTCATCCACCTTTAGCCAAACAAGGCCACTCACTGTTCCCTCCACCCATCAGCAGGGTTTATGACTCAGAGCTAATGGATCCTGTATTTTGTCATCAAGGAAGGGCTGTATTCCTGGAGGAGCTGGGCACCAGTCCAAGTCTTAGCATTAGCAGGCAGTGTGAAAACTCAGGGTGAGGCTGGGGGGTGTTGACTCAGCCAGCTCGCATGTCTCAGCCTTCATTCTGATGCGGAGCAGGCAAAGGGAATCACCTGCTCCCCTGCTCAAGCCAGTTTTAAAGGCCTGGGAACTTGTGTAGGTGCCCAGGGCCTTTAAGGCTTGGACGCTGCCTAATTCCAGGAATCCCCAATCAAGGCACTTCCTTGGCATCACAGTGGTTCCCCTCACTCTCTCCTCCCTCAGGCCCTCACTGCTGTCCTTGACTTGGGCTGGTTGGTCATGGGCTTACCTCTCGGGTGGGAGCATATGTGCAGGCCCAAACAGAGGAAGGGATACACTGAAGTTCACCCAAGTTGGTGGCTGGGCTGGGACCTGAGCATAAGCTGACCCTCACCTCCTGCTACTCAATTCCTTGTTTACTCTTCTCTAGCCATAACGGACTGCTTGATATTTACTTCCTGAGCATGCCAAGCTTGTTCCTGTCCCAGGACCTTTGCACTTACAGTTTTTCCACTTGGCAGGCTGTTGTCCCAGGTCTGCAGGACTTGCTCCTTTCTACTCATCTGTCACTATCTCAAAGAGCAGTCTCCTTGCCCTTTGTCACTTTCTTCCCTTATACCACTTAATTTCTCTTCTACATATCATGTGCTTGTTTTATATTTATTTGTTGTCTGTCACTAGAATATATCTCCTTAAGGTCAGGGACTTTCTGTCTTATTCACAGCTGAATCCCTGGTGACTAGAACAGTGCATGAAATATAGGAGACACAATAACATTTGCTGAAGCAATAAAGAAACCCAGATTGCCTCACTCCTGGTCCATGACTCTCTACCCGTACTTCTCTGCACTCCAGAGAAGCCAGAGCAGGGAGATAGTAAGAGAGGAGTTGGCTCGGCCTGGAAGAAAGCAGCCTTGCCCCTTTGCCAGAAAACACCAGACACTCTGACCCAGGCCTGCCATCCAGGGTCCGGTGTGTGTCAGTATCTCCCTTGCGCATTCCAGAAGCGTGGAGTCTCAGGGAACCGACCTCTTATGTGAGGAAGGACTCTGTTCAAAGCCAACCAACAATGAAACTGGTAGGTACTCCAGTGAGTTCCTCATCACTGGAGGATGAATAATTTCCCAGTGGGGCTGCTATAGGAAGGCCTGAGTAATAAATAGATGGAGACAGGACCTAGATGACCTTTAAAGTTACCCTCCCTTTATGGGATGATGTTCTTGCTCTAGGACAGGAAATCATTATTTGCTCTGCCAGGCTAAGCAATGGAAGGGTAGCTGCCACCTGCCTCAGGCATCTTGAGGGCCATGCATGTTCCTGAGGAGGGGCACAGGGATCTTGAAGCTGAATCATGGACCTCGGGGTGGGTTTGGCTGCAAATCTAGGGTTTCTATTGGTTGTAGGGGTGATGGCCTGGCTGCCTGGGATCCCAAAGAGGTTATTCTTGGACAAGAATCCTCCCCATTGACTCATTTAACTATTCTGTAAGCTTGAAATCTTTCTAAATAAAAAGATTAAAAAAACACTAAAATTTTTATTCAAATATTTTTGAGAGAGGGCCAGGTTTTGTAGTTTTAAATTCTCCCTAAGAAATCTAACGTGTAGATGGAGCTAAAAATCACTGTCTAAATAAATAAGAGAAATACATATGTAAATAAAATTTTGTTATTCTTTTAATAAGTCCAAAATTCTTTGAAAGCAGATAACAAAATTTATCTCATTCATATATATTGCATAAATATGGGGTAGTTTCAGATACTGATTTTTTTTCCTTTTCAATTAAGTGAAAGGCAAGGAGACATAGAGGGACAGACTCCCACATGTGCCCGACCGGGATCCACTTGGCAACCCCATCTGGGGCCAATGTGCTATCATTGAGCCACCTGGCCAGGGCCTCCACTTCATACCCTGAAAAACATTTTCCCATCTGCTATCCCCACTGTCACCTTCAAGCAGCCCTGTGAAGGGGACAGAGCCAGAATTATCACCCCCAATTTGTACATGGGTAAACTGAGGCCCAGTAAAAAAGTAGTTTTTCTGAGATCACAAAATTGGTTGGTGGAGACACGTGGAGAGGAGCCTCCACCAACCAGCCCCTTCTCTGCCTCCTGCCACCTTCCGGTTGCTTTCTTCCCCCTTCTGATCTGCCTTTTTTCTCTCCTTTACCTTCCACTCTCTCTTCTGACTTGGTTTCTGTTCTTCTTTTTCATCAATTCTTTCTCTTTTGCTCCAGCCCTGGCATCCGCTTTGCAAGTTGTCCACTTTTCCTCACTTTGAAAATCTGCCAGCCCCACAGCCACAGTCCCACCCCACAATTCAGCAGCTCTGTGCAGAGAAAGCCCTTTCCGGATGCCAGGGTGCAGAGATGAACTCTGGGTGATGCTCCTAGCCTTTCCATCTGGCCCCAGATAAGATAAGGGTAGGGAACAGCACTATAAACAGGTCCCCATCCTTCCCCTGGCCCAGGTTTCAGCTAGCTGAACCCACATCTGCCCAGGATCAGCATGGCTGTCCGTCGGTGGGTGGTCGCCCTGGCCTTGGCTGCCCTCCTTATTCTGGACAGGGGTGAGTGGGAAGAGCTTGGATTCTCTGTGGCTTGGCATTGGTAGGTGAGCTTGGGGTGGGGGCAGAGGCTGGGCCTAGAGCACCCTACGAGGCATATAACTTTTACCTGCACCCCTCCACCATGGTGGGGAAAGCCCTGGGCTAGGAAAAAGGAAATCTGGGTTCAACTCCTGACTCTGGCCTATAATTGCAAAAATCCTTTCCCTTCTTGGGCCTTCATTTTTCCAGCTATAAAGCAGGTTGTTCTAGTTCAAAGCTACACTGAGAAACCATTGGGCTAGCAATCAGGAGGTAGAAAGGAGCAGGCCTATCTCAAGGGTGATATTAAAGTCTGCTGGCTGCAGGGTGGGGGTTCCTGAAGGAAGCCTGGCCTGAGTCCTTTGAGCTTTCATCTACTGACAGGCTATCACTGTGGGACTGAGTGTAGCTATGTGAGCAAATGCTCCCTCTTTTGGGAGCATTTGCCTTGGATTGGTTACATGCAGCTGGAGTGGGGCCTCATCAGGGCCTGGGGCACCTCTGCAGACTCACACCTGCTGTGTATAAGGCATTGTTCTGGGCCGATAAGACATATCAGTGAGCAAAACAAAGACAGAACTTGCATGATGGAGCTTAAATCCAATGGGTGGGAGTGGGGGGAATAGACAATAAACAAGATAGGTATAATGTATGTTAAATAGTATGTTAGAAGGTGATAGCCTGACCAGGCGGTGGCGCAGTGGATAGAGCGTTGGACTGGGATGCGGAGGACCCAGGTTCGAGACCCCGAGCTCGCCAGCTTGAGTGCGGACCCATCTGGATTGAGCTAAAGCTCGCCAGCTTGGACCCAAGGTCGCTGGCTCCAGCAAGGGGTTGTTCAGTCTGCTGAAGGCCCGTGGTCAAGGCACATGTGAGAAAGCAATCAATGAACAACTAAGGTGTTGCAATGGCAACGAAAAACTAATGATTGATGCCTCTCACCTCTCTCCGTTCCTGTCTGTCTGTCCCTCTCTCTGACTCTCGCTGACTCTGTAAAAAATAAATAAATAAATTATAAAAAAAAAGATAAAATACAAGAAGGTGATAAAGGCTAAGGGAAAAACCATGGGTCAGGGTGATGAGGATTGAAATGGAGTTGTAATGATAACTCAGGGGAGTCTACTCTCAGAGGCTGATGTTTGAACAAAGCTTAAAGGAGGTGAGGGAGTAAGCCATGTGGATATCTGGAATAAGAAGGTTCCAGGAAGATGGAACAGGCAGTGCAAAGACCCTGAGGTAGGAGCATGCCAGGAGTGTTAGAGGTATGACAAAGAGGCCAGTGCAGTTGGAGAAGGGTGAGAGGTAGGGTTCAGAGAGATTGGAGGGGAGATAATACAGACAAGCAGGAACTACAGTGGGTAAGGCCTTGAAGGCCAATGTGAATTTGGCTTTTTCTATGAATGAAAAGGGAGGCACTGAAGGGTTTTGAGCAAAGTTATGTGTTAAAAGGAATGCTTTGGTTGCTGTTGAGAATAGACTAAAGGGGCAAGTAGGAAGACTAAAGACTCACCTGGACAAAGCCATGATGTTACAGAGCAAGGTCTCATAGGACATCAAGGTCACTGACCCCATGGTCAGTCCCACACCCATTTCCCCAGCTGGAGACGTAACCCAAAGGCTGGGGTCTCTGGCCTGGCACAGCCTGCATACCCCCAGCCTGGCTTCCTGTCCCTGAGTACTTCTGTTGGGAACACTGAGGAGGTCTGCCCTGAAAAGAGTCCTTGTGCCCATTTCAGATTCCTACCTTGGCTGAGTGAGGAGAGGATACCTTGCACCAAAGTCAGGGGCAGCCTGGGGATAAATACGACTTCCTCCCACATCTCCCTGAAAGAAACTGACACCACAGGGTTCTGAACTCTTCCCCACAATGCATTTTAGTAGTTAATGCTCACTGTGTGTGGGCACTGCCACATGGAGGCAGAGACGAGGGAGACCCAAGGAGCTCAGGCCATTAGGAAGGCAGAAGCGAGCCAGTGAGAAAGCACATGGTGATGTGGAAGAAGCTCCTATGTCTGCATGTTGGGGCCCCACAAATTCATATGCTGAAAGCCTAACCCCCAAGGTAATGGTATTATAAGACAGGTCATGAAGTCTGAGCCCTCATGAGTAGGATTAGTACCCTTATAAAAGAGGCCCCAGAGAGCTCCCTCAACAATTTCACCATTGAGGACACAGTTAAAAAGCATGGGCTAGCCAGACCAGGCGGTGGTGCAGTGGATAGAGCGTCAGACTGGGATGCGGAAGACCCAGGTTCGAGACCCTGAGGACGCCAGCTTGAGCGCAGGCCCATCTGGCTTGAGCAAAAGCTTGCCAGCTTAGACCCAAGGTCGCTGGCTCCAGCAAGGGGTTGCTTGGTCTGCTGAAGGCCCGCGGTTAAGGCACATGTGAGAAAGCAATCAATGAACAACTAAGGTGCTGCAACGAAGAATTGATGCTTCTCGTCTCTCTCCCTTCCTGTCTGTTCATCTCTCTCTCTCTGTCTCTTGCTAAAAAAAATTATTTATTGATTTAAGAGAGAAAAGGAGAGAGAGAGACAGAAACATTGATCTGTTCCTCCTGTATGTGCTCTGTCTAGGGATCAAATCAGCAACCTCTGCTTATTGGGACACCACTCTAACCAACCAAGCTATCCAGCCTGGGCAAATGTTTATTTTTTTGTAAGTCACCTAGATTATGGTATTTTTGTTATAGCAGCCCAAACAAACTTCTCTGGAAAGTGAGTCAGAGCCTTCAAAAAAGGCTGAGTCAATATGAGAATAAGGACATTTCAGGCAGAGAGAAAAGTTTGAGCCAAAGCAGAGCCTGCCTGTTCAAGGATGAGTAGACTGAGAGGACTAGCTGGGGTGTAGGGACATGGAGAGGTGTACTAGGAAGTTTAGAAGCAGCTCTTGAAGGGCCCTAAACATAAAATGAAGGAGCTTAGTGATCATGACAAGCAGCCATGGGAGGGTTTTATGTTTTTTTAATGCTTTTTTGTCCCCTAACAGTTACGATGAAATGCAAAAATATTATCACTCAATGAATTTTATTCAATAAGTTTTGACAATACACATAACTTTATAACCAAGACGTGACGAGGTAGCTCAATTGGTTAGAGCTTTGTCCCAATTCAGTACACCAAGGTTCTGGGTTTAAATCCCAGTCAGGGCACATACAAGAAATCAACCAACAAATGCATAAATAAGTAGAACAAAATGACATTTCTCTCTCTCTCTCCCTCCCCCTTCTTCTCTCCCTAAAATAAATTTTAAAAAATAACTGTGTAACCCCTATCAAGATACAGAACATCTCTATCACCCCAGAATTTTTTTTTTTTTTTTTTACAGGGACAGAGAGTCAGAGAGAGGGATAGACAGGGACAGACAGGAAAGAAGAGATGAGAAGCATCAATTATCAGTTTTTCGTTGTAACACCTTAGTTGTTCATTGATTGCTTTTTCATATGTGCCTTGACTGCGGGCCTTCAGCAGACCGAATAATCCCTTGCTTGAGCCAGCGGCCTTGGGTCCAAGCTGGTGAGTTTTTTTTCGCTCAAGCCACATGAGCCAGTGCTCAAGCTGGCGACCTCGGGGTCTCGAACCTGGGTCCTCCTCATCCCAGTCTGACGCTCTATCCACTGCGCCACGGCCTGGTCAGGCTCACCCCAGAAATTTCTGTGTCAATCTCTACTCTCACCCCACCCTCCAGACGCAACCGCTGCTCTCTGTTCCACTATACATTGGTTTGGCCTGCTCTAGAATGTCACACAGAAGTTGCATTAATCCCCAGGCTGCCCTTGACCGTGGCCCAAGGTGCCCTCTCCACATAGTATGTAGTCTTTTGTATCTGGCTTCTTTGGCTCAGCCATGTTTGAGATTCAGCCATGTTGTTGTATTATCAATTGTTTGCTCATTTTTATTACTGAGTTGTACCCACTGCATGTGTGTGTCCATTTATCCAGTTTCCGGTTAAAGGACGTTTGGTAATTTCCAGTTCTGGCAATTACAACAGGGAAGGTTTTGAGTAGTATGGAGACAAGGCTAGATTTGCATTTTGATGCGCAATACCAGGCTTAAACAGCACACCAGAGGTCACTTAGTCTCAGTTCCCTTTTCCTTCTCTACTTTGGAAATCTCGCAAGAGAAGCTAAACCACAATGCCTTGTATACCTCTAGTGATGGAGAACTCTACTTCTGGAAACAGTCCCCCTCACTGAGGCAAGTTCCCACTGAAAGAACATTCTGGAATCCAAACCTTCCTCCCTGAAGCCTCCTTGTACAGATGGGCTCTGCCCTAGGAGGATGTGAAGAGTTCATCTCTCCCTTGGCCTCAAGACAGTCCTTCAGAGATTTTAGGAAGCATCTTACCCTTCTCCAATTTACATAAACCTTTCCTCCACCACATGGCTCCTGTTTCCTCATCTACCCATCATACTCGCCAGCCTTATCACAATTTGCTCAGGTCCTGTAAGCAATTCATTCAGACCTTGGGGGGCCATGGGGCACACCTATGTGTGTGGGCGGAGCAGGGTTGGGGAGTGATAGATCCATGTGCAAATCCTAGCTCTGCCTTTAATAGACTATGTTGCTTTACCTCTGAGCCTCCTCCATAGGTCAGTCGAGTTCCCCAGGAAAGACTCAGATCTGCACACAGTTTACGGGAAGTGATCATGGGGGTAACACCCATGAGGGATGTTGACTGCAGTGCAGTGCAGTGCAACGAAGGCCTCTGATGATCCTATGAGGAGATTTGGAGCTTGGGAGGCCCTTCAGCATTGTTCTGAGCAGAGACGAGGCGTTCAACAATTGTATCCAGATCTCTTCCTGGGTAGGGGATGTGACCTTGAGCGAGGTAGCCCCATTCTCTGAAGTCAGTTCTTCAAAGTGGCCAATTCTCTCATCAGCTGAGGAAATGAGTCCCTCTGTCCTGCAGGTGGGATCTAGGTAGAGACCACAACATCCACTGCTATCTCCTCTCCTCCATTACACAGTAGTGAGAGGTGTGAAGTCATGTATTCTCAGTGCTTGGCACATACTGACTGAATAATAATAGTAATAATAATAATAATATTATTATTTTTTGGTGACAGAGTCAGAGAGAGGGACAGAAAGAGACAGACAGACAGGAAGGGAGAGAGATGAGAAGCGTCAACTCTTTTTTGCAGCATCTTAGTTGTTCATTGATTGCTTTCTCAAATGTGCCTTGACTGGGGGGCTACAGAGGACCAAGTGATCCCTTACTCAAGCCAGTGAGTGACCTTGGGCTCAAGCTGGTGACCTTGGGGTTTCAAACTTGGGTCCTCCATATTCCAGTCCAGCTCTATCCACTGCGTCACTGCCTGGTCAGGCTGAACTGTTATTTTTATTATTACATGGGACATAATTCCAGTGGAATTTGACTAAGGAACAGGCTAGACTGTTCCTAATTCTATTATTATTTTTAAAAATTTACTGTATTTTAGCCTGACCTGTGGTAGCGCAGTGGATAAAGCGTCGACCTGGGAACACTGAGGTCGCCAGTTCAAAACCCTGTACTGGTCTGGTCAAGGCACATATGGGAGTTGATGCTTCCAGCTCCTCCCCCCTTTCTCTCTTTCTCTCTCTCACTCTGTGTCTCCTCTCTAAAATGAATAAAATAAAATAAAATTTAAAAAAAAATTTAAAAATAAAAATTTACTGTATTTTAGAGACAGAAAGGGAGAGAGATAGAAACCTAGATCTATTCCTGAATGTGCCCCGACTAGGGATCAAACATGCAACCTTTGTGCTTTGGGACAAAGCTCTAACCAATTGAGCTATCCGGCCAAAGCTGTACTGTTCCTAATCCTAGACTTTCTGTCTCCATTCACGTAACCCAAGATCATATCAGCTTTCTGGGAGCCCTATTGCCTGGTGACTGACTACCTTTCCTTAAGGAACTGAGATTGGCTAGTGGCTAGAACAGTCCTCAGACCCCTGGACCTGAGGCGTAGAGCCAACATTGCCTAATTCTTGTGTTTTGCCTTTCAGAAGTGCCAGTGTCAGCAGGAAAGCTGGTTTTCTCAAGAATGGTAAGGCCGCCGCCTATAGTTATGGCCCTGGGGGTGCTGTTGTGCCTTCCCTTTGCAGAGGAGAGCCCTCCTGTCCATGCTGGAAAAGAAGGGTTGTTTTTTTTTTCTTTACACCCCTGTTCCGATAACTCACATGGCTTCATGGTGGCCAGGGTTGTCTCTAGAACCTGCATGTTCCCCAATAAATGGCCCATGGAGGTGCCAGCCTCCCACGACCACACCCCACCATCCACCCCTTCACTCTGATGAGTAAACACCAAGTTGTTCCTGAACCCTGATTCTTCCTTGGTTCTGGGCCTATTGTCCCCAAGGATCTGAAGGCAGTGGTTGGTGGTAGCCTCCTTGAGATCAACTCATCATTCACATAGATGAATAAGAGGCTCAAAGCCGCCTTCCCACCCAGCAGCCTCAGCATCTTCACTGTCAGCCCATCATAACCAACCCCACTTGCTCTGTACCAGACAGAGGGTCAGGTACTTTACATACATTATTTCAGTAAACCTTATGTGAGAAAACTATTATTTAGAGTATTTTCAGATGAAGAAACAGGCTCAAAGAGTTAACATAGCTCATCCAAGTTTACACAGCTAATCTGTGCAGAACTCAGGTCTCTAGGGCGTAGGGTCTCACTGCTACACCGCATTGCCTCCTCAGCCCTATCCCTATCCCAGGCCATGATGCTATCCTGAATTAGTTCTGAGCCTGACCTGAGACCCTTTCAGAGTGAGCTTCAATTTGAGTCCCAAACCCTGTCTTCTTTCTTCAGTCTTCTCCCACTAGGGACTGGATCGGTCATGCAGGCCAAGGTGAGTTCAAAAGCCCCAGGGGAAAAGGGACTTCCTGGGAGTAATAGGTGGTTCTATCTCCTGAGGCCCTCAATGGAGCCAGCAGCAGAGATTCCAGTTAGACCAGTGGTTCTTAACCTGGGTTCTAACGAACCCCAGGGGTTCGATGAGTCGGTCTCAGGGGTTTGGAGAAGTCTTTGCCGCGGAGGCCAGAATAAAGTAATACCGCAATTTGTTGTGAGTTCATGCACTTTGTTGGTTTTGTTCTTTGAGCAAGGTGATGTTCATGCACGGCTCATTTTGTGCACCAGTAAGAAAACATATACCTATGTCTTGAATTTGGAGAAAAAAATCATATTTTATTTATCACTAAAGAAGGGTTCAGTGAATGTGCATATGAAACTGGTGGGTTCAGTACCTCAAAAACAGTTAAGAACCACTGAGTTAGACCTTCTGAGAAGTATACGAACCCGCCCTCAGGAGCTTGTGGGCACATACTCACTCCACACACAGACATAAAAACAGGCATACATTTGGATGTCTGCATACTTGGGCTCAGCAGACAGGTGCACTCTAATGTACACAGCCACAGCCACACACAGTCATGCACGGATACACAAGCAAACATGCCAAGGGATCCCGAGTGATTGGTTTCATGCTCACTGTAGCCTTCTTGAATCTGGCTCCTCCTTGGGTCCCCTCTGGATCCAAGCAGAGTCCCTGGGCTCCTCCTCACTGCCTCTGACTCATTGAGTGCCCTCCCTCCCATCTTCTCTTTCACAGCCCATCTGTGAGCATATGGCGGAGTCTCCAGACTGTTCCCAGACATCCAACTTGGTCTGTGGCACTGACGGGGTCACATATGACAATGAATGCCAGCTTTGCTTAGCCCGGATGTAAGTCCACTCCCCATTTTCCCCTGTGTTTGCTTGTATGGGCCCGATCTCTGGTGCACTCAAGTCTGAAAGAAGCAAGACCATGACTAGCCTCTTCCTCAACACACTTGACCAGGGAAGAGTCCTCCAACATTTGCCTCTAACAGAATGAGTACAAGTGTAATTCATGCACATGGTTCCAAGCAGAAGGCCACAGCTGGTGGAGAGTTGGGAGTGAGGGCAGAAACCCTGGGTTCTTTTCCTTGCTCTGACCCTAACTGACTAGGGACCTCATTTGTTCACTTATTCATCGAGCCAACAATTATTTACTGAACATCTGCTATGTACTAGGGCATAATAAGCTAGACAGGCTCTGGCTGGTTGGCTCAGCGGTAGAGCATCGACTCCGTGTGTGGAAGTCTCGGGTTCAATCCCCAGCCAGGGCACACAGGAGAAGCACCCATCTGCTTCTCCACCCTTCTTCTTCTTCCTCTCTATCTCTCTCTTCCCCTCCCACAGGCAAGGCTCCATTGGAGCAAAGTTGGCCCAGGCGCTGAGGACAGCTCCGTAGCCTCTGCCTCAGGTGCTAGAATGGCTCCAGTCGAAGCGGAGCATCACCCCCTGGTGGGCATGCTGGGTGGATCCCGGTTGGGCACATAGGGGAGCCTGTCTTCTTGACTGCCTTCCCGCTTCTAACTTTGTAAATATATATATATATAAATGCATGCTAGACAGCATCACTGGCCTCCTGGGGCATACAGTCTAGGGGGGAAGCCAAGCTGATGGTTAGCCGATTGCAATACACAATGTTAAAGGGCTCAGATGGGAGTGCACAGGGTTCACAGGGCAAGGGCAGAGAAGACTACCTGACCTTGAGGGATAAGTAGAAATTAGCTAGGAAAACAAAGAAACAGGGGAAGATAATTCCAAGTAGACAAATAAGTTTGGAAAGGTATAGAAGAGAAAGTTTATATTTGAGGATATGCTGGAGTATAAAGTTTAAAGAGCACAAAAGAGGCAATAAATGAGTCTAGAGGTGGGCAGGGCCAAAACATGACCTTGGTACATCAGATCACCCATTTGGTCTCACAAATTCATTAATAAGACCCTTGAGCTTGCAAGAACTAGAGATCATAGAAAAGAAGAAAATCTTTTAAAGCTACGACACTCTACATGGATGTGCAGGGACAGCAGTACAGTCCTAACTTAGAGAAAGATCATGACTTATGTGTTATATGGGTGGAAAATTGACAAGCTATGAGCCTGGATGATAGGAATAGGGAGGAGGAAAAAACAACATGTTGGTTTCTAACTTGTGGGCTTGGATGGCTGGTGGCACCATTTGCCAAGATGAGGAATAAGGGGATGTAGCAAGTTTATGGGGTGATGATGTCTGTGGACAGTTGAACCTCTGACACAACTTAGTAGAGATATGGCTAGAGTTTAGGACAAAGTCCAGACCAGAGACAGACTGCAACCATGAGCATGCAGTGCTGGTTGAAACCCCAGACGCTGAAATCTCCCAGGGGAGGGTGTGCAAGAGGAAAATGCTGTAGAAAGATATGCCCAGGCACCCCTGAGATCTGCCCTTCACTGTATGCTGAGTGGGTGGGTAGGGCTCAGCAGGGTGCTGGGTAGGCTGTGCCAAAATCCTTGAAAGGTACATTACAGTTCCTGAGGAGATGGCTTCTCCCCTGTCTCCCGTGATCCTAGGAAAACCAAACAGGACATCCAGATCATGAAGGATGGCAGATGCTGACTCCACAGGAACCTCGTGAGCCACGGAGCTTCAGGCTGGAGAACAGTGGTGGGAGTGGGAAGGATGTGACATGAAATAAAGACCCAGCCCAACCCAGCCAAGTGAGCCAGTATCTTTGGGGACTCTGGGGAGGTTCTGTTCCCATCCTTCCTTACTCTGAAACTGATGTCCTTTCCAATGCTCCAGCATTCCTCAACCCTGTCACACATGCCCTTAAGAGATCCCACATATTTTTTCCCTTTCTGAGGTCAGGGTTCTGAGAGGTCAGCCCCTGGCCTTAGGACTCTCTCTGCCTAGTGCTCCGGCCTGCCTGAGGCCAAGAACCTAGGTATGACCTATACCCTCTGCCACTGCCAGGGTGCATGGCCCAGCTTCAAAAGCCTTTGTGAGGGTCCCACAACCCCTCATGGCTTTCTCCCTGGCTGACCCAGCACCCCAAGTCTCTCTTACACGCACCTACAGCTGATATTCAGGTAGTATAAAAGGTACAACTAAACTGCTTGTTAAAATATCAAACTACGTTTGTAACAGTTAAAACAGGTGCTGCCCAGGCCCTGGATGTCCCTCTGCAACCTGGCCACCCACAGCAGGATGACTCCAGACCCTGCTTTCTTTTGGTCAGCATCCACTGACTACTTGTTAAATATGTTGACATTAGACACAACCCCAGTACAAACAGCACACATGCACTCACAGGAACACACAGCATTCAGAAATCTGACTATAGAGGCCCCAGCCTATGGTAAATGTCAATCACCCTCTCTTTAGGCCAATGCCTACAGGAGGAACCTCTTGATAATTGCAGTAGGGGAAAGAGTGTGGAGGGGCCTGGCCAGGTGGGAGCATTTCCTGCTCTAGGGCAGGCAGACAAGGCAGAAAATTCTCTACGGGAAACACACACACCAAGGTTTGAGAGGAAAGTGGAGGTAGGGAAGGCAGGAACCAATATTCCCTAAACCACAGAAATGGAAACCCAAGCAGGAATTGCTGCTGAAGAATCCGCAACTAGAGTAGTGACTGGGAAGTCAGCTATAGGCCCTTCCATTGCTACTGACAACAGAAACTCCTGTTTCCCACCTGTATATGGATAATGTAACATTGATTTTGGCTCTGAGAGACCAAAAAGCTGAAGTAACCATGGCTTAAACAGAAGTCCATTTCTCTCACACAGACCTCTGCAGTTAGCCAACTCCATGCCCCTATATATTGCTACTCGGCCATCCTCATCAGTTTCTACTTCAAGGTCCAAGCCAGCTGCTCCAAACCCAGCCATCATGTCTACATTACTGAGCTCAGAAAGGAAGGGCAAACTACTGCCTCTGAAGATGCTTCCCATAAGATGTACAAATTATTTATATGTTATTGGCTAAATGAAGTCTTCTCCTGTCCATGCTAGCACGAGGAGAGTGGGAAATATACTTTTTAGTTGGTTGGCCATGTGCTAAGCTGAGAATTAGGGGTTCACTTACTGTAGAAGTGAGTATTCATGACATCTAAAAGTCTCTGCCCTAAGTGGGATGCATGCCTTACACTCAAGTGGCAAAGCTCAGCCAATCTTCTCAGTGCCCCTTCTCTGCCAGTCTTCCACTCACACAATGAGGAATCACAAAGATTCTGCCTGAGCAATGTGCCATGCACCACGGTAGAAAAAATACCTAATTCCCCACATTACAGGTGTGAAACTGCCCTGTCTCTGGGAACCACCCTGAAAAAAGTGTGGGCCCATACAGCCCTATCTATGGCATGTGACCCTGATGCTCTGGCCACAGCTGATTTGGCCAGATGATTCTTCAGGACTTTTCAAATTGGAAACAAGAAAACAGTTCCCCTCTGACAGGAAAGCTATAAAATAGGCAAAGTGGGGGCTGCTGGCAGCCATGTTTCCTACTTCATGGATGAAGCAGGATTGAGAGAATGATGCTGACGTAACAAAGAAAGGTACAGGGAAAGGAATCCAGGCAGTATTTGAGTTCCTAAAGTCAAGCTGTCCTTGAACTTCCCAAAGTTACACGAGATAACTTGACATCCTATCACTTTAACTCTCATATGTGCCTTGACCAGGCAGGCAAGCCTAGCATTTCAAACCAACGAACTCAGTATTCCAGGTTGATGCTTTATCAACTGTGCCAGCACAGGTCAGGCAAATTTTCCACTTCAACAATGTCTTTGAAACTAGGTTTCTGGTTCTTTCAACTAAAAGAAGTCTAACTACCATATGAAAAAGGGCTCCTTAGAGGAAGTAATCTTTTTTCTTTTTTTTTTGAGACAGGAAATGAGAGAGAAGCATCAGCTCATACTTGCTTCACTTTAGTTGTTCACTGATTGCTTTTTATACGTGCCTTGACCGGGGGGCTCCAGCTGAGCCAGTGACTCCTTGCTCAAGTCAATGACTTTGGGAATCATGTTGATGAGCCCATGCTCAAGCTGTGACCCCAAGCTCAACTTGGTCATCTCAGGGTTTTGAACCAGAAACGTAAGCATTCTGGGTTGACACTCTACCACTGCACCACCACCGGTCAGGCAGAGGAGGTAATCTTTAAGTTATGCCTTGGAGAATAATTAGAAATTGCTGACTACATAGATTGTATATGGAAGAATCTTCCAGTTCTGTAATGCTGAAGGAAATTTTGGGGATCACAGAACCCCGTATGTTCCCCTACAGAAGGGCTGATCATGTCCCAGGAAAGTGGGCAACTGAGAAGAAATGTTCTCTCCTTGTTCACAAGCAGAGATACCTGTGGATGGGCAGGCCTGAGGGGGGGGTGCTATAGGACCAGGTCCCAGTCACCACCCTGAACATCTGGCAGACAGCCCATGACTTAGGGCCTCTTTTCTCAACCCTTAAATAAAGCGATGGCTGTTGATGCTGTAATCCAGTGCTGACAGAGCTTCAGTGGCTGAGTGCAGCTCTGGGAATTTCACTACTGGCATGTATGTTCAATGTTTACTTATTCTTCAAATATTTATTGAGCATCTAATATAAACCAGACAATGTGTTTGAAATACACTGTTAACAAGACAAAGATGTTCCTTAACCAAGGAACTTACAGTCAAGTATAAAAGGCAAATATTAAATCAAATAATCCCATAAATAAGTCATCACAGACTATGATACAAGCTGTGAAAGAAAAGTTATGGCAGCTGTGAGAAGGGTATGGTATGTTCTCAAAGACAGTCTGTGGAAAAGGCACCAAGTTTAGTTCTGAAAAAGAATAGGAGTTGCCTAGGATAGGTGGCAGTGGTGGAAGGGTGGCAAGGAGTGGTCCAAACAGAGGAACAGCATGTGCAAAGACCCAGGGGCAGGAGAGGGTACAGAGCATTTAAGGGCCTGGTGAAGATAAGAGTGGCTGACTGCAGAGAGCAAACAGGAGAGTTGCCTGAGAAGTGATGAGAAAGAGTGGAGAGGAAGGATTTTGGCCTTTATTCTCAGAGAAACAGGAAGCCATTGGAGGTTTTTAAGCAAAGGACTAACATTATAAGATGTGCACTTTATGATGTTCTGTGAAGAATGAATAAAAGAGAACCAGAGAGAAAAGTAGAAAAACCAACGTAGGAGATAAGGAGAGGAAGAAAAAATGAGAGAGAACATGCCACCCTGTAGACTTTAAGAGCATGGTCTCTGAATCAACCTGCCCAGCTTGGTGTCCTGGCTTTGGCACTTACCCTATGACTTTAGCAAATTACCTATGCTCTCTTGGCTTCATCATCTCTAACATAGGTTAGTATCTGTCAACCTCTAAGATTGTATGAGGATTAAATGGCTAATAAATTTAAAGTACTTAAAATAGTATCTGGCACATTGTAACTTTTCATTAATGCTGTGGCCAAGGCAGCACAACTACTACATAAAAGCTGAAAAGTATTAAATTGCTGTGATTACAGTTGGTGGTGGGATGGGCTAGACCCTGAGACGCATCTACTTGTCCACCTCACCACCACCTTGTACTAAAATGGGAGACACCAGGTGACCAATTTGAGTTCCAGAATGCAGGGCCATTCTAGACTTTATTAAAATTACAACTGGAGGCCTGACCAGGCGGTGGCACAGTGGATAGAGCGTTGGACTGGGATGCGGAGGACCCAGGTTCGAGACCCTGAGGTCGCCAGCTTGAGCGCGGGCTCATCTGGTTTGAGCAAAAGCTCACCAGCTTGGACCCAAGGTCACTGGCTCCAGCAAGGTGTTACTCGGTCTGCTGAAGGCCCGCGGTCAAGGCACATATGAGAAAGCAATCAATGAACAACTATGGTGTCACAATGGCAACGAAAAACTAATGATTGATGCTTCTCACTTCTCTCCGTTCCTGTCTGTCTGTCCCTATCTATCCCTCTCTCTGACTCTAAAAAAAAAAAAAAAAAAATTAC
Source organism: Rhynchonycteris naso (assembly GCA_037038555.1). Lineage (NCBI taxonomy): Eukaryota > Metazoa > Chordata > Mammalia > Chiroptera > Emballonuridae > Rhynchonycteris > Rhynchonycteris naso. The sequence continues at coordinate 37,903,354 of CM072996.1, read as the reverse complement.
AACTGGAGCCTGACCAGGAAGTGGAACAGTGGACAGAGCATCAAACTGGGACACAGAGGACCCAGGTTTGAAACCCCAGTCGCCGGCTTGAGCATGGGCTCATCAGCTTGAGTGTGAGTTGCTGGCTTTAGTGTGGGATCATAGGCATGACCCCACGGTCACTGGCTTGAGCCCAAAGGTTGCTGACATAAAGCCCAAGGTCGCTGGCTTAAGCAAGGGGTGCGGTGTGAAGATGGTCACAAAACGGACAGGAGCTGCCTTGAAGGAAACAGATCTCAAGAGGCTACAGTTAACAGAAATGCCTTTGACGGAACTCCTGAGAAGTTTATGGTTGTCTTCACCTCCTGCCTGCTTTATTCTCTCTACTCCCCTCTCTGCCCTTTCTGAGCCATGGTTCCGACCTGGTTTCAAGCAGCAACTTGTCAACACTTGGGTTCTAACCTTCTACAGACTTATGGGGACAAGGAAGTCCATACATCAACCATGCCCCATCTCAGGAATGGCCCCTGATATCTCCTGGCCTGTGGCTATGCAGGGGCACTGGGAGGTGAGGACAAGGTCTATGAATAAACAACCCAGACAGTTGTTTCAGAATTAGGTCATGATGAGTAATATCTGTGTGCCAAACACTTGTTCCAAGCCATTCCCAACATTCTTGACTAGATCAAAACCTCCCAATTGTTCTAATTTATATCTATGAGACTGTGGGATCACAAGAGCAAAAAGGCCTCATGTGTCTGAAGACCAGGGTGGCCTATATAATCCCGAACTACACCAGGACAAATGAGAGCACCCAAACGTAAAAAGACCTGGGAAGACTCGCGCCCTATCACAGACAAGGAGGGCTGCTGGACAGCACAGCCAGACAGAGACAGAATGAGAAAACAGATAAGCGCTCTACTCAAGATTGTAAAGACAATACTTGTTCATTGAAAACAGGTGTAGGAGAAGAAAAACTAGCAGTTAGCCAACTATCCCCAGAAGCCCTGGAGAAACCAGGTAACTTCTGTTCTGGACAGGGCAGACCTGGTGGTACTGTTCTTCAAGGCAGCACGGCCTCTCTCCGCCTCACCTCATTCGGTCAGAGCCAGGTTTGTGGACTGCAGCCTCTCCGTCTCCTGGCAGATGTTCTGCTCCACGTTGTCGCACTCAGCTAAGAACGCCTGAAAGATCAATGCATAGCAGTGAGGGTCCATCCAGAGCTAGCCAACCCAAAGTCTCTGTGCTCTGCCATCCTGGGGAACCCATGGGAGACTGACTCGTGCTGAAACAGGCCGTGCAGGGATGGCCTGGGCTCCAAAGTAAGGACAGGGAGGTAGAGGGAAGTGTAGGACCAGGGTTTCTGACAATGCTCTAGGCCCACTGAGCCCCAAAAGGGCAGTGAGGACAGGAAGCCTCGACACTGCAAGTGCACAATTCCAGGGTCACAGTACATATAAACAGCGCCTCCTGGAATTGTATGTCAGCCCCATTGGTCTCCAGTGATCTTCCTTCCCAATTAATTTAAATTCAAATGTAATTCTAGGTACATGAAAAGAGCTATTTGCTTATGTTCTGGGTTCATACCGAGTAGCAACCAAAAAAGCAGTCACACATACTTTCACTATACCCTCCTCTGAACAGATAGACACACACACTAGCACTTCACACTTGCAGGGCTCCACCACACAACTCACCTGAACCTTCTTCACCAAACCCTTCCTTCTCAGTCTACTGTCTTTGAAATTTTCTGGCAGAACCTATGGGAGATTAAGTTGACACATAAATAATCAGTAGTGAAAATGATGTAAGAACACATCAGAAATATCCATAATACACCAAACAGGTCATGGGTCAGCAATGTGAATGAGACATCCATTTTCAGGAATCATTTCCCTGGGTCTGTATCCCATATGACCCTTCCATGGCTCTAGCCCCTCTGAAAGTGCCCTTTGTTCTCTGTGTCTGAGCCATAGAAACTAACCTGTAACATGGACTTTGTTCTTTCATTGTTTTCTGTGGATGGATACCATGTTGTGGCCATACCATGAGCTCACTGTGGCAGGGAAAGCACTTTCTGCTTCTTTACAACCCCCCCCTACACCTCCACACCCCAAATCCCAAGCAGAATAGTTCCCCCAAGAATGAGGCATCAGACTAGAAATATTATTGTCACCTGTAAAAGAGAACATGGCATCAATGATTCCCAACATCCCCACAAGAATCAGGTCTGATTGAATTGTGTACAAGTAACGAGCTCAGTGGAATATCAGTCACATGAGTATCAGGAAAGGGAAGCCCTGTGTTCTCTGACCATAAGACCGTTTGGATCCCAGCTTCATAAGTATTAGATGCTACTAGCATACATTAATAAAAATGACAAAAGCCCTATGTTGGTGGGATGTGGGTGCCTAGAACTGCCATATTTCTGTGAATTCACCCAGGGCCCAGCACTGTGTGGCAGACACCCAGCTGGTGCTCAATATCCTCAGACAATAAGGTTGCACTACTAAAGAGTGAAACTGACTGAAACATAGTCAAAGGAAACTAGTTCTTCTCCGGTGAATATTTACTTACTAGTGTGTCAATCTCCTCCAAGATCTTCATAAACTGCTCAATTATTGCTTTTACTCTCCTATTGAGTTTGCAGAGAGCTTCAGCTTGCAAATCTTTGGCCAGAAAACCCTGTGGAAAAATAATGTATTCTTGCAAGGGTTCCTTAAGAGTGATGGAAAACTCCAGGCTGAGGCTCCGATGAAGCAGCCACACCGTGAATCCACATTCCCCCCAGTAGGCTGGGCCGGACCTCAGACTCACAACTTCATCTCTCAGAAAAAGATAGAAAAGCTAGCCCTGGGCCATCCCATGCTCGGTGATAGGCCACTCTGTAATAATGCACTGGGGCTGCAAATGCCTCTTGAGGCATGGCTCTGGGGAAGCCAGAACATTATACACACATACAAGAGGCAGAAGAACTCAGGGTTTAGAGTTTAATGGGCCTGGACTTGAATTCTGACTGCCATTTACTAGCTTGTGACTTCTTATTTATTGCCATTTCTCTTTTTTTTCTTAGATTTTATTTATTCATTTTAGAGAGAGGAGACACAGAGAGGGGCAGGAAGCATCAACTCCTATAGGGTTTTGAACTGGCAACCTCAGCATTCCAGGTAGACACTTTATCCACTGCACCACCACAGGTCAGGCTGACTTGTGATCTTGAGCAAGTTACTTAACCTATCTGTGCCTCAGTGACCTCATTTTTTAAATAAAGACTATGATAAAAACACCCATAGGGTTACTGTGAAGACAAAGAGAAATATATATAACTCTTTATTTTTTACAGGGACAGAGAGAGAGTCAGAGAGAGGGATAAATAGAGACAGACAGACAGGAACGGAGAGAGATGAGAAGCATCAATCATTAGTTTTTCATTGCGACACTTTAGTTGCTCATTGATTGCTTTCTCACATGTGCCTTGACCATGGGCCTTCAGCAGACCGAGTAACCCCTTGCTGGAGCCAGCAACCTTGGGTCCAAGCTGGCGAGCTTTTGCTCAAGCCAGATGGGCCCGTGCTCAAACTGGAGACCTTGGGGTCTGGAGACCTTGGGGTCTCGAACCTGGGTCCTCCGCATTCCAGTCTGACGCTCTATCCACTGCGCCACCGCCTGGTCAGGCAAAATATATATAACTTTTTTTTTTTAATTTTTTTTACAGGGACAGACAGAGAGAGTCAGAGAGAGGGATAGACAGGGACAGACAGAAACAGAGAGAGATGAGAAGCATCAATCATTAGTTTTTTGTTGCCGTTGCAACACCATAGTTGTTCATTGATTGCTTTCTCACATGTGCCTTGACCGCGGGGTCTTCAGCAGACCAAGCCACCCCTTGCTGGAGCCAGCGACCTTAGGTCCAAGCTGACGAGCTTTTGCTCAAGCCAGATGAGCCCTCACTCAAGCAGGCGACCTCAAGGTTTGAACCTGGGTCTTCTGCATCCCAGTCCGATACTCTATCCACTGCGCCACCGCCTGGTCAGGCTATATAACTCTTAATATAATTCCTGACATAGACATGTGCTAACAAGTGGCAGCACTTACATTATTTTTATTAAATTATCTTGCTGTTTATTCACATTGCTTGGCAAATGACCAAGTTAGCTGGTGACAACAGGGATCTCTGAGGATGTTTATCAAAGCCGAGAGTTACAGATGCAGATCTGACAACATGTAGTAAATATTAGCCAGCAATTCCAACTCAAAGAATTTATTCTACCAAAAAAATCAGAAATAGAAAAAATTTACATCTAAGGATTTCAAAAAAGCATTACATAAAATGATAAAATAACATTAAGTGATAAATAATAGAGAATTGATTAGGTAAGCCATGCCACATTCACATATGATGAAATGTTATAAAAGTTTTGAAAAGCATGATCTTTTTTTTTTTTTTTTACAGAGACTGAGAGTCAGAGAGAGGGACAGATAGGGACAGACAGACAGGAACAGAGAGAGACGAGAAGCATCAATCATCAATTTTTCATTGTGACACCTTAGTTGTTCATTGACTGGTTTCTTATATGTGCCTTGACCACGGGCCTTCAGCAGACCGAGTAACCCCTTGCTCAAGCCAGCGACCTTGCGTCCAAGCTGGTGAGCTTTGCACAAAGCAGATGAGTCCGTGCTCAAACAGGCGACTTCGGGGTCTCAAACCTGGGTCTTCCGCATCCCAGTTTGATGCTCTATCCATTGCACCACTGCCTGGTCAGGCGAAAAGCATGATCATTTTTAATGACATAGAAAATGTTCACTATTTTTATCTAATAAAAAACAATTTACAAAGTATACATAACATCATACCAATTATTTTAAGACAGAAAAATAGATTCCAGTCAGGTAATTTTTATTTTCCATATTAGTCCCCATACGGATTTGAACTGAATGACCACCCCACTAAGATCTGCGGAGCTTGGACCTTCTATGAATCAACAAAATGTTCTTTGCTTTGCTAAACACAGTATAATGGAGTAGACCAGCAATTTTCCACCTATTTCATCTCATGGCACATAAACTAATTACTAAAATTCTATGGCACACCCCCAAAATTTTTTTTGCCAATCCGACCAAAAAATAGGTTTAATTTTGATTCATTCACACCAATAGCTTTATGTTAGCTGTTGCCATTTTGTTATTTGATAATCTAAGGGAAAAGAGGTCAGTGGCTCTGACTAAACAGTCAGGCATTGCATGTTTTAAAAATTCTTGAGGTCGCCAGTTTGAAGGCCCAGGCTTGCCCAGTTAAGGCACAAATGAGAAGCAAATACATAAGTACATGCTTCCTGCTCCTCTCTCTTCCCTCTCTAAAATCAATAAATATAAGCTTTAAAAAATAATTTCCTGCCTGACCAGGTGGTGACGCAGTGGATAGAGCGTCGAACTGGGATGCGAAGGACCCAGGTTAGAGACCCCAAGGTTGCCAGCTTCAGTGCGGGCCCATCTGGCTTGAGCAAAAGCTCGCCAGCTTGAGCCCAAGGTTGCTGGCTTGAGCAAGGGGTTGCTCGGTCTGCTGAAGGCCTGTGGTCAAGGCACATATAGAAAGCAATCAATGGCCTGACCAGGCGGTGATGCAGTGGATAGAGTGTCAGACTGGGATGCGGAAGACCCAGATTCGAGACCCCGAGCTCGCCAGCTTGAGCATGGGCCCATCTGGCTTGAGCAAAAGCTCGCCAGCTTGGACCCAAGGTCGCTGGCTCCAGCAAGGGGTGACTCGGTCTGCTGAAGGCCCGCGGTCAAGGCACATGTGAGAAAGCAATCAAGGAACAACTAAGGTGTTGCGACGACAATGAAAAATTAATGATTGATGCTTCTCACCTTTCTCCGTTCCTGTCTGTCTGTCCCTATCTATCCCTCTCTCTGACTCTCTCTCTGTCCTTGTAAATAAATAAATAAAATAATTTCTTGCAGCACATCAGTGTGCCTGCCACAGCACATGGGTTGAAAATCACTGGACTAGACTGAGAGAATTTACCTATTTTATTTCAAACAATACTGGATCCTAGCACAGCAGATGCTGTCCTAGAAGCACAAATGATACTAGCTGGGGTTTGATAATAACAACAATAACACTTATAAAGTACACTTAGCATGTTCCAGGCTCAAACTACATTATCTGTCACAACAACCCTATGAGGGAGGTATCATCATTTTTCCCTTTTTTTAGTGAGGAACTTGAGACAAAGGCAGACTTGCCCACAGTGATAAAAAGAATAGAGCCAGGATCTGAATCCAGGGAGTCTGACCACAGAGCCTTTCCTGTAACATACATTTATACTACCACAAAGTTCTTAGAGAAGGTAAAAAGTCAAAGTCTATGAAAAATTACCTGTTGGATTCCAGCCAGCTCTTTATTCAACTCTTCCAGCTGGTCAGCTATTTTCTCCACAGACTTCTCCAAATCTTTCAACTTCTTTAGTTCAACTTCTTCCTCTGGATTGTTCTAAAATGTTTAAGAATAAAATGAAGCCAATAATAACCAAGAACAGTATCCCCTGTCACGGAAAAAAAATCTGACCACAATTGGGCTAAACCCTTCACCAAAAAGTCTTAATTCTGTTGCTTCTTAGAAAGCAAGCCAGAGGATATGCATTAGGTTTTCTATCAAGACTCTAGACTAGAGAGAAGGTATTAGGTAGCATTAGGTAAACATTCTGGCAAGGCCTTGACAACTCGGATTCAGAGAATGAAGCCAGATTCAGTCCCAACCTGGGGCTGATCAGTAGCAGCCAAACTGAACAGTGTCCACCTAGCAAGAGTCCAGAATAGCTAGACAGGTGGAATTTTACTATTCCTTTAAACAGAATTCCAAAATGATGCCCACCAACATAACAATGATAAATACTTTTTTTCCCCTTCCCTTCCCTTTAGATTTTTCTAAAGGTGAGAGGAGGGGATAAAGTAAGCAAGGCTTCCACATGCATCCCAACCTGGATCCACCCGGCAACCCTGTCTAGGGCCAATGCTCGAATACTGAGCTATTTTTAGCACCTAAGGCTGATGCACTCCAACAGAGCTATACTCAGCACCCGGGGCGATGCTGAAACCAACTGAGTCACTGGCTGCAGGAGAGAAGGAGGGAGAGAAAAGGGAGAGGGAGCAGGGGAGAAGCAGATGGTCACTTCTCAAGTGTGCCCTGACTGGGAATCAAACCCAGGACGTCCATACACCAGGCAAACAACACTCTATCCATTGATCCACCAGCCAGGGCCAATGATGAAAATTTTTTTTTATGATGATGAATATTTTTATTGGGCATTCTTTCTATGCCAGGTACTATCCTAAACACTTTACCTATATTAATAATTTTAAGCCTTACCATAATCCAATGAGAGAGGTACTATTTTGGATGGTGAAATTGACGTTATTGTAACCTAGGGTCACACAGTCCAACAGAAGTAGAGCAGAGACTTGTTCAGACTTAGCTCTACATAGCTTTGGACAGGTCCAATCAAGAGGTTCTATAGCATCTTCAATCACAATCTTTGGGTTCTGCCTACTGCCCATCACCATTCACCCTGACCTTTGAGCAAGAAATCTAGAGTATTTCTCCTTCTCTCACCTAAACAATTGGTAGCCAGAGCCAGCATCTTCCTGCTTTTACTCCATTCCAAAGTATTTACATTCTCCTGTGAGGCCAAATCCCAAGAGCCAGTTTTTTCCTAGTTCCAAGTTTGGACTAGATTTTCTTTGCTTCTACTTTGCTAATCTTACTTCTTTCCACTCTGAGTTAGGAACCCCTTTCAAAGTAAGTGAACTTCATATGACCAACAATTCCACTGTGTCACAATGAAGGGCAGGCCAAAGCCCTCTCTGATTACCCAAGAGGCTATAGTCCTCACCTGTCAGCAAATGCCTCCTCCCCCCCACCCCCGTTCTTTAGTCTGAACCACTCTTTCTAGCCAAAGAGTTCTTCCCCCTTGTGAGAAATTTTAGTAAAAAGGGTGGTTAGCCTGACCAGGCAGTGGCGCAGTGGATAGAGTGTCAGACTGGGACGCAGAGGACCCAGATTTGAGGCCCCAAGGTGACCGGTTTGAGTGAGGGCTCATCCAGCTTGAGCATGGAGTTGCTGGCTTGAGCCCAAAGGTTGCTGGCTTGAGCAAGAGGTCACCTGCTCTGCTGTAGCCCCTGGTCAACGCACATATGAGAAAGCAATCAATGAACAACTGAGGTGCCACAATGAAGAACTGATGCTTCTCATCTCTCTCCTTTCCTGTCTGTCCCTATCTGTCCCTCTCTCTGTCACAAAAAATAAAAAAGAGCGGTTAAAGGAAGAGAGCCTAAAACACATACAGTACTTTTTAAAAATCTACAAGTTTATTTTAACAAATGTTCTCTTGAAAATCCCTTCCAAGTGAGTGAGGCCTGTCTTAGGCACCTTTGAACCAGACTGAGATTCCACCACCAACATAAAAGCTGTGTTAGTGAGGCAGCACAACTCCTACCTTTCATAGCGAGAGCTCTAACCAGCAAAGAACATGAGAACAACAAAACTGGTAACCCCATCAAACACGTGGAGACATTTATTTAAACAGTTTCACCAATGCAGAATCTGACTCGCCAATTTTGCCTTCTACACAGAAATACACATAAAAGACAGTCATTTAATTTGGTTGTATTCTGGTGAAAAAAGCAATTTACCTTTTTCCCAATTAACATGACCCGGCAACCATTCTGTAATCCAAGTGCAGACAATGGCGTCTCCATTTCCTTCAAAGATTTTCCTAAAAAGAAGAAAGTTATGCCAAGTTGTAACAAGTGAATAACACTGAAAACAGATGTCAGCAATGATACAGGAGAAAGACAAGTGTGTTCATTAATAAGAGGATAAGTTGGTGTAACCTTTTTTTAGAAGTGTCTTGACTCAGTAATTTCACTTAAGCTATTTTCCTAAACAAATAGCTGGACATGTGTCTGACCTATGGTGGTGCAGTGGATCAAGCCAGCGTCAACCTGGAAATGCTGAGGTCGCCAGTTCAAAACCCTGGGCTGCCTGGTCAAGGCACATATGGGAGTTGATGCTTCCTGCTCCTCCCCACTTCTCTCTCTCTCTCCTCTTTAATATGAATAAATAAAAATTAAAAAAAAAAAATAGCTGGACATGTGCCTGCATAACTGTTATATAATAATTTTCAGGGCAGCTTTATTTATAATAGCGAGAAATAGGAAAAGCCAAAGAAGGGGTTGATGAACTGTATGTCAGTACAATAAAAGATCTTGTAGGCAGCCTGACCAGGCGGTGGCACAGTGGATACAGCCACTAGTCCCAGTGGACTGGGATGCGAAAGACCCAGGTTCGAGACCCAAGATCGATCGCTTGAGCGCGGGCCCATCTGGCTTGAGCAAAAAGCTCACCAGCTTGGACCCAAGGTCGCTGGCTCCAGCAAGGGGTGACTCCGTCTGCTGAAGGCCCGCAGTCAAGGCACATGTGAGAGAGCAATCAATGAACAACTAAGGTGTCTCAACAGCAATGAAAAACTAATAATTGATGCTTCTCATTTCTCTCCCTTCCTGTCTGTCTGTCTGTCCCTATCTGACTCTCTCTCTCTCCCTGTAAAATTAAAAAATTTAAAACAAAAAGAAAGAAAATGTTATAAAAACTGTATAATCAATATGAGCCTAGTTTTGTTAACTACATAACAACCCACAAACACGAATCTGCACTTCTGGACATGAGAATAAACAAACAAAAAGGCTGAACAGAAATATACTAAAATGGGCCCTGGCCAGTTGGCTCAGCAGTAGAGCGTTGGTCTGGCGTGTGGATGTCCCAGGTTCGATTACCGGTCAGGGCAAACAGAAGTGACCATCTGCTTCTCCACCCCTCTCTCTCTCTCCCTTCTCTCTCTTCCTCTCCCACAGCCATGGCTCGGTTGGAGCAAGTTGGCCCTGGACACTGAGGATGGCTCCATGGCCTTGCCTCAGGTGTTGAAATAGCTCGGTTGCCAAGCAACAAAGCAATAGCCCTAGATGGGCAGAACATCCCTCCATAGGGGGCTTGCCGGGTGGATCCCAGTTGGGGGGCATGAGGGAGTCTATTTCTCTGCATCCCTGTTTCTCACTAAAGGAGAAAAAAAATAAAAGAAGTATACTGAAATGTTATCAGAGGTTTTATCCAGAATATTTTTTCCTTGTGCTTTTTCTATATTGAAATGTGAATTTCTTTTGCCTTTATTATTCTACAATGAAATGTTTTTAAAATGAAAAAACAAGGAGTTAAACTGTGAAGTATAAATTAAAATGCTTCCCATCACTACCAAATTCTTTATGACAAGGCACCAAATGAGATAAAACTGGCCCATCAGACATCAAAATAATGGGTTCCTATGGGAATGGGAAGACAGATGGTGGGGAAGGGGTAGTTCCTGTCAGAAATCAGCGTCATCCATTGGGTCTGCCACAGCTAGGCTCCTGGTAAGTGTGTTCGTTCATTCAATATCCTGTGTCAGCACTATGCTGACAACAGCAGTATCTCTGCCCTCAGAGTTTGTTATTTTAACAGAGAAATCCAGTATCTAGCAACTATGAAAACAATTATTTAATATTAATTCCAATACAAGTATGTGTAAGTGGTAAGGAGTGCCAGGTGCACATACAATGTGAAGAGGATCTAACTTTGCCAGGTAAGAAGACTGCCCATGTGCTTCATCAAAAATGGTAAGATTTCTGACTGACCTGTGGTGGCACAGGGGATAAAGCGTCGACCTGGGAACACTGAGGTCACCAGTTCAAAACCCTGCACTGGTCAGGTCAAGGCACACATGGGAGTTGATGCTTCCAGCTCCTCCCCCCTTTCTCTCTTTCTCTCTCTCTCTCTCTCACTCTGTGTCTCCTCTCTATAATGAATAAAAAAAAAAAAAAAAAAAAAAGGTAAGATTTCGCCTGACCAGGCAGTGGCGCAGTGGATAGAGCGTCGGACTGGGATGTGGAAGACCCAGGTTCGAGACCTCGAACTCACCAGCTTGAGCGCGGGCCCATCTGGCTTGAGCAAAAAAAAGCTCGCCGACTTGGACCCAACGTCGCTGGCTCCAGCAAGGGTGGCTCAGTCTGCTGAAGGCCTGCAGTCAAGGCACATGTGAGAAAGCAATCAATAAACAACTATGGTGTCGCAACAGCAATGAAAAACTAAAGATTGATGCTTCTCACCTCTCTCCGTTCCTGTCTGTCTGTCCCTATCTATCCCTCTCTCTGACTCTCTCTATCCCTAAAAAAAAAAAAAAGGTTTAAGATTTCTGCCACCCTCATGTGATTTCAACTCTGATACCTGTCCGTACGTTTCAAAGTGTCCAATACATTTTAAGTCCTCAATAAATATTTGCTGAAGAAATAAATGAAAAAACAGCAAATAAGAATTGTCCAATTTTGAAAATGGAGAGTAACCATTAGATAAGGTTAAGCAGTTTTAAAATAGGTCCTTTAGTCTTAAGGGCTCAGAGCTGAAAGAGAAATGCCTACCCTTAAATATGAGTTTCTGGAAAGGTAGTGGGACCCCGGTGGCCTCTTCAACAACCTGAGCCAAGTCTTGGACAACTGGTTCACTACAACCCTGTTGTGGGGTAACATGAAGGTCATGCTTCTCATTGCCTGGAGAGAGAAAAAAGTGTTCAGTTAAGAAAACTCTTCCAGCCCTGGCCGGATATCTCATCCTGGTTAGAGCATCATCCCAAAGCACAAAGGTTGCTGGTTCAATCACTGGTCAGGGCACATAAAGGAACAGAGTGATGTTCCTGACTCTTTCTCTCTCTCCTTCCCTCTCTCTCTAAAATCAATCAATAAGTATAAAAAAGAAAGAAAAGAAAACCCTTCCACATAAACCAATATAGGCTGACAACTTTTATTATATTTATTTACCAAATCTTCAGCCTTCAAGGCCCAGTTCATGTGCCCACCTACTCCCAACAGTGCCACCCCTACCATCTGCCCTGCTTTCTTCTGGTGACCTGTTCAAAGATTTTTGTTTCCTCTATTATAACTAACGATATTAGTGACATTGGCTAATATTTAAGCACTTAACATGCACAATGGGCTGATTAGGCTCATTTCATGCATTGTCTTATTTAATCCTCAGAACAACCATCTGAAGTATGTACTACCTATTATTCCCATTTCACTGATAAGCAAAATGTGTGTTCAGTCCAGTTAAGACCACTCAGTAAACTGACCAGCTATGTGGGCAGTAAGGAGGTAGCCTGTTTACTGTGCATTAGGCCAAGCCTTGAGCCCACTCAAGAGATACGAAGTCAATCAGATAGGTGTTAACAACTTTACTTCACAGAGAACAAACCAGATGCCTAGAAAGGAGACATCCCATGGTCACTTAAAACCAAGATCTAGAATCCTGGTCTCCAGATTCCGAGATCCTGGGGTCTCCCAAAGTTGGTCCTGAGAAAACCTCATGGACTCAGCTCTTCGGTGAATTGACTGTTTAGTTCTGTGTCAAATCCAACAGTAGGCAGACCCCAAGGGTGCCCAAAGTGTATGCTTAGATCCACGACCCATTCAAATAGAGTACATGAGTTCAGACTCGACATACACATAGGTGTCCAGATACATAGCAGTCAGATATATGGCCAAATACAAGCCTGGAACAAAGATCCACAATAACTATGCAGGCACATAATGACACATACAACCAGGACCACGACATGAAACATGGACATCAAAAAATTAAACAAATGGCATGAAACAAAATATTGGGGCCATATAGAAAGGTATACTGACACAACACCCGCACAAAAACCGGCCCCACGGACAGAAGCAAGAACCCACAGGTCCGGACACCAGGACAAACACAACACACGCGCTTCCGGAAAACGAGGACACGTGGCCAAACATACAGATCCTGCCGGACTTTCATAACCCGGTACGGAGCCCTTTTGGGCCAGCGGTGCTCACTGTGGGTGACGGTCACGCTGAGTCCAGCTGCCGCCATTTCGTCACTCTGGGCCACCTCTTCATTTAGGGCCACCTCTTCGCTCTCGGTCACCTCCTCGCTCTCGGTCACCTCTTCACTCTCGGTCACCTCTTCGTTTCGGGGCACCTCTTCGCTCCGGGCCCCCTCTTCGCTCTGAGCCACCCCTTTGCTCCGGGCCGAGCGGGGCCGCACTTTCTTCTTCATTCGCGGCTTACGAGCGCCGGCGCCGGCATCCCTGGTGGATCCGACATGCCGGCTAGCCACACTATGAACGGATGATCGCTGAGAGGGAAGCGAACCGCGCTCCGCTGGGGGCAACGACTGACGTGACTCCCGGCCCGACCGAGGGGCGCGAAGCCGGGGGCCCAGCCGCTCCCGGTCGCCTCTCGGTCTCCGCGCCCCACCGCGCTCCGCCAGACCCGCGCTTGTTGCCCGCCCAGCGGTGGGACCTGAGCAGCGCAGCCTACACCCCGCAGGACTACTTCCCTATCCCGCCCCGCACCGCCCCCACCGGCCACGCCCCTTGGAGCCAGTCCGGCTCCTGTCCCGCCCTACAAGGAGGAAGCCACCCCCTCGGTCCCACCCACTCAGGTGAGGCCCTGCCTTGCTGATCTGAAGCCACGCCCTTACATTGCTGTGGACACGCCCCCCTGCTGACTCTCTATCCCAAACCTCCAACCTCCTGGAGCTCTCCTTCCCCGGAAGACCGTGCTAAAAACCCGGAAAAAGGATCGGGAAACTCTAATAAACTCATTGCGCTTGCGCACGGGGAGCCGGAAGTCAAGGGAAAGGCGGAGGTTTTTGTGCTTCCGTTTTTGGTTTTGCTCCAGTGTTTGGGTTTTCTTCGCGGCGGCCCAAGATGAACCGATTGTTCGGGAAAGCGAAACCTAAGGCTCCGCCGCCTAGCCTGACTGACTGCATTGGCACGGTGGGCTCATGACTACACTTAATTAGGCTCGGGGCCTCTGAAACGCTTCACCCCAGCCACCCTGGCTCCTACTCCTCCACCCCATTCCTGGTCTCGGGCCCATAACACCTCGGCCCTTTCCACTCCACCTTCGTTCCTGTTACCCGGGTCACTCCTGACGCCACAGACCAGGGACCCTTGACCCATCACTGTCTCCTCTACTGGCATCCGACCCCTTCTTGATGCCCACTGTCGCGTCCACTAGCCCGTTCTTTATCTCCACCCCAGCCCGTCTTCGGCCTATATACCCTTCCTACCTCGGCTAGCCTGACTCCTTATCTTTCATCCCTCATCCCTCTCCCACGTCAGGACCCTCAGCTTGATATCCTAGGTTAGCATAGCTGTACCCCTATCCTGGATCTCAGTAACAAAATTCAGAGCCCTGCTCCTGCACATTAAGTCACCACCGTCTATTTAGGGAACAGCATTAGATCTACAGTCCTAATTAGAATCCCCTGGGCTAATTTCACATACCTCCTGGCTGAGTCCCCAGCCTGACTACTTTCTGATTCTAGGAAAATTGCAACTTAGCCAATTGAGTATCAAATTATTTTTCTGCCCAAATGCATTTGAGGGTGACCCTGGAATATCAAAATCTGGTGGGTGGAGCATAGTTTATAAAAGCCCCTCTCCTCCCTGGCAGTGTTTCTGACCGGAAATTCCACTCCTTTTGGGAGCCACAGTTTTCCCCCTTTGCCCTATGGTCCTCTGTACTTTTCTTCCTCCATATTCCTTTCTCTTCTACCCCCCCTTCTCATGTAAGTATATTACAATAGCTACCATTGCCTTTTGTATTTTTCCTCTCAAGGTGGACAGTAGGGCAGAATCCATTGACAAGAAGATTTCTCGACTGGATGCTGAGCTAGTGAAGTATAAGGATCAGATCAAGAAGATGAGAGAGGGGCCTGCAAAGGTAAGGTCGCAGCAGCTGCTGCAGCAGCCTTACTGAAGCACCTGTGGAAGTAGGGCCTGCTGAGAGGGGCTGGTGAGAGATACAGAAGGCATACTAACAGTCTGGTAAAGAGAATCTACGTGAGGGTGTAACCTTCAGGGAAGAGAGTTTGCAGCCAGATATGAAAGGGAGACTGGGTTTTGACCTGGTGAAGATACTAATCCAATGTCCAAAAGCATGTATGTGTGAATTAGTTTGTTCTACTGAGAAAATAGCAATCTGGAGAGAAGGGCTGGGGCAAACTTAATTGTCAACAGAGCCAAGTATCAACAGTACAACGATTGAAATTTCTTTTAGAGCCAAATTTTTTAAACTTAAACTATATAGGTAGGTACATTCCTTATCGGGGTAGCGCCTCCATGTGGTGTTTTGTGGAAGAGCCACACTTAAGGGGCCAAAGAGCTGCATGTGGCTCGTGAGCAGCAGTTTGTCGACCAGGGGGCTGGGCCATGTTCAAGAATAATGAGTTGCCAGGCTGGTCGTGTTAAATACATATAATAGACTGATTAAGGAGTGGCGTGTTGGGGATAAAGTGCCAAACTAGGCATCTGGAGACCAGCACTCTATTAACACCTTCGCTACCTACTAGCTGTGGCCTTGGTAAAGTCACCTTACTGCCTATTTTCCTCTTTGGTTAGGTAGAAACATAGAGCACTAAAATAAAGTGTATGGACTATGGATATAGAACTACCTACTTTGCTTCCATCTTTATAACTTACTGACTATTTGAACTAGGGCAGGTTGCTTAGTTCGCATCACTGTACCTTAGCTTTCCCATTTGTAACATGGGAATAATCCCTACTTTATAGTTTGAGGATTAAACAAGGTAATTCATGTGACCTACATAGCACTGAGTCTAGTAGCTGGAAACATTCAGTAAATGTTAGGTATTATTATTGTCTGTGAGGTAATAATATCTGCTTTTCCTTCTTCATTGGAGGAGAAAAATACAGTGACTTATGGAACAGTATAGAAAGGAAGTTATAAGAGGCGTTTCTCAGCCATCTTAGTTGATGGCATGGAAAGAAGAGTGGCCAGAAGCAGGAAAACTCATCTAGACTAGAGTGAAAGCCTAAAGCATGGTGGTAGTCATAAGAATGACATGAGTCAGCCTGACCTGTGGTGGCGCAGTGGATAAAGCGTCGACCTGGGAACATTGAGGTCGCCAGTTCAAAACCCTGCACTGGTCTGGTCAAGGTACATATGGGAGTTGATGCTTCCAGCTCCTTCCCCCTTTCTCTCTTTCTCTCTCTCTTTCTCACTCTGTGACTCCTCTCTAAAATGAATAAAATAAAAAGAAATATTAAAAAAAAAAAAGAATGATATGAGTCAATTTCAAAGTGAATTCTGTTCATGAAGAGAGAGAGGAAAGGTAAGGTTGATGTACAAGTTCTCAACCGAGAACAGTGAGAGATTGGTGGGACTGTTAGTAATTCCCAAGGAGAGAGCAGGTTGAGTTCGTTTATGTTCAGTGTGAGTAGAAAGTAGGATGTCCAGGTTGGGCATCTACTAAGGTAACTGGATATACAGAGTCAGCGTTACTGGGGTTGGGAGTGGAGCTAATATGCACTAGAAAAAAGGCATACAGCTCATACACTGGGATATGGGATGCAAAGGCAGAGATAAGCTCAGGCTTAAAGACTGTGCTGGCGGGTAAAGAACAATCCAGGAGCCGCTATATACGCCCCTTTGAAGAACAGAGTAAGTAGATATGTACATTTGGGGATATGGGAGATTTCTTTTTTATTTATGTTTTTATTTTAGTGAGAGGAGGGGAGGCCAAGAGACAGACTCCTGCATGTGCCCCGACTAGGATTAGGAGATTTCTTTTACCGTGTATATGTTTTCTACTTCTTTTCATTAAAATCTGTTTTTCTTCTCAGAATATGGTCAAGCAGAAAGCCTTGCGGGTTTTAAAGCAAAAGCGGATGTAAGTTATAGGCATAATTTCCTTTCTTCCACAGGTTTGACCAAAAGAGAAATGATCTTCCATTTCTTCAGGTTTTTATACCATTTTCTAAGAATTCTTTATTTAATTACAAATTTTATTTACATATATAGTTAACTGGCTTTTTCTCCCCCTGTGTGTTCAGCAACATTTCTTGTGTCACCATCCATTTAAACAGAATGTTTTGCTTTGATAGTGCTGTTCTGTATTTCTGCTGACCGGTTCAGTAGCTCGTAGCCAGGGGTAGCTGTTGAGCACTTGAAAAGTGTCTATTTTTAATAAAATTGTTTAATTTTATTTAATTTTAACATTTTAAGTTTAACCATATGTGACTGGTAGCTTCTCTATTGGACTGCCCAGATCCATTATTTATTTAATTAGAGTGCCCCTTTTTAATTTTACTTACTTATTTTTTATTGAATTTATTGGGCCGACATTGGTTAAAATTATATACATTTCAGGGGTACAATTCTATATACATTGTATATTGTATAGTGTGTTCACCACCCCAAGTCAGGTCTTGTTCCACACCATAATTTTTGTTTGTATGTAAAATTGAAAATCTTGAATACTATTCCCTCCCACCAGAAGATTTAGAGGTCCTTAATTCGCTTTCAGTGACTATCTCCCAGTATTTAAGCAGAAGCCAAGTAGTATTTTTGTTGCTTACCTTTGTGGGCAGTCCAGCTGAAGACTTTCTATAGGGTTATAGAGGTTAGATATAATTAACTATTGTAATGAAGAACAAAGATTGTTAATAACTCTTTTCCTATTCATAAAATTTTACTCCTTTTAGGTTAGTCAAAATTGGGAAGGAAAATTATAATGCCTAGAGTGGTGAAACTAATCTCCTTAATTGGTAGAATTGCAAATTTGTTTTTTAGCAAGAGAGAGAGAGATGTAGGGACAGACAGACAGGAAGGGAGAGAGATGAGAAGCATTAACTCATAGTTATGGCACCTTAGTTGTTCATTGATTGCTTTCTCATATGTGCCTTGATTGGGAGGCTCCAGCCAAGCCAGAGACCCCTTGCTCAAGCCAGTGAACTTGGGCTAAAGCCAGCGACCTTGGGCTTCAAGCCAGTAAGCGACCTTTCGGCTCAAGCTAGCAACCATGGAGTCATGTCTATGATCCCATGCTCAAGCTGGTGACCCCTGAGCTCAAGCTAGATGAGCCCATGCTCAAGCCAGTGACCTCAGGTTTTCGAACCTGGGTCTTCAGTGTCCCAGGCTGATTCTCTATCCACTGCACTACTGCCTGGTCAGGCATTGGAAGTTTTAAGTAACTTTTTTTTAAAGGATACATGTTCATTATAGTAACTTGAAAAATACATAAACATGCGTAGAAGAAAAGAAGATTTACCTAGATTCCTACTATCAGAAATAACCACCTGGAAATGCTGGCTTCTTACTGTTTCTTTTCTGTGCTTGAGAATACATGGTATATGGGCACATCATTTTTTAGGAGAAAACAAATGGCCTGTACATAGGAATATAAGTTTACACTTAATGTTATGAGTATTTCTTTGTCCTTTTAAATATTTCTTTGGGCCTAACCTGTGATGGCGCAGTGGATATAAAGTGTCAGCCTGGAAGACTGAGGTCACCAGCTCAAAATCCCAGGCTTGCCAGGTCAAGGCATACACAAAAAGCAACTACTATGAGTTGATGCTTCCCGCTCTCCACCCCTTTCTCTCTTACTCTCTTCCTCTCTTTCTCTCTTCTCTTTCTCCTCTCTCTAAAATCAATAAATAAAATCTTTAAAATAATAATAAATATTTCTTTGGAAACTTTATATTTCTTAATATTTCACCACCACCTGCCTACACTGTCAACTGACCATTTTTCTCTTGGTAGGATAGTTAGTTGGTTTTCAGATATTATATAAAGAACAGGATGTAAACCTTTGAGGCAGTACAATACATTGATAGAAAACTTTATTTAAAAAGACATATTTTGCCTGACCTGTGGTGGCGCAGTGGATAAAGCGTCAACCTGGAATGCCAAGATTGCCGGATCAAAACCCTGGGCCTGCCTGGTCAAGGCACATACAGGAAACAACTACTACAAGTTGATGTTTCCTCCTCTCCCCATCTTTCTCTCTCTCTCCTCTCTCTAAAAATCAGTAAATTAAGCCTGACTTGTGGTGGCACAGTGGATAAAGCATTGACCTGGAACGCTGAGGTCACTGGTTCAAAACCCTGGAGCTTGCTTGGTCAAGGCACATATGGGAGTTGATGGTTCCTGCTCCTCCTGTCCTCCCCCCCTTTCTCTTCTCTCTAAAATGAATAAATAAATTTTTAAAACAATATTGTTAACAAATTAATTAGAAAGTTTAAAACATTTTGAAAGCTAGGCATTATATTAGGTCAGATAGGTTATCTAATTATGGATTCAAAATTAATAAAATACAATACCTGTCCTCAAGAGTTCAGTCTCCTGGAAAATATTTTCACTGTATGTGTGAAGAGCCTTAAAAACAGTCTTACCCTTTACCCTAAAATTCCACTTCTGGGAATGTAAGCATAGGAAATAATATAAAAACATTATAAAATATATATACCATATTTTTCACTACATAAGACGCACCTGACCATAAGACACACTTAGGGTCTTAAGGAGGGAAATAAGCAAAAAATATTTTGAACCAAATGGTGTGTTAAAATATTTAATAAAATACCATATTTTTCACTTCATAAGATACACAGGCATTTTCCCCTCCACTTTTGGGGGGAAAGGTCTGTCTGATGGAGCGAAAAACAAGGTATATTAAGACTTTCTAGCAGCAAATACTATAATAGTAAGTGGAAAAATAGTGTTATAACTAAAATACTTATAATAAAGACCAAATACCATCAAGTAGTATCTGGTTAGAGATTGTTTTGGCCAGTTTTTCTCTATATGTGTGTGTATATACATAAAAATTTTTAAATTTATTGATTTTAGAGGGAAGCATTTGTTTGTTCCTTCCTGTATGTGCCCTCACCGAGGATCAAGCCCGCAACGTTGGTGTTTCGGGACGACGCTCTAACCAACTTAGCTAACCTGCCAGAACCTTTTTTTTTTAATGCTTTAAAGAAAATTCTCTTGTTTAGTATTAGAGGTAGGTACTTTCTCTCTGAGGATTTCTATCTGGCTCATATTTGCCTTTCTCAATCACTCTAAAAAGGTATGAGCAGCAGCGGGACAATCTTGCCCAACAATCATTTAACATGGAACAAGCCAATTACACCATCCAGTCATTGAAGGACACCAAGACCACGGTACATCATAGCACTTTTTCCCATGGTTTTATTTTATTTTTGTACACTTGTGCTTTATTCCTTTGGTTTATAAAAGTTTAACCAGCATGGCTTCTTAAGATAATGTGTTTTCTCTTAACCTTTTTTTTAGGTTGATGCTATGAAACTGGGAGTAAAGGAAATGAAGAAAGCATACAAGCAAGTGAAAATTGACCAAATCGAGGTGAGACATATACTGGTTTCTGCAAGAATGCACTACTTTCTGAAATAATTCAAATGAATGTATGTGTGATGGGAAGGGTATAGAAGACGACTGAATCTTGGGCCTACCATTTACTCATAACTAACTTCAGGACAAGTTAGCAAAGGTCTCACTATCCTTATTAATGCAAGGCTCCTAATAACCACTTATGGTTATTATTATAAAGATGTAATAAATGAGTTGGTGTGTCTACACATACAATGCCTGGCACATATAAGCACCTATAAATAAGCACCCAGTTTCCCGTTACTTCTTTTTTTTTTTTTACAGAGACAGAGAGAAAGGGATAGATAGGGACAGACAGACAGGAACGGAGAGAGGTGAGAAGCATCAATCATTAAATCATTAGTTTTTCGTTGCTGTCGCAACACCTTAGTTCATTGATTGCTTTCTCACATGTGCCTTGACCACGGGCCTTCAGCAGACCGAGCCACCCCTTGCTGGAGCCAGTGACCTTGGGTCCAAGCTGGCGAGCTTTAGCTCAAGCCAGATGGGCCCGCACTCAAGCTGGCGAGCTCGGGGTCTTGAACCTGAGTCTTCCGCATCCCAGTCCAAAACTCTATCCACTGTGCCACCGCCTGGTCAGGCTCCTGTTACTTCTTAATGATTTTTTTTTATATATATATATATATTTTTTATTATTATTAATTCTAATGGGGTGACACCAATAAATCAGGGTACATATGTACAATGAAAACATCTCCAGGTTATCTTATCATTCAATTGTGTTGCATACCCATCACCAAAAGTCAAATTGTCCTCTGTCACCTTCAATCTGGTTTTCCCTGTGTCCCTCCCCTCCTCCCTATCCCACTCTTCCCTCCCTCCTCCCATCCCATAACCACCACTCTCTTGTCCATGTCTCATATTCTCACTT